>JARPMR010000006.1:16304387-16964387 GCA_029955525.1 Oeneis ivallda | reverse complement strand
CCGAGGGTATTATTTTGAATTCCGAACGAAGGGAAGGATTCTAAAGTAGTCAATTCTAAAGTAAATTCAATATACGCCGCCCGAGAACAAAATATTTTGGCCCCGAATGACACACACTATTTTTCATTATTACCTATGAGAAAAAGCTGGGAGTATCAACCTACTATGTATAGACATCGTTTATTGAAAGTTTAAATAAAACACAAATAAATTATTATTAAATAATTAAACATTAATATTTATGTCGGATACAGTATGGGCGTATATCCGATCGACAAATTGATCACGTGACTTATAGAAGACAACAGCTTCTCAAAAATTTTTGAATTTCGAACGGAATAAGCGATTGACAGGTTTCTGCAACAAACGTAGTAGTAATAAACACACACTAAAGCATGAACGCGGACTAATCCCGCTATCCTCCGAAGCCAATATTCGTTTTTCGAATAGGTATGATGAAAAAAATATTGTATATGTAGTACATAACGGGCTTTTCCCGCGACTTCGTTCGGAATAATATTTTTCTCTTACACAAGCCTATGGTCTCGAACTGCTAACACAAAAACCTAAGATGAAGAAACCGATGAACTAATAAACAAGCAATTATACAATTTCCAAACAATCTCAAGTCATAATTATTATAAAAACATGGGATATTATGTATGGGATATTACTATAGTATATTTTTTCTTGAACACATTACCCTGTGATTAATGAATATCAGAAACACACTATAAACTAAATTAAACTGCGATTTTATTGTTTTAAAAGCAAAAGTGTATAATGATAATAGGTATATTCATTTATGTACCTAATATTATTTTCATTGTTACAGCCAACTATATACGAGAACTTCAACTCGATCGAGCTGTTCCCGAACAAGTTCCGCGAGTACCTGCTGTCGCCGGAGGTGGGGTTCAGCAAGTGCTGCATCCTGGGGGTGCCGCAGCACGCCAGCAAGGGCTTCCGGCGCCCCATCCAGCTGTACGTGAAGGGCGACTTCACGCCGAGCAAGGCGCGCTGGTCGGACGCGCACGCGCCCTCCTCGCACCACCGGCCCGAGGCGGAGCCGCCGCGCCGCACCGTGTACGCGCCCGTGGCGCCCGCCTACCGGCCGAGCGACGACGCGCCCTCGTGCGGCGCCGTCACGCCCTACTCGCCCAACCTCGACTGCAGCGCGGACGACTCGCCGTTCTACAACCCGCGCAGCGACTCGTACGCGCCGTCCTACCAGCCGCCGCGCGCCACGGTGTACGCCACGCTGCCGTCGCCGCTGGGCAGCGCCTCGCCCGCCGCCTCGCCCGCCGCCTCGCCCGCGCCGCACGCTTCGCCCGCGCCCGACCCCGTCAGCGCGCGCGGCTTCCCGCTGCACGACGAATGAACGGGACGGTGGCGCGGCCGCCGCCCGTTTTATATGTAAATAATAAATTGTACACCCCCTAAGATTGATTATGTTTCGGATAGGCTGAAAATATTTTATAATATTATATTCGTAACGTATTAAGCAATTAGGCGTTTCATTTTACTATCCTTTCTTACTTACCGCTGGTTCATATTAATTTTTCTTTGTCTCAACAGATGAAATTATACTGTTGGACGTAGGCATGGTAAGTACGTTCGTAATGACCATTACCATTACCCCGGATTGATAGGTGATCAATCACTAACGCAGGCGAAATGCTCAGTGTGCAGCACCGACGCAATGTCGCCTGACTATCGGTCTTCTATCGGATATACTTTGGAGAGTGCGCTCAGAAACTTCACAACCTTGTGCCTCCTTCACCGTTCTACTACAGAACTGCGAGAAGTCGTGAGCGTTAGTATCCTTACGTGGTAGAAATCCGACCTAGTCGCACGAAACGCTATAATTCAACATTTCTGAAACGAACCGCCAAGGTGTAAAACACCCAGCACCCGTGTTTCCTGCTACCTATATTTTTGAGTAACTTCAAGGCAAGAGTGAATAGACATCTGGGCAAGCGCGCTCCAACCTAGATCTCATCAATGCTTCCCAGCGTTGATTGTCGTCAAGCGCAAGCCTATCTATCAATAAATAAATAAAAGTAGTGTTATCTGATTAAATATCAGTGACTCCCGGCACTGGGTTTAATAAATAATCACTACGCAGGCGGGGATTCTGTACCTGTGTAGGTATGAGAGACTTCGTTTTTCCTTTCGCCACGGTATTTGGTTGATGCCTGAGGAAACAACGCAATAGTTGCCACAGATTAATATAGACTATAGATAGTTGCCGTCGGAATGCGTTTGCGTACTGTTCTATCTCAATAGGGTATTTGACTATACTAAAAATATCGTTTCATTTGGTGTCATCCTAAAAGATTATTATCTAAAAACATTATTCCACACGACAAAACTAAAAAATAAAGCTTTATTTAATTAGAAAACATTAATTAAAATTGCTATAATTCCGGCCATGGTCACGTGATCGAAAACGTTCTTGAATATCGAATGACGTCACAGTTCACGCCACCTGTGGAATTCTCATTTTGTCAATACATTTCGACGTGTTTGTGTGGCGTAATAGGCTAATTTCGTCTGTTTTTCATCGTTACTATTTTATTAAATACCAAATAGTATGCGACACTCGGCCTAAACACATATTATAAAATTGTCATTGTTTGAAATGTGAACTGTTACGTCATGAGAGCAAATGGAACGTTTCGGCGGCAATTTATTTTTTTGAATTTATTTCTCGATTTTTATGAAAAATACTGAAAATTATGCCGAAATATACGTTTTGTTAGCTTCAGCATAGCATTATTAATAATTTAAGATGATTTTCTAAAAGTAGTCAAATACCCTATTCTCAACATTGTTTATCATTTTCCAAAAAAAACTTGCAAGATGAATTAATTTGAAGCACCGGTTTCCGACTGACTTACTGAAATGCATGTACCTACGTACCTATATGTAAATCGGATGACGATGTAATACATATTATTCTAATATGGAGCTGATCTGATGATGGAGGCGGAAGATAGCTATCGGGACTCTGTAATAAAGAAATGTAACCCCGTCGAATTTGGGGTCTTTTGATTCATCTTGACAAAGTAATCTGGTCTTGGGTGATATCCAGGGTCCGATGATGAAGCCGGAAGGTGGTTTTGGGAACTATGTAATTAAAAGACGTAACCCCATCGAGTTGGGCTAGTTTGAATCGTCTTGACATGTACTCTGGCCCTAGATGATATCCAGAGTCTAATGATGAAGTCGGAAGGTGGCTATGGAAAATCTGTACAAGCACGACGTAACCGCATCGAGTTAGGGCTCGTTTGATTCGTCTTGACATAAGTATGTACTCTGGTCCTAGATAATATCGAAGGTCTGATGATGTAGCCAGCTACTAAAGTTTAAAAAAAAAAAAATTTATTTACCTGAAGATTATCTACACTTGTTTTACATTTAGAGTAAATTTAGACCAAGGTAGAAGCCTTAAAAAATAATAAAAAGTGAAAAAAAAAATAAAAGTAGGATGAAACCCATTGGAAAAGGAAGAGAATGCAACAAAAATGATAGGAAAAATAAATTACGGGCGATCTGAGGTCGGGAAGTGGGGGTGAGGGGGGGTTTAAGGGTAAAAAACGGTTTATCTCGATTTCTGGAAAAACTACAAGTCCTATGGAAAAAAAGTTACATGGCAAAGTTGTAGGTAACAAAAAGATCTACAACTTTTGTATTTAGACTTTTTTCACATAACCTCAAAATGTATGTGAAAAATTCAAATAACCAAGTTTTTGGTTTTTTATTTTCCACTTTTACAAAAAAAATATTTTTTCACGAAATTTGGTGAAAACTTTTTATGTCCCAAACACACTGTAATTTTTCTGATCTAAAATATTTATTTTTTCACCTTTTTTTTGACTTAATATTGAAAAAGCACCTAATTTTCAATCGAAAATTCTCCCGTCAAAATATCTGCTTTTTTAAAAAAGTCGGTGAGCTTTTTGTTCGTTGAAATCTCTACTTTCTGATGGTGTAAAAAAAATATACATTACTATGGTAAATGCTCTCAGAAAATGCAGAAACGAAATACGAAATAACAGGTAGTAAGGCCCAGACCCTCCTAGCCCCTATGAAATACCTTTTAAATTACATGCGTAGATGGCTATTTATTGCTATTTTAAGATAACTTATATACCTGAGTGACCTACGGAAAATTTTAGCCCATCAAAAGGTATTTCATAGAGAAGTGGGGCAGTCAAAAAAAGGTGAAAAAATAAATATTTTAAATCAGAAAAATTACAGTGTGTTTGGGACATAAAAAGGTAAGTTTTCACCAAATTTCGTGAAAAAATATTTTTTTTTGTAAAAGTTGAAAATAAAAAACCAAAAACTTGGTTATTTGAATTTTTCACATACATTTTGAGGTTATGTGAAAAAGGTGTAAATGCAAAAGTTGTAGATCTTTTTATTACCTACAACTTTGCCATTTAACTTTTTTCCACAGGACTTGTAGTTTTGCCGGAAATCGAGATAAACCGTTTTTTCCCCTAAACCCCCCCTCCCCCCACTTCCCGACCTCAGATCGCCCGTAATTTATTTTTCCTTTCATTTTTGTTGCATTCTCTTCCTATTCCAATGGGTTTCATCCTACTATAATTTTTTTTGTTTTCAAAAATTATCTACCCTGGACTAATTCTAAATAAGTAGAACAATTTTTCACGATAAAAATAATATTATTATTATTGTTGCTGGCTGCGAATGAGCGAGTTAGGTTAGTAGGTAACATACGTCTACGAGAGTAGGTACGCGATACGCTTGAACTAGGTTATAAATTAATGCCTGCACACGAACCTGGCAAACTCCGGAAACAGTTATTGTGTTTACATAATATGGTTATGAAGACCGATAATAAATTGTCTGCTAGACAATTTAAATGTAGTTAATTATGTTATCTAGTAGTCTGTAGTAAGAAGAAAATGATATTGGTATTCTTTCTTCTTCTTCTTTATCAACCGATAGACGTCCACTGCTGGACATAGGTCTCGGTCTTGCGCCGCCTGAATCCAGCGGCTCCCTGCGACTCTGATGTACGTCGGTCCACTTAGTGGCGGGTCTGCTAAGTGCTAACATTGCGCTTCCCAGTACGAGCTCTTCGAAGTACGTCCACCAACGGGAATGGGGCTGCTTTCTGTCTGCCCGTCTTGAATTATAATTAGGTATGCCTTTGTGGAACTCATTGTGGAAACACTGCATACAGAGCATAGTATCTATTGCATTGTAGACTTGTTTTAAAAAGAGCAACCGCCGAGTTTCTTGCTGGTTCTTCTCGGCAGGAAGGGCATTCCAAACCAGTGGTAGACTCATCGACGATTCATATTCACTTGTGACAAAGTTTATTTGAATCAAAACCCCCCCCCTAGAATAGATTGAGGGAATAGGATGAAACCGGTGAGAACTCGTAGGGTTTTTATTGTATCTCGGGAATTTAATGATCAAATCTAATGTACCTTCACCAAAACAATGGAAATGGGGCTCATTATGGTTCCCTAGTAAACAAGGAACCCTTATAGTCCGGGAGGAATCGGCGCATGAGTACCGAAAACTATTCCACCTCAATTTTTTTATGCAATCCTCTTCAAATGGCCCTCCTAATTATATAAATGCATGTTGCCATGGCGCAACCCGGTGTCATATTGTTTAAACCGAAATTGTTTAAACAATTGCGAGTAATTGTTATTTTTCAACCGGCAAATTTTTTTTATATTCTTTATTGAAATACCAATAAAAAAGGTTCTATGACTTTTCACGATATAGTTAATATTTTTAAAGATATTAATTTTTAAAGGTTCGAAAAATCTCAAAGGAGAATGGGCGGTTTCGTCCCCAGTGGTGTATCAAGTTGTGATATATGTCATTTGAAAGGTCATGATAATAGCTTCATTTTATTGTATGACACCAACTATGAGACTCGTGCAGGGAAAGAACTATGTTATTTTTTAATTTTTTATTATCTTCTTCTTTATCAACCGATAGACGTCCACTGCTGGACAAAGGTCTCTTGCATGGACTTTCACAGGCCTCGGTCTAGCGCCGCCTGAATCCAGCGGCTCTCTACGACAAATTGATGGGATTCTGCCCATACTGCACTTCCCAGTGCGGGGTCGCCACTCCAGCACCTTGGGACCCCAACGACCATCAGCTCTTCGAACTATGTGCCCCGCCCATTTCCACTTCAGTTTCGCGACTCGCTGTGCTATGTCGGTGACTTTGGTTCTCCTACGGATCTCCTCATTTCTGATTTAATCTAGCGAGGATACTCCGATCATAGCTCTCTCCATCGCCCGCTGAGTGACCCTGAGCCTTCTTATGAAGGCCACAGTTGGCGACCATATCTCTGATCCGTAAGTCATCACTGGCAACACGTACTGTTCGAAGACTTTAGTCTTCAGGCACTGAGGGATTTTGAACTAGAAGACATCTCGGAACTTCCCCAACGCTGCCTAGCCGAGTTGAATTCGGCGGTTGATCTCTTTTTCGAAATTGGACCTACCTAGCTGGACTGTGTGTCCCAGGTATACAGGGTGGAAAAAAATTATGGGCCCTGGAGGGGAACTACCTTAAATCCTTAACTTAGATCATTTTACATTTAGAAAACATTCCCTTATTTTTAAAAAGAAACAAAACTGCATTCAAAGTTTTTTGACGAATACAACGAATACTGGGTGGAGTGGAGCATGAGCATTGGACATGATTTTCGTCTTGCTCATGTTCATTTTCAGGCCCACCTGTTGAAAAACCCTGCTGAGATCGTTGAGCATTGTATTGAGGTTTCTCTGAGTCTCTGCTATGACTACTATGTCATCGGCAAATCGCAGGTGAGTGATGTACTCGCCGTTTATGTTGATGTCAAGTCCGTTTCAATCCAGAATCTTAAAGACGTCCTCCAACGCAGCGGTAAAGAGCTTCGGGGAGATCACCTCTCTGTCGCACTCCACGCTGTGAGTGGATTGGCCTCGTAGTCTGGTCATGTATACGTACTGACATAGTTGCGTTTTCATACAAGCACTTCAACACTTGGATATACCGGCAGTCAATCCGGCATCTCTGCAGCGACCTCAATACAGCCCAAGTTTCCACCTAATCGAAGGTTTTCTCATAGTCCACAAACGCTAAGCAAAGTGGCCGGTTATGCTCTTCCGTCTTTTATATAAAATCTACCGCAGCGTATGAATGAGATCTATTATGCCAAAGCCTTTTCGGAATCCGGCTTGTTCGGGAGACTGGAAGTCTTCAAACCTACGAGCAAGGCGATTCGTAATCACTCTCAAGAACAACTTATAAACCTGACTCAGCAACGAGATGGGTCTATAATTCTTCGACAAGGTATTATCACTTTTTTGAAGAACCGTTATGCCCTCGTGAATGACGGAATTAAACAATCGCTTAAAATCTTGTACTGGTTTTCTACCCGCTTTCAGGAGTTCTGCAGTGATTCCTTGAGCTGCTTGAGAACCATACTAATCTCGTATAGGCTGACGTCCGGGATATCTTCGGTATTGTGTCGGGTCAGTTTAGCTCTGGGATCTTTGGCCAAATCTTCGACAGGTTTTTGTGTCATAGTATATAACTGTTCATAGAACCTCTCAACCTCTCCCAAGATCTCAGGTCGAGAAGAGACGAGACGACTGTCCGATAAACTGATCTCTCGCGAACACTTAGCCTCTGTTTCGCTCGATGGTATTGGTATTAAAGACACGAAGGTCACGAGTTTGTACCGTAGAGATCTGCCTTTTAATCCTCTGGTAAGCAGCCGCGTCTGCCGATGACTGCAGTCTTATCTCTTGTCTCTCCTCCATGAGCTTGAGAATATGCTCAGAGAACTTTTCGGTTCGATGGGTCTAAAAGAATTTAGACCCAGATTATGGACAGTTTCCATAACCCTGTTGTTTAGATCGGCCCCAGAAACGCAGTCTGCTAGGCGATCGAATTGGTTCTGCAGTTCAAGTTCGAAGGTTTCTGGGTTTTGGATATGAGCACGAGAAGGTCAAAGAGCTGACTTCCCTTTCCAGCTTTACATTAAAATTCAACGTGCCTCTTACTATCCGGTGATCGCTTCCGGTTTTCACCCTATTGATCACAGGAACATCATCATACTAATATTCTAAATACGAAAGTGTGTTTATTCTTCAATCACGCCGCAACAGAGCTACGAATCGACGTGATTTTTTGCATGGGTATAGTTGAGGACCTGGAGAGTGACATAGGCTACTTTTTATCCCGCAAAATCAGAGTTCCCGCGAGATTTTAAAAACTAAATCCACGCGGACGAAGTCACGGGCATCAGCTAGCTGAATTTATGCCGCTTGGTCGACATAAGGAATGAAAAATCCGTATAATCTAAAAAACACTTTCACGGGCTTAAAAAAATTAAATGATTTCTAGTTCTTTTCCTGCACGTGTCTCATACTTGGTGTCATATAATAAAATGAAGCTATTATCATGACCTTTAAAATGACATATATCACAACTTGATACAGTCTGGGGACGCAACTCATACAAAGGTGCCCATTCTCCTTTGGGTACTTTCGAACCATGAAAAATACATTAAAAAAAAAACATAATGTTTAAGTAATATTTTTTTTTAATTCTCTATACAATAGTTAATAATATTGTTAATAGAGATTCAAAAAAATTTCATTGTTTATATGTTTTTTAATTGTTACTTTCGCGCGCTCACAAGTATGCGTCGCTTACCTTTAAGTATCGCTGTCTCTCTCTGACTCATGCGTTGCATCGGCCTCTCTGTGTCTTGAATCAGCTAAATTGCATAGTAGGGTGGGTCACTAATGTATGGACATTTTTTTTTTAATTTGATCATCTTATAATAGTAATATTATGTTGTCTTAGGTCTTAACAAATAATAATTGGCTATAAAAAGTTAAATTAAGTCATATCTCTAGCCCGCGCATGTGATTCAAAGTTTTGGAACGTTTTGAATAAACAACATTTATTTAAAATTACATATTTTATTACGAAACCATCATACATTACTATAAAATTAACTAATTTACATAAAATGCACACGCAATTAATATAGTGCAATATTTAGTTAAAAAAAAAAACATTAATTACTTACATACTGTAACAAAAATTAACCTATTTATGTTATGCCCACAATAACGTGCATTACCGAAGAAACAATAACAGTCGCAGTATTTTCAAACTTTTTACTGATTTGGTGTATTTTTTTGTTGTTTGTGAAGTGGAAAGTAAGTTTAGCATATCAGAAGAAGAAATATTGCCTTCAGAATCACTTGAAGATTACAAAAAGTCATGTTGTTCGGCATCACACTTAAATCTTGACTTTTAGAAATGTTCAAACAAATTTTTTTAGCCTTAGAAGCTTGTTTTAAATTATTTTTGTGATTAAGCCGTAAAAACACGGTCTATTTAACTAATTTGCATCTTTCAAACCTGTCTTTGTTCCAAAAAAACTTCTTCTCTTCTTTTGGTACTCTATTTTCTCTTGGAAAACAGCAAAGTTCAATTTCTTTACATTTACATGAACAAATGTCGAACAAAATGCTGTTATTTTGTAGAATAATATTTTTCTGATTAGCAGATAATCTTTTAAATGATTTGCTATGGTCTTCGCAATTTAAATGATACACCTAAAATAACTGAATGACTCTCGTGTGTGGAAGGAGAGGCAGGGACGATTTTCTCCAAACATCTTCAACATTAGCTCGGTAATATCTAAAAATGATGGTTCTTTGATAGTATTCTTGATTTTAAGTTGTAATTTATTCCATTCATAACATTTCATGGCATCTTTGTAGGTCGGCAAGACATTGTCTTGAACATCTTCTACACTCTCGAATAAAGGACACTGATAACGTTGTCTTCTAGTTTCCATGGTAAACTAAATTATTAACTAAAGAGAAAATAATGTAACTACTTAGTGTTAAACGTGGTATAGTACCGTTATAATATACCTGTAATAATATATTTGGTACAATAAATACTAAAACTAAACTAAAATAAATGCACTAAGCGATACGCTTACGACGATTAGGAGTGCGCTACCTGTTTCAAAATTATAAAATCAAAAATGTTAGCAATAAATTGCGGGCGTTATAAAAGAATGTCACTAAATCTCATTACTGGCACATTAGTATGATTTTTTTTACAAATAAAATTATTTTTATTGGTTTAGTGTATCGATATCTATCGTCACTATTTTATATTAGTTTAATAAACTTCTGGATCGATGCGCGGGCTATTACACTTAAAATAAAGTAATAACCTTTTACACATTTCATATTGAATTTGTAAGACAACATAATTTCACTATTACAAAAGGATTGGGGTAAAAAATTTTTCGACCCACCCTATTGCATAGTTTGTAGTATATTATAGTATTTAGACCATGTAACTCAAAATATATTCAATATTCATAAATAAAATAAAAGCACTATCCTAGGTCAGCAATAATATTTGTGACTTGCAACTACGAAACCCTACACTGCGCGTGGCCCGACACGCACCTGGCCGGTTTTTTTTTTGTTTTCAGGCCGATAGATTTGAGAAAAGGTTTTTCAATGTATTTTTAGTATTATGTATTCTTTGAAAATCTTTGATAGCACTGATAGCACCGGAGAAATTCGGTTCGAAAGTTTTCAAGCCAGCAGCGGGACCCTTTTTATCCATAATATACAAATATAGTACCAAATAAAAGCGTATTCAATGTACGTAATTCAACCTTTCAGTTTTCGGGTTCAAAATTTAACAACTATTTACTATTAATAATTAATAATTTTGGAAAAAGAAAATGACTACAAGCAGCATATTATTAGGTACGTTAAGTAGGTACGTTCTAAATTTAAAACATAGACGATTGCTGACTAAAAAGCTAATCAAACCAGCCACCTGTTTTCAAAACTGTTCTTCTGATCGTACATGATATCCAGGGTCTGATGATGTAGCCAGAAGGTGACCCCGTGAAAGTCGGCTCTGGGAACTCTGTTATAAAACGACCCAGTCTTATCGAGTTTTTTTTAAATTTGAGTTCTTTATTGACAACTTCTAAAAGCTTGACTTTTTAAAATAAAATTTTAATTTACCTACTCTCTTGTTACTACAGAAGTACAAACCGGTGAAAAAAATCGGCATATTGTGTAAAATTTCAAAGATTGTCTATACATACAGCTATTTAAGTATACGTAGGTATATGTATATGATATAAAGACAGCTACTCATATCTAATCCGTGTTCTTTGTTACTACGACTTGCAGGTATAATGATTTCCAATTACCTAGATCCTTCAGCGATACTTGTAGAAATTATGTACTTATTCACGTTCTACTGAGAATCGGGCGCGGCTTTCAGCTTTTTCAAGGACTTGTCCGAGAATTTATGTTTTCATCTTGTCTGTTATTTTATATCATAATATAACTACGTATGGCACTTACCTATTCATAGATATCTATGATGATGTAATTTTTTCAATATTTCGATGGGAAAATTTATATTTCGTAAAACTTAATACTTAAAATAATGTCATACAGTGAACAAAATGATATGAATCTGTACAAATACTTAATAGTTATTTGTGTTATATGGGGCCAAAGGAATTTTTTGTTCCCCGAGGGCGTTATTTTGAATTCAGAGCGAAGTGAAGGATTCTATAGTAGACTCCCGAGCGCAGCGAGGGATTCTAAAGTAGAATCCTGAGCGTAGCGAGGAATTCAATATACGCCGCCCGAGAACAAAAAATTTTGGCCCCGAATGACACACACTATTTTTCATCATTACCTATGAGAAAAAGCTAGGAGTATCGACCTATTATGTATAGAGTATAGACATTCCCAATATATTGAAAGTTTAAATAAAACACAAATAATTTTTTATGAAATAATTAAACATTAATATTTATGTTGGAAGTATGGGCGTATATATATCTAATCGACAAATTTGATCACGTGATTTATCAAAGACAACAGCTTCTCAAACATTTTTGAATTTCGACACATTTTGAATTCTCTCTTCTGATTGGTCCGCGTTAGTGCTTTAGTATGCTAAAGCACTAACGCGGACCAATCAGAAGAGAGAAATGAAAAGTCCCATGGGGTTAAAATTAAATTTTGCTCCCGCTATCCTCTGAAGCCAATATTCGTTTTTCGAATAGGTATGATGAAAATAAAATTGAATGGATGAAATGAAATATTGATAAAAAGAAGCTTGGAACGAATTAAGCATTTTGAAACAGTTAAATATATTTTTTTTAAAGAATATCAGCCAATTTGAAGTTGACTAATATTCTCCTCTCCCCTCCAAATAAGCGGAAAGCTTGTGTTAGGAGTGAGTACGACAATAGTGCAACGGGTGGGATTCGAACCTGCGACCTTTCAGTTTTCAGTCCGCATCTTTAACCGTTGGGTTATTGAGGCTAATCTGTCTCTTCTAAACCTACGTTTATATGAGTTCCGTGGTTACTGACTACGTGGTATGCTAAAGATGAATCCAGCGATATCCTGGATGACAAAAAGTGTGACTGGTGAACTTGTACACCAGTGAGGTAGTCAATTTCGCGTACTGTTCGAGACGAGAAGGAAGGGAGTGCGCCGCGAGAGGGCAACGCAGTCGCGCTCAAGTCATGATTCAAGACAAGCACGCGTCACTGCTGCATTTAATCATAATAATTTGTATACCAAAAAGTGCATTTCAAGTAATTAAAATTTCATTAAAATACAGTCCACATCAAGTACAGTCTCATCATTACCACGGTCCACGGACCATTGCTATTTGCTGCTCTGAATATGTCAACTCTCTGCCCGAGTGCCTGCTACATATTCAGCAGAAATCTTAATAATAAATGATTTGTATTTTAAGGCCCATTATCTACTAGGCTTAGATTTAAGGTCTTTTGTCTAGTCCATATAGCTAACCTATCCCTGTGTAGATATTGTTGGTAGGTACATTGTCTGGTGGGAGTGTACTAGCCACGGCCAAAGGGCCGTGGCTAGTTACCTACCACCCTACTGTCAGTGGGTCAAAGAACATCCTACGTGTCGCAAGACTCAAATCCTTAATAAAAACTTATTACAATGTAGCTGTATAATAATATTGTAAAATGATTATTTTGAAAAGAGCAACTGCTGAGTTTCTTGCCGGCTTTTCTCAGCAGAATCCGCTTTCCGAACCGGTCGGTGGTAGATTCATGACGTGTCATAACAGCCACAGGTTGGCCTACGTGAAATAAATAATTTTGAATTTGAATTTTGAATTTAATACTTGCACGGTTGAAGATAAAGTAAATAATAATTTTACTTTAAAGTAATTTTCTCGTAGCACTTTAACTTTGAGAGATGGATATCAGTCACCACCATTTAATTACTTATGTTTACAAAGCAGTTGGCCTGATTTGCAGATTTAATGTTGATTATTTATTTAGGACACAGTTAGTGCCAACGAATTCAGTAAATATACACTTAACTTTAACTCAGACCGTTTACGCTGATATCACAAAATATCCAGCTGATATTGCATGATTTTCCGATGGAGACTTGTCTACCTTTTGAATTAGGGCCAGGGACTAATCCAACGCAAAAACGCCAGTGGAATTCTGAACATAGTAGTTTTCTTTGGCATTACGTTCGCGTAATAATATAATATTACATATTTACCTAGTAAGATTAATTCATCTGATAATTCGAATAATGCGCTATTTGAATGGTAGGTATATAGTAATTAGGTATGTAGTTGGTGCTTTGAGAGGGCTTCTCAGATACTAACATCAGAACTACCAAGTATGTATAGGGTAACATTTGCAAGAAAATACGAAAAAGTTTTGATTGCATACGCGATGTTCCGAGCTGCAATCTGATTTTTCATCCTAGGTAGGTAGGTACATCAAAGCGCACGTCACACACGATACTCGAATCTTCTCGAAGTTATACCTGTTCATAGGCACACCTACCAATATATCGATAACATACATATTTTTCTTTCAATGACGTCGACATAATTTTGGTTTTAACTTTGGATTATGTGAATTCAAGAATTTTACAAAATAAAAATTGGGATTTACGGAGAACATCCATCTCACGTAAAAGTAACATATGAGCACACCACAATTCTTAAATGATAGGTAGGTTTTCTTCGAAAAACTGTTTTGGAAACCACATGGGATACTCGATGATTTCAGTCGTTCAGCAGATTAGCCCGCACAAAAATTACCTAAGTTATAATCATAATTTATGGGCAAATAGACACTTCAATTTTATTTACGTACCTATTTGTAACACACACAGACACGGTCACGTGAACACTCTAGCGATCTTTGGAAATGGAAAATGATAAAAATACTTTGCTTTCCGCTATCTGCTCAGCTCAGAAAGCCTAAGCGGTATTTCGAGAAACACAATGTCATCTCACATTGTAGGATCAGGATTCAGGAGTTCTTGGAGCGTGGTAAAAGCCTTCGACCAAGCTTTACTACTTAGCAAAAGCTTTCTGTATTTTCAAAGCCTAAAATTCCTTTTTACCCGACTACGGTAAAGTATGTATGTATATGTATGTATGTATGTGTCTTTACGTATGTTCCACCGTAGCGAATAAACTGGGTAGGTACTTGCTGAGCCGATTGTGATGAAAGAGGTGTCAATCGATTCTTTATGAATTATGATGGTTCGGGTAGGACATAGGGTACGTTTTATACGAAACAAAATCCTTATGACGGATGTTATATCCAATTTTTCGGAGTAGGTAAAAACTTTTATTATCCTTGTTCGATTTTCCTACTCGGGACACTACAATCTGCATCCAGTACTATTTAATATGTATTATGTTCAATAAAATATGTCAAATTGAAGTGTAAGTACAAAGGTACGTTTGAGATTTCGAAATACCTAAATGCCTTTTATTGAGCTCATAATCATCATAATGGTATACAACTCTGGGGGTGTACTAAACCGAGCAATATTCAAGTAATTCAGAGATTCTAGAACAAAGTACTCAGGGAAATATCCAATGCACCCTGAATCGTTAGAAATCACGATCTCCACAGGGACCTTAATGATACAGTTCGTAAACAAGACGAAATCATACGAAATTACGCAGAAGCTCACCAACATCGTCTTCGTTACCATGTGAATCTGGAAGCTGTTAAGCTTCTGGATAACACGGACATTAAAAGGAGACTTATCGAGTTGGACGTGAGTTACTCACAAATTAGTCGATATTCTGACTAATTTCTAAACTAGACACTTTCAAGTAAAGATTTATAAATAAACCTGTGAAGATGATACTGCCATTGGCGCAATTAGAATGCAATGCAAATGCGTTGACATTGCTATATTATAAGCCGAACGATACTTCTTTTATAAGCCTACGTACTGCTGCTGCTGAATATGCTGTTCAATATAACTTAGGGAACATTTCAAGGAGTTCGCGAAGCATAGGCGTACATCATAGGCCTGTGCGAAGCCGGGGCCGGTCGCTAGTTATAATATAATCCAAAACCAAGTTACAAAATTGGTTTCTATAAAGTTTGTAACTTGAATAAAATGAGGAACTTTTATTCGATAGGTAGATACCTAATACCTAGCTACCGTCATCTGAACAGTAGACAATTAGGTAGATAACTTTAAGTAATTTAATTTCTGAATATTGTTAATTATAACGGTTGAAATCAAATTTTGTACCCGGACAGCGGTGAGGAAGTTTTACTACCGGATTCAGAACGGTCAGGCAAATTAGAGAAACCCCAAGAGGATTAAATTACAAACTAGGCACAATCTCTTTAGCTAATTTGAGCGCCATGCGGTGATTGCGTTACAAACCGACTGCGGGATAAAAGGGTCAACATATTCAGTCATTTTGTGTTGATAATAGCGAACTCACCCTGAAGAGTTTATAGACGTTTCATTTAACCAAATCGGTTCCGCCTCGGTCTTGCGGATTGCTCCCGGTAAAGTAAAGTCCAGATTTCCTTACTTGAGTACTCGAGTAAACAATTATTTTATTTATTATTACCAAACTAAAGAACATTTTACTAAAGAAAACAGGTAAATAAAAATACACTACTGTTTTTTTTTTAAGAAAATTGTTTGTATCACAATGTTACCCACAAATGGGGTATACTTTAGAATAGAACAAAAATCTGATTAGTAATAATCAATAAATCTTCGTTAATTTTTTCTTGTAAATTCCTCTTTTTAATATAATTATGAAAAAGATATTGTTTAGTTACTTTTTACGTCAAATTTGTAGTAATGGTACACGTCTATGACCATTGCAGTTGGGATGAAAATCATTCAGTTGTATAATGCTTTCACATTCGTTCAATCGCTTATGCGATAACTTCCCAACCCTATAAATCATTCGGCCATTATTGTTTACTCGAGTAATCAAGTAAGGAAATCTGGACTTTACAAATTTGACGTAAAAAGTAACTAAACATAGTTAAAAAAGTTAAACATAGTTAAAAATGTGTGATTTGTGTGTAAATAAGTGATATTCATATCAAGAGGTGTTTGTTTACTCGAATACTCAAGTAAGGAAATCTGGACTATACATTCTGTGCGGTGTAGCATGGTGCGGACTGCGGCATAGACAACGATGGTGAGAGTGAAATTCTAGTAAACATTATTCGTCTATGGTGTAATTAGAAGAAACAATCCTTGTCACACTCTTGCCCGTTGCCGCGATTTAAAAAGACTTATTATTTGCAATTTTATAGATACATATTATTTCGCAGTCGTAAGTGCAGAATTAGTATTAAGGTGGAAGACAAGGGTCTGCCCGCGAAATTCAAATTTAATTTGGTTTTTCGCAATTTGTAAACTAATACGACAAAGTAGGCTTATGGCCTTCTAATTGCGCCAGTGGAATTATCATCTTCACAGGTTTACATAAAAATCTTTACTTGAAAGTGACCAGTTTAAAAAATTAATGAAAATACTGAGTTGGACGTGAGTTACTCACAAATTAGTCGATATTTTGATTAATTTCTTAAACTGGACACTTTCAAGTAAAGATTTTTATATAAACCTGTGAAGATGATACTGCCATTGCATCGCAATTAGAATGCCATAAGCCTACTTTGTCGTATTAGTTTACAAATTGCGAGAAACCAAATTAAATTTGAATTACGCGGGCAGAACCATGTCTTTAACCTTAACTAGTAAACACAAACACCGCACAGTGTATAATTTATTTAGTAACATTTTTCGTCTGGAATACTGTAATCCAGAATAGTCTTTTTCTTCTTTTTCTTTTGTAATTAGCATGGAACTGGGAATTACGGTAATTAGCTAAGCATGCATTGAAGTAAAGGGGTTGTTTCAACTTAGGCCAAGTACTTACTTGTACACTATACTTATCAAAAAATTGTATAAAATAGAAATTAAAATAAAATATGCTTTTTTGCAGTTTTACAGTGAATAGGTAAAGATTAAAGATTAAATTGGGTATATTTGTAGAACAGCAACTCTCGGAGTGCATCCATCTGCTTTTTGTTGTCTATGTTTGTAATGACATTACGTCATCTTAATGTCATTTCAATTATCAAATGTCAATTACTGGTGTGTCAAATGTCAATTTTTATGTCAAATAGCATCATGACTTGTTTAGGTACGTGTCATTTTCCAAAAAGACGCCATGTTGTTGTGCTTTTATTTTGCAAAATAATTCCGCATTGTACCTCGTAAATAGGACCTTTTCCTGAGAAATAAAGAAAAAATAATCGCTATTTTTTTAATACTCAAAGCTATTTCATGACCCCGAACATTGAAAGACAGTACAAATATCTCGCCCAGGCTCCATAGAATTTTGAAATTACCCTTCGTAATTTTTCCGCCAAATTTTCCTTAAAAATTCTTTAATCATCTGAAGGTTTATGGCCTAATTCCTCCTCATTCATAGAGGAGATCCATGTCCAGAAGTGGATCGGCAATTGAGTTGAGATGATGGCACTTCTCCAGTAAGATCTCCAAACACTGAAATAAGCTTTTACTTAGTGATAAACTTGGATAATAAAGAGGAGATCGTCATTTTATCCTTCTAAATGAAATATGAATTGGATCCCCATCGATCAGTTTGCTAAAAGATAAGATTGGGACTTTGTTGACAGATGAGCTGCTTTATATTTTGAATGAATAGGCGAAAATCCCTAAAGACCTATAATATTATGTAAGAGTATTTATTAATTTGAATGATACTATGTACTAATGATTATAGGGATTCTACATTGGTCCACTCATTATACTCCTCTACCTGCTTCTGAAGATCCCGTCAAAATCAGCTTAGCCGTTCCGAAGATTAGCTCGGACAAACAGGCAGGCCGACAAAATCTTAAAATCTGTGTTTATTTAATAATACCGTTCAAATAATAAAAAACAGTCAGTTATTTAGAAATCAATGACATAATTTGTTTTAAAATTTGTTTAGATATAGTTCAGTTTAGAAGATATTATAGGTATCTATATTAACTACCTACTAGCTGAATCTATTTTTATTTTAAATATATTTTTTGGGATGTAAGTCATCCCAATTTATTAGGCACCTTAGGCACAAAACCTCGTCTCATAAAAATATCTGAACACGATACTTTAGAGGCAAATCTATTAAAGCATTAACCGAAAGACCACCTACTTTGTGAAAAATATTATAGGTAATGCATATTTATGAAATACAAAAAGTATCATGAAGCTTTTAAATGAAAGAATATAACGAATTCAAAAGAATTTTTTCAACATTTATTTTATCTAGAAAATATTTTTCTTTCATGACCATCCTTTTGTAAGTCCACAGAAATTGTAAGAGGTTTACAAAATATACTTAGGTATGTAGTGACGTGCACTTTGTATAATTTGAATAATTAAAAAAAAGGAAAAATAGCTACAGGTAACTTTGCACACCCACTGCTATCGTTGCCAACGAAACATTAACGATTCCCATGACGTTCCTTCTATCCCCATTTTTAAATATTATTCATGCTAAACTTGACTAATATTCCCCTCTCCCCTCCAGATAATGTTAGGAGTGGGTACGCCAAATGCGCAACGGGTGGGAAATGAACTGCCGCGACCTCAGTTTTCTCCCTTCAACCGTTGAGCTATTGAAGTTTTAATGAGATTTGTAAGTCGTAATCCCTTCAAATAATTGTAAGGATTTTCTTGTGATACGAATACAGTGGTCTACCAGATTTCTATGCTGACTCAGGCAATAAAGCATCTTATGACGCTATGGATAAATAATAATCGGGATTTCTGAGCTACGGAAGAAAGTGAAAGACCAATTAGTGCGAATTTCTAAAATTGGTTACCCATCCATTTGCCGACTTGGGTTAACGTTGCTTAACCAGCACCTTCTAGCATAATCAAATTGATATGCGCTGTACAAGGCTACACCATCCTCATGACTAATAGAATTCCGCCCGAAACCCGCCAGTTATTTGTTGCGTGTCGTAAATCAGTAGTCTCGAGCCATTTGGTCAGAAAATTCATTTTATTTTCCTTTCTTCTTTGTTTTGTTGTTTTATGTTTTCTGTTATCGTGCTTTTTTACATCTAATGTTTCTAATCATTCATTTACGTCATTAAGAGCTCATAGGTCTTCTTCTTCTGGGCTGGTTTCCACACGTAAACCGTGATGGTCTGTTGTGTGTGAGCTGATAGGTCATTGTTTTTCTGATTTTTGACGGTTGTTTTTTTTAGAATTTATTTTGGTGAATGACTTATAGTAGGATTTAAAGTACCTAGTACAGTTTACTTTGAAAAATAATTAAAAATAAACCTTGTTTTTATGCTAAAAAAAAGAAAAGAAAAAAGGTTATAAGGACTCTGAACAGAAGGAGTTGGAAGTCTGCATAGCTTAATATACCAACTCAGACACAGCCACACATAATGGCAAACTGGGTGGAATCGATTAGTGTGCTCAGGAGTTAATTATCTTAAAAAACTATTATTCTCTAACTAAGTAATAATAATATCGCCTGAGCACACTTATCTTTTACTCTTTATAGGTTATCTTCCACCATTTATACTTATGTATTTCCCTAAGAGGTAGGTACGTCTAGGAAAAAATACGCTCACGTGGAAAAAATATGTTCACAAAAAATATTTTACCTATATATAATATACTTTTTAAGCATTTTAAGGATTGCCGGTCCTATTACCTTTTTTAGATTCAATGGAGCGTAGTAATGTGTTAACACGGCAAAACGAGGCGAGATATCGGGTTATCAGGCTGTAAAAGTCCTTCACGGCCGTTCAGCAATAAAATTGAAAAATACTTTATATAATAGAATAGAATAGAAATATTAGAATAGAATAGAATAGAAATATTTTTTATTCAAATAAACTTTTACAAGTGCTTTTGAAAAGTCGATAAATCTACCACTACTATGCTATGTCATATGTATTATGACCAGACAAAGTTATTCTCGCTTTGAGATAATTACTTAGTTGATAAAATTGTTCAGTCGAGTTTATAAAAATATTAGCATCAGATAAAATATAAGTATACTTAACCCAATCCAAGCCCAATCCTAACAATATTAACAGGTAGGCGCGGTTTTGCGCCTTCTGCTAACTCTATTCACAGCTTCGTTATATTAACAACACTAAACATATTATTGTAAGTGAGTGAAAGTTAGCGAGATATGTGACATGAGACGTGAGTTGTGCGTGCATTGCTTTTTGATGAAGGTTATTTAGTAGAAATAAATAATTTAGTGCCGACAAAATATATCTATTTCACCTGTGAGAATAACTCATAAATCTTTTTGGTAACTAGAGGGATTCCACGCTATTGATCACCCGGGAGCTACTGTGAACATTTACCTACATATTTTTATACATAGGTACGCAATTGTTTTACAATGTCTCTACCGATAGCTGGTTCACAGTACTTTTCAGTTCTGTTCTCATTGTTGTCTCGGTGGTTTAAATAATCAAATAACCCTGTAATCTGAATCCTGTAAGCGGCGCAAGTATGGCTCTCTGATCGAGAGTTACATATTTGTTCCTGGTGACAGAAGGGCTGGCTCATTTTTTTGCGCAAAGGATCAGCCTGGCTGTCCAGCGCCGAAGTGCAGCCAGTATTCTTGGCACCATTCCACGCGGGCATGATTTGTATAGTAATTAGATTACTTTAGCTATAAGTTTTTTTGTAACATAAAAAAAAATCAAGTATACATTCCACTAGCTTTCATTTGAATCCAAGTCATGCAATGTCCGGACAGTCAATCTTTTATTTTTAAAATATTTCAATATTTGACCGAGCCAAGCGTGTTTATTTGGATGAATTTGCACTTCGCCCATCTGTTCATAATATGTCAGAGCAAATCACTTGTTCGCTTAATTACTTCAATAAACATTAATATCTCAATTGGTGACCATAGTTGGAAATTACATAACATTAGAGTTCATCACAATTGAATCATTTCAATTGTGATGAATCAGTTCATCACCTGAATTTAATTGGCGAGTGAAAACTGGTTTCAGGACTTTCAGGAGAATGATTTGTGATTGAACACATTAGTGACATTTTCTTTTGCGCTTTTATGCACTCTGTTAATGTACTTAACTACTACTCATATTATGTGAAAATCTTGGGTTAAGTGAATCACGCTTGAGCTGAGCCGTATGCTTTTAAAGGCAAAGCAAAGCATAGTAGTACGGTACAGCGTTTGAAAAAAAGCTCTGCCTATTTTCACCTGTGTCTTGAATACCTCGTTTTACGCATTTTGCATTTTTTTCTATTTAGGTACTTTGAAAGGGGAAAGTTTTGTCGGCGTCTTTACTTCTAATTAAACTGGTTCTTGCACTCAACAAGAAAGTATGCTCCTTATTCTTTTACAAAAAAGCGGACTTTGAAGGAAAATAAAATAATAAGTCACTTCCTTGCCTTTGATCATCTTTTGCAGTACGCAACATTGCTTGATAAAAAGTGTAAATTAAAAATTTTATTTTTAAATGCAAGCTTTTAGTAGCTACATCATCAGACTCTGGATATCATCTAGGATCAGAGTAAACTCGATGGGGTTACGTCGTTTATTACAGAGTTCCGATAGCCATCTTCTGTCTCCATCCTCAGATCAGCTCCATTTCACAATAATATTGCATTGTCATCCGATTAAATAATCAAAATCATAAATGCAAAATTTCAGCTCGATCAGAAACCGGGAAGTGGGTCTAATTCATCTTGCAAGATTTGATCCAAACAAACAAAATATAAATAAATAAACTGGTCAAGCTAAATGAAAATGAAAAATGAAAACAAAAACCACAACCATACTAAGAACTTCTTAATTCTATGACTAGAACAGTTTAATTTTTCCGACCAAAGTATGAAACTTACCCCAGATATTCATTGGAAATGTCAATATCTGCTGATGAAAATTGGCAGCCCTCCTAATTTAGGGGAGAAAAGGGAGAATCAAAGATACATTGTGCCCAGCATCATTAAAAAAATATCTGGTAAATCAAGATGGTTTTCATTTTCCGAAAATTCATTTCTTGTCTGCGTTTATCTGGTAAATTAAGATGGGTAGGTACCATTTCCAGATATCAAGGTGAAGATTTGAAATAATAATAAGTATTCTGAATCTCGACTCCAATTTTTTACATCTAGTGTTTAATCTTTAAAGGCATTATTTCGACACCTGCAAGGAAAAACATCGTAACTCACGTTTTTGCGATTTTTAGTTAAAATCACATTCTTATTAAATAAAAGAAGCCCTTTTTGCGCACACCCCACCCCACCTTGTCTAAATTCAATCGCGTTACGATTTTACCAGTGGAAAAAGATTATCAGTCAGAATTCATTGAAGATATTATCAAAACTTACCTACCTAATAAGAATTTTTTAAATTTTTGAAGCCCTCTCCTCTAAAGTAACGAAAAATGAGATACGATGTTATTCCTTGCAGGGTCTATTTATACATTACATTTGAAAGTGATAAGAAAAGGGTGGAATGAAACTTTGAATTTTGTTTTGACAGTAATTATACGTACAACTTGGCAATCACGAAGATGGATTTTAACTGATGAAAATTTCCATTGAAATTTGTATTTGGGCTTTTGGTTTAAAATTAAGAAATCTATCATGATTTAAGAATGGATTCCTATTAAAATGGATATTTAGAGTTTCAGTTACAATGAAGATAGGTATGATAAAGTGTGTATAATGTGGATGGATGTGTGTGTGTATATAGAAACATGTGTAGGTACTAATTACTATCTCATCATCATCAATCATACTCAAAAAAAAAAATTCAAAATTATTTATTTCATGTAGGCCAACCTGTGGCTCTTATGACACGTCAAGATTCTACCACCGGTTCGGAAAGCGGATTCTGCTGAGAAGAGCCGGCAAGAAACTCAGCAGTTGCTCTTTTCAAAATAATCATTTTACAATATTAATAAGTAGCTATTACATTGTAATAAGTTTTTATACTATCTTGTGGGCAGCTGGATGGCAAGCTGATTTAACCCGTGCATCTTTGTTAGAATAGAATATGACATTTCCACAAAACGTACTACAACTCAATTCATGTCAAAGACGGGCAGACAGAAAGTAGCCCCATTCCCGCCGGCGGCACCCGTTCACGACATACAATCATCTATATCCACGTGAGCATGACTAAGTGATATATAGAGACTCTAGACTCCTAGAGTATATTCAAGCAAGGCATTTGTATTTTAAGACTTTCTGGTACGTTGGCGTTTTCATTAGCTTCCGGAAAATCTTATCGCGGGTAATCTATTAACAATTTTGGCGGGCTATGAATCTTCAGTTTCATATTATACTAGACGAAGGCATACTAATAATAATATATACTATCACACGAATCCTATACCATACCTATTATTTCATACATACTAAAAGTGCGAAATTAACTCTGTCTGTCCATTTGTTACCTTCTTACGGCTTTACTACTGAACCGATGATGTTGGAACTTGGCGTAGATTTAATTTTTCAAGAGTTCTCACGGGTTTTTTAAACACCTAAATCTACGTGGACAAAGTCGTCGTCATTGGCTTGTTTAGGTATAATAAAACTCACTTTTGGTATAGCAACTTACCGAATACCGATGTCCAAAACTCTTTGTATCTATACCTACCTACGTTAATTGGATGTGATGTGATGGGCTGTGAATCAATATTTTTGGCACGTTTCCCCGTTTTCAATATAACTTTGAGATAAAGCAGGTAATAAGTTGGCTTGTTATGATAGGCATTAGGTGGTTATTCGGTATAAGTACTACATATAACATGAAAGGATTTTTTTTGTCCAATAAGGTCGAGTACATTGTCTACTAATGAAAAGTAATTTAGTGATTAGTACAATAAAAATTAAAATAACACGCTAGGAAAGTTCAACATTTCGCATAAATAAAAATCGGCCAAGTGCGAGTCGGGCGTCGCTCTTTTAGGGTTCCGTTAAAAAAATATTTCCATCTACCCATGGAAATATTTTAACTTAATTTTTTTAATTTAATTTAATTTTTATTATTTGTTGTTATAGCGGCAATAGAAATACATAATATGTGAAAATTTCATCTGTCTATCTATTACGGTTTACGAGATACAGCCCGCTGACAGACGGACGGACGGACGGACGGACGGACAGCGTAGGCTTAGTAATAGGGTCCCGTTGGTACCCTTTGGGTACGGAACCCTAAAAACAGTCACTTTTCCTAGGGCAGTATAAGCAAGCGCTATAGCGTCCCATTATTTCATTAAGTTCTAAGTTAATTAGAGTCTCCATTAGTGAAGTAGTAGAAATTTGACGTAATTTTATAGAGAAAATTTTCTTATTACTTATTTTAGTAAAATCTAATCTTTTCATCTTTTCAAAACGAAATTAAATATGTATATACCTACGGCTACAAGTAGGTTTTACGAGTGCGTTACACAAAGGATTTTTATTGGAAAAAGTTTTCTAATCATCTGCCCGCCTATTCTAATAATGTACCTATCTATGAAGTTCATAGTCGAACACCACAAATTCAGTGGATTTGGGATGACTTCTGAGTTCTGACCTATGGGAGTTAGCGACTCTTCAGTTATGTAGCTATTTATATATTATGCCGTGGGCATAGCCGCGGCTTACCTGGAACTTTTCAATCAATGCTTTAGCACTGATTGTGCCATACTAAAGTTCTAGGAACGTGTTACATTTTGCGGTAGGTACAAAGTTGGAAGCAAAGTTAAGAGTTCATTGACAACAGGCTGTGTAACCCTCGCTAGAACTTGGGCAGAACATCGTAAATGTTCATTAAAATATTAACTCAGTTACTCTCCTTGTATCTAGCTAACCTACTTCTTCGTCCTGTTTATAAAGAGCAGCATGGATTTTAGTAATTAATTATTAACAGGTATTAAATTTTCCAAACTCCTCTGAACTTAATAAAAAGTATATACCTATCTAGCAATTTAAATTCCATTATATGGCTGGCCCATTTTATTAAGATTTCTATGGGTTGGCCGCATAGCTCAGAAAAGTTCCGTTCCGAACCGCTAATCATTTTGTAGATATTTAAGCCCGCAAGCCATGCCAGATCTGACGTTTCACGGTGGCTCGCCGAATTCCGAAAGTATCTGAGAGAGTGAGAGACAGTTTCGGAGATACTTAATTAGCCTATGTTGATAGGAAAATTGAGGTATCGGTAAATAAAAATCTATGGAATTATAATATGATGTATAAGCAGTGATAGCCTAGAGTTGGCATATGGCCTTATAACCCTTCTCTGAGAGGAGACCTGCGCTCAGTAGTGAGCCGTTGATGGGTTGATGATGATGATGATGAAGCTATGATTGATATATCAGGAACTACTTTTGCACTGGAACTGATATTAATTTTATGTCGTAATAGAAATAATGTTACAACTAGGAATCTACTAGGGCCAAGTTACGCTAACATGGTATACCTAGATAGGTTTACTCAATATCAAATTGTTGACAAGTTGGTAAAATGTAAAGCAAGGATTCCTAAACTATTTTGGGCAAGAGACCTCCTTTTCTCAAATGAACTGATAACTCAGATCCCCATAGCCAAATTACTTTAAAAATCCGATCGCAATTTTTTTCCTATTGATACAAAATATCAATTTAAAACCTTCGCGGTTGGTTAAATTGACATTATTTTCTCATCAAAATTTTACAAAATAAATAGCCATACTTCCTATTAAAATATTAATTCTTATAACAAGTTGTTATACGTAACACAACTTATAAAGTATTTTGAAAGTTTCAAATAAGAACTTGTGTTTATTAATAGGAGTCGATTTTCAGACCTCGTCGCCCCCCAAAATAATTTTTCATTTATGTCAACCCCTGGGAAACCGATTTCGACCCCAAGGGGTCGATATCGACCACTTTGGAAATCCCTGATGTAAAGGATGTGCTGCCAACAAAAGTCAAGAAAGAAAAGGTCTGTAGCGGTGTGACCTGTACCATATTACGTCCTAGCTTTATTGTTATCACTTTACCACTATTTCAATTTAGATTTGATACTAACGCCACCGAATGCGTTGTGTTTATTTTATATGCCGACACATGACAAGACGAGGTGGCCGAGTGGTTAAGGCGTTGGACTGCTAATCCAATGTGCTCTGCACGCGTGGGTTCGAATCCCATCCTCGTCGAATTTTTATTTCATGAAAATAACGAAATTTTACTCATCAGCCGTGATAGTCTCTTTAGATACCCTAGAACCATGGAGTTTAACGGCTCCTGTTTTTGTTCAAGGAATCAGCCTGACTTTTCCCAAAGGTCATACGAGTGCAGCCAGCATCCTTAGCACCGTTCCACGTGCGGGGCGGGGCGTGGCATATAAAGTAGAATCAATAATTCAGTAGACTAAAATGACAGTTGCTAATGTCACTTTGTAAAATAATATTGTCATATTTATTGTAATAGTGATGTTCTAGTTCAGTAGGTAGTGATAGCTATAGTACTGTACTATTACATTTCATTTTATAAATCTCATATGATCACATAATATGTAATAGAAATAGTAATTAAGGATACCTTTCAAAGCTGTAATAATAGAAAGCACAAATAGAAATATATAAGATCTATTTTTAGTACTAAAAGTTGTTTTATTCCCTTTGTATAGGCCGACAAAGACGAGATCAGATTTTCGATAAGATCATAATTGCTATTCAAAATATTTTTGTATCAAATTATAATAAACTCAATTTGAGAATTTTCTTAGAAAATAAAAAAATAATTGATTTGGTACACAACGTAATGAGTAAGTGATCGATGTGGATCCTTTAGTCACAACACTATTTTATTTTCATCAGAAACTGACAACACTGTAAATGTCAATTTGGTCTACTGAATTATTGATTGTACTTTAGACAATTATTACAGAGTATAAGGTAAATTAACAATTTGTAACAATTTTTGTTATTGTTTAAAATAAAATATTATTTTTTTATTCAGTGTAGTACAGTTATTACAATAAAATAAATTTTATTTTGTTCGAAACCTTATTATTTTTCAAGCAAAGTATTGAAGCATTTTCAAATTGAAATATATGTAGATATTAATTGAGTTCAATTAACTAAATATTTAATAAACACGAAATATGAACGGAATTGTAAAAAACCTGAATTAAATAGCCGGAATGCAAATAAAAATTTACTTAATTACTAGCTGATGCCCACGACTTCATCCGCGTTTATTAAGTTTTTAAATTCCCTCGGGAACTCTTTGATTTTCCGGGATAAAAAGTAGCCTATGTCACTCTCCAGGTCTTCAACTATACCTAATGCATAAAATCATTTATTGCAGGTATATTCACATTACAACATAAAAGTATTTCGACACGAGTATCTACCTATTTAAATGTGATCGCCAATTTTCTTTTATGAATGCAAAGTTGTAGATTATTATTATATATTATATTTTGTATATTATTAAATTGGGTGGTAAGGGATCATGACATAATAGACTTTGGTGTGAATTATGATGTGTGAAATGTGAATAGGGTCAGAAAAATGGGCTTACGCTGGGTTTACGTTCTTAAAGGAATGGTTTACGATCGCCCGTGTGATATCGAGTGATATCGATATCGACACTGACAGTCTATTTGAGCCAGACGTTTGCGGATGATAGATTTTAATATATAAAAATTCTCATGTCGTGGTGTTTGTTACCAAACTCCTCCGAAACGGCTGGACCGACTTTTATGAAATTTTGTGTGCTTATCGGGTAGGTCTGAGAATCGGCCAACATCTATTTTTCATACCCCTAAATGATAAGGGTGACCCACCCCTAAATATTTTTGTTGGATGTACGAAGTTCGCTGGGTCAGCTAGTATTTTATTTATATAAAATTCAAAGTCCTGATTGACTGACTGATATATCAACGCACAGCTAGAGATAGCAGCTTGAAATTTTGACAGTAGATCAATGAAAGTTGGTATTTAGGCTTTCGATTTAAAATAAAGAAACACGTATTTCACACTTTTTGGAAGTTCTACCCCCAAAGGCTTTAAATAGGGGATGAATATTTGTATGAAAGTTCTTCATTTAAAAGTTATTTTTCAAGTTATATCCATGAAACTTAGTATTTTGGCTTTCGAATGAAAATATAAAGTATATGTGTTTCACAGTTCTTGAAAGTTCCACCCCAAAACCTAATTCCACGCGGAAGAAGACGCGGAGGCAAATGCTAGTAGGTAGGTATATTTTAAAGATACTCTACGTTAGATATAGGTACAAACTAATTGTAAAGTCTATAGCACAGACAACTGCTATAAGGTTTAGCTCGAAGGTCGTCAAATGATGGCTATCTAATATATTTAGGGTAAAACAAGTACTTATTCTCGTCCAAGACTACCTAAGATACTTTTCAACCTTATTGAATCCCGATGAGTATGGTACGACATTCATCTCCTTTCAAATCCTCTTAAGTAGGTAGTTGTGTGTTGTCAGTCAATAAGTCACGGACTGTTGTGTAGGAAGGTACAGAACGATACGCAACTACGCTGAATTTTGTGAATCAATTTCATCAGAGAAAGGCCAGTGTTTACCTAGAACTGTAAAGCAATTCTGGCGTAGATATCGTAACATAAACAGGGGCCTTTAGACCTTAATGTGCATGGGTATGTTTAACGAACAAAGCATTTTTTTTATTCGATGACAAGATAGTCCTTGATTGAGATCTCACCCGATGGCAAGTGAAGATGCAGTCTAAGATGGTAGCGGCACAGAATTTATAAAAGTACTACGTAGCGGGTTAACTTGGAAGGGGTATGGCGGTGAACATTCAACCCATACTCCTAATCGGTCTACACGCCAACGTGCCGGAACGCTAAATCGCTCGGCGGCACGTCTTTGACGGTAGGGTGGTAACTAGCTACGGCCAAAGCCTTCCCACCAGACAAGACCAGAGACAATTCAGAAATTATTCATTCCCAAATTCGATTCTCGGCGGGGGCGCCGAGAATCGAACCCGAGACTTCCCAGTTATAAGACCTCAGCGCTCACCACTGCGCCAGGAAGGTCGTCAATTACACAATTTTATTATCACAAAAATATATTGAGATGGAACGGTTGCTTTCTAAGGATTCATGCGTATACCTATTTGTGTTAGAGTCGACCTGTCATAAGGGTTGGCCTACTTACATGAAAATATAAAAACGGATCGACGTGATTTTTGAATGGGTAGCTATAGTTATAGTAGGCCTTGCGAGAACCCTTTATTTTTCTGAGGTAAAAGTCTTCATCCCGCCGATCCGTTACTCAATTGTTGCATGATTGATGGACAAACCAACTAACAAGTACCCTTTTGCATTTAAAATAAGCAGACTAGACAGTACTAGAAGTGATTGCATCTTTATTGTTATTTACTTGAAGAATTTATATTGTGCGGTGGTCCGGAATAATGGATCATTTTGTATGCGAATTCAACTAGCCATTGCATTTTTAAATGATTATTCCATCGTATGGTCGTCTTAGAACCCTTTTAATGGTTAAAAATGCCAACAATGAAGACCAGTGACCCAACTGAGGCAATTTATCACCCCAACCAAGCTTGTCCTGAGTGTTACAACCGATTGATTTAGTATGCCTTGATCAACTCAAGAAAAGTAGATTTACTGCCAGTATAGAGTCCATAAAATATCATGTCAGGTCAGAGACATATTATATTTACTACCGGTGAGGTGCACCGTTTTATTAAGTAAATTGTCGTTCTTGATGTAGATGTGTCTTGTGACTGAGATTGCTGTAAATAAGAAGCATGACACGCATAATGAGGGTATTGCCACAGACCACAGTATAACGAGATATTATATCCTCACTTTGGTAATAATCCATCTTTAAAAATAAAAATAAATGTTTGTGTGTTTGTCCTCTATGCGTACCGTACCGAAACCATTGATCAGATTGTGGTGAAACTTTGATAGGGTCTTCCGGGGACGCCCGCGAGGGTTACTGGCCCTAAACATATATAATAAGTATAATTTATTTATTTACGTGGCATTGCTATTTTCAACGCATGCCGGGTACAGCTAGTAAATACAACAATATTATATGCTTACTTGATACTGCATAGGTAGCGTAAAGTTTGTGCTAGGCATGAGCACACCTACTTATAATTACAACGGGTGTGGTTTGAACTATCGACCTTCTCGGGTTTCAGTCCAGACCCTCGCCCATTGAGAGCTGAGGCTTCAAGTAATCATTCAAAAAATTCAAAAAGCTTTGAGCAAAAGTTGAACAAAATTGAACAGACAGACAATCAGTCTAAGTTAACAAAAAGTAATTTCAGGGATTCACAAAGTAAATTTACCGTATTCCACTGAATAATAGAGTACCTACTTTCCTATCTATTCAATTGCTATAAATTCAATTGCTTCAATGAGTTTTTCTTCCTTTCTAATGAATACACTAACTGTAGTCCTCTTGACTATAAGTGGTGCGATTGTCTAAAGTTATTCTATTGATCGTATTCGTATTCGATGACATTAGCGTCAAAGTAATATAAACCATAAAAGCTTTGGGTTAGAGCAAAATTTCGTGTATGCATTGTTATACGCTTAGGCATGTAGGTACGATACGGTCCATAAGGCTCCATGTTAAAATCGGTTGTACTCAATATGTGACTTTAAATCAATACAGTCAAGAAATCTTTTACTTTGACGGTAATGTCATCGATTACGCATACGATCAATGGAATTGTACCAAGGTCTTATCTGACTGAGCTCCCGGTTCGACGTTCGTAAAAACGTTATAGGCTGACTTTCCTCGTAAAACGATACATTAAGCACGTAATTAACAAAATAAGTACGTACCTGCAAGGATACTATAATACCAATTAATGTTTAATGAGTTTTCCTTACAATTTGGGTTAGGAATAAAATACGTAATAAAAGCTCCACGTTCCTTAAATTACACGTATGCTCTAAGTAAATGTAGGTACCGCTAGTGGTCACTTCTTTTTCTTCATTGACGTCCACAGCTGGACATAGGTTTCATTGTATAAACTTCCGCATATCGCGGTCATGCGCCATCTGTATGCAGCAGTTCCCTTGACTCAATGCAGTGCTCACTGTTCTTCTTATTTTTCAACCGACAGACGTCCACTGCTGGACAACGGTCTCTTGCATGGACTTGCACAGTACTCGGTCTTGCGCCGCCTGAATCGAGCGGCTCCCTGCGACTCGTTTGATGTCGGTCCACGTGGGGTTCTGCCAACACTGCGCAGTGCTCACTACTTTAGAATAAATATCTCTCTGCATAGTATTTATCATTGCTGAGGATCGTGACCCCTTTCCATTATTAGTCACTATAGCTAATGCCTGCAACTTCATCCACGTTTGTTTAGGTTTTATACCTATAAAAATTCTTATAAGTATTAAGACCGATATATCATATAAGTAGTGACTTGCTGTTATCCGGGAGAAATTGTGTCCTCTATCTCAGTAATATTTGTTACATCTTCACCAAAATATAACAAAACTTACCTGGTAATACACACTTTCTATTAAAAAAAGTATGATTAAAACTGGTTCCGGTTTGGTGAAGTTATGAAGTAAAATCGCCCAAACTATTATCCCCTATTTCAGCCCCTTCAAGTTTAATTTTTGTAATGGTTGGTATACCAAAATTCATTAAAATTGGTTCGGCGGCTTAGGCATGAAAGCATAACAAACAGACAGACAGAGTTACTTTCGCATATATAATATTAATTTGGATTGGATAATATTCTAAGTTTTCTTGGGATAATTAATGCGGTGATTTCCCATTCTTCACCAAGATTAGATATGACAAAGCTACCGGTATTTAAATGAAAATTTGTAAACCGTATAGTTGATCAGTAATTCCACATTAAAAATAGCATTACGAAAGCGATTTATCGTAGATCCGATTAAAATACCGAATGAAATCACAATGGCGGGTGTACAATTCCGCGATTAAATTCTCCACTCTCTATAATCATTAATCAGCTTTAAAAATATGGCGTGCAAATTATGCTGAGATGAATAAAATTATAATTAATCGATCCTATTATAGTACCCTATTAGTATAGAAGTGAGAAGCAAACTCACTTCACCAATCAGGGAATCTATCTATCTTCTATAATATAATAAAACTGTAACAGGTCCAATTCTGTACATTGAAGATATTTTGAAAATTTTTGTTTGAGGGCACTCTATAATCGATACTGAAGCCAAAACAATTTTTTTTTATTTTTTGTCTGTCTGTCTGTCTGTCTGTCTGTCTGTCTGTCTGTCTGTCTGTATCTTGGATGCGCATCACGCCGAAACTACTGGACGGATTTAAATGAAACTTGGCACGATTTAAGTTAATACTACGAGGTATAATATAGGATCATTTTTATCCCGAAATTCAGCACGGTTCCCTTGGGAGAGGGGATGAAAGTCAAAAGTTGTATTTCGCTGTAATTCATTAAGGCGTATTCCGATTTAATCCATTCTTTTTTTGTTAGAAATCAGGTTCTTTAGAGATTGTCCTGTAATTATTTCAAGGTCGTCAATTTCGTAGTTCAGAAATTATAGACATCACGATCTTCAGTATCAGGTCCAAATAACTTGAACCCCGGAATCTACAAGATACTTTGAATGAACGGCTCATCTTAAGCTGGCAAGCTTACTTTATCGTATATAGCCATCGTGGATAGCCCTATTTTGTCAGTCAAACTACTCCAAAGGCGTCAGATTTTGCCAAACGATCATTAAACCTACTATACTACATAGTAGGTATGGATGTAATACATCGTATAGACTTAATGCTACAGTGTTTTCCTATGCAATTTAATATTCTAATCATACTAATATTATAAATGCGAAAATGTGTTTGTTTGTTGGTTTGTCCTTCAATCACGCCACAACAGAGCCACGGATCGACGTGATTTTTTGCATGGGTACTATAGTTGAAGACATAGGCTACTTTTTATCCCGGAAAATCAAAGTGTTCACGAGGGATTTTAAAAACTAAATCCACGCGGACGAAGTCGCGGGCATCAGCTAGTAAGTAATAAAATTAATTCAATGGCAATAAAGCCTAGAACGGTTATGACACTCCTAATACAAAATAAATAAAAATAAAATTTTGGACATAATTCACAAGTGAGTTCGCTTTCAAAGTGAGTTTACTATTTGCTTAATCTGATTAAACACAGGGTGCCCATAGACATTCACCTAATTAAAAATAAACAAACATGTTTCAAACAGTAATAGCACAGTAGCAGTATACTATACAATTACATCATGTATATGACATACAAATGTATATTATGATTTCGCGGGAGGCACTTAAGTGAACAAAAGGTGAAATAATATATCCCGGTATCAGGAAATTGGATAACTATTGGCACCGCGACTACGGTTGTTTATCTGAAAAACAAACTAATAAAGACAACGTTTTTTTCGTTTCTTTGTTTGCAGTACGGATATGGGAAAGTATAATTGCCCGTATCCGTCTACTTGTTACCTAGCATGTTAAACTGCAGATGACTCGATCCCGGGTTCGATTCTCGGGTCGGACTTAGTAAATGTACTGGGTTTTCTGTTAAGAAAATCTCAGTACTAGCCCGAAGTTAGGATGTAGGCAGTGTGTCACTCCCATGTCTGGTAGAGCACGTAAAGCGTTAGGTTTCCGTCCCACTTGTGTATGAGAATGAGGGAATAGAGAGCGCACCTGTGCTTGCGCATACACTTTTGCACTATACTACATATTCCCAGAACTTTAAAGCAATTCTTCTGCTTCCTAGCGTTTATACCGGCTTACGCCAGGGTCCGCTAGATTTTATTTGAATAAATTATACTAGAATAATAGTCGTTTATATACAATCATATACTTTATATATACATTAAGGTTTATAAGAAAAAATTCAGTAAAACCGAAGCTAAGTTATTTCTTTTCAAAAAATTACTTATTTTAAGAGGGGGATGAGAATGAGGTATTTAAATAATTGGAAAATTCTTCGTCGTCGAAATTTAATTATTTTTATGAACTTTATGTCAGAAGGGGTTTCTGAGTCTCGTTGTAGGGAAAACAACGGGTTTTCAATTGGGATTTTTAATTAACTAAAGTAATGACTTTGCTCTGGCTTCCGCGGCCAAGAACCCTGGATTGGAAAAGAAAATTGTAAGGCATTTTTCTGTTGGAAGAATATATCATTTTCAAATTGTCACCTGAGAATTTATTAAAAGAGAAAAAGGTTGGACACAAAAGCAACGTACTCGAATAAATAAGCAAAATGATCGAGAATCTTTCTCTGAGAAAACAATTTCCACAAACCATTTCTTGTGTCCAGAATATATTGTAAACCGCACCCATCAAATAGAAGAGGGTTTCCGTCAGATACTTGCTACTAACTATCAATTGTAAATTTTGAAGCAGTGAGAGCCCAATGGTGAGGCAGGCCTACGGTCTCCTATTCGGGGGGTCGCAGCTTCGATTCTGGGACCTCCGACTTCGAAAGTTCGTAGTGGACTTATAGCCTATAACCCTTCTCTGAGAGGACAACACCACTCAGTAGTGAGTCGTTGATGGGGTTGCTGATGATGATGATGATGATGTGATATTCAATAAATGTTTGCTATTTTGCTATCGGCATATTTTTCCATAGCCCGCATTTTATTCATGAAAAATCTCTTGAATTTCACTAGTCACTATTTATTTATTTATTTATAAGCCTTCCATATTACATAGTTATTTGACCGAGCGAAGCGAGGTCTCTGAGTTTACTAGAGCGATTTGCACTTGTCCGTCCGTCCGTCCGTCCGTCCGTCCGTCCGTCCGTCTGTCAGAGCCTTGTAACTTTTGAATTACTGAACGTAATTACTTCAAATTTAGATATAATAAGTAAACCGATGGCCTCCAGCCGAAAATGGCTTAAAAAGTTATAAAAATCTTTATTTCAGGGGGGCTCTCATAGAAGCGAATGCGAAGAAATTTTTTTTTATTTGCGATTCATAGGTTTTCTGTGTATCATTTTAAAGACAATTTGGAACAGAGTACAACCGTATTTTTTTTTTATTTTTTTCCTAAAATTGACGAAATGGGGGGCTTCCAAAGTGGCGATTTAATACGCTCGCTTGAAGACGCTCTCTGGGAAAATTTTCTATATATTTTCAAGTTCTACTTATTTTCTTACTTCACTTGTATCCTGTACTTGAACAACAAATACTAAAATTATATGAATATTATAAAGAAACGAGATTATTTAATTTTTAATGAGCATCAGTAAATTTCACATAGCTTCACAATAATGCTAATAGATGGCGCACTCCATACACACATAACTATTCCATGGAACTAGGACTACTAGGAGTTACGACTACGATCTATCCCAAAAACAGTTTTGCGTCGACTACTATTATTTAGGTACATAATATCATATTATTCAATTAAAATTATTCTTTAGTTAAATATCAAACTTCAATAATTTGAGATTTCGGGTTCATTAAATTATGTGATTATAAAGGATTTAAATAAAAACTTGATGGGTTCGGCACGATTTCGTGTCGTCCGACTGCTGTTACCAAGTTAAGTTACGTTAAGCTAAGTTGGGCCCAATTTATTATGCAATTAATTTGGGCCAAATTAATTGCTGCATTTTGTATATTTTCTATTCGCGTCGATAGATGACGATTTGTACAGATGCCCCTAACCCGTTTTCACTCGTTAGTATACCTACATAATAATTCAATGTTTTCACTGACGTTCCCTTACCTTTACGGGCTACCTATGATAAGTTAGGTGATGATTACTGTCAACTTCTTTATCACGATCCTGTACGGGACACCTAAAAGGACATTGGGACGGATGTTAGGACTTAGGATTGTGTTTTGGAGCTACCTACGTAAAGAGACTCCTACATAGGGGATGATTTAGGTATGTTTGGTGAAAACGGGCATAATAATAATAATGTCAGTTTTGGTCGTCATGTATCGATTGAATGAATAATCATGGGATACCGTTACCGCGAGGTTCGGGGCGAACCACTAGTTATATTCATACATGTTAATTTATTTTAATTACAAGTCATCCCACTGCTGGGCAAAGGCCTCCCCCTTCTTCTTCCATTCTTTCTTGTTTTGGGCTGAGCGGGACCATAGTTTTCCCTCGAATGTCTCTAATTCATCTCTCCACCGTAGGTCTTCCTTGTTTCCTTTTTAAGTATCTTGGTAGCCAAGTTGTAGTCTGCACTAGTCACTATAGTCACTGCCAAAGTATTTACTAAAACTAATAAAAATGTAGTTAGTAATGTTTTTATTTACATAAATTGTCATTTTACCCACGCACGACCTCGGATTTCGGGAACTGAGATGGTTTTCATTTGGGAAGAGATTGTAGTGTGCATGTTTGTCTGTATTAATTTTCGTCAAAGACTACTGGGGGGCTTATAAGAGGCTTTTCGTATTAGGTACAATGTATTTTCCCAATTGCACTATCTGCTATCTGCGATATGCTAGAAGATGTTGTACAGATACGACGGAATACCTTTTCCGATTGATTGAATTCCGTTGGATTTTTCAAAGTACTAGTGTTACGCTTGGTCAGAATTGACAACGAGAAGAGGCAATACAAAAACAATAATATCCATTTTCTCAACGTTAATCTGAATCTCTATTTCTTCTTCTGTATCAAGTCTGTACCTGTCTGTATCTGTCTACAATCAACAATATACAATCATATATTATAATACAAAAGTATTATAAAGTGATTGTATAATACAAAAGTATTATAATGTGATTGTATATTGCTGATTTTATTGAAGGCTGATATTGCCGGGTGCAATGATCGAGTGTAGAGCCGGCCAGTGAACTCACGCAAAGCAACCGGACATCCGGACCGGCCTGAGTAGGTGCCTGAGGCAACAAATCTCAGGATGAAGACGAGAAAAGAAGAGATGGTTTACAGAGAGAGGTCCCCAGGGATTTTGCAGAGGTCATATTTTAATATTTCAATAATTTGTTTTGGTTTCATAATATTACACACTTATGTACTTAATTTATTTTTCTCTGCTTCATTTTTCTTTCAATTCAAAGACATCTTCACAAAAAGTTAACATCATTTCTTTAACACAAGACGGGTTTCAGGGATAAATTAATTAATGAGTGATACTCGAACAGGCATGTCAAATTAAATGGTCTCTTTTCGCTAATGACAATATAATTAATGGCATATTGATTTTATCTTATTGGGTCTGTGATCATTAAAACAATACTTAATTATACACGGTTCCTATATATTCAACTATAGATAATGCCCGCGACTTCGTCCGCGTGGTAAAGGTTTAAAATGATAAGGTTTAAAGGATAAGGAATAAAATGTAGCCTATGTGCTAATCCTGGGTATGAGCTATCTCCAATCCAAATTTCAGCCCAATCGGTTCATTCGTTGTGGCTTTAAAGAGTAACAAACATCCATCCACCCATCCATACATCCATTCTTATAAACTTTCGCATATTTTATAATATTAGTAGGATAATATTAGGAGTATTATTAGTATCTTTAGTGTCTCGAGAAATTACCTTATCGATAGATTGAATATAGGAACCGGGTGTTAAAGAACTGCAAAGTTGGTCCTCGTTTCTCAACTAATAGCTGAAATAGATGTTTTGAAGGGACTTCCAGTCTCTACTGTCTTGTTATGTTAAGTTTGATGTCGTTTGTCACCCTAGTGAGGGCTTACATTGTTAAGGCCCTCACTAGTGTGATTTTCTAGTGACTTGGGAGATTTGCAACTCATTGAGCTGTGCCAGTTACTCTGACTCTTAAATGGACCGCCTTATTTTTATTTTGATCACGAACCGAAATTACGATCTTAATCGCTTTTGAGTGACTTTCCTACAGTTTTAGAGCCATATAATTATGTCCTCACTAGTAACACGTTTTTACCAACTGGTTGACTTAAGATGTGGGTCTTCAGAGATTTTGGCTAGTGATATTATGAATTGTATTCATAAACAAAGTGGGCGCCGATCCATTTTCCAATTTACTTTGAAATTTAATGCCCCTGAAGTGATTTGTTATCGATATTTATAAGGCTTTCCAGCTTATTATTATGATATTGTTGCCACAAAATTATAATAGCTTTTCTTATCGCTTTATTAAGAAAATGTTTTTCCGAGATTTTTATTGTTGTCTTCCTTTTACAAAATTGTATAACAATAAAGGTGGAAGCAAACTATCGGACGCGTCCATAAGCCGCGGCTGACAGCCGCGACTGATAAGTGTGCACAGTCGTTTGGGACGCGACTTGCGGCGGTGTTCGGTCTGTGGCCTACAAAGAACAGCAAAGACAATATAGTCGCTACGTTCATACAGAGTACATTAATATACTGGTTTTACAGCTGTTGACGAAGAAACGTCATATCGAGTAGTGAAAGTGAGTTATCTGTGGTCCTTCTGATGCACGGACGCGTCCCGGACGTTTTCGGCTGACAAAAACATCCAGCGGGCCAGATTTCTATCAGACGTCCGAACTCTCAAGGTTACGTCCGCGACTTACGTCCGATAGTTTGCACAGTTCAGTGTACATGTTACCGTAAATCAGTTAGAGTGCAGATTAACGAGGTAATCTGCAGATTACCTGGCTGAGTCAGTTAAAGTGGAAAAAAATTATTGAGTTCTCACATTAACTAGATAATCTGCAGAATTCCTAGGTAATCTGCAGACTAACGACCATGAATACGGTAAATTCCATAAAACAGGTTCTTGTTTGAATAAAACATTTTAATTAGTTGTAGGTAATTACTAACCTAACCTAACCTAACATAACCAAACTAAACCCAACAAGTACTATATACATATTTTGGCAAAATCTAAAGTTAGGTTAGGTTGGGGTTATACATGAATAGCCAGGTGCCCGGCCGCAGGCCCGGCACTTAGGTTGTCTGGGCACTTAGGTTGTATTGGGTCAATGATGTACCATTCGTTATTGTGCAGACTAACTAGGTAAAGTGCAAATAAGGCCTTTTTTAATTCAAATTTCGCACTTTAACGAATCGTATCCGAGCATCTGCAAATTACCTAGTGTGCACATTAACGTATTATGCACTCTAACGGTAACATACATATACTATCCAGATACCCTATAAGTCGCGGTTGGCAGTCGCGTCCGTCAACCGCGGCCGATAATTAGTCTTCACCTTTAGTCAATAACTAAGTGTTTGTGCATTCGCTAACATCTTTTTAAATTTTTATACCTACTTAGATTTTTATCACAGTCCTCTAGAACTGCATCTTTTAGCAAAAGTTCTTATAGCATGTCTGTTAAAATATATAACAAATTGCCTAATGAATTGAAGGATTACCATTAAAAGTATTTAAAAGGAGACTGCATCAATGGTTAATGAATAAATGCTTTTATAGTTTAAAAGAATTCTTGAATACAAAATGAGTTACAAATTATTTTCTTTTTTGACATTGAATTTAATAATTTATTGACATCATACAGATTGTTAAATTACATACTTTTATATATTGTAAATTTTATATTTTAATTGCTTTGAATTTCATTTTGGGTACTATAAAATAAGCTAATGGTAGGTAATAATAAGATATCTAATGTTACTTTCTATGTCTGTTATGTGTAATTGAGCCTAATAATAATTACCAGAATTGTATAAAACAAAATATATATTCTTGGTTATTCAATGGTGATAATATGCTTAGTGGATCTGAATTGTAGTAGTAGGATAGCTAGTCTAAAGTATCTTAGTAGTATCTAAAATAATTATATTTTGCATGTCAATTGACGAAACATACTGGACATTGAATATTATGTTAACATCTATTTACGTACAATGTTTCTTGCAAATAAATACATTTCATTTCATTTCATTTCAATACATTTCATTTCATTTCATTTCATTTCAGTCAACATTATTTGGAGCGTTTCTCGAAATAGGCCTATGTATTGCATTGACGTGCAAAGTCAATGGCTTAGCTAATTTTATGCAAAAATATATTATTGTCATAAAACGCAATAAGCAAACTAACACAAAAATTTATGCTGGGAACACTTATAACTTTAAATCAATCTTACCTCCTTGTTCAATTATTTTAAAACCTTAACATACAGAAAATATATTCCTTCTCATTTTTTAATTTAATTGACCGAGCGAAGCGAGGTCTCTGAGTTTACTAGAGCGATTTGCACTTGTCCGTCCGTCCGTCCGTCCGTCCGTCCGTCTGTCAGAGCCTTGTAACTTTTGAATTACTGAACGTAATTACTTCAAATTTAGATATAATAAGTAAACCGATGGCCTCCAGCCGAAAATAGCTTAAAAAGTTATAAAAATCTTTATTTCAGGGGGGCTCTCATAGAAGCGAATGCGAAGAAATTTTTTTTTATTTGCGATTCATAGGTTTTCTGTGTATCATTTTAAAGACAATTTGGAACAGAGTACAACCGTATTTTTTTTTTATTTTTTTCCTAAAATTGACGAAATGGGGGGCTTCCAAAGTGGCGATTTAATACGCTCGCTTGAAGACGCTCTCTGGGAAAATTTTCTATATATTTTCAAGTTCTACTTATTTTCTTACTTCACTTGTATCCTGTACTTGAATAACAAATACTAAAATTATATGAATATTATAAAGAAACGAGATTATTTAATTTTTAATGAGCATCAGTAAATTTCACATAGCTTCACAATAATGCTAATAGATGGCGCACTCCATACACACATAACTATTCCATGGAACTAGGACTACTAGGAGTTACGACTACGATCTATCCCAAAAACAGTTTTGCGTCGACTACTATTATTTAGGTACATAATATCATATTATTCAATTAAAATTATTCTTTAGTTAAATATCAAACTTCAATAATTTGAGATTTCGGGTTCATTAAATTATGTGATTATAAAGGATTTAAATAAAAACTTGATGGGTTCGGCACGATTTCGTGTCGTCCGACTGCTGTTACCAAGTTAAGTTACGTTAAGCTAAGTTGGGCCCAATTTATTATGCAATTAATTTGGGCCAAATTAATTGCTGCATTTTGTATATTTTCTATTCGCGTCGATAGATGACGATTTGTACAGATGCCCCTAACCCGTTTTCACTCGTTAGTATACCTACATAATAATTCAATGTTTTCACTGACGTTCCCTTACCTTTACGGGCTACCTATGATAAGTTAGGTGATGATTACTGTCAACTTCTTTATCACGATCCTGTACGGGACACCTAAAAGGACATTGGGACGGATGTTAGGACTTAGGATTGTGTTTTGGAGCTACCTACGTAAAGAGACTCCTACATAGGGGATGATTTAGGTATGTTTGGTGAAAACGGGCATAATAATAATAATGTCAGTTTTGGTCGTCATGTATCGATTGAATGAATAATCATGGGATACCGTTACCGCGAGGTCTCAGTTCGGGGCGAACCACTAGTAATAAAATAGCACAGAAAGTTTGTATAATTAAATAACCCAGTTCCTCCTTATTATAATATTCAACAGTCTTTGCACTCCTCTAAATGAAAGCGGATATTTAACGAAAAATAACCCTTTGTCTAGCAGTGGGCGTCTAGAGGTTGATAAAGAAGAAGACGAAATCTATTTTGCTCACAATATCTGTAGATTTTGTGCACCAATAAATTTATGCTCCAAAAGTAAAATAATAGTTTGGAGTAGAGCCACAGTACCTATAAGGAGGAGATACCTTACGTTCGTTACTCTGTGGTAGAGCTATAAATTTTGAATTTTGCACGGGTTAGTTTTAATTTGATCGTAAAAAGCTCAATAAAGTTAAGTGCGGTTCAAACAACTTTAGTGTGATGTTTACAGAAATTATTCAGGAAGTCTGGACTGAAGTTGGAATTGGTTGGTGTACTTATTCAAAAGTTCACGAGTCATTAATTTTATTCTGTCCTATTCAAACTTGGGCGTCTTAAGCTAATCCCTACAAAGTTATAAATGCGAAAGTTTTTTTTTGTCCTACAATGAAGGCGCGATGGTTTGACGTGATTTTTTATGGATATGTATGCCTGATTGTGAGTGAAAAGTTTAGGTACTTTTTTCTCGGAAAAAATGGAGATTTCACGCAGGATTTTTGAAACCTCACTCCACGCATACGAAGTCGCGGGCAAACTTAGTAAATATACTAAGCGGTAAGCGCCTATTAAGTTCAGTAAGATAATAACTTTCATTTTGATTTTTCTATCTATTTCAGTAGCTATGTATGTACTAACCAGTATACGTTATGGCCTAATTTATAACGATTCCAACGATATCAGTTATAGGGCCTTTACAAAATTTTAGAGAAATTATTTTTTCAGTAGCACGCGCAGATTTCATACGGACCACCCACGAAAGGGCCTCGCAGATCCGCCGATGTCACAAAATGGCGGCGACATAGAAGTGATATCTCTTCAACAGCACAGTATTCGTTTCATATTTTTCTGGTTTTTTACTTTTTACTTTAGAGTTTTCAGTTCATTTCCGCTTATTCTTCTTCCTCGCCTTCTCGGTATCATTGGATATGCACAATACATACGATTATATAGTCGATGGCGGGTCGATGCCTTAGCTAGCTGATGCTCGCGACTTCGTCCGCGTGGCGTGGATTTAGTTCTGTAAATTCAGGAAGTCTGATTTTTCGGGATAAAAACTATCCGGTCACTTTCCAGGTCCTCAAATGTAACCATAAAAAAATCATGTCGATCCGTTGCTCCGTTGCAGCGTTATTGAAGGACAAACCAACAAACAGACAAACTTTCGCAATAGTGAGAAAGAAAGATTTATGTCGGAACATATTAATTATGTCTCATTTTAACTATCTCGAGTCTTGAGCAGAGCCAGAGTACGATTGCAGCCTAAAACTGCATCGTCACTTACCATCAGGTGAGATCGCAGTCAAAGGCTATATATTAAATATTTTCATCGAATAAAAAAACCAGGTCCTTATAAACGCTTTTTATAAAAACAACACTTTTTATACAAACACACACTAGGTACAGTGAGTTTCGAATTCAAGTCACTTTTCCATCGTCATTATCTTACATAAAAGACGTAGGCAATACGTTTCCAGTATTGCTAAAATCCATACACAATTCTTAGAGTTCATTCACTCGGATGTTTATGCAAGTGCGAGACATGAATAAGAAGTATCGTAAAACAACAGCAGAAAATACTTAAAAATTCAAGTTATACCGCATAAACATGATATCATAAAGGAGATGAATTGGATTCCATAATACTTGGGCTCGTGCAAGTCTGGGGTCAACAGTACTAAAACAAGCCTTATTTTGTAGAGCTAGATACTTTTTATTTGGGGTAAAAGTTAAATATTTTTATTTAAGTTAGGGTTTTTGTGGAGTGTTTTAAGTACCATTAATCTGTGGTTTTCTTGGTTTTTTGGAGGAAAGCGATTTGTTTGGCTCGGCTCAACAATCGCCTAATAAAACTGAACTAGACTAAACTAAACTATGTATACAACTAAAGTTGCCTTACGAAAACGTCATTTTTAGGGTTCCGTAGTAAACAAGGAACCCTTATAGTTTCGCCATGTCCGTCCGTCCGTCCGCGGTTTAGCTCAGAGACTATTGGTACTAGAAATCTGTAATTTGGCAAGGGTATAAATATCAATCACGCCGAAAAAGTGGTGAAATAAAATTGTGAAAAATATATTTTTTTAGGGTACCTCCCCTACATGTAAAGTCGGGATGAATTTTTTTTTCTCGTCTGTCCCATAGTGTGAGGTGTCGTTGAATAGGTCTTTCAAAAATAGTGTGGGTGTGGGAACACCATTTTTCAATTCAGGGATCCGTTTGTGAAATATAATATTTTAAAGTGCTAAATTTTATTAGAGTCAAGTGTCCCCCCCCTCTGCCAGCTAAATGGTTGTATAAAGAATACAAGAAAAAATTCACAGCAGTAGTATATATAATGAATTTTAAAGGAAAACTATCACGGCTAAGTAGGGTTCATTAGTTAAGGAGTTATATCTGTTTTTTCTAAGGTAGGTATTACACGTAGTGTAAGTTGCATATTTTGTAGTATAATATAGTATTTAAACCATGGAACTCAAAATGTATTCAATATTCATAAATAAAATAAAAGCACTATCCTAGGTCAGCAATAATATTTGAGATTATATTAATTTTTAGTGTAGGGTTCCGTAGTTGAAAGCAACTACGGAACCCTACACTGCGCGTGGTCCGACACGCACTTGGCCGGTTTTATTATAAGAAGCGTCACACACTATGTACAGTGAGTTTAGAATTTAAGTCACTTTTCCATCTTCATTATCTTATCTTACATGAAAGACGTAGGCAATCCGTTTCCATTATTGCTAAAATCCATACACAATTCTTAGAGTTCATTCACTCGAATGTTTATGCAAGTGCGAGACATGAATAAGAAGTATCGTAAAACAACAGCAGAAAATACTTAAAAATTCAAGTTATACCGCATAAACGTGATATCATAAAGGAGATGAATTGAATTCCATAATACTTGGGCTCGTGCAAGTCTGGGGTCAACAGGACTAAAACAAGCCTTATTTTGTAGAGCTAGATATTTTTTATTTGGGGTAAAAGTAAATATTTTTATTTAAGTAAGTTAGGGTTTTTGTGGAGTGTTTAAGTACCATTAATCTGTGGTTATCTAGGTTTTTTGGAGGAATGCGATTTGTTTGGCTCTGCTCAACAATCACCTAATAAAACTGAAATAGACTAAACTAAACTATACAACTAAAGTTGCCTTACGAAAACGTCATTTTTAGGGTTCCATACCAAAATGGTAAAAATGGAACCCTTATGGTGAGACTTTCTCCGTCCGTCTGTCCGTCCGTCTGTCACAGTCGATTATTTCAGTAACTATTAAAGCTATAGACATGAAATTTGGCATAGTTGTGTATAATAGTGGCCCAAAATCATTGGAATAAAGAAAAATCGAAAATTAATTTTAGTTTTGATAAAAAAAGGGGGAAAATCGGGGGGTTGAAATTTCAAAGTAAAATAACTATATCGAGTGCGGTATCATATGAAAGGTCTTTACTTGTGCATTCTAAAACAGTTTTTTATTTATTTCTATATATTATAGTTTTTTATTAATTGGCCAAAATGTCGAAAAAAATACCGTTCCCCCCCCCTTATCTCCGAAGTTTACCAATCGAAAAATCTGAAATAATTATGGTCAATAGAGGTTTATGTATATTTTACAGGAAAAATAAAACCAACGCGATAACTAGCATAGTTTTTTTTATATTAACAATAAACCTCTACAAACAAAGTTAACGATAAATAAGCAAATTAATATAATATTATCGTTTTACTTTTACTTTTGGAGTATGGAACCCTCGGTGCGCGAGTCCGACTCGCACTTGGCCGGCTTTTTTAACTATTAGATAGGTTACCATAGTAGGTAAATACAACGAAAGTTTTTGAAACTGTTCGTTTGAAAATGGCATACAATGCCTGAGTTTTTCTATATTATATTGTTAGAAATCTGAGGCGGGAAATAATCAGAAAACACAGGTTTAAAACAAATTTGTGCTAATTTACTTTCAAATTAACTTCACTTTACACAATAATCGAATAGCGCCGGTACCGACAGCTTTCACGTTTGGCGGGTCGGCCAGGAATCACAATGCGGCTGAGGGGTGAGGGCTCGCTTTTATAGTTAGTTTTGGTCGGTACCGTCATTAGAAACAATGAGTTATATTGAAATTCTGCTTACAATATACTTAACAAAATCAATATGACGGATCCTTACTATAATATTATAAATGCGAAAGTGTGTTTGTTTGTTAGTTTGTTGGTTCGTTGAATCGTTGGTTCGTTGGTTCGTTGGTTTGTTGGTTTGTTGGTTTGTTGGTTTGTTGGTTTGTTGGTTTGTTGGTTTGTTGGTTTGTTGGTTTGTTGGTTTGTTGGTTTGTTGGTTTGTTGGTTTGTTGGTTTGTTGGTTTGTTGGTTTGTTGGTTTGTTGGTTTGTTGGTTTGTTGGTTTGTTAATTTGTTGGTTTGTCCTTAAATCACGCTGCAACAGGGCTACGGATCGACGTGATTTTTGGCATGGGTATAGTTGAAGACCTGGAGAGTGAAATCAAAGAGTTCCCGAGGGATTTTAAAAACTAAATCCACGCGGACGAAGTCACGGGCATCAGCTAGTATGTTATATTTATTCAAGTACAGGCAAACGGCTTATTCGTTTCCGAAAAAAAAAGCTGCTTAAAAATGCCATTTATTGATTTAACCGCCGCGGCCGCCTTACCCTAGCTCAATGCGGAGTAGGTAATATCAAAGAGCTTCCGTTTGAATATCTTGTACTTGAAGCACAGTTTCTGTGTTTACATACTTAGTAGCTTAAATTAATACAAACTCTGTTATTCTAGCGGAAATAGGTTTCTGAAGTTTTTATCTCTATTTTTACAGTTTCATGTTGAAAGATTACAGTTGTTTCATGTTGAAAGGAAACCTTCAACCGACGCGACGTTCGATGAAAGTGTGTTTGTTGATTTGTCCTTCAATCGTTCAGCAACGGAGCGACGGATCGACGTGATTTTTTTCATGGTTGTCAAGTTGAGGACTTGGAGAGTTACATAGGCTACTATTTATTAAAAAAAAAAGAACAGTAGGTTCCCGCAGGAATTTTAAATACCTAACTCCACGCGGACGAAATCGTCGGAATTATCTAGTATGTAATATAAATTTGAATAAAATTATTTTTTATCTGTTCTGTCTGTCTTTTTTGCTGTTATTTGTCTTTGTTATTTTTTATAAATTATGTATGCGTATATTTATGAGTAACGCAGAGTACGAGAAATGAGGCAATCGCTATAATAAAAAATTCTTCGTAATAAAATCAGTTTTATCTATCGAATTCGTGTTATTTCTCAAAAAAAGCTTATTTGCTGTAGTTTCCCTGTGTGTATGTAATTGGGAGTTGCTTTCAGAAAACATTTATTGTTCTCTCTGGAATGTAAAGGGTTGTGAAGAGTTACTTGAAAGGCTTTGTATAGGTAAGTACGCTTTCAAAACTCCTTCAGTTCAGAGCGTGGCCTAATTGCAGCGCATATATCAGTCTAATGATCGATGATGATGGTCTGGCATTCCCACCACTACAAGTGGACTGACGTCATCAAACGAGTCACAGCCACTGAATACATGTGGCGCAAGACCGAGACCTTTGGAAGTCCATGCAAGAGACTTTTGTTCAACAGTGGACGTCTATCGGTTGATATAGAAGAAGAAGAATATATACGTCTAAGAAGAAGAAGAATATATCGAGTCGTTATGGTACTCTTACGTATACGTACCATATAAATGGTACGCTATGGTAAGTGCTACCAAGCCAAGTCCTGTGGCTGCCGGTGATGGGAACATGCATGTGTGAAGAAAAGTATCATTAGAGTGTTTTTGAACATTGTTGACCAATGGAAAACTATTTTTATCAATAGGAATTACTAATTAAGTAAAATAATTAAAACAATCGAACACAGAGAGAAATGGCAGCGGCCCAGTTTAATCGAGAAAGGTAAGTAAGTGACAAGTGACAACGGTAATTGACAACTGACAAGTGGCAGCTTATAAAATAAACTTCAACTACGTTGCGTTCAGTTTAACATTTTGTACAATATTTTGTAGCTGTTGAAATTGATACTTACCAGCACTTACTACACGTTAACGAAAATTACCTATTTCAGTTGTTTTATTTTGATGACGTCCTTGGTGATACTAGTTAAAAAAAAAATTGAAAATATCCGTCGAGTTTTTTTACCGTAATGCTTAATTTTTTTTGTTGTTTTTTTAAGCTGGTATTTTTTTATTCATGTCACATATTCAATTTTCCATAAGCAATCATGTTTATGCAATATCCATTGAAAAAGTCGAGATATTAAGTACTCGAAAAGGACTGTTCGATTCATTGTTCGCTAAGCCAGTAAGCCGTTGAAGCAGTAAGAGCTTCGTTCGAAATAATAATTATGCTTTTAAGCACACGATTTTAAATAAACTACAGAGAAACGATAGGTACCTTCTTTGAGTGAGTACCTATCTATAATATCGAATAATCAGCTATCGAATAATTTAACAGAACTGAAGAATATAATACTTTCACATAATTATGGAACAGAAATGAACACTAACTAGAGTCTAGATTTGTATCTAACTGGGTACCTAGTAGGTACTACCCACTGTCGAACTATACAGTATTACAGCCTTTATAGTAGGTACAGAGATAAAGGAAACTAATCCGCACCCGAAAGAGAAACTTGCTAAAACCCACACATCCCGAGATGCGGGCAACCACACATATCTAAACGAACACCTAGAATACAGAGATTCATATAGCCAACATTCAGAGCATATGTAATACGTGATAGTAGGTTGCACCTGACGCAAAATTGATGGTCCTTTGTAGCGAGATTTTCTTTTTTTGTACTAAAGTCTCTACTGGAATACCTATACATGGCAGTTCAGTAAAGGTTTATACATTTACAGCCATTTAATGGAATTTCACGAAAATATAGTAATTAATGTCTTTCTTTAATTTCCTTTAGTGTGAATTTAGTGTGTGTGAGTGTGTACTTAAGTGATGAATTTATGTCGATGATAAGGTCTATTAGCGATCTTCTTCAGCTAGTCGAAAGCTTGTGCTAGAAATCCGGTTTGTGGGTGACAAAAAGCTGCAAAACTAGAAAGATACTTAGGATGTATCCTGTAATTGAGAGATATGTTATAAAAAAAATATATATAAAAGAAAAAGAAAAAAGACAACTCAATTGATGTTCTGGCTTATTTCAAGCCTACTCTACTGTGTCCGTGATCGAGCTGATAAGTCTAGTAGGTACCCTTAGTACATAAGATTACTAATCTCGACAACGTTGATAGATTTTGAATATCGAAACAATATAATGCCAAAGTGAAATGTACATACCGGAATACTGTATTACGGCTTAATACAAGGGTATTAAAATCATAGCTTTTTACCGATTTTCATTGTGCGAATTTTCCTCTTGGGGCGCTGGGTGTAGCGATACATGTAGGACGAACTCAACGGACGAAACGAGGGGGTTAGGATCCAAGTTAGTTTTACGTTGTGTTGTTTGAATAATCGAAATAAATTGAGAGATGTGCAAAATCGTACTACAGAAAGAAAGATAAAGGTGAAAGTTATAAGTAGTAAAAAGGGAGAATCGATTCAACGACCGACTTCAAACACACGCGCCACTACACAATATAATTTATTGATGATTTTTAAAAACCGCCCAACCGATTTCGATTAAATTTATATGGAACTAGGTACCTGGGCAGTATACCCTTTCAAACAAAAAAACAATTTTCCAAATCGGTTCAGGCGTCTTCGAGTAATCGGTGAACATACATAAAAAAAAAGATTTCGACAAATTGAGATCCTCCTCCTTTTTGAAGTCGATTAAAAATTGGAATAAATATTGTAAATCTTTATAACAAGTATATAACACTAGCTGACCCAGCGAACTTCGTACCGCTAACTTATCTATATAAATAAAACAAATAAACTATCCCAATCCAAAAAAACTATCCTATCTTTTAAGTTGGACCAAATTATAGATAGTTACGAAGATTGATAAAAATCGGTTCACTAGTTTAGGAGTCCATCGCGGACAAACAACGTGACACGTAATTTATATATATTAAGATTATAACTCACATCCCTTACATGACAGTTTCAATTTATATTCTGATTGTGGTATGAATAGAAGAATATGTTCTTGTCATAAGTAGTCTTAAAGTTAGTTCCACATATTGAAGATATGACAAATCGATGGAACATGATAAGCGAAATAGTTTTCTGTTGCAAAGAAAGAAAGAAGCGATTGTTTGTTTTGTTTATTGGACATTGAATTAAATATACGTTCCGTAGTCATATCAATTTTATATTTTGGGCTAACCTACTCATAAAAATTAAGAATTTGTTATTCCAACGAATGGGTACGGGTATTTGTCACCATTCAAAGAAGGGCTTATCTATGGGTGGCCGTAATTCATCAAGTCTTCCCAGCTAGTAGAATTTTGAACTCATGTTTCTAGAACTGGATTGCACTTGCCTTTTCAGTGTCACTTTAGCGGGTTGGAAATAAATTTTCTCAATAAACTATTATTCCAATCACTGATTCGTTATTATTTTGTTTTATTAGATAATAATTGAGAACCCTTACTAAATTTTGCGGAATTTGTTTACGCGTGGAGAATAATTATTATGAGGTTTCAAAATTGTCAGTTTCTTCTTTTTTCTCGTCAGCTGGTAAACGTCCACTGCCAATCATAGGTTTCTCATTGGAACTTCCACACAAATCGGTCTTGTGCCATCTGGTTCAAAAAATTCCCTACGATAAAAATGTTAGTTTTTGATTATGACGCGACCAACTTACATTAAATCCAATAATATTTTTGACATCGCTTTAATGTTCATTTATCGGCTTTAAACACAAGACGTTTTGATAGATATTGTTTTGTTAAGGTGGAAGACACGGGTCTGTCCTCGAAATTCAAATTTAATTTGGTTTTTCGCAATTTGTAAACTAATACGACAAAGTAGACTTATGGCCTTCTAATTGCGCCAGTGGAATTATCATCTTCACAGGTTTACATAAAAATCTTTACTTGAAAGTGACCAGTTTAAGAAATTAATCAAAATATCGACTAATTTGTGAGTAACTCACGTCCAACTCAGTATTTTGATTTGACCAAATTAAATTTGAATTTCGCGGGCAGACCCGTGTCTTCCACCTTAATCTTTCAGAACGTCAAAAGTCATCGTTTAAAGTTCACCTACTTGGACATGGTGAAATAGGTCCTTAGTATTATATTATTATCTCTCTAGCTATACGACAGTATTAATAGTAGCGAGCAAACAACCTGCTCGTTTGCTCGCGTCACCTGATGTTAAGTGATTACCACCACCCATCACCATGAACATCTGTAGCACCAGAGGCACCACCAATGCGTTGCCGTCTTTTCAAGAATTTGTTGGTTCGCCCCTTGGAAACCCCCAGCCGATAAAAATCTATACTTTTCACATTTTTGCTTGAAATCATGATCGATAAAGTCCTTAGCTCGTGTAGAGCAATTCATACTCGTCCACACTTTCAATGTAGCAAAGGGTCAGAGGCAATAAGTATAAATCACGCGTAAGCCCACGCTGCCCGTTATTGTCCACTCAGAAAAATTACTGGATTTACGGCTATAATATCGCACATGTGTTATCACTATTCTAATATATACTTCAGTCGGTAGTAATATATAGTTACTAGATTTCGCCCGCGACGTCGTCCGCGTGGCATGAATCCTCTGTTTTTCCGGGATAACCTATGTCACTCTCCAAGTTCTCAACCATACCCATGCAAAAAATCGCATCTAACCTTTGCTTCGTTGCTGCGTTTGTAGGACAAAACCAACAAATATTACTAAGGATCAGAAAAACGTTATTCTTATCTTCTTGTTATAAAAAGGGTTTAGCTGTCGACGGATAGTAATAAATATTATTCTAATCTTGTTATGTAAAGGGTTAGCTAGGGAGTAAGTCTCACCGTTGACTAATTTGTGAGTAACTCACGTCCAACTCGGTATTTTGATTAATTTCTTAAACTGGTCACTTTCAAGTAAATATTTTTATGTAAACCTGTGAAGATGATAATTCTACTGGCGCAATTCGAATGCCTTAAGCCTACTTTGTCGTATTAGTTTACAAAATGGGAAAAACCAAACTAAATTTGAATTTCGCGGGCAGACTTTGTGCGAGTGCGAAGGGCGATTACTCGCGCCACTCGCTACTCTTGCGGCGACCATATTGCTTGAATGCTATATCTCTTGTAGGTTTCTTGAGCGAGAAAATAGCCTATGGTTAGTCGCTTCCTCGCCGGCAGTGAGACAACTGTTTTAGGTAGGTTTTTAGGAATCCAGCGGGACTCTTTTGTTTTTTTTTTTTGTAAGGTAGCCTATATCACTTTTCAAGCCCTCAACTATAAACATGCTTTGACTTTTGCCCCGTTACTGCGTGATTGAACGACAAACCAACAACACACTTTTGTAACTACTAAATTATAATATTGGTAAGGATTGCAAGAGATTGACCGGTGTAATTAATGTTAAGAAGGTAAGTACATAAACAAATATTTAATTTTCATACGACGTTTTTAGCCTTTATCGCGCTTGTACGGTGTATCTCTCATCGAGGCTTGGTACGATAGGAGTTGTAATTAGAATAAATTTTTATTAATAAGTAAACAGTAATTTTTTTTAATGACTAAATACATATATACAATTAAAAACCTAAAGGACCATGGGCAATTTTGTATGGACCCCGTCCCCACCCTCCAACAGTCACCGGATTTATGTTAATATGTTCATTTGGATCCAAATAGACGTAAATAGTTGGTTTCAGCTTCAAAATCGCTGGGGTTCTTCTAAAAAAAAAAAAAACTTTTTGTTTGAAATTGATTTATTTTTGTTATTTTTTCTATATTTTATCGTATAAAAATCATATAACAGTAAAAATAACTACTTCTACTCTGTTAGAATAACCCAGGTTTTTTTTACGGGGTTTTTAAAAAGGTACACTTTCCTCTATTAGGTGTTTTAAATGTACTATTTTTGAAATTCAGTCAGACGTTCTTTTTTTGAAATTCATACAGTTATCACGCATCGAGCAGTAAGAATGTGGCTGTCTGTTGAGAAACCTTTTTGCAGAAGGGATCGAAAAAAAACAAAGGTGTGTTATAATGAAATTCAGTACAACATTATATCATACTTTTGAATGATATAATGGTTATTATGACATTGGGTGTTTTAATGTTGGCAATAAGCTAACTGTTTCAGAATCTATTAAAGAGGATTTATAGCATGGGAGTAGATAAATAGATAAATGAGTAGGTATTTTGGAATTAGTCATCAATAATACGTCAACGAAATATTTTTTTGAACGTAAGATACAATGAGAACCCCATGCATTTGGGCATCGTCGCCATAGTAAAAAAATATCATCTTGCCAAGGTCTATCAATTGCGCTACATTTAATTCTTGTTGATAGGGGGGGACGATTCCGCCCATAGTCCTTTACTCTAAAATTAAAACTAAAATAAAAATCGGCCAAGTGCGAGTCAGGCCTCGCTCTTTTAGGGTTCCGTTAAAAAAAAATCCATGTACCCATGGAAATATTTTAATTAAATTTTTTTGATTTAATTTAATTTTTATTATTTGTTGTTATAGCGGCAATAGAAATACATAATATGTGAAAATTTCATCTGTCTATCTATTACGGTTTACGAGATACAGCCCGCTGACAGACGGACGGACGGACGGACGGACAGCGTAGGCTTAGTAATAGGGTCCCGTTGGTACCCTTTGGGTACGGAACCCTAAAAACTAATTAAAATCTAAAACCCCATCCAAGCCACCGCAGTGTGGCATAGTACCCAAGATGCTGGCAGCATTTTTATTAATTGAAGTGTATTAATGAAATTTATTGTGCACCTGGAGACAACAATAAACATACTATTATAAAGAGCTTCAAGACAAGGCAACTTGAGTACCTACAATGACGGCAAGGCTGGTAAGCGCGCTCGAATTTATCGTGCTAAATAAACCTAAAATTAGGGATTAATCATCGTCAGACAACAAAGTTTCTTTTAATAAAGTTTCGGCTTATAATGATTAATAACCCTTCAGTGACGCCAAAAAGACAAATATAAACTTAGGTATGTTTGATAGTTTTAAGAAGAAATCGCAAGTTTATTCGAAGTTACTCGTAAGTTTACAAAAGTACAAGTATCGGCTTTAGATTTTTCTTATGAACTTAACGCGTGAAAAACTTTACGGGTTTCACTTTTATCAACACGTACATACAGACACACATATTAATTAACTATTGATTACTTACTATATTTACCGAGGGTCAACCATGAAATTATTTATTTATTTATTTATTTATTTTAAGACATACCCCAGGAGACATTACAGTTGCCCAATTCATCTCCGGGGGCTACTATAATCAGTACAAATAATACAAATAATAAAAAAATAAAATTAATTAACATTAATAAAGGAAAATAAAAGAAAAACTAACATAATAAATAATAACATAAGACTTAAAGATAAAAATAAAGACACAAAATTAGAAATACCAGGAATATTACCTATTTTCTAAAAGTAATTTTATCTTTTTCGTGAGCTGATCGGGTGGGGTGTGGAAAACATCCAGTCCCGGATTCTCGCGAACCAAATCATTGAGCAAGCACAGCGCACGAGACACCGGCGCCTGCTGGACTAGCTTAGTTCTATGGTGTTGAAGTACAAATAACGTGCGTCTACGCGCAACCGCATAATCATTAGGCGCGTGCAAGCGAATACACTGCAATATATCCGAGTTGCTTTTTTCCCCTTGGATTAGACTGACTATGTAAGAGAGTAAGGCTACATTGCGCCGCAATTTCAAAGTATCATAACCAGTCATACTAAGGAGTAACATGCTCGGGTATATTGTAAGATATCCTACCCAATATCCGTATTGCTTTCTATAAAGCCAGCGAATGAACTTTTTTTGGATTTTCTCCACCATGTCTATATATTTACTCTCGTGTGGGTTCCATATGATTGCATTGGCTTCAAGTCTGCTTCGTACAAAGGCATTATACAAGAGTTTTATTGCAGCAATAGAGTTTAAATACTGCGCTTGTCTAAGCACAAAACCAAGGGTTTTATAGGCTTTGGTGCAAATGTCTTTAATGTGATCGCGAAATGTAAGGTCATCAGTCATTATTGTACCTAGATCTCTAATTGCAGTCACTCTCGATATACTCGATCCACACAACTTATAGTTTGCAATGAGTGGAGTTGTCTTACGGGTCAATGTGATGACTGCACATTTTTTTTCGTTAAAAAACAGTTTATTTTGTCTACACCATTGCAACACATTATCAATATCTAGCTGCAGAATCTGAGCGTCAAAGGAATTTTCAATCTGAAAAAAGATTTTCAAATCATCTGCAAAAAGTAGGCAATTAGCATGATTGATTACACTTGACAAATCATTGATCAGTATCAAAAACTCCAATGCGCCCAAATTACTGCCCTGGCTTACACGGGAATACGTGTAGTAGGGTTCCGAACAATGTCCCCCATACTGCACGTACTGCCTCCGATCTCTTAAGTAACCCGACTGAAGCAAACTTACTAAGTAGAATATCGTTGTCCACTACATCAAAGGCTTTTTGGAAGTCGAAGTAAGCCGCATCCACCTGTGAACCTTTGTCAACTACACCAGTTACATAAGTCCAGAAGGTCAACAGATTAGTGCACGTTGAGCGGCCCGTTCGGAACCCATGCTGAGCTTCTGAGAGTTGGCACTCAAATTGCTTTCTTAATCGATATTCTATAATTGATTCAAACAGTTTTCCGAAAACAGACAATACCGCAATAGGCCTGAAATCACTTATCTCTGCACTCTATTATGATAATGTTACATACTTTGAAGACGTTGAAAGACTCAATAATATTGTGTAAGTATTTTATGCTTTAAATTAATGATGAATCATTACGTTATGTTACATAAGCAAATAAATGTTTTACGTTTTTGTTTTATTCGGACATTCTGGGATGTCTCTATGACACAGCAAACAACGTATTTATGAAAATAGCTGCGGGATTGCTTTAAAATGACTCCTACAGTATGGTCGTGGGCCCGTGGCGATCGCAATAACCTCTGATTGGCCGATACTCTCTCGCTTATGGGCTAAAATGTCTGCTACAGTATGGCCGTGGGCCCGTGGCGATCGCAATAACCTCTGATTGGCCGATACTCTCTCGCTTATGGGCTAAAATGTCTGCTACAGTATGGCCGTGGGCCCGTGGCGATCGCAATAACCTCTGATTGGCCGATACTCTCTCGCTTATTGGCTAAAATGCATTGCATCAAGAAAAACATTATATTCATCATCAGCAGCAACTCATCCACGATTCACTACTGAGCGCAGATCTCCTCTCAGAGAAGGATTTGTCACCACGCTGGCCCAATGCAAATTGACAGACTTCATAGACATTGGAGAAATCTCATGCGTGAACTTAAAAAAAAAACACTAGTTAAGGGTACATACCTATTATGATAAAATTGTTCGTAATAATAGATGGTGGATCTTGAATGAAGCTCGGGAAGTTGAACAAGGTACCTACTTATGGCAGCCACAGGCATTTCATACTAATCTGTCCAATGTTCGAGTGCATAATTAATTAATACATAACATATACTTACCTCTAATTATCTAATTCTCCAGTTAACTAACCAGATGGATGAATGACTTAATTAGTGTGGTTTAGAACGGCAGAACGTTAGGTGCCATGAGGTTAGGGTTGCCATCCGTCCGGGTTTCCCCGGATTTGTCCTAGTTTAGAGGGCATCCGGGGAGCGTCCGGGTGGGGCTTCATTTGTAGTCCGGGTTTAAAAATTCAAAGTCTTGGGCCGCCCGCGACTCAGTACTTTTAAGATTTTTGTTTAAAAATTTAATTGAATTTTGTTAGGTTTAATATTTTAATAAGGTTTTGTTTTCATAATAGAGTATTAATAATTTGTGTTTTATTTTAAGAAAAAAAAACTTGAGAGGTGTCAAGGGTCACCCGGATGGAACGTAGTTCCTTTCGATTACATTGTGTTCGTTATTTTCGCGGTACAACATTGAGTCTCCGTAGCCTAGTGGCTCCGACAGTCGCCTAACAGTTCAAAGTCGATGGTTCGAATCCCAGCTCGACAGACCGAATTTTCCATTTTCAATTTTATTTTAAACAATTTCTACATGTGGAATCTTTCACATTCAACAAAAAAGTGTCGGTTTCAAAAATGTGTCGAGTTTCGGTTCCTTAATTTTTTCCGTCTAGCCCCCTTCCGTACCGCGCGATAAGGAACTTACGTTCCAAAATTCTAACTGTTTACTAAAACAATTTGTAACAAACTGTAATAAGATTTTGTTTTTTAGTCCATTTAAAATGATGATAAAAGATGACTAAATTTTTATTAGACTGTATGTTTTTTATTACACTGACCATGTTTAAAAAACCTGTTTGTTGACCTGTCCGGGTTCTGGGCTCTAAAATCCGGGGTTTTCACGCGTCTTGTCCTGGTTGCCAAATTTTAGAGTGGCAACCCTACATGAGGTAAACCTTGAAGCTCTGTACCCACTACATTCTTCCATACCGTACCGTGTGTTATCTAAAGTTCGGCCGTTCAGAGAATGTGTTCCTGACACCTATCATAAAATATTGTTTACCAAGTTATTTGACACTCAGTTTGGCACAAAATTATAACATTAATTGATTATTGATATAATAATGTTGTTTTAATGCTCATCAATTGTTAAAACGGTAAACAACCAGCAATAGTATTTTTATCGTAACTGCAACGCCATTACAAAGTTACGTCGTCAGTTCAATCGCGACGTGTCAGGAACGCATTCTCTGAACGGCCGTAGTTTAATTGAGATAACATAATGTTCAAGCATTGTTCCATATTTTATTAATGCATTATATAATCCTGCATACAATCAAGATTTTCTTTGCATGTACTGCTACGGTGACAGTTATAGTATGAAGTGATGTAGTGGACAGAGAGATTAAAACTCAACAATTTTGAAAACAGAATGGAACATCATCATAATCAGCAACCAATTATCGGCTCACTACTGAGTGCAGATTACCTCTCGGAGAAGGGTTATAGGCCATAGTCATCCACGCTGGCCCAATGCGAATTGGTTGACTTTACTCACCTTCGAGAACATTATGGAGAGCTCTCAGGAGTGCAGGTTTCCTCACGATGTTTTCCTTCAACGTTGAAGCATGTGATATTTAATTGCTAAACGCACATAACTCCGACAAGTCCGGGATCGAACCTGCGACCCCCCGAATAGGAATGAAACAATATAATAAAAATATATTGACGTTATATTTAACATGCAGCCTGTAACATTTTGCTTAATAAACTATAAGTATCCAACATAAATACCTAGAATCGAGGCCATTCCGAAATTGTTCTAATTGTCAATTACTTTGCCAAATACTTCGTCCTATCAGGTTTTTATTGCTCAAATAATCAAATAGACAAGGTCCCTAAAGTCATCTAGAGACAATTAAAAGCCAATGAGGCCCTTTGAACTTGTGTTAGCCTAAAGGTACTTCTCCATTAGCTCGATTAGTCGCGATAGAGCATTAAAAAAAATAGAATACTAGCCATGCTGAACTTGAAAAATAATATCCATAATATAATATCCCCACCAAATAAACGCACGAAGTCCGAGAATTCATAAAGTTTGAATCGGACTGTACTTATAGATGATTGCGATCGTTACAATGTAGCGTACATTCTTAGACAATTCCACAGCGGAAATACTTTGGAATGAGTAGGAGTAGGTATGACAGGTTCGGGTCGATAACCTAGTGTGGGCTTATGTGTTTGCATACTCAACTGGCTTTTAATTAAAACATTGAGTAAGTTGGTATTACCGTGTAAAGTGTTTCAAAACCTCCCAGACACCAACAGGTGCTTCTCCACCTAGTTAATACCCGTTGATTGGCAAGTTCAATCGATACTTTATGTCTCGATGGGTGAGGCCGATCTTGCAACGCTGCTACACTCAATCAATCAGTCATGATCCGTTTTTAAGGTTCCGAAGTAAACAAGGAACCCATATACATAGTTTCGCCATGTCCGATGCGCAGAATTCAATAATCGGTGTAGTTCTTGCAATTCACGAGGGCGACTGACTTATGGTTGTGTGTGTGTGTCGTATCTGTATAAGTGTGAGCGAGCGCAATGCTCGCGCCTGCCCGCTCCCACCTAGGCTTTGACAGGCACGCACACTTATGCAATGTGCATGTACACGAAGCAACCACAAGTAAAGCTCACTCGCCTTCGTGAATTGCAAAAACTGTACCAGCCAATCAGCGGCGCGCGGGAGGCGGCGAACCTTCGCGAACCTACACTCGCGGCTAACATCCGCTGGCAAAAGCCGGAACGATTCTCCTATTTTGCGCACTCCGGGCACCGAGCTTTGAAGTGGGACCACACCTTTTAAAAGATTTAAGAATATGAATTTTACGAATCATAAACTAGAAATTTGATTGACTGTTAAATGACGAATTATTAAAATGATAAAATAAACCAAATTTAAAATGATAATAATAGGAAACTAAGAAAACAAGACGTAGCAAAGAAAGACTCTTTCTATGAAAGAGGACACCCTCGTAATATTGAAAAAAAAAAAACATCCGTGTGGACATAAAGTTTGAATCGAACTGTAGATGTAGTAGTTAGTCGATCCTCTGTCGCTATTAGCTACAAGTGTAAACTGAACATTTAAATGTGAATCTACGGCCGGACTACTGTACTAAACGGTTACCCACTTTTCTGTGCCATCATCAGATACTTCTCCTCGATCATCGATCCTCTATCATCTATCTAGCACTTACTCATTGAGACCATTTTAATGAACCCAAACACACTATATCTGCTGTAAGTTGATGAAGAATTGGGTATCCCGCACCGCAAACTAGATACCAGCACCAGGTCAAAGTGACCGTATTTCAAGATCATAACCTGCAAGGTTTTGAATTGAAACTAATCTATTGAACCCAAATACGATATGCTGTGAGTTTTCGAAGAATCGGGTTCTCAGGAGACCATTCTGGTTGCAGCATCAGGTCGAAGTTATCAATTGATTGTCATTTAACGATTACACTGGCACGCGTGAAGCACTTAATCGAGTAATCATACGCCAAAAATGCCTTACATCATTTTGGAAAAGAGCTGATACACTTTAGATTGCTGGTTTGATTACACTGCTGGACCGATATTAGCTAAGAACCACCGCAAGGAAACTGGCTTTCAAATGAAAAAACCGCATCGAAATCGGTCCATCCGTTTGAGAGCTACAATGCCACAGACACACACACACACACAGACAGACATAGGCTACTTTTTATCCCGGAAAGTCACAGAGATCCAGCGGGAATTAAAAAAACCTTAATCCGCGCAGACGAAGTCGCGGGCATCCTCATATATTTTATACACCTAAAACAATATTTTTGTTTTATTTGCTTTTGTCAGTGAGTTCGTCCGCGTGGAGTTAGTTTTAAAAAATAATATTTTTACAGGAACCCTCCGTTTTTCCAGGATAAATAGCCTAATATCAGTCTCCAAGTTTTCAACTATACCCATGCCAATAAATCTCGTCGTTCCGTTGCTCCGTTGCTGCAAGATTGAATGCAACAAACAAAATATTATACTTTCGCATTCATACCAATATTAGTAAGGATAGTAAAGGCATTGTCTGTATTTCAGATAAGGTAGCAGAAAATAACAACTTAATAAGTTCAGGCTAAACTTAATACACAATAGGTAATTTACAAACAGGCCAAGTCCGTGTCAGACTCTCGCATTGAGGGTTCTGTACTTTGTAAAGAAATGTATAAATTGTTATTTGGTTAAATTATTCGATCGCCTAAATTATGAATCAGCGAAAAATCCCGAGAGAATCCTTTGTTCTTCTGAATGGTCTGTGTTCCGAGAAAAGTATAATTATCATTCTCCGGGTTTACTTACCTACAGGTTACTTTATATACATGCAAAAACACACCAGTGAGCCGCTATAGATGAGTATTTTATGAGTTGTGCGTCGCAATTCTTTCGCTACTTATTTTTAGTTCAGCTGAGTTTCTGTTGGGCTGCCAGACAGATGGAAGTACATTTTGCTATTCACCATTTGTATTGAGTAGGGTACCAAAATATCGCTCCTCTTCTAAACCAAAATTTAATCATATTTTAGCGCGGGAGTAGAGTCGTGAGTTGAACTCATTTTGAGCGTTGGGTAGAATTTTCAGGATTTAATATTAAACTTAATTTTGCGAAAATTACACGACACAAAACTCAAAGAAGAACTCTCAGACCCCACACTATATAGGGTGCCTTTTTACTACATTGGTAAAGAACATTAAAAACTCAGTGGCGAAAGTAAACGAGATAAACTTTCAGTGTTACAAGTCATTAATATGTAACGACGCACGCTTTGTAATACACCTGCTCCTTTGTACTTTACTCTTTTACTACAAATAAAGTTTAAAAGAATGTTACTTGGGTGATGCTTGGGTGCCTTTAAGATATGAAATAAGAAAATGTAAATGGGCATCTTGCTGAGTTATATTCCAGTAAGAAAAGAGATTTAATGAAGGTACTTTTCATAAATAACTTTTGTTCCTTATTTTGTTCTTAAAATAAGTGCATGATGATGATTGATGTTTTGTAATTCCTAATGATTTCCTATCCTAGACGAGTGAAGGCGATACCTATACCTGTACCTAGTAATTAGTCGTCGTCGTCATCGTCTCAGCCGATAAACGTCCACTGCTGGACATAGGTCTCTTGCAAAGACCGCTTCACAATATATATACGTACGATGTTGTGCTTGTGGTAGTGATATTTGTGTCTTGCGTTTCCCGACGACTCACTATGTATGATCGTCCGTCCACCTATTTTAATAAACAGCTAGGTATTATATTTTTTAAGATTAGCCATGTTGTACATGATTAATATTTCCCTTCCCCTCCAATTAACCGTTATACCTACTTGTGTTACGAGTAGGATTAGGTACGACAATAGTCTACCTCCTCTATTATACCTCTATTATAACGCTTGAACCATCGACCGTTCGGTTTTCAGTCCGCGGCCAATACCCTATCGAGCCTGTAAATATGGTTCGCCCCGAACTGAGACCTCGGTAACGGTATCCCATGATTATTCATTCAATCGATACATGACGACCAAAACTGACATTATTATTATGCCCGTTTTCACCAAACATGCCTAAATCATCCCCTATGTAGGAGTCTCTTTACGTAAGTAGCTCCAAAACACAATCCTAAGTCCTAACATCCGTCACAATGTCCTTTTAGGTGTCCCGTACAGGATCGTGTTAAAGAAGTTGACAGTAATCATCACCTAACTTATCATAGGTAGCCCGTAAAGGTTAGAGAACGTTAGTGAAAACATTGAATTATTATGTAGTTACTAACGAGTGAAAACGGGTTAGGGGCATCTGTACAAATCGTCATCTATCGACGCGAATAGAAAATATACAAAATGTAGCAATTAATAGTTTATTGAAGTTTGATATTTAACTAAAGAATAATTTTAATTGAATAATATGTTATTATATTATGTACCTAAATAATAATGCTCGACGCAAAACTGTTTTTGGGATAGATCGTAGTCGTAACTCATAGTTCCATGGAATAGTTAATGACTGCGTCATCTGTTAGCATTATTGTGAAGCTATGTGAAAATTACTGATGCTCATTAAAAATTAAATAATCTCGTTTCTTTATAATATTCATATAATTTTAGTATTTGTTGTTCAAGTACAGGATACAAGTGAAATAAAAAAATAAGTACAGCTCGAAAATATACAGCCGATTTTCCCAGAGAGCGTCTTCAAGCGAGCGTATTAAATCGCCACTTTGAAAGCCCCCCATTTCGTCAATTTTAGGAAAAAAATAAAAAAGAATACTTTTGTACTCTGTTCCAAATTGTCTTTAAAATGATACGACACAGAAAACCTATGAATCGCAAAAAAAAATTTACTTCGCATTCGCTTCTATGAGAGCCCCCTGAAATAAAGATTTTTATAACTTTTTAAGCCATTTTGGCTGGAGGCCATCGGTTTACATATTATATCTAAAATTGAAGTAATTACGTTCAGTAATTCAGAAGTTATAAGGCTCTGGCAGACGGACGGACGGACGGACGGACAAGTGCAAATTCACTCAAGTAGAATCAAAGACCTTCGCTTCGCTCCGTCGATAAATCGATTTCTAAGCAGCATCGTACCAGAAGGCTAAATAACATGCTGTTAGGGTAGTTAAGTAGGTACTAACCGGTCACAGCCAAAGTCAATTTAGAAATTATTAAGTAAAACAATACTCAGAAACTATTGTGAAGTCTGTTACAAAGCGTCAGAATTACAAAGTACCCTTATTACTCGTATGTAGGTATGTCATAAACAATGCTTTATTGGGCGGAAAATTGGGGTAACCAAAAGCGTGACTACGACATCGCACATTTATAACCTTTGAACCTTGAAGCCAAAGGAAAAGTACCTACATATAACATAACTCTGTACAATTCAAAAGAACCTGATTAAGGGTTTGGTTTGACCAAAAATATGTGGTTACACAATCACCTGTTTTGAAAATTATAAATCATCAATTCATCAGGTTGAATAAATCACTGCAGCGTCGAGGCGTAGTGTCTTTACTAACCGGTCACAGATAACAGTTTAATTTATTTGACATCCGAAACTTCGCTCGCTGACTTATGGTCCTCATAAGAAGATTCAAGGCGACTCAGCGGATGACGGAGAGGACTACGCTTGGAATGTCCCTGCGGGAAAGTCAGGCATGAGGAAATCCGTTTAGGTATAGAGTTTGCACAGTAGAAAATAGTTCATCGCTGGATACAGGTAGGCGGCCCGAGGCGTTTATCTTTCGAGATCTACAGTTAAAACGATGATGATGATGATGACAGTCGATTGAAACAGGTAACAATGTAAGAATAACACGGAGCGCGCTCCGTGTTTTGTTTCCATTTTCATCTGCTCCCCAGGCTATGCCAAAATAATTAATATAGAGTATGAATTGTTTCTAATTAAATGGCCAATTGCGTGTCAGACTACGTGAACGTTCCGTATAGTTGCCTGTTACAATATTTTACTTACTTAGAAGGGTGCACATATGCAATTTTTGTTATAAAATGTTTTTCTTACATTTTAAAATAAGATCACAAACTAATAACGTCTAGTTATGATTTAATAGCAAAAACTCAAGATACATCTTGCCATAGTATACTGCCGTGTCTCCAGGTAGTATAACAAATTCAGTTTGTCCTTGTTTATCATAGTAAAGTAAGCAGCGTTACTGCAATATTAATGGCATCTAAGTCATTGAATATGAAACATTTACTTGTAAAAGTTATTCGATTATCACTCGTTAATTTGTAAAGCCTACTTACCTGATAGTTTTCCTTTTAAATTCGATATATACTTATATACCGTGAATACTTTTCCTACATCTAAAAACAATGGTTTAGATTTTAGAGGACGGGAAGACGCCCTACTCTAACAAAAATTTTCAGACACAGTTTTCTATAAGATTTATCGAACGATCTGCTGTGTGATTCTCTAAGAATGATTGCTATAGTGTGACGATTCTAATCGCCTCTGATTGGCAGATACTCACCCACTATTGGCTAAAATTCAATCTTGCAAAAGGGATGTTATAAATTCAGCCAATCACCACAATATTGAGGCTGTAGAAATGACATAATCGGCCTGCTGCTTTAATACCTAGATTCGTACTTTTTCTTTCTGATAACTTAGCTCGTTTCGCGAGCAGAGGTGCGGGAAAAAGCCAAACGTAAATACGAGTAGGTAGGTACCTAATTGCGAAGTTAGCACATTGTAAATTGCACAGTTGAAAACTTTGTGGTGAGAAAATTCTCAAACGAAGTATTTTGTAGGAGAAAAAATATTCATGGCAGTAAATTTGCTAATCATATGCGACGTTGAGACATTATTTACAAGAAGTCGTTTTTGCTCTCTACTGGGAAATCAAAAAAATGGAGGGCTTAACCTAATATAATATATTAGAGCTTTGCTATTGAAGTGAAACAAAAATTAAGTTTATGCCACGGACCTACGAGTAAAATATTAGCTAGATACTGTACGGTGTGCACATATTATAAGATTAAATGTATAAAAATGGTTGAAACGGTTAAAATTGAAAGGTATTTACTACCCGAAAATATAATTACGTTTTGTATATTTTTGGTTGAGTGAAAATAATATCGAGTTGGTCCTGACCTGAGAGACCTGTGTGTGAACCCTGCATCAGCAGAGGCGTTGAGGCGTTGAGGCCTTGGGTGGCAGATTTGATTCGAGCGCGGTATTAACTACAAATAAAAGGGTTGGCTCATTTTAATTAACTGATTCTGTTAGAAAGATCGTTTTGAGAATATTTATTTATCCTGCTTTTGTGGTTCATTTTAATTGGTTGATCTCTTTTAGAGAACGGGAAATTACTAAAACGCAATTTATTTTGTTGAACTGATGAATGTTACGACCGATGGGTCGTAACTGTGGTCGTAACGCTGTCTGCAGAATGTCCCTGCATACGTACATCGACGGTTAATTGCAATAACTTTAACTTCGATAAGAAAGTGAGATTTTAGGATCATTCACACCGCTTCGCCAGAAAGGTATTTTTAACATAGGTAAGTGAATAAATTCTTATGGAATTCTTAGCTGGTAAGAACCTGCTCTAAGGTATCAATACCTGTGTAATACGAAAACCACATCAACACGATATTGATATTTTTATAAAAGAGCAATCGCTGAGTTTCTTTCTGGTTCTTCTCGGTGTCAACGGCATTCCGAAGCAGTATTATACTATTATTATATTGTGTCTCCTTCTTTAATCAAGTCGGAAAATAGCATTTCAGCAAGTGACTGAATCCGACCGTCCGTCAGATTGTACTTTATATATGTCTGTCACAAATCTTATCTCTTCAAACTACCCATTTCATTAATTCAAACTACACTAGCGGCACGCTATGATGGCCGGTTTGACGTTTGTCCGCTCATGAAGTTCCGTATTAATTGATAACGACTTTGAAGGAAATAATTGTATTACTTTATTGACGATAGTGATGTGCAGAGATTCATAAATTTTATCGAATGTAGTTTTAGGTTTAGGACTCAAAATTTATTTATTAAATTGATTTCTAAAATGTATACAAGTGTAGAAAAATCAGTTTGCACCATTTAAGGGGTGAATGTACTTGTGAATATGAACAATTTTCACTATGTGGACAAACCTCTGAAATCGCAAAAAAATATCAGCTGTTTCATACAAAAGGTAAAATTTTTATTTTTATATGATATATACCACAACTCGGCATTTGGTTTTCTAAATTGAAAATTTTTAAAAATGGAATCTAATACGATCGTCACATAGGATCGCTGGCTAGCACAACTACTACCTCCGGCAAACTCGCGTCAATGCTCAATGCAAAACAAAGCAGTTTCGAATTGACGTTGCTTCGAAAAGTATAAACTGTCAGTGCAATGCGATTGTGATATAGTTTTGACCTGGCTTTGGATTTCAAATATTGATACTGCATTACTGTTGACCCTTGCTCGTTAATTTGGACTCTGTTCAAGCCCTTTGTTGTGGATTTCGTCGATATGACCGAACGTACGCAGAGAACTGTTCTAAATAGTCAGACACGTGAGTTCGTAATACGCCTTCGTAACTATTTCGATCGTGAAGCTCAAAATGGAGGGCCAATTTTACCTATAACGTCAGTGGTTGAACGCGTAGCTGATGCGCTTAATATTGGACAACGAACTGTTAGACGGATAACTAAAAAAAAATATGGCGAGACTGGCACAGAAGAAAATAAACTTCACACACCAAAAAAGAGAAAACGAGCAAAACCAGTCGTAGGCATCGATAGCTTTGATGCCGATGCTATCCGAAGACATGTTTACGGCTACTATTTACAGAAGGAGTATCCAACAAGAAAAAAGTTGGTGCATTCACTGAAGGAAGCTGGATTATTCTTCGGTGGGGAAAGTTCTTTAACGAAGATTTTGAAGACCATTGGATTTCGATACAAAAAATGTAACAAACGCAAAATATTGATGGAAAGATTTGATATAGCGATGGCAAGGTATACTTTTTTACGGCAAGTGAAAGAAATCAAAAATTGGCAAAATGTTGTGTTCTTGGATGAAACATGGCTTAATGCTAACCATACTGTAGGCCGTTCTTGGAACGATGACACAGCAGCATCTACTTCCAAAGTTCCTGTAGGAAAAGGATCGCGACTTATAATTTGTCACGCCGGAACCATCAACGGGTTTGTCGAAGGTTCTCTCATGGCTTTTGCGTCAAAAACCACTGGAGACTATCATGAAGACATGAATGGAGAAAAGTTTACTGAATGGTTTACCTCAATGTTGTGTAGCCTCCCTGAACCATCTATTATAATTATGGACAACGCCCCATACCACTCGATGCAAATTGACAAGCCACCTGCCCAATCCCAAAAGAAAGCTGATATCGTCGCATGGCTTCGTAAAAATGGCGTAGATGCAAACATGAATATGTTAAAAGCGGAATTAGTACGTCTTTTAAAAGAAAACAAACCAACCAAGATCCGATACGTCATTGACGAAATAGCATTAGAACATGGGCACAGAGTTATACGGTTACCGCCTTACCATTGTGAGTATAATGCGATTGAGTTGGTGTGGGCTCAAATTAAGGGATATGCTGCAAGACACAATACAGAACCCCCATTTACCACAAAAAAAATGCTAAAATTATTAGAAGAAGCTTGTGAACATGTGACTAAAGGAGACTGGGAAAAGGTTGTGAATAGAACTGTTAAATTAATAAGGGAAGATTATGAAAGAGATGTGAAAATAGATAATATTATAGAAAACGAACATATAATTATTAATGTAGGTGATGATAGCAGTGACGACAGTGAAAATAGTAGTATGGACGAATCTGATTAATTATGGCCTTTTGTGGCACCTTTTTTGGTATCTTTTGTATTCATATGTTTCTTGTGTGCATATAAAGTATGTATATTCATTTTCATTCAAATATTCAGTTCGTTCAAATAAATTAAATAAACATATACATTTTTGTTTTATTAAACCTATTTAATCAGGTACAAAAACAAAACTTAATTGTTTTTTGTTCGAGAATAAATTGACATTCCACATCACTATTGTAATGTGTCAAACCGGCCATCATAGCGTGCCGCTAGTGTAATTGCTTTGTACGATAATTGTTTTTTATAGTACTTAAACTTAAATGTGATGAGTACTCATACTTAACACTTTTAAACATTTATAGAATAATAGTGTAGTTAGATATAATAAAATAGGCCATAAAGTAGGTGCCTCTACCAAATTGTTAACTGCGGAAAATGACCACTCGAGTCACCTTAATTTGGTTAATTACACTTGTGCGGGTAAAACTTGAGTGTAGGAGTAGGTGTATAATTCTTTTTCACTTCATAGGGCGGTTTCCGAACTATGGGCTAGTAGTACGTCCGGCGATCAAAAAGTTACCTACCTTTAAACCTGTGGTTAAACTAAACTTCCTCACTAAAACAAAGGCAATATGGGTTGCACAATTCAATGTACAATGGACGGTTCAGAATATTTTGCCAAAAAATTATAGAGTCCTTTCTGATTCGTGTCACCTAATAGTGATAAAATTTTAACCGTTAAAGTTAAAGGCCAAGTACGGCACAAAAAAATAAAGTGGCACAATTTAGGGCTCTATCATGTTGCTAAAATTTTATCCTGAGTCTTACTGTGAGATCTATAGATGGCACTCCCACTCAGACTCAAACGAGACAGAATTATGTCGGGGCATGTTTGTGTCTCATTTTGACTCTTTTTGAGTCTTGAACTAGAGTCAATCTCAGCCTTAAATCCAACAAGCTTTCCATTCGTTGTAAATAAGTGTGATAAACCACTTTTTATCCAGTCTTTGATTGACTCCACCAATTAAATCATTGAGCTACAATGGAGGCTCAGCATACATAAGTACCAATTGGGATTACTGATTATTATAAAATTTAGGATATTCCAAAATAATTAAAACACGTCCGCTGAGTTATAAGTCTGACAACCATTTGAAACTATCGATTAATTAAACTATAAAAAGTGCGTCAAATGTATAAGAAGTCACAATTCAGTATTTCATACAAATTCCCATACTGTGCAATGCTTTTTACGGTCGATAAAGAGTTGCCGGTTTGATTAGTTGACAACATCACTATTTTATATTCCATCGGATAACCTACTGACCTACCTCATAAGTCATAATACCTCAGCATTATGTAGTAGATAAGGAACAAGGCTATTCGAAAACCCTATGCATGAAGCTTAATGACTAGGTTCCTAAAACCTAATTCACATCGTATTGTCTTGCCTCAGTAATCCCAAAGTCCAATGTGCATTAATTCAACGCCACTACTTCGATCAATGTCACTCTCGTTCGAAACGAAAGACATTTTCATTTAGTTTTTGTCACGTTTCATCACTGCCGTGTCGATAACATTCACAACATGGCCGAGGGGATTTGACGTAGGTACTTGACTTATTGGGTCGACCACTATTATGCCACTATTTCACTGTAGTAGGTGTTACAGTATGAGTTTACTGTCCTTACTCTGTGGTAGTATTGTTGAAAATCAATATTATCATATTATCATATTAGATCGTTTATCCTTTAAGTTACTTAATGTATAGCTGTAGATCCCGTGTCCGTGAACTTAGCAGAGCAAGTGCCAGCAGATCAAAAATAAAATGGAGTTCTGTTCGCATGCAGATGAGTTCTATAGTTCCTGATACATTTTAGAGATAGTTCTGGCGAGATAACCGAAAAAACGTCTGTTGAAAAAATGATCTGCTAACTTCCGGTAGCAGATCATTTTCCAGAAAATCAAAAATTAAAGTGTGTTCTGTACGCATCTGGCTGAGTTCTAGAGTTCCCTATACTTTTCAGAGATAGTTCTAGCATTTTTACCTAAAAAAAAGTCGGTTAAAAAAAATGATCTGCTACGGGAAGTTAGCAGAGCATCTGGCAGAAAATAAAATAAAATTCACAGAAACGAGTACTTTCTCTAACGAGGCTAAAACTCTGCGTCTTAAGATAGAACAGTAATAAAACTATCACATCTAGCAAATAATTGATCTGAAACTCTCTTAAAACTTCCAGCAGAGCATAGCAGAAGATGACCATGAATCGTCGAAATGAAATAATAAATACAATTTAAAAATTTCGCTGACACCAGAACTCTTACCCTAGAGACTCCAACTCTTTGGAACTATTTAGACGAGTGACAGGTCTATAGTTTCCATCACAAATCTAAACTAGAACTCTCTTAAAACTTCCAGCAGAGCATAGCAGAAGATGACCATGAATCGTCGAAATGAAATAATAACTATAATTAAAAAAATCACTTACAACAGAACTCTCACCCTAGAGACTAGAACTCTTTGGAACTATTTAGACGAGTGACAGGTCTATAGTTTCCATCACAAATCTAAACTAGAACTCTCTTAAAACTTCCAGCAGAGCATAGCAGAAGATGACCATGAATCGTCGAAATGAAATAATAACTATAATTAAAAAAATCACTTACAACAGAACTCTCACCCTAGAGACTAGAACTCTTTGGAACTATTTAAAAGAGTGACAGGTCTATAGTTTCCATCACAAATCTAAACTAGAACTCTCTTAAAACTTCCAGCAGAGCATAGCAGAAGATGACCATGAATCGTCGAAATGAAATAATAACTACAATTTAAAAATTTCGCTGACACCAGAACTCTCACCCTAGAGACTAGAACTCTTTGGAACTATTTAGACGAGTGACAGGTCTATAGTTTCCATCACAAATCTAAACTAGAACTCTCTTAAAACTTCCAGCAGAGCATAGCAGAAGATGACCATGAATCGTCGAAATGAAATAATAACAACAATTTAAAAATTTCGCTGACACCAGAACTCTCACCCTAGAGACTAGAACTCCTTGGAACTATTTAGACGAGTGACAGGTCTATACTTTCCATCACAAATCTAAACTAGAACTCTCTTAAAACTTCCAGCAGAGCATAGCAGAAGATGACCATGAATCGTCGAAATGAAATAATAACTATAATTAAATAAACAGAACTCTCACCCTAGAGACTAGAACTCTTTGGAACTATTTAGACGAGTGACAGGTTTATACTTTCCATCACAAATCTAAACTAGAACTCTCTTAAAACTTCCAGCAGAGCATAGCAGAAGATGACCATGAATCGTCGAAATGAAATAATAACTACAATTTAAAAATTTCGCTGACACCAGAACTCTCACCCTAGAGACTAGAACTCCTTGGAACTATTTAGACGAGTGACAGGTCTATACTTTCCATCACAAATCTAAACTAGAACTCTCTTAAAACTTCCAGCAGAGCATAGCAGAAGATGACCATGAATCGTCGAAATGAAATAATAACTATAATTAAATAAATCACTTACAACAGAACTCTCACCCTAGAGACTAGAACTCTTTGGAACTATTTAGACGAGTGACAGGTTTATACTTTCCATCACAAATCTAAACTAGAACTCTCTTAAAACTTCCAGCAGAGCATAGCAGAAGATGACCATGAATCGTCGAAATGAAATAATAACTATAATTAAAAAATTCACTTACAACAGAACTCTCACCCTAGAGACTAGAACTCTATGGAACTATTTAGACGAGTGACAGGTCTATAGTTTCCATCACAAATCTAAACTAGAACTCTCTTAAAACTTCCAGCAGAGCATAGCAGAAGATGACCATGAATCGTCGAAATGAAATAATAACTATAATTAAATAAATCACTTACAACAGAACTCTCACCCTAGAGACTAGAACTCTTTGGAACTATTTAGACGAGTGACAGGTCTATAGTTTCCATCACAAATCTAAACTAGAACTCTCTTAAAACTTCCAGCAGAGCATAGCAGAAGATGACTATGAATCGTCGAAATGAAATAATAACTATAATTAAAAAAATCACTTACAACAGAACTCTCACCCTAGAGACTAGAACTCCTTGGAACTATTTAGACGAGTGACAGGTCTATAGTTTCCTTCACAAATCTAAACTAGAACTCTCTTAAAACTTCCAGCAGAGCATAGCAGAAGATGACCATGAATCGTCGAAATGAAATAATAACTATGATTAAAAAAATCACTTACAACAGAACTCTCACCCTAGAGACCAGAACTCTTTGGAACTATTTAGACGAGTGATAGGTCTATAGTTTCCATCACAAATCTAAACTAGAACTCTCTTAAAAATTCCAGCAGAGCATAGCAGAACATGACCATGAGTCGTCGACATGAAATAATAACTATAATTAAAAAATTCACTTACAACAGAACTCTCACCCTAGAGACTAGAACTCTTTGGAACTATTTAGACGAGTGACAGGTCTATACTTTCCATCACAAATCTAAACTAGAACTCTCTTAAAACTTCCAGCAAAGCATAGCAGAAGATGACCATGAATCGTCGAAATGAAATAATAACTACAATTTAAAAATTTCGCTGACACCAGAACTCTCACCCTAGAGACTAGAACTCTTTGGAACTATTTAGACGAGTGACAGGTCTGTAGTTTCCATCACAAATCTAAACTAGAACTCTCTTAAAACTTCCAGCAGAGCATAGCAGAAAATGACCATGAATCGTCGAAATGAAATAATAACTACAATTTAAAAAATTCACTTACAACAGAACTCTCACCCTAGAGACTAGAACTCTTTGGAACTATTTAGAGGAGTGAAAGGTCTATACTTTCCATCACAAATCTAAACTAGAACTCTCTTAAAACTTCCAGCAGAGCATAGCAGAAGATGACCATGAATCGTCGAAATGAAATAATAACTACAATTTAAAAATTTCGCTGACACCAGAACTCTCGCTCTAGAAGCCATCACTCTTCGGAACTATTTAGACGTGTAATAGGTCAATAGTATTCACACCAAACCTAAACTGGAACTCTCTTAAAACTTCCAGCAGAGCATAGCAGAAAATGACCATTACTCGTCGAAATGAAATAATAACTATAATTAAAATATTCGCTTCCACCAGAACTCTCACCCTAGAGACGAGAACTCTTTGGAACTATTTAGACGAGTAACAGGTCTATAGTATCCACCACAAATCTTGACTAGAACTGTCTTAAAACTTCCAGCAGAGCATAGCAGAAGATGACCATGAATCATCTAAATGAAATAATAACTACAATTTAAAAATTCACTTACAACAGAACTCTCACCCTAGAGACTAGAACTCTTTAGAAATATTTAGACGAGTGACAGGTCTATACTTTCCATCACAAATCTAAACTAGAACTCTCTTAAAACTTCCAGCAGAGCATAGCAGATGATGGTCATGGTCATCATCTGCTATGCTCTGCTGGAAGTTTTAAGAGAGTTCTAGTTTAGATTTGTGATGGAAAGTATAGACCTGTCACTCGTCTAAATAGTTCCAAAGAGTTCTAGTCTCTAGGGTGAGTTCTGTTGTAAGTGAATTTTTTAATTATAGTTATTATTTCATTTCGACGATTCATGGTCATTTTCTGCTATGCTCTGCTGGAAGTTTTAAGAGAGTTCTAGTTTAGATTTGTGATGGAAACTTTAGACCTGTCACTCCTCTAAATAGTTCCAAAGAGTTCTAGTCTCTAGGGTGAGAGTTCTGTTGTAAGTGATTTTTTTAATTATAGTTATTATTTCATTTCGACGATTCATAGTCATCTTCTGCTATGCTCTGCTGGAAGTTTTAAGAGAGGTCTAGTTTAGATTTGTTATGGAAACTATAGACCTGTCACTCCTCTAAATATTTCCAAAGAGTTCTAGTCTCTAGGGTGAGAGTTCTGTTGTAAGTGAATTTTTTAATTGTAGTTATTATTTCATTTCGACGACTCATGGTCATCTTCTGCTATGCTCTGCTGGAAGTTTTAAGAGAGTTCTAGTTTAGATTTGTGATGGAAACTATAGACCTGTCACTCGTCTAAATAGTTCCAAAGAGTTCTAGTCTCTAGGGTGAGAGTTCTGTTGTAAGTGAATTTTTTAATTATAGTTATTATTTCATTTCGACGATTCATGGTCATCTTCTGCTATGCTCTGCTGGAAGTTTTAAGAGAGTTCTAGTTTAGATTTGTGATGGAAAGTATAGACCTGTCACTCGTCTAAATAGTTCCAAGGAGTTCTAGTCTCTAGGGTGAGAGTTCTGGTGTCAGCGAAATTTTTAAATTGTAGTTATTATTTCATTTCGACGATTCATGGTCATCTTCTGCTATGCTCTGCTGGAAGTTTTAAGAGAGTTCTAGTTTAGATTTGTGATGGAAAGTATAGACCTGTCACTCGTCTAAATAGTTCCAAGGAGTTCTAGTCTCTAGGGTGAGAGTTCTGGTGTCAGCGAAATTTTTAAATTGTAGTTATTATTTCATTTCGACGATTCATGGTCATCTTCTGCTATGCTCTGCTGGAAGTTTTAAGAGAGTTCTAGTTTAGATTTGTGATGGAAACTATAGACCTGTCACGTCTAAATAGTTCCAAAGAGTTCTAGTCTCTAGGGTGAGAGTTCTGTTGTAAGTGATTTTTTTAAATTATAGTTATTATTTCATTTCGACGATTCATGGTTATCTTCTGCTATGCTCTGCTGGAAGTTTTAAGAGAGTTCTAGTTTAGATTTGTGATGGAAAGTATAGACCTGTCACTCGTCTAAATAGTTCCAAAGAGTTCTAGTCTCTAGGGTAAGAGTTCTGTTTTAAGTGATTTTTTTAATTATAGTTATTATTTCATTTCGACGATTCATGATCATCTTCTGCTATGCTCTGCTGGAAGTTTTAAGAGAGTTCTAGTTTAGATTTGTAATGGAAACTATAGACCTGTCACTCGTCTAAATAGTTCCAAAGAGTTCTTGTCTCTAGGGTGAGAGTTCTGTTTTAAGTGATTTTTTTAATTATAGTTATTATTTCATTTCGACGATTCATGGTCATCTTCTGCTATGCTCTGCTGGAAGTTTTAAGAGAGTTCTAGTTTAGATTTGTAATGGAAACTATAGACCTGTCACTCGTCTAAATAGTTCCAAAGAGTTCTTGTCTCTAGGGTGAGAGTTCTGTTTTAAGTGATTTTTTTAATTATAGTTATTATTTCATTTCGACGATTCATGGTCATCTTCTGCTATGCTCTGCTGGAAGTTTTAAGAGAGTTCTAGTTTAGATTTGTGATGGAAACTATAGACCTGTCACTCGTCTAAATAGTTCCAAAGAGTTCTAGTCTCTAGGGTGAGAGTTCTGTTGTAAGTGAATTTTTTAATTATAGTTATTATTTCATTTCGACGATTCATGGTCATCTTCTGCTATGCTCTGCTGGAAGTTTTAAGAGAGTTCTAGTTTAGATTTGTGATGGAAAGTATAGACCTGTCACTCGTCTAAATAGTTCCAAGGAGTTCTAGTCTCTAGGGTGAGAGTTCTGGTGTCAGCGAAATTTTTAAATTGTAGTTATTATTTCATTTCGACGATTCATGGTCATCTTCTGCTATGCTCTGCTGGAAGTTTTAAGAGAGTTCTAGTTTAGATTTGTGATGGAAAGTATAGACCTGTCACTCGTCTAAATAGTTCCAAGGAGTTCTAGTCTCTAGGGTGAGAGTTCTGGTGTCAGCGAAATTTTTAAATTGTAGTTATTATTTCATTTCGACGATTCATGGTCATCTTCTGCTATGCTCTGCTGGAAGTTTTAAGAGAGTTCTAGTTTAGATTTGTGATGGAAACTATAGACCTGTCACGTCTAAATAGTTCCAAAGAGTTCTAGTCTCTAGGGTGAGAGTTCTGTTGTAAGTGATTTTTTTAAATTATAGTTATTATTTCATTTCGACGATTCATGGTTATCTTCTGCTATGCTCTGCTGGAAGTTTTAAGAGAGTTCTAGTTTAGATTTGTGATGGAAAGTATAGACCTGTCACTCGTCTAAATAGTTCCAAAGAGTTCTAGTCTCTAGGGTAAGAGTTCTGTTTTAAGTGATTTTTTTAATTATAGTTATTATTTCATTTCGACGATTCATGATCATCTTCTGCTATGCTCTGCTGGAAGTTTTAAGAGAGTTCTAGTTTAGATTTGTAATGGAAACTATAGACCTGTCACTCGTCTAAATAGTTCCAAAGAGTTCTAGTCTCTAGGGTGAGAGTTCTGTTTTAAGTGATTTTTTTAATTATAGTTATTATTTCATTTCGACGATTCATGGTCATCTTCTGCTATGCTCTGCTGGAAGTTTTAAGAGAGTTCTAGTTTAGATTTGTGATGGAAAGTATAGACCTGTCACTCGTCTAAATAGTTCCAAGGAGTTCTAGTCTCTAGGGTGAGAGTTCTGGTGTCAGCGAAATTTTTAAATTGTAGTTATTATTTCATTTCGACGATTCATGGTCATCTTCTGCTATGCTCTGCTGGAAGTTTTAAGAGAGTTCTAGCTTAGATTTGTGATGGAAACTATAGACCTGTCACTCGTCTAAATAGTTCCAAAGAGTTCTAGTCTCTAGGGTGAGAGTTCTGTTGTAAGTGAATTTTTTAATTATAGTTATTATTTCATTTCGACGATTCATGGTCATCATCTGCTATGCTCTGCTGGAAGTTTTAAGAGAGTTCTAGTTTAGATTTGTGATGGAAACTATAGACCTGTCACTCCTCTAAATATTTCCAAAGAGTTCTAGTCTCTAGGGTGAGAGTTCTGTTGTAAGTGAATTTTTTAATTATAGTTATTATTTCATTTCGACGATTCATGATCATCTTCTGCTATGCTCTGCTGGAAGTTTTAAGAGAGTTCTAGTTTAGATTTGTTATGGAAACTATAGACCTGTCACTCCTCTAAATAGTTCCAAAGAGTTCTTGTCTCTAGGTTGAGAGTTCTGTTTTAAGTGATTTTTTTAATTATAGTTATTATTTCATTTCGACGATTCATAGTCATCTTCTGCTATGCTCTGCTGGAAGTTTTAAGAGAGGTCTAGTTTAGATTTGTTATGGAAACTATAGACCTGTCACTCCTCTAAATAGTTCCAAAGAGTTCTAGTCTCTAGGGTGAGAGTTCTGTTGTAAGTGAATTTTTTAATTATAGTTATTATTTCATTTCGACGATTCATGGTCATCTTCTGCTATGCTCTGCTGGAAGTTTTAAGAGAGTTCTAGTTTAGATTTGTGATGGAAACTATAGACCTGTCACTCGTCTAAAAAGTTCCAAAGAGTTCTAGTCTCTAGGGTGAGAGTTCTGTTGTAAGTGAATTTTTTAATTATAGTTATTATTTCATTTCGACGATTCATGGTCATCTTCTGCTATGCTCTGCTGGAAGTTTTAAGAGTGTTCTAGTTTAGATTTGTGATGGAAACTATAGACCTGTCACTCGTCTAAATAGTTCCAAAGAGTTCTAGTCTCTAGGGTGTGAGTTCTGTTGTAAGTGATTTTTTTAATTATAGTTATTATTTCATTTCGACGATTCATAGTCATCTTCTACTATGCTCTGCTGGAAGTTTTAAGAAAGTTCTAGTTTAGATTTGTGATGGAAACTATAGACCTGTCACTCCTCTAAATATTTCCAAAGAGTTCTAGTCTCTAGGGTGAGAGTTCTGTTGTAAGTGAATTTTTTAATTATAGTTATTATTTCATTTCGACGATTCATGGTCATCATCTGCTATGCTCTGCTGGAAGTTTTAAGAGAGTTCTAGTTTAGATTTGTGATGGAAACTATAGATCTGTCACTCGTCTAAATAGTTCCAAAGAGTTCTAGTCTCTAGGGTGAGAGTTCTGTTGTAAGTGATTTTTTTAATTATAGTTATTATTTCATTTCGACGATTCATGATCATCTTCTGCTATGCTCTGCTGGAAGTTTTAAGAGAGGTCTAGTTTAGATTTGTGATGGAAACTATAGATCTGTCACTCGTCTAAATAGTTCCAAAGAGTTCTAGTCTCTAGGGTGAGAGTTCTGTTGTAAGTGATTTTTTTAATTATAGTTATTATTTCATTTCGACGATTCATAGTCATCTTCTACTATGCTCTGCTGGAAGTTTTAAGAAAGTTCTAGTTTAGATTTGTGATGGAAACTATAGACCTGTCACTCCTCTAAATATTTCCAAAGAGTTCTAGTCTCTAGGGTGAGAGTTCTGTTGTAAGTGATTTTTTTAATTATAGTTATTATTTCATTTCGACGATTCATAGTCATCTTCTGCTATGCTCTGCTGGAAGTTTTAAGAGAGTTCTAGTTTAGATTTGTGATGGAAACTATAGACCTGTCACTCGTCTAAATAGTTCCAAAGAGTTCTAGTCTCTAGGGTGAGAGTTCTGTTGTAAGTGATTTTTTTAATTATAGTTATTATTTCATTTCGACGATTCATGATCATCTTCTGCTATGCTCTGCTGGAAGTTTTAAGAGAGGTCTAGTTTAGATTTGTGATGGAAACTATAGATCTGTCACTCGTCTAAATAGTTCCAAAGAGTTCTAGTCTCTAGGGTGAGAGTTCTGTTGTAAGTGATTTTTTTAATTATAGTTATTATTTCATATCGACGATTCATAGTCATCTTCTGCTATGCTCTGCTGGAAGTTTTAAGAGAGTTCTAGTTTAGATTTGTGATGGAAACTATAGACCTGTCACTCGTCTAAATAGTTCCAAAGAGTTCTAGTCTCTAGGGTGAGAGTTCTGTTGTAAGTGATTTTTTTAAATTATAGTTATTATTTCATTTCGACGATTCATGGTCATCTTCTGCTATGCTCTGCTGGAAGTTTTAAGAGAGTTCTAGTTTAGATTTGTGATGGAAAGTATAGACCTGTCACTCGTCTAAATAGTTCCAAGGAGTTCTAGTCTCTAGGGTGAGAGTTCTGGTGTCAGCGAAATTATTAAATTGTAGTTATTATTTCATTTCGACGATTCATGGTCATCTTCTGCTATGCTCTGCTGGAAGTTTTAAGAGAGTTCTAGTTTAGATTTGTGATGGAAACTGTAGACCTGTCACTCCTCTAAATATTTCCAAAGAGTTCTAGTCTCTAGGGTGAGAGTTCTGTTGTAAGTGAATTTTTTAATTATAGTTATTATTTCATGTCGACGACTCATGGTCATCTTCTGCTATGCTCTGCTGGAAGTTTTAAGAGAGTTTCAGATCAATTATTTGCTAGATGTGATAGTTTTATTACTGTTCTATCTTAAGACGCAGAGTTTTAGCCTCGTTAGAGAAAGTACTCGTTTCTGTGAATTTTATTTTATTTTCTGCCAGATGCTCTGCTAACTTCCCGTAGCAGATCATTTTTTTTAACCGACTTTTTTTTAGGTAAAAATGCTAGAACTATCTCTGAAAAGTATAGGGAACTCTAGAACTCAGCCAGATGCGTACAGAACACACTTTAATTTTTGATTTTCTGGAAAATGATCTGCTACCGGAAGTTAGCAGATCATTTTTTCAACAGACGTTTTTTCGGTTATCTCGCCAGAACTATCTCTAAAATGTATCAGGAACTATAGAACTCATCTGCATGCGAACAGAACTCCATTTTATTTTTGATCTGCTGGCACTTGCTCTGCTAAGTTCACGGACACGTAGATCCCGCCAAGTATAACACAGTATGGAAATCTAAAACTCTTTCATTTAGGACTTCTCTAGAAGTGGAGTGGATAGGGTGGGGTTGGCGACGTAATCTGATTTATTTAGTTGGCGTTCGAAATAGATATATTTTGGAAATAATTGTTATAAGTATTCCGGAAAATCATAGAATTTTAAAAACAAATTCACGCGCAAGTACTCGCAGGCATCATTTTGTTAAATAGCGTAATAATAGAAAGCTAGTGAACGCGAACATAATAATACAACATTAATTAATATTTAACCTATTTGTGCCTATTTGAATGAAGAACCGGCTGGAACTTATTTAATAAACTAGGTACATATTACCAACCTACGTGCGTAGGCGAATAAACGCTAAATTTTCTGAATGGTCCAAGATCCCAGTGCCGCCAGACCTAAGTTATTTTCTCAGCAATTATTTGTGTACGATAGAGTACTGTTCTAATGTCCTTTCAGTAAATGCGTGCCAGCTAGATTGTGCCGACGGCCAATTTCCAGATACCAGGTGCTAAAGGTAGGTAAAAACTAGAATAACTTATCTTAAATTCTCAGGGCTGATTTTCATATATGTTTTAAAGAATATTGTAAAAATTAATAAATTAATACTGCCAGACGCTTACCGCCGGCGGTTACTTTAGCCAGACGCTTTGAAGGTCCCAAAAAAATATATAATTTAAGTTAACTTATATTCTCAGTTCTGATTTTTATACATGATACTCAGGGAACTATTGCGTTATTATCTGTAAGCTGCCAGACCTATTGGAAGGGTCAAACATCCCCCCAGACACACATTATGCGTCCCCATATGTATGAGCGCTAGAACATGATTCACTTGTTTAAGTGTGTGAGAGATAATATCATCATACTATAATATTATAAATGCGAAAGTGTGTTTGTTGGTTTGTCCTTCAATCACTCTGCAACAGAGCTATGGATCGACGTGATTTTTTGCCTGGGTATAGCTTAGGATCATGAGAGAGAGAACTATTGCAATATCTTCTGCAAGCTATATGCAGTATTAATTTATTAATTTTTACAATATTCTTTAAAACATATATGAAAATCAGCCCTGAGAATTTAAGATAAGTTATTCTAGTTTTTACCTACCTTTAGCACCTGGTATCTGGAAATTGGCCGTCGGCACAATCTAGCTGGTACGCATATACTGAAAGAACATTCGAACAGTACTCTATCGTACACAAATAATTGCTGAGAAAATAACTTAGGTCTGGCGGCACTGGGATCTTGCTCTAGAAATCCAGAATCACGGTAGGCGTTCTTAATCTTAACTTTCACTTTATAAATAACGCTCGTTAGTTAAATTAATCCGCGTTTTGTCTGTATCGTAATAATTTGAGCGCTTATTTAACTTCAAAGTTTCATATTAAATATAGTTTTACCATAATTTAGATCAATCTACGAGGAAGGTTTAGTGCGAATAACACAATTCAGATTTTGTCTATCCGTCATGCGGAATCGAAAACCCTTTACGGGTACTAGTTAACAATTATACGATTAAATTAAGCTTTGTAACGTTGATTTAAATAGCCAACAAAATGTTTAAAAAAATTTTTTTGACATGATGACGTCTTATACCTAAATCGATGACCACCGGGCTGCACGCACGAAAAAATGTCACATTCCGCCTGAGCCTGTGCGTGCAAGCGAGAGCGCGGAACAAGCGATAGAGAGGCACGATTGACCCAAACGTTGGCTTGTGCCGGCAGCATAGTGCCGCCCGCCGACGTGACGTTATCACGTAAAACTATCGCCCGTAAACCGACTTTACAGACAACCAATTTTTTTTTAACCCAAAAATGTATTACCGTCAATGCGGATATTGATTGCTTGCATTGTATTCGATAGAAATATTCGTACTATTTGAGAAAAACGTTATGCAAATGCATAAGATGACGAGAAATTTTATCACATACTAGCTGATGCCCGCGACTTTGTCCGCGTGGATTTAGTTTTTAAAGTCCCTCGGGAACTCCTTGATTTTCCGGGATAAAAAGTAGCCTAGATGTTGACCCGAGTAATAAGCTACCACGGTATAAAATTTTGTAGAAATCTGGCGGTAGTTTTTACGTGAAAGAAGGACAAACAAACAGACAAAAATTAAATAAAAATCTGTTTTGGGCTCAGTATCGATAGTAAAGCATCCCCCAATTAAAATTTTCAAAATATATTAAATGTACAGAAATCTTCCAGTTACAGTTTTATTATATGTATAGATGTACAGAAATCTTCCAGTTACAGTTTTATTATATGTATAGATATCGTACACTTTAGTAGGTATGCGAGATAGGTCCGGCCAAAAATTTGTGCAATGTTCTCCTGTTCTCAAAATGTTCTATCGAATACAATGCAGACAAACAATATCAGCGATGACGGTAATACATTCTTGGGTTAAAATTTTTTTTAAACATTTTTTCGGCTATTTAAATCAACGTATACCAAGCTTAATTTAATCGTATAATTGTTAACAACTAATCCCCGTGAACGATGACAGTTCAGTATACATTTTTGCATGGAAAAAAATAATAGTTTTAAAAAATTTTTTCGGCTATTTTAATTAAGTACAACACATACCTACCAAGCTTAATCATATACATTGTTAACTACTATTACTTAATTCCCATAAAGAGTTTTCGATTCCGCATGACGGGAACTTTAGTGTTAGCGGCTCCCGGTATATTAGCAAATACGAGTAGCGTTTAATTATAACAGGCGTGTGCTATTTGCAGTTGTCTATTGCGTGTTAATATTGTAAATGCGTGGGGAGGTTAATTACAACGTCGGGATTAATTACGCTTTATCCAAGCTGAAATTATACCTGCCTAATAAGGAAAAAGTGTGCATAATATGGTGAAGAACAGGTAGCAAAGTAATTTGAAAGTATACCTAATAATGAACCAATGCACATACACACGTAAAGTACTTGAACAATAAAGACAGCCTCTATTTATACCTGTGAACTTACACTAAGTACGCTTGCGTTGTTTTATTTTTATGGGATAGTTTTCTGGATGAAACCACGTGATAAGCATAGCAAGCCATTACTAGGTATATAATCCAGCTTATCGTGAACGTGCCCATACAAGTGAATACTGAATGACATCGTCACACATTGTTGTGTGAACTACAGAAATATTTTGCTGTCTGAAGTCTGAAGTAACCATGACAGGCACTACTGTAGTAGTGTTGTTGTTCTTTTTATTATTATTACAATATACCTAAGTTACATTGACCTGAAAACAAAGTTTTCGCTTAACTATTATAATATTTTACTTAAACATGGGCATAATGTTTCACAGTGTTTATTATTAGGTCCCATAGGCACACACGCACTTTGGCATAATAATAGTGCTAATGAAGGCGTGTATTTCTAAAATTAAGTACTTATGTAACTATAAATAATTAAATTATAATTTGACTAACTAGCGAGGCGTGACAATAGTGTTTCTAGGAACACACTTCCACGATTAAGGTATAGCAAAAATAACTATCAAACAAAAAGAGCAAAACATTATTGTTTTGATGATTTCGAAATTTATTTTCGTAATTAAGTAGGTACTTGTTCTAGTTTTAAAAATTAAAAATATTATACACATAAAACCTCATAATTAAGTACATATTTTTATTCTTTTGGGTATCTATTTATTCTAGAAATAAATAATTTACTACTTTGGTATGACATATCATAATCATAATATTCAAATAAAACCAACAACTAAAATAATACAATAGGGAATATGCATGTAATTTTTTTATATTTTCTTCACTGTAGTATAGAAAAAATCGGCCAAGTGCGAGTCGGGCCTCACTCTTTTAGGGCTCCTTACATATGACCAAATCACTTTTTCAAAACTAGATACATAATATTTAGATATCTTAGTTCTTAGATAGTACTAAATTAGCATATGGTGAAAAATGCCCGTTTGTTTTGGTCACAACTTTGAAGGACCCCATTTCTACATTTTTGAAGCTGAGCTTATTTTAAACAAAATAATGCCATATAATTTTGGATACTCTGGTAAAAAAATTTGGAAACTAATTTTATCTATGAAAATCCAAATAGATTCAAAAATTCCAACAAAAGTGTAAAATTGGTAGATAACCGTTAAAGTTTGATAACATAATATATGGAATTGGAAAACGATAAAGCGCATTTTCATTGCAGTGGCTACAGTTATCAAAACCACCCTAATTTTGGCACGTCGTCGTCGCTAAAATTTTACTTTCAGTATGTCCTGTTTTATACCAACCGCAAACTTCAGAGTTCAGGGTTTAATCAAAGCAAACTTCTGTATTGATTAAAAAATATTAAAAAAAAACTTGAGAGGTGTCTAGGGACACCCGGATTGAACGTAGTTTCTTTCGATTAATTTTAGTGAAGGAATTGTAATAAACTAGTGGTGTTATCTAGTATTAAATTGATTAACTACGATGAATTATTTTTAGTTTATTTCTATTGCACTGTTACAAAACCAAAGAGTTACTCTGGTGGAGTTACTGTTTTTTCACAGATGGCGTTATCCAATTTATACAATAAAAAATTTGGGAAAAATTCCACATTTAGAAATTATTTAAAATAAAATTGAAAATAGAAAATTCAGTCTGTCGAGCTGGGATTCGAACCATCGACGTTGAACTTATAGGCGACTGCTCTAACCACTAGGCCATGCAGACGCCTTGTGCTAAGGCGAATATACCGAACACAATGCAAAATTCACATTCAACAAAAAGTGTCGGTTTCAAAAATGTGTCGAGGGTCGGTTTCCTTATTTTTTTCCGTCTAGCCTCCTTCCGTACCGCACGATAAGGAACTACGTTCCAAAAAATGTTTTAAGGCTGCAGTGGTCTCGGGGAAAAATACGGGGTTCATTTTCATTTTTCGCCCGCACTATTAAAACGTAATTAAAAATAAAGCTAAGACACAGCTTGTCATTATGGCAAGTGGGAACTGAATTAAGGGTTGACCTCTATAAAGTTACGAGAGTTCAGCTTAGTGCTAGCAAATGGAACGCCGCCGACGTGAAAATTACTAATTTGCCTTTTTCGACTATACCTAATGTATATAAAAAATTTTCTTACAAGAATATTACATTTTTTTATAAGTATTTCTTTTTTGTATAAACTTTCGTTATCTTACTAGTGATAGCCTAGTGGTCAGGACTGTAGTCTCCTGTTCCTGTGTGGTCTCCTGTGATGATGATGACCTTTCGTCCATCGTTGGTCATAATTATGTTTTTAATTTCCCCATGATAACTCTTTAATGATAGAAGGTTCTCTGGTAATCTGCATGATCGCCTACCTAGTATTGAATCAAATCCCAGGATATTTGACTATTATCTGCGCTGCCATGTGAATAACAGTAAAGCCCGACCCAATAATGCCGAAGCTGGAACATTTAACAATATTGATGTGAATTTACTTTTCCTATACCTGTCTAACGATCGCCGAGGTAGCCTTTTCTAAACAAGTGACACTATAACTTTGAAAATAGCTCAATAAAATTACAATTTAGCGAACGTTTTGCAGCTTTGGGACCGTAAATCCTAAGTAAGAATTGAAAGAAAAGGAAGAATTGATACAAAAGTTGTTTATTGCAGGAAGTGGAAGCGGTCTAATTACTAACGCATTCAGTTTACAAAATGTCAGAGAGGACTATAAGCTGAAATGTTTGATCCAATTTCGCAGTGCAAACATACTCTTTTCCAAGTTTAAATGGCAAGTTAAACCAATACAGCCAAGTTTGCGACGCTTGGCCATTTCGTTAATGGCAGTCCTCTCAGATTAACTTTTCGCCAGATCAGAGAACCGCCGAATTACTACAAACGTAGATATTGGTGTTATTTATATCCACTTTGCTAAATGTGTATAACATTACAAACATCTGTGTAAGGAGAAGTTCAATCAAACCAGCGTAGTTTGGAGGAAGTTGATGTATTATTCGTAAATAGGGGATTCAGAGGGATCGAATTTCGCTGCACGATAGGTCGCAAGGCAAAAACCGACTATGTAAATGGCAAATCGACAAGACTAAAATTGCAAGCGACGAAGTAGAAGCAATCAAATTACCTTTCGATTTTTTACGTGCAACGGCTGGCCACATGAGGTGAGTGCCTGAATTCGGTCTGAAAATGCTCTATCGCAGGCTTTGAGTATATAACAAAGATCGCAGGCCGTCGCGTGCCTGCAATACGTGTGTCACTCACTCTGCGCTATCAACATTTTCACGTTTTTTTGCATTTCGTAGTCTTTTTCCTTTTTTTGTTTTAAGACTTCGTAATGTAATTCTTGAAGAACAGATTCACGAATTATTTCGACGCCAGCTCATAAAAACCCTTCTCTCTCTTAAAATATCACTCAATATTTTAAGAGCTTCAATAACTCAACAAGCAAGAAGCGGACTGACATCCGAAAGGCCAATTGTTCAAACCCCCCACTAGCAAAGCTTTCAATATTCAATGTGGCAATCATACTTTATACTAATATTATCAATGCGAAAGTGTGGTTGTTGGTTTGTCCTTCAATCACGCTGCAACATAGCTACGGTTCGACGTGATTTGCATGGGTATAGTTGTGGTCCTAGAGAGTGAAATAGGCTACTTTTTACCCTAGGAAATCAAAGAGTTCCCGTGAGATTTTAAAAACTTAATCCACGCAGACGAAGTCGCGGGCATCAGCTAGTAAGGTATATTTACAACAAAATAGAATAAAATGAGCTTCTTGCTTGAGACTCTAATCAACTGTGAGAAAGAGGCGAAAATCGACCCATGTAATCCCCCAGAACTCATAACACAAGTTACCTTAGTGAGTGCTTACACACCTTTATTCATAAAGTAGGTATTGTTCTAGTATTTAAAGACAAAAAATAGGTAATTGTGTATTGTTACATTTTATAACTGGAAAAGAAATCACTGCAATACTTTGAGCACCTATTAATTAATGAGCTGCAATATTTTATGAATCTTTAAACTATGCAAGTGTAAATTAAAAAGATTATTTTTAAAATACAGGCTTTTAGTAGCTATCTATATTACCAAACCCTGGATATCATCTAGGACCAGAGTACTTCTCAAGAAAAATCAAACGAGCCCAAACTCGATGGGGTTACGTTGTTTTATTACAGAATTCTCATAAGCACCTTTCAGCTTTATCATCAGACCCTGGATAACATCTAGGACTAGAGTACTTGTCAAGATTAATCAAACGAGCCCAAACGCGACAAGGTTACGTAGTTTAATAACAGAGTTTCATTAACCACCTTTCAGCTCCATCATCAGACCCTGGATATCATCTAGGGCCAGAGTACTTGCCAAGATGAATCAAACGAGCCCAAATTCAACGGGCTTACATTGTTTTATTACAGAGTTCCCATAGCCATCTTTCAACTACTTCGTCAGATCCGCTCAATGTCAAATATTGCATCGTCATCCGATTAACATGTACATGCGAAATTTCAGATCAATGGGAAACCGGGAAGTGGTACTAATTCATCTTGCAAGATTTGACCTAAACATACATACATACATACTTTCATACATACATTGCAAGTTAAATAAAAGCTTGTAAAAAGGGTGTGATGGGTATTAGGCAAGTATATTTTAACGTGAACCTCACTGAAAAAAGTGGGATTCGTGCACCCACCCTGGGCTGTACCCAGTTTTTTTAAATGTTTTATTAATGCTAGAGTTCCAGTTTTCGGAATTATTGCATAGAACTTAAAAAGGTATTAAAAAGTTTTTATTGGTAAGTACATATTTCTTTATGCTATCGATACAATTTATAGACCACTTTTTAATTTACTACCATGCAATGCACGGGTTAACAGAATTTCCCCCTTCACCCAATGTTAGGTGAAGTCGTTGGGTGCACGGGTCACGGACTGGCAAACCCCTCTTTGATGGAGACTTTTACGAAATCACTTTGAACCAGTGCTACCGTTAGCTGTCGCCTGAAAATGTCGATGCAGCGGGAAAATGAAGGGTCCATCTTAATCACGATTCCAGTCGATTTTAATCTGTAATACGCACGGTATAAATTTTTTTAATAATAAGGGCCGACTTCAACCCTAACCCTTCTCAGAGAGGAGACCTTAGCTCAGTAGTGAGCCGTTGATGGGTTGCTGATGATGAAGGGCCGACTTCACCAACGTAAAATAAGTCTTATCCGAGTGTTTTCATATTTTGACAGTATTTATGGCATTTTTGATACAAAAACTGTCAGAACGCCCAATTTATTCCTTGGAAAATTATGTTAATAGACGTTGGTGAAATCGGCCATGCCGGATATTAGGATCTTAGTATAGCCCCAATAGCCAAACGATTAAAAGCGCGGACTAAAAACCTGTAAGTTCGCAGATTCGATCCTCATCCGTTGCATTATTGTCGTACCCACTCCTAGCACAAGCTTTCCGCTTATTTGGAGGGGAGAGGAGAATATAAGTCAAGTTCAGATAAAAAAATGAACCCTTGAACAACTGCAGCACTGTCAATTATACCGTGTTACCTATGAGTTTTCAGCTCTTGAGGAATTTGTATATCCGTCCTTGTTTATAAAAGAAAATGCTGTAACTAAGTAATAAAATTCGCAGTTTAATGCAAAATATTTTTATAATTAATACATTCAGTTATATGTACTAGCTTTAAAATGAGACATAAAAGATAATGTACAAAATGAATAAAATTTATAAAATTTGTAAATATATGAAAAATTGTGGGCTTAATGAATATAATATATATACCTAAGTACGTAATTTAAAAAGAGAGGCAAAATAGGAAATATACATAAATGCATAATAGGTACACTTGATATATTTATATTACAGATAAATAATTATAAATTACAAATGCGGACTTAAACACAGTTTGGACCCTAATAGATAAGTTACAGTTTACAGATACAGAATTTACTTAATTAAAAGTACGTTTTATTTCTACAATTCACAAAAATCTTACGCATTAATTACAACTAAGCTAGTTTTTGCGTCTCGGCTCAAAAGACGCGAAGACTAGATTTCATTAGATCTATATTATACAAAAACAGTTCATACTATACAAAATATTACTTAAATTTAGTTCAAGTAACATTGAATGAATAATCTTACAAATAAAATAGTCGCTGACACCTACTATAAACTACTAACTACGTCGTATTATCATGATTCAAACAGGCCGGAAGATCCTGGAAATAAAAAAAATGAGTAAATATCAATAATTGGAGCCTTGTATCAGTAGCCTTAAGAAAAGTTACCCTTAAACTATAAACGAAGTTTGATTTTTTAAATATTTATGCATAGTAATCAAACTCAAAATTTCGTAGTTATGTATTCTTTGAAATTTTTTCTCTTAAGAAAGTTAAAAAATTAAAATAAGAAAATTACTTCGTTCGTATAGGGCACGCTTGAGATTTTAATAGAACTCCTCCTGAAATAATCAAGACGTGGCAGCAGCGTGTCAGACGTGACTCATTAATATTATATTAATATTATAGCAATACTTGTAAATGTGTGAAATTGTTCACTACAAAGCGTGATAGAAGGGCCCGGGGCAAGAGGCGCTAAGGTTATAAGTTTTTGTATTAGGTATATTAATTATATAACTTTATTTAAATTTTAATATTAAAATCAAAACACAAATCACGCTCATGCTAGGCCTAAACGGACCGAGCGATCTTCGGTTAGTTTTATGAGCTTCATTTTAATTTTAATTTATCTCCATAATACAGTATCAACACAATGAAACGCCTCCATTGCAGACGCCTTCTTGATTTAATCACATTAGTATTGTATGACCCGCGGTATGGAGACTCCAAGGTCTGGATTTACCTATGCAATTTCAAGATAATTTAAAAATTTTCATTTAAACGGCAATTGAAGGATCATCTGCTCAAAACCATATTGTAACCCCTGTCTGTAACTTTTTTCTATATTTATTATATTTAATACTAATTTTATGTTTCATATGTACGGTATCATGTTACGTAATGTATTTTGTATCATGTAATATATTTAGGTATCTATTTGTATATAATTATGTATATTATATGTATATTATTATTATATTCAAAATATGCATGTATTATATATTTATATCTTTCTTAATATATATAAATTACGTGTCACGTTGTTTGTCCGCGATGGACTCCTAAACTACTTAACCGATTTTAATCAAATTTGCACACCGTGTGCGGTTTGATCCATCTTGAAAGATAGGATAGTTTTTTTGGATTAGGATAGTTTATTTGTTTTTTATTTATATAGATAATTTGGCGGTACGAAGTTCGCCGAGTCAGCTAGTAATAATATAAGTTATACTCTTTTTACCCTACTCTTTTGCACACCTACAAGTGTTGTCTCACATCTCAAGGTTGACTGGTAGAAAATGCTTTAGCATGAAGTCCGCCTTTTGTACTTTTTTCGTGCAATAAAGTGTTTAAAAAAAAAAAGATTAAGGCTGGCATCAATTCGGCTTTTCGATGTGTACACGACTCTATGAAAAATGACAATTTTGTATGGACAAAATCCGAATCGATGCGCACAGATGTGATTCCAGCCTTATAAGATCAATTCCTATTAAGAGAACTATAATATTGTCATACCTAGTCCCATATTAGTCATGCATAGCACGCTTGCAAGGAACCTTGTTGTACACTCGTGTTAACTGTTTGTAGTTGTATCGTATTTTCCAGAGTGTGCGATGTTATGCCCTCTCTTACTAGAAGCACTGTACTATATAATATTATTTTTATAGTAATAGTAGTAGTAGTACGTGTTAGTATACTATTACTACTACTGTTCTCCTACTTTTAAGAGTAAACATGGCTTGAAAGTTAATTTTACCGCACTAGGGCGGTAAGTTGCATAAAGTTGTAAGCATCGGCTTACAAACAAAAATCCACTCGTTTGTACTACAATAACCTATTTTTCGCCCTAGTATTACAATGTACTTGCTGTTGTACAGTGTACTTCTTATCGTTGTACTAAGACTTTAAAACTGTTAGCTCTCTTAACAAAGTAATTTAATTATGTAAAATGTGTACTCGTAAATCTTGAGCGAAAATGGAGAGTAAAATGAGAACAGAAATAAATTTTAGTTGCGGCGACGAAGTCTACGCTAGAGAACGATAAGTTATTATCAACAGTACCCATCTGCACTTACAACAGCTTATAAGATAGTACCGACATTAAGTGTAGGTACATACTTTTCATCCGTTTACGGCAAAGCCAAAGGAAGGGCTAAGATTTTAGCAGTTTATGTATGTATAAACGTATCAGTATATGTATGCTGTTATTTTATGCTGTTCTATGTATGCTGTTTTATTGCTATTTTAGCAGTTTATGTATGCTGATTTTCTTTCAGGCTCTAGTCAGCAGAATTTGCTGTTCATACTAACGGTAGAATCTCTACTGACTTCTCGTTAGAGCGATAAGTCTATCTACATAAAATAAAAAACTTTGAATTTAGGTTTGAATGAAATATAAATACTATAACAACCTTACAAATAGGTTACCAGACGAAATAAAAAACTCATTTAGAAATAATCTAATAAACTGGGCTTTTAAACTGAAAGTAAATAAAGGTCCATAAGTCCAAAGCTCGTAATTTATACAAAAAGTTTAACAATTAACGAAACGCCAAAATCTGTTATTATTTTCTTGTGTCAAAGGAATCCTTTAAAACTCCGATTGAATGTTTTGTAATAGAATAAAGTTTACAACCAGAAAGAAAATGATACAACTTTTAAAAATAACATAAATGTCCTTTTATCATCGCTGCAACGGAGCCACAGATCGACGCGATTTTTTTACATTCTTGCATGGTAGAGTTTAGGTCCTGGTGAGTGTTTTTTTTTATAAGAATAGTGAGCAAACGAGCAGGCGGGTCACCTGTTGTTAAGCGATTACCGCCGCCCATGAACATTTTGTAGCACCAGAGGCACTAACAATGCGTTGCCAGCTTTTCAGGAATTTATTGGTCCGCCCCTTGAATAACCCCAAGTTGTAATTGCGGGAACACAGTCGATGCATGGGAGTTGGTTTGGCAGTGCGTGGAAAAAAAATCTGGCACAACGGATAGTCGAAGTGCTCCAGGCACCCAGGTGGTATGGGTGAAACTATTGTATATAAACACTACTACTACTTACTAAGAAGACTATATATACGAGAAACCTTATTCCACGCGGACGAAGTCGCAGGAAGCTAATAAGGTGAAGAAGTGTAAATAAACCATTAAATAAAATTAGCTAGTTTATTATACTTACCTATATGTACTTTATATGTAACATTATAATTTAAAAAAAACAATATGTATATAATTTTGTCTTAGGTCACTCTTGTTGTTATTTACCTGTTCAAATCTATATAATACTGTCCTCCACCACCCTGACGAGGGCGGGAATCTGTCGCTATAGGGGGCCGGTGACCTGGAACAATTGTGTTGTTTTCACTTTTGAAAGGAAAATTAAGAATAGCGATACTACTATTATAATAGGTAGATAATATTATAACCTGAGCAATATGATATTTTTGTATGGACATTGATGGTGATCGCATAAGAAAATACAAGAGTCGCAAGACCAAGACAAGAAAATACAAGTGCCCATTTACGGACAAGTGCACGCGTAGGCAGGTACGCGTAGCCGCCAGACCGATGAAAAGGGGGCATTAGAATCGCTAGAACTGTAAATTCATTCACGGACTGCGCGTTTCAGTGCACGCGTAGTTAGCTAGGCGTAGCCACGAAACCAAGAAAGGAGGTATTAGAACCGCTAGGACCGTAAATTAATTTACGGACTGCGTGTTCCAGTGCACGCGTAGTCAGGTACGCGTGTCCCGCCAGACCGATAACAGGAGGTATTAGAACCGCTAGGACAGTAAATCAATTTACGGACTGCGTGTTCCAGTGCACGCGTAGTCCGGTACGCGTACCCGCCAGACCGATAACAGGAGGTATTAGAACCGCTAGGACAGTAAAATCCATTTACGGAGTTACGGACTTCGCGTTCCAATGCACGCTTAGTCAGGTATGCTTACTCTGCAAGATCAATAACAGGATGTATTATGTAACTTTGACTGACGGATAAAATTCTCTTGTCAATTTATTATCCATTAGTCATCACCATAGACGAATGATATTTACTAAAGGTCATCACTCTACGTAGTTTGACGATTGAAAGGTACGTTACATAACTATCTGTTTTTATTGTTTGAAGAATTTATTTAACGATAACGGTAATATAGAGGTAAAAATTATAGGGTATCCTACTCTGTAATTTTCACTTTCAAGTGAGATACCTTTTTATTTTCGATTGAAAAATTATTTATGGAGTTCGTTTATATATTTAACAAAGCCGTTACTAAATTTATGACGTGCGGATTATATTATGACTTGGCCTGGAAAATTAATTTTCTGAATATTGTTTTCGGAGCTCCTGACAAGTCTTCGATCACTAAGTTCATTATTTAGCGATGCCATTTGATACCATCTCTTAATCATTGCTTTAAGCGCTGCCGTACTAATCTATTTTCGGATACCTTTATCTGTGTAATTTGTTGCCGCCAGAAAGTTATTTATTTAATTTGAAATAACCAGATCTATTAAAGACCAATACCAACATTAAATAGCAAATAAAGTTATTGACAGACGGTAAGTATTGATTCAAGACGACATTGATTGCACGTTTCATCAAACATCTCTCTCTCTCTCTGCATCGTATTCCATAATGCTGACGGTCATGAACCTTTCCCATTATTTACTCGTATAATATAAGTTAGTTTAAAAGGATCCTTTGATAATATTATATATCTGAACCATAATTATTATATAAAAGAAAAGGAATTTACGAAATCAATACAACTTGCTCAAATGATAAGCTCATATTTTGGTCCATCATCATTTTATTCTGGATACATTGTACGTGGATAAGATGTTTATAATATTCAGTTCAAATCAAATTATTGCTTTGAGTAAGCATTTAACCAATTACTAAATAGTTACTGTTAATTCAGTTCATTAATGTCACAGAATGATTTATATTTCACTAAGTTCCACTAAAAGTGGTTATTGTAACTAAAAACGTTTTATTAGACCCCTTTTCTGGCAACCTTTTGTAGGTACGAACTGTAGTATTACAATTTAGTTGTAGCATAATAAAAATATTGGTTATATTCGCTCACGCTCAATATGAATTCGACCATTTCTACCCATGGGATTTTCAAAAACCTAAAGAGATTTTGCTAGCTATCAGCTAGTGACAACTACTAGATATTGAATATCGGCATGCAACCCCTACACCCACCGACTTCACCCCCCAGTGTGTGCAAGGGGAATTGCTGTGTACCTACCCTTGCATCTACTGCATTATTGTTGGAAATAAAATTTAAGAATACGTCGATGCATTTTGTCGATCTTTGTCGGAGCAACATTCTGGCGCTACGGAATGCAAAGCGCGGACAGAGTTGAGTGATTTTAAAATTATCGTAGAAGCACTTTACAAGTATTTTCTAATTATGTACATACATAATATGTATGTACTATACCTACTAGCTATTGCCTGCGACATCGTCGGTTTTAAAATTCTTTGTTTTTCGCTGACAAAAGCAGCCTTCAGTCACTTGCCAGGTCCTCAACCAAATCCATGCAAAAAATTAAAACACCGTCATTCAAGGGCAGACCAACAAACTCACTTTCACAACTATAATATTATTACTAGGTTTGTATGCGTGCCATAACGCACGTGGGCTCAAACCCGCGTGACGGGAAAACGTTCGTCAAAACAATTTCAAATTACTCATGAATATGAAAACCTACATAAATGCTTAGAAAAATCGTTACTCGTTTATATAAAGTGCTCGTAATAGAGCAGGGAAATTCAGCAGCAATTTTCACCGCATCGTCGTGATTTTATAGCGGTGGCTTCAATCGGATCATTCTGGGAAAGTAATTTTCTTCGGCGCATCTTAACGGCAGTAATAATATGAAACTTGTTAGAGTTGTGTAAGCATTAAAAAGAATAGAGAAACAGACAATACCTAGCGCTTATTTTAATCATTATGTCAGAAAAGACTATCAGTCTTTTCATAATGGGTAAATATCTTGAAATATCTACATATTTCTAAATTGTCTCTGATCAAGTCTGGTGTACCAGCCGTGGCTAGTTATCACCCTACTGGTAAAGACGTGCCGACAAGCGTTTTAGCGTTCCAGTACAATCGAACCGAAACCGATTAGCGAGGAGGATGCCATTAAACCTTTGCATTAAACTGATATATTCCTTGTAAGTTAGCACGCTTCCAGCTTGCATCCAGACTGCATTGCCACTTACCATCCGGCGAATGTCTTGTCGTTTTCGAATAAAAAACTCTCCATTAATTTACGTAATTTATGTATCTATACATTTAAGAGTAATGCATAGTCGTTGTAATTGTCTAATTTAAAGTTTATTTGAATAAAAATATTCTATTCTAATTACTATTAATTTGATTCGCGCTATTCTTGTAATGAGACCTGAAAATTTCGTTTGTTCAGAACCATGTTTCATCCATTTTACCACGCATTACCAAATTATTATTTAATTTTGTTCCGAAAATGTAATAATAACGTATGAAGAGGGAACATCATACTTCTCTTCAAACGCCGCGCCATCGGAGGAATTAAGCTTTATTTTTGAAAAAGAAAAACGAATTTTTTTGAATGAAAATATTTTATACGTATTTCAAGTTACAAGGAGTTTCTTATTCGGAGCACGTATACGGAACAGTACGAACTACACATGTCTTCTCATATTGCTATAATGACTACGTACCTGCGTCGTAGGTTCAAGTTTAGTCCCAAATTTTGCTGGTTCCTCAGCCGCGTAGAGCATTCTCCTTGCGAGGCGGGCGAAGGTGCACCTGAACTGCCGGCTCATGCTGCAGTACAACACGAAGTTGACCGAAGACGTGAAGAGGGCCAGCACGTCCATTAAGTCACCTGACAAGGAACAATAAAATACGTAATAATAAATAATTAAGTAATTAATTAATTCAGATTTCGGATATCACAGTCAATCTCCTCAGATATACCACCCATGATGTTATGCGACTTAGCGCACTCTTGGCCCTAAGTCAATCCTGTTAGCCTACTTCCTACTATCCTATAATCCTACTAATATTATAAATGCGAAAGTTTGTGGGGATGGATGTATGGATGGATGGATGGATGTTTGTTGCTCTTTCACGCCACAACGAATGAACCGATTTGGCTAAAATTTGCAATAGTGATAGATCATACCCAGGATTAACACAAAGGCTACTTTTTATCCCAGAAAATTAAGGAGTTCCCGCGGGAATTAAAAACCCTTAATCCACGGGGATGAAGTCGCGGGCATCATGTAGTAATATTATAATCCAGCTTCTTCCAGCTTTTCCAGCTTTATTTATTCGTTTAGATAAATATAATCTAATGTTTGAAATCGAGATATGACCACGGATCAATGTGACAAATTCTGTCCAGGTTTCCAATTTAATCAAACTATGTCTAAAAGCATTAGCACTCCCAATATCCGGAGCCTTGAGTCTATTGTTTAACTGAACTTGGACCGGTAGGTAAATAGCAAGGTAAATTAATATACAGCTGTCTATAGGTATAATCACATTGTATTACAGTGATAATAGAATAGTTGCGAATGTTGCTAGGAAACCTAGTACACATAGAAACGTACGATCCGGCTCGAAGGACCAGTAAGATTGCGGCGCGTAGGCGAATAGATTTTAATTCAGTTAAGTAAATCAACTTAAGTTAAGTAAAAAAACCGGGGATCCAAGAGCTGGCAGCTACCTTGGCCAAAGGATTAGCTTGGCCATCCAAAGGGGTAATGCTGCCAGCATCTTGGCTACTATGCCACACTGCGGTGACTTGGATGGGGTTTTAGATTTTATTTAGTTTTTATTTTAGTTTTAATTTTAGAGTAAATTTAGTTTTACTCGTAATCTTAATCTGTTGTGTAATTTGGAAATAAACTTCTTTATTATTATGACTCTCACACCCGCATACAAAATAAATAGATATAGGGCCAAAAAGTATTATAAACATAAATATATACACACAGATAAATAAACTTACACATAGATTACATAAATAAATACTTGTAGCGGGCGGAGGATTACGCCCCGGCAGGGGAGACCAGACGGCCGGGGGTCAGGGCGACAGGCTGAGAAACCGACGGACTATCCTAGCCGAGTCTAGCAACACCGCTTTCTGCATCTTGGCCGCGAGCGAACCGCCACGGAACTCCAGTCGCCTCAGATGGTGAGCGAGGCTAACTGGGATCAACCCATTCGCAGAAATAACGATTGGAATGGTTTCAGTGGACTCCACATGCCACATGCCAGTAACCTCGTGAGCCAGATCTAGATACTTTCGTTTTTTCTCTGTCTCCGCTCTCACGAGGTTCTCGTCATGTGGGATGGTGATGTCCACTAAAAACACCCTCGACTGTGCCCGGTCCATCAGCACGATGTCAGGCTTATTCGCCAGAATCGTCCTGTCCGTGATGATGGACCGGTCCCAATAGAGCCGGACTCCGTCACGCTCAAGCACCGGCACCGGTGTGTACCTATAGTACGGCACTCTCTCATCCAGGAGACCGTACTTCAGAGCAAGCTCTTGGTGAAGGATTTTGGCCGCTTGGTTGTGTCTGTGCAGATACTCAGTGTTAGCAAGAGCCGAACATCCTGAAAGCACATGCCTGAGTGACTCACCGGGATGGCGACACGCTCGACAGATGTCGTGAGTGCCATCCTTCAAGATGTACTTTCGGTAATTCCGCGTCTTAACCACCTGATCTTGTATCGCACGCACAAAACCTTCGGTTTCCCCAAAGAGGTCACCGAAACGCAGCCATTGCACGGACGCTTTTTTTGTCTACGTGAGGCTCATTAAGAGCTTTAAAAAAGCGTCCGTGCAACTCCCTCTCCTTCCATACGGTCTCTCGGTCAGAGGTGCTTAGTACCACTGGTTTCTGCCACTCGAGTTTGGCCAAAGATAGGGGAGTGAGTCCTTTGTCACATTCTATAACGTCTCTACGCATTGGACAATCCCTCTTCGTCTCAAAGTAGGTTCTGAGGCTGGATATCTCCCGATTATGCATGGTCTTGACGCTTAATACGCCTCGACCACCACATTTTCGGGGGATATACAACCTCATAACAGACGATTTGGGGTGATGCATGCGGTAGAGAGTCATAGTCGTGCGGACTTTTCTATCCAGTGCGTCTAGTTCGGTCTGAGTCCATCTGAGTACGCCAAAGGTGTACATGAGAACGGGCATGACCCAGCCGTTATATGCTCGGACCTTATTGGCGCCCGACAAATAGCTTTTACAAACTTTTGTCAGGCGGCCAAAAAAGACCTCGCAAACTGACTGTTTCACGTCCGCCTCCTTTACCCCCACGGATTGTGACATACCCAGATACCGGTATGACTCAGCTTCAGAGAGGGTCCTGATGTTAGATGGCTCGAGATTGATCTCGGCCGAATGAGTAACCTGTCCCCTCTCCACATGTAAGACCGCACACTTGTCTAGTCCAAGCTCCATCCTGATGGAGTTACTGAACTCAGTGGTGATATTCAGCAACTCCCTCAGGCGGGTGGCATTAGGTGCTAGCAGCTTGAGGTCATCCATGTAGAGAAGGTGAGGTACTTTTGTCCCTCCTCTCCGAAACTGAAAGCCTGTCCCTGATCTCTCCAGCAAAGAGCTGAGAGGGTTCAGCGACAGACAAAACCATAATGGACTCAGACAATCCCCAGATACCCCGCCGTATCTTGATTCGGTCACCCGCAGCCGCTAACCGCTCGCCATGGAGACAAAGGATCGTACTCCATTGCCCCATACATTCTCCGAGGAAGTCTCGAACTGTACTATCGACTTTGTACAGCTCAAGGACCCTCAAGAGCCATGAATGGGGCACCGAGTCGAATGCCTTCTTATAGTCAATCCAAGCGGCAGAGAAATTCCGGCGATTGCGTTTGACCAGTTGGCCCGCGACGGAGTCGATGAGAAGGAGCTCCTTAGTACCACGACCACCGCCCCGACATCCGTTCTGAGCCCGAGACATGATGTGGTTCTCGTCTACGTGACGGGAAATCTTAAGGCTCAGAACGGATGTCAATGTCTTATAGATGGTAGTAAGACATGTGATGGGGCGGTACTTAGCTGGGTCAGAGGTATCGGTTGACTTAGGAGCTAAATGAGTGATCCCGGTGGTGAAAAGGCTCGGGAGTGCCCTTTGCTCGAGAGCATCTTGGAATTGTCGAGCCAAAGTAGCATGGCAGAGCGAAAAACCCTTCAACCAGTAGTGATGCAGCCCATCGGGTCCCGGACTTTTCCAGTTCGGGGCCCGGCGCACCGCACCAGCTACATCCTCCGAAGAGATGGCGACGGGGTTCGTCGGCTCTATTGAGGCACATGCTTCCTCAACCACCGCAATCCAAGGGCCCTCCTCATGCTCCACCTCTCTTGACCATACATTTCGCCAAAAGGCGACGAGGTCAGCCGGGCTCGGCCGCTGAGAGGTAGAACAGACTGCTGGGCACTCCAGTTTTTTATAGAACCTTTTCTGATCACTCGAGAAGAGGCGATTTTGCTGAAAGCGCTCAACTCTTTCCGAGTATCGTCGAATGCGGTTCCCCCATGCAGCGATTTTCTGCTTCAGGTCGTCGATGCGCTCCGTTAGTTTTTGGGCTATATCGGGCTGATCTAGCCGCACCCCAAGCCCATTAAAGGCTATTCTAACGGAGCGCACAATCCTTGGCCTAGTGTTGCCCGACCTGAAACTCTGCAGTCTGCCAATGAGAGCTCTGGCCAGGGTGATACGTTGTTCTATTCTCCTTTTCCAGGCTGGCTCCGTGCTGCGCCTTACAGTAGTGCGTCCACGTTCTTGGGTCTTGACACCCATGAAACGATGAACAGCTAAGGCCGCACCAAAGAGAATAGAAGCCGTATCATCCAGGCCAGTGCTGCGCTCAAGGTATTGAGGCAGCATTTGGTTTATGGCCTCAATGACATCCCGCGTCGCTACATTTAATGTGAGTCGGGATAGCCGCGGACGATTCTCTAGAGGAGCACTCCGGATCTCCGAAATCGCCTCTTCTAAAATCCTTCCCATCCGCTCTATATCAAGGGAAACTGTTTCCTCCGTGTCTTCTTCCACAGGCAAATCTTGCGCGTTAGCGTCGGTCTCTTCGCGGACGGGTTCCGCCAGAGAGACAATTTGCTCTGTGGTTGGGGTTGTCACCTCGGGAACAGCCTCACGTCGTAACCGTTCGAGCTCGGTAACGCTAAAGATGTTCGAGCGCTGAATATACCGAGCCCGGTCTGCCAGGTTTTGCTCCGTGACAGTTAAATTCGGCTCAAGCAGCAAGAACTCGCGGTACATTGCCGCTCGGTAGCCAGTCCGCCCGGTTTCCCCTCCCGTCGCCCTGTAGTACGCACGCATGACATTCTCGTTCATTTGAGATGTCCATCTCATGCGGCGTACTCCACCAGCGGCGGGCTCCGAAGATTGGGTCCTTGAGGACCCTGTCGGTGCCAAGCCCTCTGGTGGGGATGATGGATTGGCCGGCCGCCGGGATGGTAGTGGCGGCCGGCTGGTGTGACTGGCGGTCCGCATGCTGTCACGTCCAGCGCCAGTCCCAGACGCGCCCTGGCAGGCGCCCAGGCAGCGGCCCTGTTCGCGCATTATCTTTAACTTTGTCCATCATCATAAAGGGGGGTGGGGGGTGAGTGGCAGTTACGTCACTCGGGGTCCACTCAGGTCCCCAAGGAGGCTGTTTTATAGCCAGCTCGCTCGGTTTAGGGGAACCTAGATGTTATTTGGTTCCCCAATTCCCTTAGTCGCCTCTTACGACACCCACGGGATAGGAAGGGGTGGCAACATTCTGTTCTGCCGGTCCCACACGGCGTTTATTATTATTATCTAAATCCACACGGACGAAGTCGCGGGCATCAGCGAGTATTATTATAAATGCGAATGTGTGTTTGTTTGTTGGTTTGTCCGTCAACCACGCTGCAACAAATCTACGGATTGACGTGATTCTTTGGATAGGTATAGTTGAGAACCTGGAGGGTGACATCTAGGCATCCCGAAAAATCAAAGAGTTCCGCTGGATTTTAATAACTAAATCCACGCGGATGAAGTCGCGGGCATCAGCTAGTAAATTATATACTTTGTATAACTATAGTGTGTGTGTGTAATGTAGTAAAGCGGGAGTTTGAAGACGGTTGTTTAAAAAATATTTTTTTATATTAAACTAGCTGATGCCCGCGACTTCGTCCGCATGGATTTAGTTTTTAAAAATCCCGCGGAACTCTTTCATTATCCGAGATAAAAAGTAGCTCTCCCGGTCTGAGGAACCACTACTACATCCATTACTATACCCATGCAAAAAATCGCATCAATCCGCTGTTCTGTTGCGACGTGATTGAAGGACAAACAAACACACTTTCGCATTTACGATATCAGTAATGCTTTATTATAACACTTTTTATAATTCTCAAATTTTTTACCATACTTAACCAAAGACAAAATTACGTTTAGCTGTCATTTACGATTTGTTATTCCACTGTTATTTGCGTTTTGTTATTCCATGTCAGATGCGTTTTTGTTATACCACGTTTTATAGTGACTTGACGGGAACGCGGTCGAACGGGATAAAAAGTATCCTATGTCCGTCTCCTGGTTCTAAGCTACCTCTCCACCAATTTTCAGCCAAATCGGTTCATCCGTTCTTGAGTTATAAATAGTGTAACTAACACCACTTTCTTTTATATATATAGATTATTGGCCATTTCATCTGTAAAATACTATATATCATATTGATATATTGGAGATTTCGTAGGAAAAATATATTTTATTTTTAAACTAAGTAAATTCTTTTCAAGTAATATGTCGCCAAATATTTGTAGGTTCTCATTTTCGTGCCGAGCCTTACTAGACTGATGACCTGAATTTAACTGCCTTCGCCAATCGCCAGTACTTTCTTCTATTGGCGATTTGCGTGTTGGATGTGAAGCTTTACGACCCTGCCTTGTCATTAGGTTTTTATGTAAGTGCGTTGTAAGAACTGGGCACATGGATAGCAGTGACCTAGTTGGTAAAGATACTAAGTTACATAAATTGGGCCTTCTACGACCACGTACCAGATGCTTATAGACTTCCTTTGTACTTATATTTTTTATCTCTTTGTCATTTTTTCTCTGTTTCTCCTAATTTAGATCATATTGATGGCAAATTGGCTTCAAATTGGCAAATTGCATAGCAACAAAGACATCAAGTAAAAAGTAATCTTAATATTGAAGCATAGACCCATGGAATACCTTAAACTTATAACACGGAATGATACTACAAATGGTTAAAACTCTACGCCCATCACTGTATTACGTTAATACGGCAATATAAAAAAAATATATTTAATATATAAAGAAATATTATATCCATATTTACTTATTTTAACTAACTAACTATGGGCTTCATAAGAAGGCTCAGGGTTACTCAGCGAGCGAAGGAGAGAACTATGCTCGGAGTATCCCTGCGAGATCAAATCAGAAATGAGGAGATCCGAAGGAGAACCAAAGTCACCGACATAGCTCAGTGAGTCGCGAAACTGAAGTGGAAATGGGCGGATCACATAGTTCGAAGAGCTGATGGTCGCTGGGGTCCAACGTGCTGGAGTGGTGCCCCGCACCGGGAAGCGCAGTGTTGGTGGACCGAAGACATCAAACGAGTCGCAGAGAGCCGCTGGATTCAGGCGGCGCAATACCGAAGCAGGTGGAAGTCCTTGGAGGAGACCTTTGTCCATCAGTGGACATCTATAGATATATAGAAGATACTTATTTTATAACAGCTTACCAAACATACTGTAGCAGTTCTTAAAAAAGTCAGGAGCTAAAGCGCTAGCGAGGCCCAAGAGGCCTTGGGGGACTTCTGTAGAGAGGAAGAGTCCAAGGACGGCCAGCAGCATTCGAGTCGTGCGGTCCGTCCTGCTGGTCCGGCGAGCCGATGCCTCCTCGGCCAGACTCTGCTTTTCAGGCTGTAACCATAACACCAGTAAACAGGAAGTTTACATAAGGGTGCCTGTCCATTGAATCGGAGCGGAGACGTGCTTTGCAGACCAATCAGGTCATTGATAGATGATAATTTTATCACGTCATCTTTCTGTAATATCATTGGTTTACCGATCACACCTCCGCTCCGCTTCAATGGACATACGGTGTTTTAAAATCAACTCTTTTCGACTGCTCGACTAGTTGTATTATACGTAAGAATATTTTTGTTAATTATGCACTATAATAAATAGTAATGTTCCAGTATAATTTCCAGTAAATGCAGTTATGTTTAAAACAAGTACGTAAACAATGATATCCGTAAAATGAGCAAATTAAGAGTTTAATTACTAGACTATTACTATCACATTTATTACTAAAATACAATTTATAGCCGAGTTGTCAGTCTGTGCGTGCCTATCTCAGAAACTCCTGTAAGCACTCAAATAATTATGTGGAGTCACAACGCTTATAATATACTCGACAATTAGTGTCATAGTTCAGACAATTTGCACTCAATCTTAATAAATTGTACCTATAACACCTTCTCTTAGAATAATCAGGGTAGCCTTCGCTGAAAATCTTACTTAAATCCTACACTTCATAACTGAAATTAGCGTGCACAAGTTCTGCACAAACAGATTATGTCAGTGAAAATCCACCTACCTGGAAGCATTACTGAAAAAAAAGGAAAAAACAACTTGAACCGTCACATTTATTTAAAAACAATGTAATTCAGAATCATTTATCTCTAAAGTTGTAAAACTAGGTCAAAATTTAGTACCAATTGTCAAAAAATATTATTTAACATGTATAATAACGAGCTCATGGTTTGATGGTATTTCAGGGACTTGTTCACATTCCTGATTATAGACAAATAATTACCCAAAGTAATATATGTATGTTTAAGAAATTTAAGCTGCGATCTCATTGCGTCAATTATTATAATAATACATTATTGTTTTAATGGACGCAACTGAGTGGTCCTTGATGTACCACAAAAGGTAGGAGCTCACCATCATCATTTCATTTTTTACAATGAAATGATGCCATCTTAAGTTTGAACGTTGCCTATGGGCTCAAAGGAACTTGAATGTTTACCCATAGAAATAATTGTTTCTCTCAACATCAGTGTTAGGTCACGTGATAATAGAGCAAACCGGTATCATTCATACTGGATTTTAAATTTTCTTTAATATAAACCAATACGGGAACCGACTGAAATCTAATACACGAACTCTCGCGTAGATCGCCTAGGTCTTTTGAACTCATTACTTCTGACGCTCTAAAAGTTCCTGGGTTAATACAAACACAACATTATAAAGGGTTCTACCACTAGCGAATCACGTGCCATTCTAAAGAAATAATTTAAAAATAGAAAGATTTATAGGAATTATAGGGTACAGATTTTCGTAGGATATTCAGTTACAATACGGAACCCTAAAAAAGAACAAAGACATGATCTGAAGTTAGAATTCGAACCACTGTGCACTGCTCCGAACTGATATTTTCACTCCTTCATTTTACCGCTGCACAATCAAAGCATTGATGGAACGTGTAGGTATAATAAACGAAGGCAGTGATGGAAAATTATTACACATTTTTTCGTCTAAGTAGCTCCCAACCGTCAAAACGAATAACTCGTATGACGCCCGAGAATAGAAAAAGAAAATATGGCGCTAATCTAAACTGCATAACTTCTAAACCAAATCTAACCATAACAATATATCTGAACTAAAAGCTTCCTCTGAAGACAAACTTCCACTTAATCAATTTTGTTATTTACATTGTGGTTAAGAGTTAGTAGGTATTATTCAAAGCTGAACTCACAACCGACGTAATTGAAATTTTCCTTTGATCTTAAGTGTAATACTCGTAATGTAACGTTTCAACATCTTTGTTTAAGTAGGTTTCAAATTGTATAAGTAGGTACTTATAGGTAGCGATATTCTTTTCAAATGAAAATAATTTCATTCCATTTTTATAAATGAGAATTTGTATCCCTTTTAACCGCAGAACCCGTCTTGACAAGCATACAAATAGCGAGACGGACATTGGATATTTTTTACCGAGTATGTTTTGTCCGTATTACGCGTTCTAAGAAAAAAATATTTCTTACTTAAATGATTATATTTTAACATCGGTAGGTATATGGTAGGTATCTAAATACTCTATTAATCAGAAATAAATACCTACCTAGGTTTAGTTTATACACTACAATGAGAATAAGAATTATTACTAGATAATGTATTACACTGTCTGTAAATTAAGCATTCCGAACCAGTGGAAGATTTATCTACCTACTTGTCAATTCGAAAGCACTATAGTAGTATAAATAAATATATTTGAATAAAAACTATTTTATTCTATTCTACAATTACATTTTAAAACCAAATCTGAAAACCACAATTAATTATGATCTGATATTGTTAATCATCATAGTATGTAATATCGTACTCGTCCTTATTTTATGTCTTGGTAAATATCAACATACCGAACTAACTGAAATTAACGAAGCGAATTTTGATATTGAAGTGTCACGGTTTTGCAATATGGATGAAATGCCACTTTGTATTATTATACCTAATTCAGAACACGAATAATAATAATATATCGTATTGTGACAGATATAATACAATTCAAAGTTAGCTTTTAGCCGTAAGCCGTAAGCAGATGATCACCGCAACAGTTTATACTTCTGCGGGATCATCGTTCAAATCTGTTATAAATCTAATATGTAATTTTGGAAAAATAAACGATTATTATTATTATTAGCTTTTAATTAGCTTTTAAAAAGCTAACTTTACTCAGGAAAAGTCACGGGCAAAAGCTAGTAAAAAATAAATCTAAGCGTAATGGCTGGATTTTACTTAATTTATTCAAAGCCCTCCATTTGGGTTTTTCATAACAAAGTAACCTCGGGCTACTGTTAATCACGTCTGAAAGACAAGCTTTTTCCGACGATAAAAGTACATACCTACTTAAATTTGCATGCCAATTTTATAATAATTTTTTAAGTAAGCGAGTTTATTAATATTATTCGAACATTGTATTCGACTAAGTTAAACATGCCAATTTTATTTTATTTTTGGAGTTTACTCCTTAAGAATCGATTTTAGGCGCCCGGTATGAGAAAAATTCGAGGAGTAAAATCTACTTATCAATGACCTCGTTACGTTTTTCACAACGATGCAAATTTCTACCCTAACGTTGAGTAAATAAGGTTGGTTTTCGTGCGAAAGAGCTTTCCGAGGGAAGCCGTGACCTCGTTACGTTTTTCACAACGATGCAAATTTCTACCCTAACGTTGAGTAAATAAGGTTGGTTTTCGTGCGAAAGAGCTTTCGCTTCGGGAAGCCGAGCGCGTACCGATCGGGTCCGAGCGGCGCCTAGACGCAGCGAGCGCCGCGAATGCATTACGACGTTGTAAGGAGTAAACTCCAGTCGTGCGTCGGAGCTGACACACACACTTTTTTTTTAATTATAAGAGTTTATTTGAACATTGTATTTAATAGAGGTTTTCGTAGTATGATACCTAGGTATTGTATGGTCTAAGATAAAATCAATAACTACGAGATATCAGGTATACCGCACCACACGTACCAGCCAGTCAAACAATAGTTGTTTACCGTTGGACATAGATCTGTTTCAGAGATCTGTGCCACTCGCCGTGGTCTTGTGCAGTTTGTATCCAGCGGCTTCCTGCGACACGCGTCGCCGGTTCACCAGGCAGAAGCTTTGCAACACTGCGCTTTCTGGTGCAAGGTTGCGATTCAAGAACCTTGGTTGCGATTCAAGTTAGTCAGCCCCACTCATTGCCATTAAAGCGACGTAACCCGTGTAGTATTTCTTTCTACGGATTTCCTCATTTCTCCTCATTTCCGACTCTATCACGGAATTAAATTTTGGAACGAAGTTCCTTTTCGGACGGTTTGGCGGATGGAGGCTAGCCGATAAAAAGTTCAAGAATTTTCCGTCACGACACTTGTTGCCTTCGTGTATTACACATGTTACATCATAACTTTGGTGGCGTAACGGTTTAAAGAAGGTGTTTAAACTATCGGTTCGGGGGTTCGAATCCTGACTTCAGATTATTATTTTTCATTTTATTTATTTTTGTTATTAATTTATTATTAAGAAGGAACTTCGTTCCAACCGAGTATTCCACGACACTCAACTTTTTATTTTTATTTTTGCAAGTTGACGACACGACAAAGAACTTAATATTTTATTAAAATTATAGACATTTACATATTATTGTTTTCTAAGCTCTTTTCATACAAAACTTATATATTATAAAGCTACACCTAATCTAATAACTTATTTTTTGCCAGACTAATTCTGGTAAATGTACACATGGATGGAGGTTACATGGATGTAACCTCCATCATATTGATTTTGTTCGTATAAAATATTCCGTAGTATGTTTAGAGTTTTTGGAGTTTACTCCTTAAGAATCGATTTTAGGCGCCCGGTATGAGAAAAATTCGAGGAGTAAAATCTACTTATCAATGACCTCGTTACGTTTTTCACAACGATGCAAATTTCTACCCTAACGTTGAGTAAATAAGGTTGGGTTTCGTGCGAAAGAGCTTTCCGAGGGAAGCCGTGACCTCGTTACGTTTTTCACAACGATGCAAATTTCTACCCTAACGTTAAGTAAATAAGGTTGGTTTTCGTGCGAAAGAGCTTTCGCTTCGGAAAGCCGAGCGCGTACCGATCGGGTCCGAGCGGCGCCTAGTCGCAGCGAGCGCCGCGAATGCATTACGACGTTGTAAGGAGTAAACTCCAGTCGTGCGTCGGAGCTGACAAACACACTTTTTTTTAAATTTTTCTATTTTTATCTAAATAAATCGGCATTTCTTAGATAGCGCAAAACAGAATATGTATTTCTTAAACCTATCATAACTCGGTAAATTAAAAAAAAAAGGAAAGAATAATTATACATTTAAATTCAAATTCTTGGAAAAAAAATGGAAAATAAACGTCGTACGTCAATAAATTCGTCTCTAATCTTCGAAGTAAATTTGTTATCGATTCTTGTGAGGTTTTCAAAAATTTAGGTTTATTCTGAGAACCCAATATTTTACAAATACGAAAATAACACCAAAAATTAGTCTCCCATAGAAAGTTACACATTACAGTCAAAATTAATCTCTACGCACTTAACGGATTACGTTTCCTCATTTAGTAAGTCATTAAGTCAAATCAAGTAATTAGGTCAAATGTCGTAATCAGCATAATATCAGTAAGTGGATTATGCGGTAGTAAATGAACACTTTACACCAAGTAAAGTGTTCGTTTATTGACTACAAATAAATATTTTTTTTGCATCGTGAAATAAATAGATGCTCACCAAATACTGTTTTACCCAATAACATCAAAAGCTAAGGCTCTTATAATTAATTAATTTTGCATTCGAATAGGTCCAATGGAGTGCTCCATGTTAATAAGATCGAAAGTACTCCACGCGTAATTTGACCATCCCGACTCCACGCACGCATACCAGAGTACTAGAGTATCCGTCTAATGCGTGCAGCCAGAAGCTCACGAAGGAGGTTCTGATTGAAGCGAGCCTACGAGGCTGAAGGAGCATAGTTACAGTTAAAAGTACAGACTCAAGTAATAGCAAACCTATTGCTTGTTTAAACTAGATAATAAGACAACTGAGAGGCCCTGTGAATTGAACATTGTACATCAAAATATACAGAGCCTCACTGGCAAAGAACTGGAAATTGAACTATTTCTAGAAAAATGTGATACACATGTTTTATGTTTCACCGAACACTGGCTTCTTAGTCAACAGTTACCAGTGTTAATAAAAAATTTTAAACTGTCAAGTGCGTTCACTAGAAGGTCTGCAATCCATGGCGGATCTTTAATTATGGTACATGAAAGTTTAATTAGTAAAGAACGTAAGGATATAGCTGGCCTCTCTGTTGAACGCACTATTGAACTTTCTTGTGTGGAGCTGGAGCGTTTTATTATAGTCTGTGTGTACCGGCCCCCCTCAGGTGATTATAAACAATTTGAAGATATAATGGAGGACGTACTGAAGCGATTGTGTGTGTCCACAAAAAAGGTTAAAGTCTGCGGTGATTTCAATGTAAATATTCTAGTGGAGAACTCGATCACTGTCAGTTTTCTAAACTTATTTAAATGTTTTAATCTAAATAACGCTTTTTGTGAACCAACTAGGATCACAGAAGTTTCGGCCACTTGTTTGGATAACATTTTTTGCAGCAGTGATATCGTTACGGATAAATCAATAATTAACAATTTGAGGTCAGATCACTGCGGGCAACAAATTACAATTTCAAACAATGTAAGCAACGACAAAAGAATTGTTAAGTGTAGACCAATAACAGAAAGTAAATTGGCGCGGTTTAAATGTCACATTTCTGACAAACTTCGAACTCTTAGGTATGTAAATGGTAACCCAGATAAACTTTTTACTGGTCTCTTCAAGACAATAGACACTGAATTTAATAAAATATTTAATTTTAAACAAAGAAATGTAAATGGTAAATTAAAATTCAGTGAGTGGGCTACCGTAGGTATTTACAAAAGTAGAGATAGACTGTATGAGTTATATGAAGAAAAACAATTTAAGCGGTCTTCAAGTTTTCTTGAAAGCGTGTGAAAACATAATCTAAGATATTTAAAAACGTATGCATTCACGCAAAAGCAATACATATTAAAGAGAGAATCGTGAAATCAGATAATAAAATAAAAACCACGTGGAATATAGTTAATGAAGAAACGGGTAAAAGTAAATCACGTGATGTTAACTTTGAAATTATTGTTAATAATGATAAAATAACTTCTGACGTGGAGGTTGCAAATACTTTCGAGAATTTTTTTCAGAACATTCCTGTTCTGCTGACTGACTCTCTGAATTCCTCACCTACTGCAGCTCAGAGTTTATTGAGAGGCAACGTCAATGAGTGCAATGTTTTATTTGAATTCAAATTTATCACTGCAACTGAGGTAATAAAAAATTTTAAGATGTTGAAAATGAAAAAAACTGGTGATTTATGGGGTATGTCTGTAAAAATTATATCTGACATAATAAATGACATTGCTCCTTATTTAGCCGTAATTTTTAATGAATGTGTTGCTATGGGTATCTTTCCAAATTTGATGAAACATAGCAAACTCATCCCCCTGTTTAAATCAGGCAACAGAACTGACCTCAATAATTACAGACCTGTATCAATCCTTCCAAAACTTAGTAAGATATTTGAAAAATTTATACTTGATCAACTAATGAAGCATTTTAATGTTAATAACTTGCTACACCCCGAACAGTACGGCTTCACGAAGGGTCGAAGCACGACTGATGCTGGTGCAAAGCTACTTGAACATATTTTCGATGCCTGGAAGCGTTCGCAGAATGCTATTGGGGTTTTTTGTGACCTATCTAAGGCGTTTGATTGCGTTGATCACCAAACTCTTTTACTCAAACTTAGTCATTATGGCATAAGAAGCGTATAGCACTTGATCTCATTGCCTCTTACCTTAGTGATCGAACACAAAGTGTATGCGTAGGTGACGTGAAGTCGCGGGGTTCATCTACTCTGTTGGGTGTCCCACAGGGCTCTATCCTGGGTCCTTTTCTATTTTTGGTGTATATTAATGACTTACCATATCATGTCCGCGATGCTTGCAATGTTGTGTTGTTTGCAGATGATACATCTCTAATATTCAAAACTGACAGAAACAAAGTAAATTTTGACGATGTGAACAATACCTTATCTCAGATATCGCGTTGGTTTACTGTTAATAATTTGCTCTTGAACGCTAAAAAAACTAAGTGTTTAGAATTTATTGTACCAAATGTTAAGAAAATTGACAAAACAATAAAAATAAACGGGGAAAACCTTATAATTGAGAACTCCACAGTTTTTCTGGGGGTGACCTTGGATAGTAAGCTTCAGTGGGACGCTCACATAGAGACATTAGCGGGTAAACTCAGCTCAGCTGCCTATGCTGTCAGAAAAATCAGACAGTTTACCGATGTAGAAACGGCTAGGCTGGTCTACTTTGCCTACTTCCATAGTGTAATGTCCTATGGAATCTTATTGTGGGGCGGAGCAGCTCATATTGAAACTATTTTTATATTACAGAAAAGAGCCATTCGATTTATCTATAAACTCGGTTCGCGCGTATCTCTTCGTGAAAAGTTTAAAGAGATTGGTATTCTTACGGTAGCTTCACAGTACATTTATAATAATATAGTCTTTGTGAGACAAAATATTCATCTGCATAAACAAAGAGGCAATACACACAATCGACTCATTAGAAGTCGTCATAAACTGGAAATTCCATCATGTCGCCTGCGCAAAGTGCAAAAATCCTTTGTGGGGTTGAGCGTACGCTTATATAATATGATTCCGAAGGAATTGCTAGATTTGCCACTGCACAAATTTAAACAATGCGTAAAAACTCACTTACTGAGTCGCGCTTATTACAAAGTTAATGAATTTCTTAATGACAAAGTTGCATGGGATCTTAAAATTAGTGTTTGAATAATATTATTCAATTCGATGCTTTAATACGGATAGACTAAGTATGTCACGCTCTCTTTAAACATTTCAGTGGTGGTGTCGTGTGGTGCGGGTTGTTACGTTCCCTCAAATATGGTCGAGCGAAGCAATGGCTGGATCATGCGTCATGCTCGTGAACGGGTGCCGCCGGCGGGAATGGGGCTACTTTCTGTCTGCCCGTCTTTGACATGAATTGAATTGTAGTACGTTTTGTGGAAATGTCATATTCTATTCTAACAAAGATGCACGGGTTAAATCAGCTTGCCATCCAGCTGCCCACAAGATAGTATAAAAACTTATTACAATGTAATAGCTACTTATTAATATTGTAAAATGATTATTTTGAAAAGAGCAACTGCTGAGTTTCTTGCCGGCTCTTCTCAGCAGAATCCGCTTTCCGAACCGGTCGTAGAATCTTGACGTGTCATAAGAGCCACAGGTTGGCCAACATGAAATAAATAATTTTGAATTTTGAATTTTGAATTTTGAATTTTGAATTTTGAATTTTGAAAGATACACGCGCAAGCAAAGTTGAGCATTTTTATTTAGGCATGGAGTATGAATTTTTTGGCAGTAAAGTCGTACACTTATAAGCAAGCCATATTAAACTACTTAAAGTACTTAGAGATAACTTAGGTAAGTTTTGAACATCAAGAAATTCTTCAACGTTGTTCCTTTGTACTCAACGGTAACGATTTATTACAGATCGTTGGACAATTGTATGGAAAGTGAGTCATTATATTTCTGCATAATTTCAGCAGTGCGCTCGCTTTCATGCAAGTTACGTCATGATGGGTATAATCGCCAGCATACTTATCTTTAGGTGCAGATATAGCATGTGTGAGATTTGATACAACAGGCACCGTTTCATGCCTCTTGCTAACTTCATTACTTTTCTGATCAATTACTGCTCTATTATGTACCTATACTTTGGCGACGGTGTCAGGATTTCAGGAGGGATTGGTGTACAGCCGTGTCTGTTAGCGTTTATGGTTTATACTTGCCTCATTAGGCCCAATTGTGGACCGCTTAAGCAAATTTTGCCTTCTTCTTTCCGTTGTAGTTAACTTCGATATTAAACACGTACTAAGCACTGATAATGCTATACTTGGCACCAGTTTCAAAATTACACTATAAATCCACATTATCGCAGTCACTAACTCTTTATTTTTAGACATTTCTAACACGAACACGGTCCGATTATGGGGCAGTGACAAGTCAACTGCGAATTCGGAATTGTTATGTGGAGTCACTTCACTTGGCACTATATTCATCGCGAAATAAATAGGGAGGCACAGAATGGGGCAAATGAGATATGCGCTTACTATTGCCAGAGTCGTGTTTTTCTTACTACACCATGTTCGATTCTTCTGGGGAAAACCAATAGCGATATAACGCCACACGGCCAACGTCACGGCCAACCAGATTGATATCGTATGAAACGTTTGGCTGAAAATCGAATGGAAGTAAACGAAGACTGCCCAAGCGTAAGTATTCTTGTTTACTTGAGGACCGATTTTAATGTTCATATGCAAGGCGTATGGTATATATTCCAGCATAACGAGAAGATCGGCTACGGCGAGACCGGTGAGAATTGAATTTGTGGAAGTTACCATTTCTCGACGGCTAAGTACGGCGATGTTGATTGAGTTTGTGGCGGACCCGATGATACATATTACTACAGCAATGTACCCATGCAACCTGCTGTATGCTCTGTTAAAGTTTGTGGCGCCGGGGATGCAATTTGCATCTGTCACGTTCGCCATACTCGGTGCCTTCCCACAACTCTACATTCACATGTCATCGGTATAATTGTGATATTATCTGTCTTGTTTTGTCTTCATCCAAATCTTTCGTCTTCATCGTGAATATCTGTAACAAAAACATATTTTTATTTTAAAGATTTTAACAGTTCTTTGCTAAAAAAATATATCGCCTCTAGTAGAATTTTGCATCCTCTCCATCTATAATAGGTCTATAATATAACTATCTCATTCAAATCCGGAAAGGGTTTAAATTGTACACGATTAGGTATATTTGTATGTATGACGATAATAATTAATTCTCATATATGTAAATTACGTGTCACGTTGTTTGTCCGCGATGGACTCCTAAACTACTTAACCGATTTTGATCAAACTTTGTAACTATCTGTAATTTGGTCCAACTTGAAAGATATGATAGTTTTAGTAGTTATTTGTTTTATTTATATAGGTATGTTGGCGGTACGAAGTTCGCCGAGTCAACTAGTAATCTATCTATCTATATATATAAAAGAAAGTGGTGTTAGTTACACTATTTATAACTCAAGAACGGATGAACCGATTTGGCTGAAAATTGGTGAAGAGGTAGCTTAGAACCAGGAGACGGACATAGGATACTTTTTATCCCGTTCGACCGCGTTTCCGTCATGTCACTATAAAACGTGGTATAAGAAAAACGCATCTGACATGGAATAACAAAACGCAAATGACAGCTAAACGTAATTTTGTCTTTGGTTAAGTATGGTAAAAAATTTGACAATTATTATAAAAAGTGTTATAATAAATCATTACTGATATTATAAATGCGAAAGTTTGTTTGTTTGTTGGTTTGTCCTTCAATCACGTCGCAACAGAACAGCGGATTGATGCGATTTTATGCATGGGTATAGTAATGGATGTAGTAGTGGTTCCTCAGACCAGGAGAGCTACTTTTTATCTCGGATAATGAAAGAGTTCCCGCGGGATTTTTAAAAACTAAATCCACGCGGACGAAGTCGCGGGCATCAGCTAGTACTATATAAATAGGTTTATGATTGCGTCATACCAATTGACGTATTTTATAAAAAAAAATAGTACATATTTATGTGAAAGTGACAACACACATGACGCTGCATGAATCCTAATTAATACTTATGTAAATTGAAACACAGGCTAAAAGATTAAACTTTGTTTAACAATATAAACATGCGCTTTTCTTTTTTCATTTCTGACAAAGTAAAGTTAATTTCTAATGAAACACACCCTAAAATTATTGGAATAGGTACGCCCGTTTTCTATAATCAATCGAAAACTTGGTCAAAAAATATTACTTCCCTAATCATTTCTTAACACCCTTAGCGCCAAGGGCACCGGAAGCAAGAGTAGTGGACTTTCCTTTTTTAGGGTTCCGTAGTAAACAAGGAACCCTTATAGTTTCGCCATGTCCGTCCGTCTGTCTGTCTGTCTGTCTGTCTGTCTGTCTGTCCGCGGTTTAGCTCAGAGACTATTGGTACTAGAAATCTGTAATTTGACAAGGGTATAAATATCAATCACGCCGACAAAGTCGTGAAATAAAATTGTGAAAAATAATTTTTTTTAGGGTACCTCCCATACTAGTGGGGATGAATTATTTTTTTCTCGTCTATCCCATAGTGTGGGGTGTCCTTGAATAGGTCTTTCAAAAATATTGTGGGTGTGGGAACATCATTTTTCAATTCAGGGATCCGTTTGTGAAATATGATATTTTAAAGTGCAAAATTTTATTAGAGTCAAGTGTCCCCCCCCTCTGCCAGCTAAACGGTTGTATATAGGATACAAAAAAAAAATTCATAGCAGTAGTATATATAATGAATTTTAAAGGAAAACTATCACGGCTAAGTAGGGTTCATTAGTTAAGGAGTTATATCTGTTTTTTCTAAGTTAGGTATTACACGTAGTGTAAGTTGCACGTAGTGTAAGTTGCATATTTTGTAGAATATTATAGTATTTAAACCATGGAACTCAAAATTTATTCAATATTCATAAATAAAACAAAAGCACTATCCTAGGTCAGCAATAATATTGGAGACTTTCAACTACGGAACCCTACACTGCGCGTGGCCCGACACGCACTTGGCCGGTTTTATTGTAATATATATTATATGCTATGTGTTTTTTTTTCTATTTCTCCCTGTGACCCACTTCCCCCTTTTTTTAAGGTGTAGATATAAGGTAAGATAAACTGGCCAGCAGTAAAACATGGCAAAGTGTATGACTCATAGGCCAAGTGTATACGTCCTACGAAGTGTGTATGACACAACTTATACTTCTTAAAAAAGGCAAAACTGAGCCTGGCGAAAGAAAGTATTATGCTGCACACGTAAAGATAAATTGCAGCATATGTAAACACTTCTATTGCAGACCGTGCTTCAATGAAGCACATAAATAGAAAAAACTAATCATAATAATTGTCTTATTATTTCAAAAAACATAAATATAAGTAAAAATTTTTGATTATTCTGTGATCTAAACTGGTCATTGGTCTTTGAATAAAACTAGTTTTTCAAATAATTTTACTTCCTTTTTTCTTTTAGTCATAATTTTCTAAGCTTTTGAAATATTTACAACCCAGGGTTACCGAACGATTCTTCAGGGCCAGGGCTTCAAAATGCCCATACAAAATCAATTCTGCGGTGTATATCGCGAGACGCGAGATACACCAGCCTCCAAAAATACCCACTAGCTGTGTATAGCCTGGTATACACTGGCCTATGACGAAAACATAGGGTGTATACCAGGAGATACACATGGCGCTAAACGTGCTTTTATCTGAACGTGTTCGCTACGGAAATCTTTTTTTAAAAGCGGATAACTTCAACTACTTAAGTCTGAGTGCAGCATTTGTCTTAAGTGGTTATTAATAAGGATGAGGAATAGATCGACTCAAATAGACGAGCGATTTTTTAATTTAATTATATAACAATCGATACAAAGTTAAAGATAATAATCAAGACTTTATTTTATAATAGCAGTATCACTACATCCCACTAATCCAACTAATATTATAAATGCGAAAGTTTGTGAGGATGGATATTGGATGCATGGATGTATATGGATGGATGGATGAATGTTTGTTACTCTTTAACGCCACAACGAATGAACTGATTTGGCTATTTGGAATGGAGATAGCTCATACCCAGGGTTAAAATATAGGGTACTGTTTATTAAATCCCTGAAAATTACAGAGTTCCCGCGGGTATTAAAAAAACGAAATTGTAACTGGACGATTTCTGTACATTGAATATATTTTAAAAATTTTGACCGTGGGATGGTTTATTATCGATACTGAGCCCAAAACAGAATTTTGTTTGTCTGTCTGTCCGTCTGTCTGTCTGTCTGAATGTCCGCGCAACATGTGAAAACTATAGAACCGATTTGAATAAAATTTGACATATTGGTAGCTGATACACCGAGTCAATATATAGGATAGTTTTTATCCTGATAAAGGCTGACTGATCTATAAACGCATTGCTAAAACCACAGGACTGTAATAGTATATTATTTGGAAGGCCTTGCAGGGAGATATAAGTAAGCAAACAATGATCATGTGCGTGGCGTGGGCGTCAACTCTACACTAACAAAAGGATATTATACTGTTACCAACTAAATAATTAGATAAAGATATTTTACTAACGTGGGGCATTGTATTGGGAGCAGGTATATAATGATTTTGTAACTAATATTCACTTATCTTTTTAAAAAGTGTTAGTGGAAAAGTTCACGTCATTAAATAAATGAATTTATATATATAACCTACTAGCTGATGCCCGCGACTTCGTCCGCATGGATTTATTTTTTAAAAATCCCGCGAGAACTCTTTCATTATCCGAGATAAAAAGTAGCTCTCCCGGTCTGAGGAAACACTACTACATCCATTACTATACCCATGCAAAAAATCGCATCAATCCGCTGTTCTGTTGCGACACGATTGAAGGACAAACCAACAAACAAACACACTTTCGCATTTATAATATCAGTAATACTTTATTATAACACTTTTTATAATTGTCAAATTTTTTACCATACTTAACCAAAGATAAAATTACGTTTAGCTGTCATTTGCGTTTTGTTATTCCATGTCAGATGCGTTTTTCTTATACCACGTTTTATAGTGACATGACGGAAACGCGGTCGAACGGGATAAAAAGTATCCTATGTCCGTCTCCTGGTTCTAAGCTACCCCTCCACCAATTTTCAGCCAAATCGGTTCATCCGTTCTTGAGTTATAAATAGTGTAACTAACACCACTTTCTTTTATATATATAGATGTACGTAGATATTTGAGTTACAAAGTTGATTTTCTTGTATGACGACGCAAATGAAAACCTATCATATTATTAACCACACAGTTTTATTAATGGTCATATATTTTTGCAAGGTAGTAACTAAAAATAGGTAAGTAACAGTGTGTCATCCTCATCGACAGGCATTCTAATGTATCTAATTTATATGTAAATCAATTCCACACGTACGGGCTATGTACCTACTTACATCAAATAACATTCATTTTATATTTATTTATTTATTTATTTATTTATTTATTTTAGGAAAATCAACAGCGAATTTTAGTAATATTAGACTTAAAAACTAGACGCAAATTATATGGCCAATTACAGATTTTCTCAAAAAAACAAATTACAAAATAATTAGTGAAATGTGTGTGTATGTGTGCTCGTAAGTCTGTGTGTGTACTGGTAAGTGTGTGTATGTGTGTGTGTTCGTTAGGCTGTGTGTGTGGCTTGTGCTTTAGAAGTTGATCTGTAAGTGTGCGTGAGTGTTACGTCGAAATATTATCAAATTGTTGTAAAATGTGTCGCTTGAATGTATTTTTTGAGTAGCGGAAGAGATCAGTATCGGAGAATTTTTTGTTGTAAGAACGTATAATTCTAGTCATGGATGAGTTTTTAGTGTAATGTTTCCTTTTAAAAGGAACGCGGAATAGTGTCGCATGTCGAGTCCGTATAACGGGTACACCTAATTCGATTTTAGATAGATGCGGACTATCAATTTTCCCATTTATTATGTCATACAGCAGTGCCATGTCGGCTATTTCCCTTCGTTCCGCACAGCTACTTAATTTATAGTGTTTACAATTTTCTTTGTAATCTAAGGGTGCATAGTAGGTACGGTAATTCAAATGCTTTTAAAACTTACGCTGAATCCTCTCTATTGCCTCGGTAGGCTTAATGTAGTAAGGACCTTATAATGTATTGTCATGATTTTCACATTTTCCACGAAAGATATGAAACCTTTTCTCATTTATATTAATTTACTAATGCTTATGCAAGCCTCTAAATGTCTATGAATTAATTTAATCAGTTTACCTTATAAACATAGTATGCCTTACTACATGGTTTACCTACACTTTTACTCAGAGTATATTCGAAATATTATTAATGGTAATGTAAATACAAAAATATAAATAACTAGCTGACACGGCGAACTTCGTACCGCCAACTTTTCTATTATATATTTATTTATTATTTTTTTTATTAAGTACTAGCTGATGCCCGCGACTTCGTCCGCATGGAATAAGTTTTTAAAATCCCGCGGGAACTCTTTCATTATCCGAGATAAAAAGTAGCTCTCCCGGTCTGAGGAACCACTACTACATCCATTACTATACCCATGCAAAAAATCGCATCAATCCGCTGTTCTGTTTTTTTTTTTAAAGTATCCTATGTCCGTCTCCTGGTTCTAAGCTACCTCTCCACCAATTTTCAGCCAAATCGGTTCATCCGTTCTTGAGTTATAAATAGTGTAACTAACACCACTTTCTTTTATATATATAGATTAAAACCTTCCGTGGACCTTAAGGAACATCCAAATTAGAAATTAACTGGATTGGTCCATCCATTCTTGAGTAATGCGCTTACCAACATTCATTTTTATTTATATAGAAGATATATAGATTTACAAAGTTATTTGTGTTATATGGGGCCAAAGAAATTTTTTGTTCCCCGAGGGCGTTATTTTGAATTCAGAGCGAAGGGAAGGATTCTAAAGTAGAATCCTGAGCGTAACGAGGAATTCAATATACGCCGCCCGAGAACAAAATATTTTGGACCCGAATGACACACACTATTTTTCATCATTACCTATGAGAAAAAGCTAGGAGTATCAACATACATACATAGTAGATGTATAGACATCGTATATTGAAAGTTTAAATAAAACACAAATAACTTATTATTAAATAATTAAACATTATTATTTATGTTGGATACAGTATGGGCGTATATCCGATCGACAAATTGATTACGTGACTTATCGAAGACAACAGCTTCTCAAACATATTTGAATTTCGACACATATCTACTAAAGCACGAACGCGGACCAATCAGAAGAGAGAAATGAAAAGTCCCTTGGGGTTAAAATTAAATTTTGCTCCCGCCATCCTCTGAAGTCAATATTCGTTTTTCGAATAGGTATGATGAAAGGTATTTTTAAACCATTTCGTCATGAAACTCATGAACAACGACGTGCACAAGGACAGCTTATCGCTAAGGAAGAGATTTCTTCCAGAAGCCTTCGAATATGAGAACAGTGACAACATGCAGAGTTAGGTAGGTACTAAAGATGCATCTATAACAATTAATAAATGGCTACAGAATCAATAAGTATGTATGTACCTTAAAATATTATCATCAAAGTTCACAAAGAACAACAAAAGAAAAGCAATTAAAATTGTAGGAATTCTTGTTCTTTCGTCGCCTTAAAGATTTATATTTTCACTCCGGGCCAATGCTCTTGGAATATTTCATATTGCAAAAATATTACTTACTTACTTCTTTTGTAAATTACTATGTACAGAAATACTATTTATCAAGAACGATGTGACTTTTTTAAAGGAAGCGTCAATAAAATATTGATCTACCAAGTGTAAATTGAAAATTTAAAACATCCCCGACATAAGATCTATGGCTGTCGAAGTGTTGGTTATATACTCAAAGCTGTCGAAGGTATCAATAATTAATTGTCATTTAAATATTATACTGGCACGTGCGTGAAGCACTTAATCGAGTAATCATACGCCAAAAATGCCTTACATCATTTTGGAAAAGAGCTGATACTCTTACACTGCTGGACCGATATTAATCAAACATAGCTTAGAACCACCGCAAGGAAACTGGCTTTCAAATGAAAAAAAAGCATCGAAATCGGTCCATCCGTTTGAGATCTTTTTGGGTTGGGGTTGAAAATATAACAAACCATCTACATATTTTTCTAATTTTTATCTGTCTGTTTGTTTAGGCTAATTTCGGCATTGGCTGGACCGATTTTGATGGGAATTTCACTGACAGATAACTGATGTTATAAGAAGTAACATAGGATACTTATCTGACTTTCAAAAGAGGGGTTGTGTTTTCCAGTTTTCCTACCTTTGTATATCAACATCCTGTGATTTCTATACTGATTTGCGTGAATCTTTTTTAATCGATAAAGTAATTTTGCAAGGTGGTCCCATAAAAACTTCGTGTTCTAAATCCTCAATCCTAATGCTGCAAGGGTACTGACCACCTAAAATGTGGTGATTTATTAACTGTCAATTAAGAATAGTTGTTGTAAATATCAAACAAAGGCTACATAGTTAAATTCCAAGACCCAACTTCTCAATCCCGATGCTGCAGGGGTTCTGCCCAAGTGAACGAAGTCACGGGCATCAGCTAATCTATATATATATAAAAGAAATTGGAGTTAGTTACACTATTTATAACTCAAGAACGGATGAACCGATCTGGCTGAAAATTGGTGGAGAGGTAGCTTAGAACCAGGAGACGGACATAGGATACTTTTTATCTCGTTCGACCGCGTTTCCGTCATGTCACTATAAAACGTGGTACATATAGGAATAACGCATCTGACATGGAATAACAAAACGTAAATGACAGCTAAACGTAATTTTGTTTTTGGTTAAGTATGGTAAAAAATTTGACAATTATAAAAAGTGTTATAATAAAGCATTACTAATATTATAAATGCGAAAGTGTGTTTGTTTGTTGGTTTGTCCTTCAATCACGTCGCAACAGAACATTTAGCATGGGTATAGTAATGGATGTAGTAGTGGTTCCTCAGACCGGGAGAGCTACTTTTTATCTCGGATAATGAAGAGTTAGATTTTTAAAAACTAAATCCATGCGGACGAAGTCGCGGGCATCAGCTAGTTTCTATATAAAAATCAACAAATAAGCTTCATTCAGCTTCACTATCTAGACCTTTGAAGAGAAAGCTTTGAACTATAGCTCGTTTATAGTTAAGGAGGCTCGTTTCAATCAGGACCTATTTCACGAGTTTCTGGCTTCGTGCCTTACAAAAATCCACAAACAAGACTGTGTTTTTTCACCCAATTTGCATGGAGTAGCAACTACCAGTGGCTATATTCTAAATTAGATTCTGCACCCCACTTGATCTAATCTAGCTTATATCATCATGAGCCAATTTAAAACCTGTTGCTGGGCGTAAGAAAATTTATTGGGTAAACTATATTTATCAAAAAGAAAGAACTTTTTTTTTCTAAAGAATATCAACCAAGTTGGACTTGACTAATATTCTCCTCTCCCCTCCAAATAAGCGGAAAGCTTGTGCCAGGAGTGGGTACGACAATAGTGCAACGGGTGGGATTCGAACCTGCGACCTTTCAGTTTTCAGTCAACACCTTTTACCGTTAGGCTATTGATTATTTTACTATGGAGTCATTATAATATTTCACTTAGCGCCGATTTCACCAACGTTGAGTGACGTTTAACCGAGGTATAAATTGGTTGTTCTGACAGTTTTTGTATTGAAAAACTGCTAAAATATCACGCTGGGCTAGGACTTAGTTTACGTTGGTGAAATCGACCCTTAATAACTAACTATAGAGCCTACGAAACTTGGCGCGGTTTTTAATTGTAGTCCTTTTTAATTATGTAATGAATTACAGTCTATGGAGTAGAAAGGTATAGTAATACAAATCCATTATTGCCTTGATTAGCAGACTAGATTGTCTGCTAATCAGAGCGCTCAAACGTTGTTTTTCCTCTGAATTAATGTACACTGCGTTGGTATTGTATACGAGTATACGTATCTTCTAACGTTTTCTGTTCTCTTGAGCAATCGATCTCTGTTAAGTGGTATTTGGATAGTTAATCTTACGTCGAGTCTGTGGAGAAAATACAGGCGAATCTATAAAGAGTAGCGAATTATTTTAGAGAATTAATCTGCCACCTGAACGCCATAAACGTTATTTTATGTGTACTTACATAAATTACAGTCCGCGTTTTAATATAAAAACTTACTCGTTCTAGATTTTGTTAGCATGATGATTATTTCCTAATCACGTTAACTAAAACTACAATAGAGTAGGTAGGAGTACATTAATATTATAAATTGGAAAGATTTGTTTGTTTATTTGAATTGAATAGGCTCCGAAACTACTGGACCGATTTGAAAAATTCTTTCACCATTAGAATCCTACATTATCCCTGATGAACATAGGCTATAAAATATTATATAAAAGTTAGGGATCCGTATGAAAACTTCGATAATGTAACCCAAGGTGTGAAAAAAATACCAAAAAACTCCTTATAGACAATAGAGCAAAGAGATGTCCTACAGTTTATAGAAGACATCAATATCTACAAAAAATTCCGGGATACTATATGTCTAACTATCAGTTGTGTCACAATAACTACTTTTTCATGTTAAAATCAATATTATAAATGCGAAAGTGTGTGTTTGTTGATTTGTTGGTTTGTCCTTCAATCAAGCGACAACAGAGCTACAGATCGACGTGATACTTTGCATGGGTATAGTTAAGGATCTGGAGAGTGACAAAGGCTACTTTTTATCCCGGAAAATCAAAGAGTTCCCGAGGAATTTTAAAAACTAAATCCACGCGGACGAAGTCCGGAGCATCAGTTGGTAACTTTATAAAATAGTAAACTCTTTTTCGTTGTGCTAAGTCTCATTTAATTCCAGATAAATATTGATTTATTTATTTGTGAACTTTTGCTGGCAAAACATTGGTGGTTGAAAGAGACTGAAGTAATGAAACTTATTTCTACCGTAGATACTTTAAGGATTTTCGTTTGAACGAAGTTATTTTACATTAAGTCACGTGGAAAACATTGTTTAAGGAAAATTTTAATAAAACACTTTTCCTTTACAAAGCCTGCCAGTCTTAAAAGTTGGTACTGACAAACAGTTTTTGCAAATACCTTTAGAAAGAAACTTTTGTTTCATCGGTAAAAATTATATTTTTCTAAAACTTGGATTTATTACTTACTTAACTTAGATTTATCTTGGATTATAATACTTAATGTTTCAATGAGTAAACCTTCCATGTGTATTTTGGTAAAAATGTGACCTAAAGTTACAAAAAAAGGTGAACTTAGAGAATGTACCTACCCTTCTCGTTCAAGATGAGACCTGTACCATTTGTTGTGAAAGATGAATATGAAGAAAATATAATATAAACTTTGCGACTAAGTATGAAACATCGTATGCGTTTTTCAATTAACCTGTGCATAGGTCAGCAACAAAAGAAAACTCCCAACTTCACGCAAGTACCTATGTCTGAGCCATAAAAGCTTCTTCAAGAAATTTTCTGTTGGTGTCATTTGTTATTGTTACCTACAGATGTTAATAAACTGTGCTACCATTATCGGCTTACCTGATCCCTTGAGCGCATCCATTAGGATTTGAGTTTTCAGCTTGAGTCAATAACTTTAGCCTTTTTGTGACGGTATCCATCTCTAAATACACGTCATTGCTCAAAGCTAGTACCTAACAGAATGATGAGTAATTAGAGTGCATTACTTATTCAAGTAATTTAACATGTTACGTCTGAATTCGCCTTAAACAGGTAAAATTAAACTTTAACAATAAAAATAAAGTCACATGTACACATGTCGCATAAAGCGCGTAAGAAATAAACGTTCTTAAGATTTACGTTAGTATTACCATCTGAGTACTTTATCTAACGACACAACTTTGAAGGAGGAGATATACATTTATTGTGCTTGGCTTAAAGCCGGCAGTACAGACAGTAAACATTACACATTCAGTGTTACCTACGTCGTAGCCAAGTGCTACGCGTCAATTTACTCGTAGTAAGTTTGAAAATAAGTATGCCTTTCTCAGGTTCCGTACCCAAAGGGTGCCCTAATCGGGACCCTATTACTAAGCATCCGTCTGTCATAGGGGTCTAAAGCTTCACCCGTAATAGGTAGTCAGTTAAAATTCTCCCAAAATAATAAAAATTTAAACCCAAGGGACACAATTTATTTTTAAAATAACATTTTACGTTTTAGCGTCTAGTTTGGTTAAAAGCAGAAATTAAATAACAATGAAATGAATGGAATTCCTTTACCTCCATTTATACTTTAAGAAAGAGTAAATATTTCTTCAAAACGAAAATTCTTTACAAAGCTTAATAAAAGTATTATATTCAGTTAGTTATAATAAATTTAATTAATATGAATGGTGCTGATAAAATTATGGTGTACGCAATCTCAAGACTGAGCAAAATTGACTATAATACTGAATTAAAATTGGTCTAAAAGTAGTGCTACCCTCTTCATATTTTTCCTAACGAAAAGCATAGCATTTCATTCAGAGCTATCAATTTAGTTTAAGGATTTTGAATTAGTACCTACTAATATTTGAGTAAACAATGAAAGATCTCACTGTATATAAAAATCCTTACATTCACCAACTCATGTTGGTAAATCTTAAGATCTACGTGTAAAACCTAGGATTTCATTATGGGCTTTTACAGTAACATATATAAGGTTGGGGAGGTTCTAACCTCGATCTTACCTAAAATTAAAATTAAATATTTATAAAAGATACAAACATCAAAGCGTATAAGTGCTAGCTACGTAGAAACAGTCTTTTTAGGGTTCCGTACCAAAATGCTAAAAATGGAACCCTTATGGTGAGACTTTCTCTGTCCGTCCGTCATAACATTTTTTCAACGACTTTGCACATAACTCAATAAATTCACAAAAAAAAGTTTTGCTGAAGAGTCTGTCATTTTTTTAACTCTTTGGTCATTTTATGTAATGTCTCTTCCACACCTGCGTGAAGCGTCGACTACTAAGTTACTAACCGCGCAACAATTAACGCCCGAAGTTATCGCTTCGTATTTACAAATGCTTTGTCATGTGTATTACTAACATCAGCTGAGCCATCGTCTGCAAGTCCATAATTTCGCGTTTATCGGGAACACCAAAAAGGCTTTCCGCGGCGACAGACGTAAGTATTGGACAATCATTAAGTACCGAATATCGAGTGACGGCGCATCAAATACGCCACCCATTCCCTTTGACACGTGTCGCAGAGAGAAAAATAAATATTATTTATTTTTGTATGAAAAAAAAACTTTTTTATTTTTAGGAATTTTAAAAAGTCGTGAAACAAAAGTTGTTTACTTTGATGCATAGAAGTTACATGTGGCAGATTGTTGGTGAATTAAAATTAACCCTGTATACGTATTCACTACTACAGATACAGAGCGATGTGTGAGGTAAGCGAACTTTAACTCGCTACTTTTACGGTTTAATTCTGTCTGCACAGCATTCAGTGTACATACATGCATAATACCTACACTAGCGGCACGCTATGATGGCCGGTTTGACACATTACAATAGTGATGTGGAATGTCAATTTATTCTCGAACAAAAAACAATTAAGTTTTGTTTTTGTACCTGATTAAATAGGTTTAATAAAACAAAAATGTATATGTTTATTTAATTTATTTGAACGAACTGAATATTTGAATGAAAATGAATATACATACTTTATATGCACACAAGAAACATATGAATACAAAAGATACCAAAAAAGGTGCCACAAAAGGCCATAATTAATCAGATTCGTCCATACTACTATTTTCACTGTCGTCACTGCTATCATCACCTACATTAATAATTATATGTTCGTTTTCTATAATATTATCTATTTTCACATCTCTTTCATAATCTTCCCTTATTAATTTAACAGTTCTATTCACAACCTTTTCCCAGTCTCCTTTAGTCACATGTTCACAAGCTTCTTCTAATAATTTTAGCATTTTTTTTGTGGTAAATGGGGGTTCTGTATTGTGTCTTGCAGCATATCCCTTAATTTGAGCCCACACCAACTCAATCGCATTATACTCACAATGGTAAGGCGGTAACCGTATAACTCTGTGCCCATGTTCTAATGCTATTTCGTCAATGACGTATCGGATCTTGGTTGGTTTGTTTTCTTTTAAAAGACGTACTAATTCCGCTTTTAACATATTCATGTTTGCATCTACGCCATTTTTACGAAGCCATGCGACGATATCAGCTTTCTTTTGGGATTGGGCAGGTGGCTTGTCAATTTGCATCGAGTGGTATGGGGCGTTGTCCATAATTATAATAGATGGTTCAGGGAGGCTACACAACATTGAGGTAAACCATTCAGTAAACTTTTCTCCATTCATGTCTTCATGATAGTCTCCAGTGGTTTTTGACGCAAAAGCCATGAGAGAACCTTCGACAAACCCGTTGATGGTTCCGGCGTGACAAATTATAAGTCGCGATCCTTTTCCTACAGGAACTTTGGAAGTAGATGCTGCTGTGTCATCGTTCCAAGAACGGCCTACAGTATGGTTAGCATTAAGCCATGTTTCATCCAAGAACACAACATTTTGCCAATTTTTGATTTCTTTCACTTGCCGTAAAAAAGTATACCTTGCCATCGCTATATCAAATCTTTCCATCAATATTTTGCGTTTGTTAGATTTTTTGTATCGAAATCCAATGGTCTTCAAAATCTTCGTTAAAGAACTTTCCCCACCGAAGAATAATCCAGCTTCCTTCAGTGAATGCACCAACTTTTTTCTTGTTGGATACTCCTTCTGTAAATAGTAGCCGTAAACATGTCTTCGGATAGCATCGGCATCAAAGCTATCGATGCCTACGACTGGTTTTGCTCGTTTTCTCTTTTTTGGTGTGTGAAGTTTATTTTCTTCTGTGCCAGTCTCGCCATATTTTTTTTTAGTTATCCGTCTAACAGTTCGTTGTCCATCATCGCATCGCATCAGCTACGCGTTCAACCACTGACGTTATAGGTAAAATTGGCCCTCCATTTTGAGCTTCACGATCGAAATAGTTACGAAGGCGTATTACGAACTCACGTGTCTGACTATTTAGAACAGTTCTCTGCGTACGTTCGGTCATATCGACGAAATCCACAACAAAGGGCTTGAACAGAGTCCAAATTAACGAGCAAGGGTCAACAGTAATGCAGTATCAATATTTGAAATCCAAAGCCAGGTCAAAACTATATCACAATCGCATTGCACTGACAGTTTATACTTTTCGAAGCAACGTCAATTCGAAACTGCTTTGTTTTGCATTGAGCATTGACGCGAGTTTGCCGGAGGTAGTAGTTGTGCTAGCCAGCGATCCTATGTGACGATCGTATTAGATTCCATTTTTAAAAATTTTCAATTTAGAAAACCAAATGCCGAGTTGTGGTATATATCATATAAAAATAAAAATTTTACCTTTTGTATGAAACAGCTGATATTTTTTTGCGATTTCAGAGGTTTGTCCACATAGTGAAAATTGTTCATATTCACAAGTACATTCACCCCTTAAATGGTGCAAACTGATTTTTCTACACTTGTATACATTTTAGAAATCAATTTAATAAATAAATTTTGAGTCCTAAACCTAAAACTACATTCGATAAAATTTATGAATCTCTGCACATCACTATCGTCAATAAAGTAATACAATTATTTCCTTCAAAGTCGTTATCAATTAATACGGAACTTCATGAGCGGACAAACGTCAAACCGGCCATCATAGCGTGCCGCTAGTGTATGTGTGATTGCGTTGTAATGTAATTATTTATGTAGTTGTAGCTGCGAGGCGGCGACTTGCGTTCTGTATAGTTCGACGGCACACATCATTTCTATTGCCTTGTTATTAATATTTCTATTTTCTATGGATACGAGTCTTGCTTTTTTAAATATAATCGTCGTTATTAAGATCCTGAAATAATATTTCCAAAGTTAAACCAAAGAGAGTCCATTAAGACGTGATTAACATATTCACAAAATGTAGAATAAAAATAACTGTGACTGCCTCATTGGTCTATACCTAGTGGTTGTCTTGGTTTCAGTCACAGGTTGGGCCAAATCGAGTTATTCACTATTCAGCTTCTCTGTGAAACAATAATTCACAGTAGCGGTTGGATAGTTAGTAGTAAGATCGAGTTGAAGTCGTGATATAGTTATAAATCGGAATATAGTTATACGAAAGCGGTTCATAGCTATCTTACTTGTGCAAATCAAAGAAACTTTATACTTTAACCATATCACTAGATTAGTCTGGTCAGATAGTTATAGATTCATATTACTAGATCTTACTCGAATTATAACTAGGTATATATTCCTTGTAAGGTAAACCGCTTCCGTATTACTATATCGACCATTAGTCGTAATTCCTAGTTCCATGATATCGACACTGTCGTAGAACACTCTCGCTTAGGAAAATACAGCAAAATCTTGATTTTGACACTAACGGCTTTTATAAACAATGCTTAACACCTCAGCAAAAAAAAATTCAGTAGTTTTAGAATGGTTTTAGATATTATATTATTATACGAAGAAAAAAGTAGCTTGTATAGAAGCGCTGCTGTCGCTCTTGTCAAATGCCGGCTGCCGCCAGTTGATTGACACTTGCCTAGGAGTATATAGTATTCTGTGCTTGCGATGTTGTTAGTTGGAAAGCCGTCGCGTTTCGTATGTCTTAATTTTAATTGTAATTAAGAAATACTCAAAAACCATGTCGTATAATATGAACCAACATACGGAGTTACCGTAAACTCAACTTCAAAACTTGAAACTGCTCGCCTGTATAGTAGCAATTTTGTAGAAGCAACTTTGTTCTACGACACTGTCGAAATTCCAGTTTATAGCTATAAACCTAGGGTTATAACTATATCACGGCTTTAACTTACTGCGATATATATAACGTAAAGCCATTGCTTCTGTGCCTAATATCTCACTGGTCGTATTGGGTCGTGTTAGACTTTTTTAAGTGAGGGAGGGACAAAAGATTGTAGTGTTTGCGCTCACACTAAACTTGTGGATTATAGTATCTCCTGCTTTGTGACTTGCCTGAGTTAAGAGCTATTGGGACAAAAATTCAGTCAGGAAAACTACACCATAAAACATTATGCAACTTTTTATGAACTACATAGTAGGTACCTCTATGTAAGTGTTTATCTTTCTATTGCGCTCGAAGGCGAATAACGAGACAACTCGATTCGTTAGATGTTGTCAGTTAACTTGTCTGTGAAGCAACCCTTGTTATCGTCATATTATACGCATTGTCGGCTTAGTGTTTCTAAGAAAACATAATATTATTGTGTTTCCTCATCACACAAACAAATGGGGCTCTGAATACTGGTTTCGATAAATACTGCCTATTAGAGTTAATACTTTTTTATCTATAATATTATACCTATTTAGGTAAGCTTCAATGAGCAGCGCCTAACCCTCTCCAGGCTCAGATGCTATCAGCCTTGGAGTACTGCTGCCATCAAATAATGCCGCCGCAATTTATAATCTAAAACTACGGGATTCCCTTCGAGACTTTATAGAAATAGGTATTCTTACAGTAGCCTCTCAATATATTTATAATAATATAATTTTTGTCAGAAAAAACATTTTGAGTCACAAAAAAAGGGTGCTTTACATGATAGGCAAATGAGATATCCAAATAGGCTCGTAATTCCTCGACTACGCGTCAAGAAAGTCCGAAAGTCGTTTGTGGGAATGGGTGGGACGTTCTATAATAAAATTCCACAGTCGATTCTAGACTTTTTTACACAAGATTAAGAAATCGATTAAAAGTATTCTCATGAAAAAAGCGTATTATACCATTTATGATTATATATATGATAAAAAGCGTGGATATAACTCGCTAAGTACTTCATGAGACCTTATTATCTGTTAACTGCATACAACATAATATTTTAAAAAGAGCAACCGCCGAGTTTCTTGCTGGTTCTTCTCGGTTGGAATGGCATTCCGAACCATTCGTAGATTCACTTGACGATTCGAAAGCACTTTGTAATAGTTTATTTGAATAAAAAAGTTCTAAGTATTTCATTCTATTCTACTATTCTATGTCTGACATGCCTCTACCAAGTAGGGACCGACCGATCATTCATGATCAATCACTAATACTGATGAAAATGGTGTCTTCAGGCTACAGCACCGACGAGTAAGAACTTCTTAAACTTGGTTTTCCTTCACTTTTCTACCACAGAACTGCGAGAAGTAAAAAACTTTAGTGAAACGTTTCTGAAATGAACCACAAAGGTGTGGAACGCTCGCCCGGCGGCGTCCGTCTTTCCTGCAACATTCTACCTTGAAGGTATAATTATAAAATTCTTTTAAAAAACCGATTTCTAACGCCACTACAAGGTATAAAATATTTTTAGTTTGTTCAGGTAAAATATACTATGTTAGACAATTTATTGTTGATTTCTTTTTGATTTTTAAAACCGCTCCGATTTCGACAAAATTTAAATGACCATCTGGGAAGTATACCCTTTGAAAAAAAAAGAATTTTACAAATCAGTTCAGGCGTCTTCGAGTAATCGGTGAACATACATTTAAAAAAAAAGATTCCGACGAATTGAGAACCTCCTCCTTTTTTGAAGTCGGTTAAAAAGTGCATTGCAAGATCCATCAAGCATGATATCTTGCAATAAAAAAGGTATATAAAATGTATATCAGGTGTCGTCTTTATCGATACCTATAAACTGTTGTAATGTATGCGTGTTAGTACTCTACAACACATGTCATGAAATACCCTGTTGTGTTCACTTTTATTTTATAAAATATAGCAATAGCAGTTTTACGACGCACGAACGCCATGGCGATAAAAAGAAAATGGAAGGAGAATAATATTTTATTTGTTTGCCAATACAGTCCACGATAAAACAGCAGTGCAAATGGTTATAAGGTCAATTCGACCTCCTTTTCGGGAGGTCCAGAGTTCGAATCCCAGGCACGAGCCTTTTTGGAGTTTTGTGCCATTTGAGCAATTAAATATCACTCCTGTCAGATTCGTGTTTAAAATTGGTAACGTATTTTAGAAATGGTAAAGATTTCATAATTTTATTTATTGAAATTAGTTTAATTAAATCGACATTTGACTTTGTTGACAGCTTGGGCACGCCATCATGCGCGCCATCTTGAAATATTAGTATCAAACGGCTGTTTTGACGATACGAATTCAGTCTCTGCCAGAGACTCATCCGACTAGTAGATGCTTTCGTGTCTAGGTCGTTGTATTTGATTGAGGGATTGCGATAGCAATCGCGCCCTAATCGAATAAATATTGCCAGTGCGCTCAAGATTAGTGTAATTGATTAATTAATATTTGGATGTTTTTGATAACTACCCTCACGTTCAGATCGTGTTTGTCTATCGTGTTTGTGGTTAAATAGATTAGATGTGAGGAAAGGGGCCGTTATAGGGGTGGTGGAAACGGCTATAGGTAGGGTTTAAGCGTTTTAAGAGAATAGATAAGTATTCTCATAAGGCATGATTAGTTTGTGAGTAATAGACTTTTGAGTGGCTCGGTTTTAAAGAGTAAAGTATCGATGTTTGTGACACTCCCTTCAACGGTTAAAGAAGATACGAGAGTCAGCCTTCATGCCTGAGAGTTTTCCATAATGTTATCAAAGGCGTGTGAAGCCTGACAATTCGCACTTAAACCGGCGTGGTGGACTATTTCCTAAAGCTATTTCATGCGAGAAGTTTGTCCAATGACCAGTAGTAGACCGGCGGTGGGTCGAGATGAATGAATGTGCGATATAAGCAAATATACTTAATATATCAGTTGCTCCGTGAAGGGAAACGGGGATTTGGTTTGGGATTTCAAACGCAATCTCCGTTGTCGTCAATTATATTATGTCATTGTTTTCACTGAAGGAGTGTGATTAAAAATTGACTCGTCGAAACTGAATCGATTCTTGTTTATCAACCGGAAGATAACCAGAGTTGGTTGACAAAGGTCTCTTAAAGGGAATTTCACATGCCTCTTGTGCTACATGAAGGCTACATGTGTTAGCGACTTTGAGTATATAAGTTAGCGACATTGCTTTTAGTCAAAGTATATAATTTTAGAATAAACTAGCTGATGCCCACGACTTCGTCCGCGTGGATTTAGTTTTTAAAATCCCTCGTGAATTCTTCGATTTTCCGGGATAAAAAGTAGCCTATGTTACTCTACAGGTCCTCAACTATAGTACCCATGCAAAATATCAAGTCGATCCATGGCTCTGTTGTGGCATGATTCAAGGACAAACCAACAAACAAACACACTTTCGCATTTATAATATTAGTATAATTAGAATATTAAATTGCATAGGAAAACACTGTAACTTTTCGTCCATACGATGTATTACATCCATACCTACTATGTAGTACGTAGGTATAATGATCGTTTGGCAAAATCTGACGCCTTTAGAGTAGTTTTACTTTGACAAAATACGGCTATCCACGATGGATATATACGATAAAGTACGCTTGCCAGCTTAAGATGAGCCGTACGTTCAAAGTATCCTGTAGATTCCGGGGTTCAAGTTATTTGGACCTTATACTGAAGATTGTGATGTCTATAATTTCTGAACTACTAAATTGACGACCTTGAAATAATTACAGGACAATCTCTAAAGTACCTGCTTTCTAACAAAAAAGAATGAATGAAATCGGAATACGCCTTAATGAATTACAGCTAAATACACATTTTGACTTTCATTCCCTCTCCCAAGGGAACCGTGTTGAATTTCGAGATAAAAAGTATCCTATATTATACCTCGTAGTATGAACTTAAATCATGCCAAGTTTCATTGAAATCCGTCTAGTAGTTTCGGCGTGATGCGCGGCCAAGATACAGACAGACAGATAGACAGACAGACAGACAGACAGACAAAAAATTAAAAAAAAAAATGTTTTGGCTTCAGTATCGATTATAGAGTGTCAAACAAAAATTTTCAAAATATCTTCAATGTACAGTATTGGACCTGTTACAGTTTTATTAATTAATATATATATAGCTGCTCGTGCTGATTCACTGATTCACTGACTGATTGATCACCTCTCCTGTAAAATTTTGTATGAAAAATTTTTTTTCCACCGATGGTTTCGTATAGAGGACAAAAATTCATTCGGAGGAAAATTATGGAGAGAGCTGATGATTGAGGATTTCGGAGACGGATGAGGAGCACGGCCAGGGTATTGAAGATAGGTGGGGGGTGCTCGAACAAATGTCACTCGAAACCTCATCCAATTCGCAGTGAGCTGAAAAAAAATTCAAAATGGCGGAAAAAAGATGGCGGCCATACAAATTTCGTCGGTGTCTATCTCGGAGAGTATAAAAGATAGAAGAGTGGTTTCCTGGCAAAAGCTGATCAAGACCCTAAGGTCTACTTGACGAACAGAAAAAAAATTCAAGATGGCGGAATTTTTTTTTTCTTCATACAAAAATATATGGCGAATATTGAAGAGACTAGAAGCCGGGAATCATGCACGACTTTGATACAATTCCTTTTCAAGATTTTTTTTATTGAAGAATTTTCATTATGACAAATGATGACATATGATGATCGAGGGTTTGGAAGGTGGGTGAGGAGCACGGCCATGGTAATGTAGATAGGTGGGGGTGCTCGAACAAAAGTCACTCGAAATCTCATCCAATTGGCAGTGAGCTGAAAAAAATCCAAAATGGCGGATTCAAGATGGCGGCCATACAAACTTCAACGGTGTCTATCTCGGAGAGTATAAAAGATGGAAGAGTGGTTTTGTGATAGAAATGATCAGGAGCTGAAAGTCTACTAGACGAGTAGAAAAACCGCGGTCCGCTTGCGGGCCGCGCACCCACGCGCCCTACTAGTTAATATATATATAGCTGCTCGTGCTGATTCACTGATTCACTGACTGATTGATCACCTCTCCTGTAAAATTTTGTATGAAAAATTTTTTTTCCACCGATGGTTTCGTATAGAGGACAAAAATTCATTCGGAGGAAAATTATGGAGAGAGCTGATGATTGAGGATTTCGGAGACGGATGAGGAGCACGGCCAGGGTATTGAAGATAGGTGGGGGGTGCTCGAACAAATGTCACTCGAAACCTCATCCAATTCGCAGTGAGCTGAAAAAAAATTCAAAATGGCGGAAAAAAGATGGCGGCCATACAAATTTCGTCGGTGTCTATCTCGGAGAGTATAAAAGATAGAAGAGTGGTTTCCTGGCAAAAGCTGATCAAGACCCTAAGGTCTACTTGACGAACAGAAAAAAAATTCAAGATGGCGGAATTTTTTTTTTCTTCATACAAAAATATATGGCGAATATTGAAGAGACTAGAAGCCGGGAATCATGCACGACTTTGATACAATTCCTTTTCAAGATTTTTTTTTATTGAAGAATTTTCATTATGACAAATGATGACATATGATGATCGAGGGTTTGGAAGGTGGGTGAGGAGCACGGCCATGGTAATGTAGATAGGTGGGGGTGCTCGAACAAAAGTCACTCGAAATCTCATCCAATTGGCAGTGAGCTGAAAAAAATCCAAAATGGCGGATTCAAGATGGCGGCCATACAAACTTCAACGGTGTCTATCTCGGAGAGTATAAAAGATGGAAGAGTGGTTTTGTGATAGAAAATGATCAGGAGCTGAAAGTCTACTAGACGAGTAGAAAAACCGCGGTCCGCTTGCGGGCCGCGCACCCACGCGCCCTACTAGTATATATATATAGCTGTTCGTGCTGATTCACTGATTCACTGACTGATTGATCACCTCTCCTGTAAAATTTTGTATGAAAAATTTTTTTTTCACTTATGGTTTCGTATAGAAGACAAAAATTCATTCGGAGGAAAATTATGGAGAGAGCTGATGATTGAGGATTTCGGAGACGGGTGAAGAGCACGGTCAGGGTATCGAAGATAGGTGGAGGGTGCTCGAACAAATGTCACTCGAAACCTCATCCAATTCGCAATGAGCTGAAAAAAAATTCAAAATGGCGGAAAAAAGATGGCCGCCATACAAATTTCGTCAGTATCTATCTCGGCGAGTATAAAAGATGGAAGAGTGGTTTCTTGGCAAAAGATGATCAGGACCCAAAGATCTATTTGATGAATAGAAAAAAATCCAACATGGCGGAATTTTTTTTTCTCCATACAAAATATATGGCGAATATTGAATAGACTTGAAGCTGAGAACTATGCAAGACTTTGATACGGTTTCTTTTCAAAATTTGTTTTTATAAAAGAATTCTCATTCTGACAAATGATGAGATATGATGATCGAGGGTTTGGAAGGTGGGTGAGGAGCACGGCCATGGTAATGACGATAGGTGGGGGTGCTCGAACAAAAGTCACTCGAAACCTCATCCAATTGGCAGTGAGCTGAAAAAAATCCTAAATGGCGGATTCAAGATGGCGGCCATACAAACTTCAACGGTGTCTATCTCGGAGAGTATAAAAGATAGAAGAGTGGTTTTTTGATAGAAAATGATCAAGACCTGAAAGTCCACTTGACGATAGAAAAACCGCGGTCCGCTTGCGGGCCGCGCACCCACGCGCCCTACTAGTTATATTATATAGATAGATACATATTATGTGTAAAAGGAGGTTGTACTGAGAAGTTAAAATACTAGAACTCAGACATTTGGTCTGGTCATAATTCCTAGTTCCATGGGTCTGGGAGTAGTTTTTGAAAATATAATCTTGTTTTAAAAATAAGATACAATAAGAAAAGAACAAAGAATGACAGATGGAAATAGGACTGATGGAAAAGGCTGATGGGCACGGAGGGGTTTTTGAAACAACCAAAGCGACTTTTATCCGAAAAAAAAGGTACGTATTCAGATTGGAGAGTATAATCAAAGAGAAGTTTTCGTACCAAAAAGAGCTGGCAAACAAATGAGAATGATGTATGCAATCTTTTTACCGTCTTTTTGCCATTTATCTTGATATTCCACTTTTTGTAAAGCACGCTATTTCGTGCAAGAAATAACACATAGCTATGTATGTATCTATTTTTAACAGACTTCAAAAAAGGAGGAGGTTTACAATTCGTCGGAATCTTTTTTTATGTATGTTCACCGATTACTCGAAGACGCCTGAACCGATTTGGAAAATTCTTTTTTTGTTTGAAAGGGTATACTTCCCAAGTAGTTCCACTTATATTTTATCGAAATCGGTCAAGGGGTTTTTAAACAATCAACAATAAATTATATACGTTGTAGTGGCGCGGGTGATTGAAGTTGGTTTTTTAAAAAGATTTTTTTATATTAAATTTAAAATAAAGCCAAGAAAGCAAAGATAAAGCCTCAACAGAGAAACGGTTGAAGTTTTACGCTGAGTTGGTGGGGAAAGGAGCATAATATTATTAGCCATTAATTTTATCAGGATGGCTAAAATTCCTTTTAACATACATCCTATCCTACTAATTAATATTATAAATGTGAAGTATGAGGATGGATGGATGGACGGATTGATGGATGTCTGTTAATCTTTCACGCCACAACGAATGAACCGAATTGGCTGTTTGGAATGGAGAAAGCGCATACCCAGTATAACACATAGGCTACATTTTATCCCGGAAAAGTAAAGAGTTACCCGCGGGAAACAAAAAATCTTAATCCATGCGGACGAAGTCGCGGGCATCATCTAGTCCTACTAATATTAAAAATACGATAGTTTGTGAGGAGGCCACAGCCCACAACGAATGAACCGATTTGGCTGCAATTTGGAATGGAGATATCTCATATCACAAGCACAACCGCAAGGACCGGCGCAGTCGCAGCCGCAGTCACCATGTAATGAGTCTCTAGTGGCTCCACCTGTTGGCAAGGTATCGAATCTTGTTAAAGAAGTAGTTGAGACGCTTCAAGTGCCCAGCGATACGTCGGCTGTGGGTTTATCTGGAATAAGTACGCTCGACTCGCACCAGTGGCGCGTCGTTCGAGGCAGGCAGCGTAAACCACCTATCAGAGGCACGGGAGAAATTGATGCAGATTTAGTTACGGTGGAAAAAACCAGGCAGATTCACCTGTGGTCATTGAGGAGCGATGTTACTACAGAGCAGGTGCAGTCTTATATGGCAAAAAAATGTTCGACTGGTGCACCGTACTCGGTAGATAAGCTACAACTGAAGCATACAAACTAGGCGTCATTTGTAATAACTGTGCCGGAGAGCTTATTCGAGTTTTTCATGTTGGCTAAAAATTGGCCGCCGAATGTAGAGTTCAACGAGTGGTTTCGCAGACGTGCGAGAAAGGAAAACGATGACATCAGCCGGCCGACTCTGTAAATCTCGTCATATAATGATTTCTTACCAAAATGTGCGGGGCCTGCGTTGCTCGTCTATTTCTGCCTCTCCTGCAGATATTCATTTTATCAGCGAAACCTGGTTAACTGAGAGCATAACTGACTCTGAAGTCATTCCAAAAGGGTTTTGTATGCTTAGGTGTGACAGACGCAATAATCGCCGTGGGGGAGGAGTAGCTATCATAGCGCACTCAAAATATACGCTACAAACAATAAGTGTACCATTGAATGAGGCTCTGAACAGTGAGATAGTCTGTGGCGGTCTATATTGCGGTAATAATTTACTGTGCATTTTAGTTTGTATCTATATACCTCCCGGTTCAAATGATGAAAATTATTCTATGATATATGAATGTATTGAAAAAATTTATAGTTGTTATAGTCAGCAAAAAATATTAATATGCGGTGATTTTAATTTTAATTCTGCCAGTTTGAATATTAAGTCGCAATTCGAGTTTATATTATCTTTTTGTGAGCTTAAGCAAATTAATAATATTTTAAATGACGATGGGCAACTCTTAGGATAAGATCTATAGATGGGACTCTCACTCAGCTCATACTCAAGACTGAGTTAAAACGAGACAGATTTATGTACAAATAAATTTGTGTCTCGTTTTAACTCTATCTTGAGTCGTGAGCAGAGCCAGAGTAAGATCTATAGATCTCACCCTTAGACTTGGTACTCGTTAGTCAATCATTGAGCGAGGTGACGGTGCAGAGGGCCGAGGAGTCACTTGTACCGCCGGATGCCTATCACCCTCCGCTCGAGCTATGCTTTGTCTCTGTCTCTACATGCAGGCAAAATAACCTAAAAATAGAAAATTTGTCGCAATCTAATATTACACCGGAATGGGATTTCAACAAAGCTAATTTCCCTCTACTTTATGAACGCTTGGCGATGATAGATTGGTCGTTTTTATATGAGATCTCAGATCCACAGCTAGCTATTGATTTTTTTATACTAATATTAATTCATGTCTTGAAGACTGTGTTCCACTTAGAAAGAGGAAAATTGTAGAATCCAGGTACATATATCCGGCTTGGTATTCAAATGATACTAAACGCAACATTAAGTTAAAGGCAAAATATCACAGGTTGTTCAAAACAACAAAAAATCAACATTTTTTACAATTATTTTCCGAATATCGTTTATTAGTCAAGTCAAACATCAAAATTGATTTCGAGCTGTACAAAACTAAATTTGAGTCAAATATTAAGCGCGAACCAAAATTATTCTGGGACTATATGAACTCGAAGCGAGCTATTACAAAAAAGAGGGTATTGAAAGATGGAGAATTGGTACCTATGGAGCAGTGTGCGCAATTATTTGCAAATTATTTCAGTTCAGTGTACGCGCAGGTGCCGCCCCGGCTAAGCGTCAACGATGCTCTTTTGTCTTATAACGGGGATAGTGCACGTATACACATAGACTCAATTGTTCAGGGCGATGTTAGAAGAGCGCTTAAGAAACTGAAAGCGAAACGCGCCGCTGGCCCCGATGGTATCCCGCCATATGTAGTTAGAGATTGCAACAGCGTTTTTGTTTCACCGTTGCAACATATTTTCAATTTATGTTTTAGGAATTCGTTTTACCCGGAAGTCTGGAAGACCTCACGTGTGGTACCCATACCAAAAAAGGCATCGAGTGCAGAGATAAGTGATTTCAGGCCTATTGCGGTATTGTCAGTTTTCGGAAAACTGTTTGAATCAATTATAGAATATCGAATAAGAAAGCAATTTGAGTACCAACTCTCAGAAGCTCAGCATGGGTTCCGAACGGGCCGCTCAACGTGCACTAATCTGTTGACCTTCTGGACTTATGTAACTGGTGTAGTTGACAAAGGTTCACAGGTGGATGCGGCTTACTTCGACTTCCAAAAAGCTTTTGATGTAGTGGACAACGATATTCTACTTAATAAGTTTGCTTCAGTCGGGTTTACACCTTTATTACTTAATTTCTTCTCGAGTTACTTAAGAGATCGGAGGCAGTACGTGCAGTATGAGGGACATTGTTCGGAACCCTACTACACGTATTCCGGTGTAAGCCAGGGCAGTAATTTGGGCCCATTGGAGTTTTTGATACTGATCAATGATTTGCCAAGTGTAATCAATCATGCTAATTGCCTACTTTTTGCAGATGATTTGAAAATCTTTTTTCAGATTGTAAATTCCTTTGACGCTCAGATTCTGCAGCTAGATATTGATAATGTGTTGCAATGGTGTAGACAAAATAAACTGTTTTTTAACGAAAAAAAATGTGCAGTCATCACACTGACCCGTAAGACAGCTCCACTCATTGCAAACTATAAGTTGTGTGGATCGAGTATATCGAGAGTGACTGTAATTAGAGATCTAGGTACAATAATGACTGATGACCTTACATTTCGCGATCACATTAAAGACATTTGCACTAAAGCCTATAAAACCCTTGGCTTTGTGCTTAGACAAGCGCAGTATTTAAACTCTATTGCTGCAATAAAACTCGTGTATAATGCCTTTGTACGAAGCAGACTTGAAGCCAATGCAATCATATGGAACCCACACGAGAGTAAATATATAGACATGGTGGAGAAAATCCAAAAAAAGTTCATTCGCTGGCTTTATAGAAAGCAATACGGATATTGGGTAGGATATCCTACAATATACCCGAGCATGTTTCTCCTTGGTATGACTGGTTATGATACCTTGCAATTGCGGCGCAACGTAGCCTTACTCTCTTACATAGTCAGTCTAATCCAAGGGGAAAAAAGCAACTCGGATATATTGCAGTGTATTCGCTTGCACGCGCCGAATGATTATGCGGTTGCGCGTAGACGCACGTTATTTGCACTGCAACACCATAGAACTAAGCTAGTCCAGCAGGCGCCGGTGTCTCGTGCGCTGCGCTTGCTCAATGATTTGGTTCGCGAGAATCCGGGACTGGATGTTTTCCACACCCCACCCGATCAGCTCACGAAAAAGATAAAATTACTATTAGAAAATAGGTAATATTCCTAGTATTTCTAATTTTGTGTCTTTATTTTTATCTTTAAGTCTTATGTTATTGTTTATTATGTTTAGTTTTTCTTTTATTTTCCTTTAATAATGTTAATTAATGTTTTTTTTTTTATATTATTTGTATTATCTGTACTGAGTATAGTAGCCCCCGGAGATGAATTGGGCAACTGTAATGTCTCCCGGGGTATGTCTTAAAATAAATAAATAAATAAAAAAATAAATATCCAGGATTAACACATAGGCTACTTTTATCCCGGAAAATTACAAACCCGCGAGAATGAAAAAACCTTAATCCGCGCGGACAAAGTCGCGGGTATCATCTATCTATAATATAATAAAACTGTAACAGGTCCAATTCTGTACATTTAAGATATTTTGAAAATTTTTGTTTGAGGGCACTCTATAATCGATACTGAAGCCAAAACACTTTTTTTTAAATTTTTTGTCTGTCTGTCTGTCTGTCTGTCTGTCTGTCTGTCTGTCTGTCTGTCTGTCTGTCTGTCTGTCTGTCTGTCTGTCTGTCTGTATCTTGGCCGCGCATCACGCCGAAACTACTCGACGGATTTAAATGAAACTTGGCATGATTTAAGTTCATACTACGAGGTATAATATACGATACTTTTTATCCCGAAATTCAGCACGGTTCCCTTGGGAGAGGGGATGAAAGTCAAAATGTGTATTTCGCTGTAATTCATTAAGGCGTATTCCGATTTAATCCATTCTTTTTTTGTTAGAAAGCAGATACTTTAGAGATTGTCCTGTAATTATTTCAAGGTCGTCAATTTCGTAGTTCAGAAATTATAGACATCACAATCTTCAGTAAAAGGTCCAAATAACTTAAACCCCGGAATCTACAAGATACTTTGTATGTACGGCTCATCTTAAGCTGGCAAGCGTACTTTATCGTACAAAGCCATCGTGGATAGCCCTATTTTGTCAAAGTCGAACTACTCCAAAGGCGTCAGATTTTGCCAAACGATCATTATACTTACATACTACATAGTAGGTATGGATGTCGTATGGACGTAATGCTATAGTGTTTTCCTATGCAATTTAATATTCTAATCATACTAATATAATAAATGCGAAAGTGTGTTTGTATGTTGGTTTGTCCTTCAATCACGCCACAACAGAGCCACGGATCGACGTGATTTTTTGCATGGGTACTATAATTGAGGACCTGTAGAGTGACATAGGCTACTTTTCATCCCGGAAAATCAAAGTGTTCACGAGGGATTTTAAAAACTAAATCCACGCGGACGAAGTCGCGGGCATCAGCTAGTCTAGTAATATAAGTATAAATGTGAAAAAAATATTTTCATACGGCATACAGACAAAACGTTATTTTTAATATAGTAGATACCTTAATAAGTAGCTAACCGTATATACATTTTTTTTTTCTTTTATACCTAAATAATAAATTGTAATAATAATTGACTCAATAAATTCAAAATTATTTATTTCAAGTAGGCTAACTTGTGGCTCTTATACAAGTCAAGCATCTACCACCGGTTCGGAAAGCTGATTCTGCTGAGAAGAACCGACAAGAGACTCAGCAGTTGATCTTTTTTTTAAATAAAAATGTAACAAAATGTAGCTTATCTATCTTGTGGACAGCTGAAGCAAAGCCAATTAAAATAGAATAGAAGTATTGTTTATTAAAATAAACATAGCCCAACGGTTAAAGGTGCGGACTGATAATAATCTTAATATATATAAATTACGTGTCACGTTGTTTGTCCGCGATGGACTCCTAAACTACTTAACCGATTTTAATCAAACTTCGTAACTATCTGTAATTTGGTCCAACTTAAAAGATAGGATAGTTTTTTTGGATTGGGATAGTTTATTTGTTTTATTTATATAGATAAGTTGGCGGTACGAAGTTCGCTGGGTCAGCTAGTTTAATAATAAAAATTCTTTTTAAAAAACTGACGTCAATACCCGCGCCACTACAAAGTATATAATTTAATATATATTATAATAGTACTACGTATGCACTATTGTCGAGCCCACTCCTAACACACGCTTTCCGTATATATGGAGGGGAGAGGAGGATATAAGTCAAGTTCAGCTTGGCTGGTATTCTTTTTGAAATAGTTATTTGTTATACAAGAGTGCAAAGTTGCTTTTTAACCGCGTGCTCAGTTTTGATGACCGAGCAAGCGAAGGATTCTAAAATTAGAATCCTGAGCGTTAGCGAGGGAATCAAAAGAGCACGAGGTGAAAAATCTTTGCACTCGAGTGCAACACGTAATTTTTCATCTCCCCATTCAAACAATATGACGTGAAAAGAAAAAGGCGCGCGCAAAGCAAATTAAAAAAAAGTACACCAAGAAGGTTCCAAGTCTGAGTTTTTAATAAATTAAAAAAGGTTGTATGATAAATTCGGCACCATGGAGGTAGAAGTAAATAGGTTTAATGATGTTTTGAATTCACAAACTTAGTGCACACGATGTTCTAAATTCAATTTACTTTATCCTCTAGAGGATAAAAACGGCTTTTGCACTCCGATATCGAAGAGCAAAAATACTCTTTCCGAGATGGGGAGATGAAAAAAGAATTTATACTACACCTGCTCGGAAAGTACCTTCTGATTTGTGTCATATCGAGAAAGAGCGAGAAAGAAACTACGTCTTTACGTGGAGGCAAATCTGCGGGCTGAAAAAATGTATGAAATTTCATTACTTACGTGCTTTAGCGGGCTGAAAAGTTGTATGAAAATCCATTACATACGTGGTTGTCTTTTTTTAATTTTTGACAAAATTAGTTCAGTAATACAAATACATAACAAAATGGTGGTAAGCAGGCTACTTTTAAGGTACGCAGGCTACTTTGGAGGTACGCAGCTACTTTTAAGGTACGCCAGCTACTTTAGAGGTACGCCGTCTACTTTAAAGGTGCGCCGTCTACTTTAGAGGTACGCAGGCTACTTTGGTGGTACGCAGGCTACTTTCGAGGTACGCAGGCTACTTTTAAGGTACGCCAACTCGTTTAGAGGTACGTCGTCTACTTTAGAGGTACGCAGGCTACTTTGGTGGTACGCAGGCTACTTTCGAGGTACGCAGGCTACTTTTAAGGTAAGCAGACCACTTTGGAGGTACGCAGGCTACTTTGGTGGTACGCAGACTACCTGCGTACCTCTAAAGTAGTCGGCGTACCTCTAATGTAGCCGGCGTACCTCTAAAGTAGTCACCGTAGAGGTACGCCGACTACTTTAGAGGTACGCAGGCTACTTTTAAGGTACGACAGCTACTTTAGAGGTACGCAGGCTACTTTTAAGGTACGACAGCTACTTTAGAGGTACGCAGGCTACTTTGGTGGTACGCAGGCTACTTTCGAGGTACGCAGGCTACTTTTAAGGTACGCAGACCACTTTGGAGGTACGCAGGCTACTTTGGTGGTACGCAGACTACCTGCGTACCTCTAAAGTAGTCGGCGTACCTCCAAAGTAGCCGGCGTACCTCTAAAGTAGTCACCGTAGAGGTACGCCGACTACTTTAGAGGTACGCAGGCTACTTTTAAGGTACGACAGCTACTTTAGAGGTACGCCGGCTACTTTAGAGTTACGCCGTCTACTTTAGAGGTACGCAGCCTACTTTGGAGGTACGCAGGCTACTTTGGTGGTACGCAGGCTACCTCCGTACCTCTCTCCGTCGGCGTACCTCTAAAGTAGCCGGCGTACCTCTAAAGTAGCTGTCGTACCTTAAAAGTAGCCTGCGTACCTCTAAAGTAGTGGGCGTACCTCTATAGTGACTACTTTGGAGGTACGCAGGCTACTTTAGAGGTACGCAGGCTACTTTAGAGGTACGCTGTCTACTTTAAAGGTACGCAGGCTACTTTGGTGGTACGCGCAGGCTACTTTAGAGGTACGCAGGCTACTTTAGAGGTACGCTGTCTACTTTAAAGGTACGCAGGCTACTTTGGTGGTACGCAGGCTACCTGCGTACCTCTAAAGTAGTCGGCGTACCTCTAAAATAGCTGGCGTACCTTAAAAGTAGCCTGCGTACCTCTAAAGTAGTCGGCGTACCTCTAAAGTAGCCGGCGTACCTCTAAAGTAGCTGTCGTACCTTAAAGGTAGCCTGCGTACCTCTAAAGTAGACGGCGTACCTCTAAAGTAGTCGGCGTACCTCTAAAGTAGCCGGCGTACCTCTAAAGTAGCTATCGTACCTTAAAGGTAGCCTGCGTACCTCTAAAGTAGACGGCGTACCTCTAAAGTAAACTTCAATAATTAAAAAATGTGTCTGTTATTTTCCTCGTAGGTGTAGTATAAAGCACTATGTATCACTCGGGAGAAAGTGCGATTCCTAACTCGGGCGTATTGATACACTCGGCTTCGCCTCGTGTCTCAAATGACGCCCTCGTATGTAATGGGTCACTTTCACCCCTCGTAGAACAATGTACTATTGCTTTTTCATTTTTTCAATCTCGGGGTCTAACATTTGCCATATAGAAAGTTTTTCAATTTTCCGACCCATGGGGCCGATATAATATATGTGACGCTAGTCTAGTAGAATGCATGAATGCACTTGCGAGTAGCTCACGTTACTCTATTTTAGCTAGTGTCGCGTCAAGTAAAGAGGGCCAAATTAGTGTTTTCACTTGCTTACCATTTTACCACAGTCCACATACTTTAACTCTTTGGCAATATTATAAATAATAATAATAAATATTCGTTGCCTAATATTAAAATATGTTCTGTGAGTTAAAAATTTCTTAACTATCTTTGTCTTTTTTAAATACATTCTGCACCTTTAAACACATTTATTTACAAAAATCGACCAGTGCGAGACGGGCCTCGCTCTTTTAGAGTTCCGTACATATGACTAAATTACTTTTTCTAAAACTACATATTTAGATATCTTAGTTCCTAGATAGTACTAAATCAGCATATGGGAAAAAAATGCTAGTTTGTTTTGGTCGTAACTTTGAAGGTCATAACTTTATTTCTTCGTTTTTGAAGTTAAAAAATAATAAAAAATGAGCTCTAGACCAAGATACCCCACATGCTAGGGTTAAAAAATAAAGTTTTATTTCGACTCCTTTTTCATGTATGGGAGCCCCTTTATTTTTTAATTTAATAATTTTAATAAAACTTAAAACCAAGAGGCAGTTATTTTCTTCTTTAGTGCCGATTTCACCAACAACCGAGGAATAAATTGAGTGTTCTTGACAGTTTTTGTATTGAAAATCTGCCAAAATATCAAATTTATTCCACTGTTAACGTTGGTGATATCAGCACTTAAGAGAATTGTATGGGAAGTTATCCCGATAATTCGCAAACGATTTCTTGCCGCTCGCATTCGAGAAACTCTTTCGTGTTACTGACGTCGTTATGTTACTGACGTTATGATAACCATTTTGGATTGTTCTTCAAAAAATGTTGTCATAGGTAGATAAATCTTATATATATAAAAGAAAGTGGTGTTAGTTACACTATTTATAACTCAAGAACGGATGAACCGATTTGGCTCAAAATTGGTGGAGAGGTAGCTTAGAACCAGGAGACGGACATAGGATACTTTTTATCCCGTTCGACCGCGCTTCCGTCAAGTCACTATAAAACGTGGTATAACAAAAATGCATCTGACATGGAATAACAAAACGCAAATGAAAGTGGAATAACAAAACGTAAATGACAGCTAAACGTAATTTTGTCTTTGATTAAGTATGGTAAAAAATTTGACAATTATAAAAAGTGTTATAATAAAGCATTATTGATATTATAAATGCAAAGTGTGTTTATTTGTTGGTTTGTCCTTCAATCACGTCGCAACAGAACAGCGGATTGATGCGATTTTTTGCATGGGTATAGTAATGGATGTAGTAGTGGTTCCTCAGACCGGGAGAGCTACTTTTTATCACGGATAATGAAAGAGTTCCCGCGGGATTTTTAAAAACTAAATCCATGCGGACGAAGTCGCGGGCATCAGCTAGTAATGAATAAAGAAGATTAAAGAGCTATTCCATTTCAGAGTTGGTACGAGTATATGAGGCGCGGACGCGGAGTGTAATGTAAACTTTTACATAAAACATTAGGTATTATTACTTCATTCCAGCCTCGCTGCTATTTTGTCACATTAAACTACGCAAAACATCCGACGAATTTCAGTTTGTCACGTAACTTTGAATCACGTCGCGCAAGTTAAAACAATAATGTGACGTAGTAACCTATGATTCGGATGAAAATTCGCTTTTAATGCTAATAACTCTTTTTCATTCATTAATAACTAGCTGACTCCCTCGCTTCGGGAACTCTATTTTTCCGGGAAAAAGAGTAGCCTATATCACTCTCCAGGTCCTCAATTAAGTATACCTATACAAAAATCATGCCAATCCGTCGCTCCGTTGCAGCATGATTGAAGGACAAACCAACAAACATACACACTTCCGCTTTTATAATATTAGGATGTAGGTAAGTGTAGATAGGATACCAGAGTAATTGTTGGTTTACTTAGGTTAGGTTACTCTTCCGAATTGTTTGAACATTCCTAATAAGTTATGACGAAGGATGACAGGCTTTTTACCTCAAACCCTTTTAAACCGCTTATTAACGGTGAATAAATGAAACGGCTAGAAAATGTGAGGTCAATTATAACTTGTAGAGTAGGTAAGTGATTTATGGAATACGGTATTTGACTATATTAAAAATATCGTTTCATTTGGTGTCATCTTAAAAGATTATTATCTAAAAACATTAACAATCCATACGACAAAACTAAAAATTAAAGCTTTATTTAATTAGAAAACATTAAATAAAATTGCTATAATTCCGGCCATGGTCACGTGATCGAAAACGTTCCGTGATCTCGAATGACGTCACAGTCCACACCACCTATGGGCTGTGGAATTGTCATTGTTTGAAATATGAACTGTGACGTCATGAGAGCAAATGGAACGTTTCGGCGGCAATTTATTTTTTTGAATTTATTTCTCGATTTTTATGAAAAATACTGAAAATTATGCCGAAATATACGTTTTGTTAGCTTCAGCATAGCATTATTAACAATTTAAGATGATTTTCTAAAAGTAGTCAAATACCTACCCTATTAACGTTAAGTAGAAGTTGATCCATTGACATACTATTGTTAGCGACATTGTTTTTACTCGAAGTATAATTTTAAAATACATAGATATTATGTGAAAAAGGAGGTTGTACAGAGAAGTCAAGTGGTTTTTGAAAATAGAATCTTGTTTTAAAATAAGGAATAATAAGAAAAATAAAGAAGAATGACAGATGTAAAAGACAGGGCTGATGAAAAGGGCTGATGGTCACGGAGAGGTTTTTATGGACTTTGCTGATGGTGTTGAAGGGAGAAGTGATGTTGAGTGCGCAATACTAAATATTAGATTTAACGTGATGACTATTATCAATGCCTAAATCTTAATTAAAAAAATGCGTGGGTGTCGTGGAACACTCAGCTGGAACGAAGTTCAGAATCAACGTCATCTCTCAGTACATGTAGAACCATCTCGTAAAAAACAGAAATTAAAGCAAGTTCAAGCAAGTTCACGCTGCCCACAATAGATGACGTTAGTAAATTTTGCCGCAAATATTTCGTTCGGAATTTCTGTTCTATAATACTTCGTTCCAATTATTAAAAACAAAAGAACAAAGACATAATCTGAAGTCAGGATCCGAACCCCGAACCTATAGTTTCACTCCTTCATTTTACCGCTGCGCCATCAAAGCATTGATGGCACGTATATAATAAACGAAGGCAACAAGGGCAGTGACGGAAAATTCTTACACATTTTTCAAACCGTCCGAAAAAGAACTTCGTTCCAAAAAATTGTTATGAACACGAAAGTCTATTTTGTTGGTTTGTCGTTTGATCACGTCAAAGGAGCAACGGATCGACATAATTTTTATCCGAATACGGCAAAGCCTAAAAAAAAGTACTAAATAATATTAGCAGTCTATGTATGTACTAACTCAATGTATTAATGTAAACTACATACAACATAGTGTAGCTTTATTCCACGCGGATGAAGTCGCGGGTAAAACTATTACTAAAATAAATTGATTTATTGTATAGTCAAAGCTGATAACTGTATTGTCCTTTGTGGAAAAGTCAAACCTACTACATCCTACTAATATTACACCGCGGTTAATTGCCTCATCTGGTGCCAGAAGGGCTGGCTCATTTTTTGCGCAAAGGATCAGCCTGGCTGTCCAGCGCGGAAATGCAGCCAGTATTCTTGGCACCATTCCACGCGGGCATGATTTGTATAGTAATTAGATTAGTTTAGCTATAAGTTTCTTTTTGTAATATTTTACTAATATTATAAATGCGAAAGTTTGTGAGGATGGATGGAAGGATGTTTGGATGGATGTTTGTTACCTACTCTAAAACTCCACAACGAATGAAACGATTTGGCTGAAATTTGGAATAGAGATAGCTCATACCCAGGATTAACACATAAGCTACATTTTATTCCGGAAAATTAAGGAATTCCCGCGGGAATTAAAAAACCTTAATCCACGCGAACGAAGTCGCGGGCATCATCTAGTGACATATTTAGATATCTGAAAAAAAATATTATTTAATAAACTATACGGATTTAATATTGATGCAATTTCGTGAAATTTCGAATAGGTATCAACACGTTTTGTCGAACTGACCATATTTCCGACATGAAAGAAGCATAAGGTACATAGACACGAGTAAGTATAGGAGCTAGGAAGTTACCTACATAAATAATTAACTACGTACCTACCTAACGCTTTTAGAATGAAATTAAAAACAAAAAAGAGTCGTATGTGGAGTTCATCGCAGCATCATGATTAAAAGTGAAAACTACAGGGTATAATTTCGAATCCCCAGCGTAAACCTGACATCATGAGTGAGGAAACAGAGTGGAGGGGAGCGCAAGATCAGTGTGGAGTGGTGTAAAGTCCGTTCACTAAGATAGTGTCGGTACACCCCGCAGGGGCCGCAGGCACTTATTATTTTGCTTTTGTACTGTGTTTGTAAAATAAATGTTTTCCATTCTAAGTATATAATAATAGAATACTATTTTAGTTATTGTTATGGTTATTATAATAAAATACGAATATAAAAAATAAACACAACTTAGGTAGAAAAGAGACTTTTAATGAAAAATATGAGTAGATAGGTAAACATAAACGAAATTAAATAAAAAAGACCCTATTCTTCATCACTCGAAGTGTCGGAGTCATTTCACCCTGTATTTATAAAAATTGGTTGTCTGTAAAGTTGGTTTACGGACGATAGTTTTACGCGATAACGTCATAAAGAAACATTGATGAATAAATGTATCACAAGCCAACGCTTGGGCCGATCGTGCCTCTCTATCGCTTGTTCCGCGCTCTCGCTTGCACGCGCAGGCTCAGGCGGAACGTGACACTTTTTCGTGCGTGCAGCCGGTGTTCATCGATTTATAAGACGTTATCACGTCAAAAAGAGATCCAACATCATCACGTTCTGAATCGGTATTGTGTTATAATTTGTTTAGGTGCATGTTTAACAAAAGAACCGGTCTTTTTGTTTTTGGTTCACTTAAAATTTCATCAAGCACTTCACTGTCCTCCCAAGGACGAAAAACATTTTTGTAAGTATACGTAGCAGAGTCTACATACCCTTAATGTGGAGGGAAGTTAAGGTAGTTTTCCTGCCAAAACCAGGAAAGAATGACTACACACAGCCGAAATTATTCAGACCTATCAGTCTCACTTCTTTTGTGCTGAAAACACTTGAACGACTCGGTGACCGCTTCCTCAGAGACGGAGCCCTGAGACACATACCAATACACCGGAATCAACACGCATACAGCACTGGTAAATCCACGGAGACAGCGCTTCACTCTGTAGTATGCAAGATTGAACATGATATGAACAACAAATTGTCAACCCTAGGAGCCTTCATAGATATTGAGGGAGCCTTTGACGAAACAACGTTCAATAGCATCGATGATGCTCTTGGAAGATACGAAGTACCAATAACATTACGTAAATGGATAAGAGCCCTACTCGAAAAGAGGGCCATCCAACTAGACATAAACGGCACGACTAGAGGCATAGTAGCCAGGGGCTGTCCACAAGGTGGAGTATTATCCCCAATCTTGTGGAACCTCGTAGTGGATGACCTGATAACTAAACTAAACAACAGTGGCTTTTTCACGATAGGATACGCGGATGATCTAACGATCCTCATAAGCGGAAAACATGAAAACACGCTAAGTGCGATAATGCAAAAGGCGCTAAGACTCGTAGAGAAATGGTGCAAAGAAAACGATCTTACGGTTAACCCTAAAAAGACGGAGTTAATTCTGTTTACAAACAAAAGAAAACCTGACATCCCCAAGATGCCTATACTGTTTAGTACAAGTCTGGCATTATCAAAAGAAGTAAAATATCTGGGAGTAATACTAGACAGCAAACTAAACTGGAAGACACACAGACACAAAAATACAAAAAGCAACAATCATCCTAAATCAATGCAAACGCATGATTGGGAAAACCTGGGGTCTCAAGCCACGAATAATGAAGTGGCTTTACGAATCAGTCGTAAGAAGGTCATTGACATACGCGTCACTAGTATGGTGGCCAAGAACGCTTCCTACGACAACCCAACAGGAACTACAAAAATTTCAAAGACAAGCGTGCCTGGCAATCACAAGCTGTATGAGCACCACACCATCAAACGCACTAGAGATAATACTGGGCATACCGCCTCTTCGCCTACACATCAGGGAAGAAGCCACCCTTGCAGCTCTCAGGATAAAAACCTACGGGCTGTGGAGAGAAACAATCACACCGCATACCCAGATACTATCACGCGAACAAATGAAGTGTCCACAACTGGGATGGATTTGTGATAAAACACAAAAAGTACATGTAATAGAAAAAGATTACAAGATCAACACGAAAGACATTTCAACTACCACGTCTACCATAGATACCATCGAGGTATACACAGATGGGTCCAAAACAAACACGGGAACAGGAGCTGGAGTCTACTGCCCCGAATTAAATATACACATTGCCTATACCCTTGGTAAGAACAATTCAGTCTTCCAAGCAGAGTGTGTCGGCATCACAGCAGCAGCCATCGCCATGGCCAGCAGACAGGTAACCAGACAGCCAAGCAGTACTGAGAGCCCTAGCTAAAAATACGACCTCCTCAAAACTTGTATTTGACTGTCACAATGCATTACAAACCATAACAAAATCAAACAACGTCACACTGCGCTGGGTAAAAGGTCACAGTGACATTATTGGTAACGATGCAGCCGATGAGTTAGCTCGGCGCGCTTCAGCCCTGAAGGTTATGGGACCGGAACCGATCGCTCCTATACTCGTCTGTGAGTATAAAACATGGTTGCATAACCAAACAGTAAGTACACATGCCGAACTCTGGGCAAACACCACAGACTGTAGACAAACAAAAGAGGCTTATCCATGCCTCAATCGACGCCTTACAACAAAACTACTACAACTAGACCGAATAAAATTAAGGATAGTTGTAGGCACGATCACAGGACACTGCTCGCTCAACAAACACCTTTACATTCTAGGTATCACCGACAGCCCTCTGTGCAGAGCATGCATGGAGGGTGACGAGACACCGGAACACGTACTGCTTAAGTGCAGAAGTGTATCCGACCAACGTCACAAATACATTGGCTCTCCAGCTACACTTCCGGAAGTCCTCGCCGACCTGGGTGGCCTGCTCGGATTCTGGAAGGAGCTCGGCTGGCTGGAGTGATCCGGCGGGGAGCTGCACCAGAGGAATCACGCAAAACGGGCGAACATCGCCTACTTGCGGAGACAATTCCCAGGAAGAAGAGAAGAAGAGAAGAAGAAGACGTAGCAGAGTCAACAAATTATCTTTTACAACGGCGCTTCGATGTATCATGCGAAATTCTCCTGGGGCTGTACGGCACACGCGGCGAGGTTTGATGCCACGGCGGTGCCTTTGACAAAATGCGACACGTGTTGAGGTGGCGCGATACAAAGGCGACCGTATCTAAGCGAACAGTCTTTAAAGATGTACCTATCCTTTGTCCACTAAAGCAAAACACGGGAGCGGAGCGAATAAAATGGAGTCTGGACTGGATGGCACTAAATCCGCGGCTACCCCGTCACCGCTTTTCTTTGTTCTTGCCTGGGTTCCTCTACTTTGCTCCGCTTTCTCACTCAAATACTCAGAAAGTTGAAATTTTTTTTAATTAATCTCCTCTCCGCTGAAGTCACGTCGATAGAAGCTTGACACGCTGGAAGCGGCACGGAGACATTAATTTTATGCAACTCTATTGATTAATAATTTTCCAACACAGCCTTTCTTAAAGCTTGGTGTTGTTGAGTTCGCATTACGTAGGCAGTTCATGTTTGTCTCTATTGTATTATAATTATTTTACTGTACTTAGACTGTGTATGTACCTATTTAGAAGAGCCTTCAGCTTTTTAGTATATCCATAGCATAACAATACAAATGACAAAAGTTACGTTGCACAAAATATCTCGTACATTAAGATAACCCAAAACATAAAAGAAAACGAAGGTCGGGGCCATTACAGGGGTTAATAGTTTGGATTCGTCTTCGCAAATCGTCATTTGAGTCAGGAAGTCCATCGACAAACATGATGTGCTCCCATTGTTGTGTAATCGTATATACTTGTGCCATTGAGTACTGGATTAGATTCACTCAACGAACTTAATAAATAATAATATCCAACGAACATCGTCTCGCCTTGTTGCTCGTTGAGCGTAATGTAAAAATGATTGCGAAGGCCTAAATCTTATTCATATTCATACCGTGAATAAAATTAATAAAAATTATGGAAAAGTATGACGGAGAACTCTCAGGCATGCAAGTTTCCTCACGAACTTTTCCATCAGGTTTAAAACAAGAGATCACCATCAGCAACCCATCAGCTATACTATCATCACTAGTCACTACTGAGTGCAGGTCTCCTCTAAGAGAGAGAGAGAGAGAGGGTTAAGCAAGAGATATTAAATACTAAACAATTAACTCAAAACGCACGAAAAAGAGCCTATTATCTCTTCCGAGGTCTGTGTTTCCTAACACGTACAATTATTTGGGTATCTTTAAAGCAAGAGTGAATGGGCATCTTCTAGGCAAACTCATTCCACCTTAGGCCGCATCATCACTTTCCATCAGGTGTGATAGTGGTCAAGCGTGTGCCTATAATGTATTTAAAAAAAATTATGTGAAGACTGCCAATACTCCCGCACTTGGCCAGCGCGGGAGTATTACCTAAAACCCCTTCTAATTTCAAGAGGAGACTTGTGCTCAATTATGGGCCGGTGATAATTTTAGTAGCGATGGAAAAATATTAATGTTATTTGAACACAATCAGCTTGAATAACCAATAAAAAAACCATCGATTTTCCCCAATAAAACCATCTTTCATCATAGTTTTACACACAAGTACAAATAAAGGAGAAAAACAAGCTTTCAAAGCTTAGAAATCTCTACAATTTTCCTCTAATGTCTTATCCACTGGTAACAAAACAAAGAAGTTTTAAAATCGTATACCTACTTACTCCAAAAGGAATCTGTTTGGAAGGTTTAAGTAGGCAAGGGTAAAGTTTACTCAACTTTCACTCAGACCCCTTACGTCAGGAAGAAGTCTGAACAAAGGATTTCGAACACAAACACAAAAGATAAATAAAGAAATTGTTCAAGGGCGTGGTTTACGCGCATCACTTAGGATTCTGTAGCGGACGTAGACAGCTTTTTGTAATTTGTAAACTTGTCAGTGTAAATTAAACGTACTTCCATTAGAGCGATTGTTTAAACTGAGATAATTGTTTCTGAAGAGTCTCTAATGTTTTTTTTAAATTTTTAATGTCCTACACGGTCAATTTTTAGGGTTCCGTACCCAAAGGGTACCAACGGGACCCTATTACTAAGCCTACGCTGTCCGTCCGTCCGTCTGTCAGAGGGCTGTATCTCGTAAACCGTAATAGATAGACAGATGAAATTTTCACATATTATGTATTTCTATTGCCGCTATAACAACAAATAATAAAAATTAAATTAAATTAAAAAAATTAAATTAAAATGGGTAGGTGGGTAGATGGAAATTTTTTAAAATAATTTTTTTAACGGAACCCTAAAAGAGCGAGGCCCGACTCGCACTTGGCCGATTTTTTGAGTTAGTAGACGATCAGCCTAGTGGTTAGGACTGTCTCCTATTCGGAAGGTCGCAGGTTCGATCCTGGGTGACCTCTGACTTTTCGGAGTCAAGTGCGTTTAAGCAATTTAATATCACTTGCTTCAACGGTGAAGGAAACATCGTGAGGAAACCTGCACACCAGAGAATTCGTCAAAATGTTCTCAAAGGTGAGCCTTTCTCTGAGAGGAGATCTGTGCTCAGTAGTGAGCCGTTGATGGGTTGCTAATGATGAATAATGATGATGAGACGATCAGAGATTATGCTAAAACGGTAACTGATTAATTCAAAAATGGTTGTTACAACTCAAATAAACGTTACAGATTGTTTTAAACTGAATATTTTCAAATAGTTTTTTTTCCACTATCTACGATGAGGTCATGAGGTGGGATGTCTGTCATATCTCGGAGTTTGTTAAATACTACCCCGAAACTGTTTAATAAAAATTATTGAAATCGATCACATTAAAGCGATCGATTCAGTTTAGAATCGGCGTCATTCGGAGTCACGTATTTTTTGGCTTGAGGAATATTTAATAGATATAATGGTAAATATCCAATGGTAAATGTCTATCCTATAGTTACCCATTAGTTACATAATTATCATCATCATCAGCAACCCATCAATGGCTCACTACTGTGCACAGAAGTCCTATCAGGAGGGTTACAGGTCATAGTCCTCCACGCTGGCCCAATGCAAAAACAAACTTCACACACCTTTGAGAACATTATCAAGAACTCTCAGGTTTCCACGCGATGTTTTCTTTCAACGTTGAATATCACAAATATTAATTAATTTCTTAAACGCACTTAACTTCGAAAAGCCAAAAATGCGTGCCCGCCGCCCGGGATCGAACCTGCGATGCCCCAATTAGGAGACCGTAGCACTAACCACTAGGCTAACTGCTTAACATAATTACCATCTATCAAAAGCATCTATTTTCTTAATTGTTCTCACATCTAGGGCATCTGGAAGAAATCCACAATTTGTAGCGATAAGATGTTCTTGTACACGTTCTTTCTATATTTAAGTTTAGTTTTTAATTATTATCTACAGATAACAGAATAAATAAATAAAATTATACGAAGCATAAATTATACTCTTTTATAAATAACTATATAACGCCATACTTGATATAAATATAATTATATCGATGAATCCATTCTCTGCGCCACTCTTCTGCCTTGCGACATTTTCAACATAGTTAGGTACATTGAAAAAGATAAAAAGAAAAACTTATCGTTTAAATAGCACCCTGCTGGCCCATATTCCTTCATTAGACTATTGCGGCTTACGACGTCACTGGGAAACCCACGGGGGTTTCTATATTTATACGTGTTGAGGTGGATGAATAAAAATTCATTTGAATTCATAAATAGACCAAGCAAAAGAGCGTCCCCAGTCCCCAACCACCAACAGATTTCAAACCTATCAGACAGACAGATCTAACTCAGACACATCTAACCTCTATGATACATCATGGCAGACTGATGATTTTTACTATGACGATATCCGCCGAATGGTTTGGGGTATTCATGCAAATCGAGTTAAAATTATTTATTTGTATTTTAGTGAATTGTTATGGTTACCAGTTTAGTAGTTTACAATTATAAAACGAGCATACAGGAGCATTAACCAACTAAAAAAACTATAGTAATACACAGACGCGTTTCTGAGACAAAAACCGCGTCGCGTGCTGCCCGCACTCCCTCTGACCACCTCCCGCCCTTTCGTCGCTTGTGCATGCGCGCGCGTATATACCTTTATATTTAAAAAAACATCATTTCTGGATTTAATCATTTTTGGATTGAAAATGGATAATAGTCTTTTTATGGGACATCACAATAACATTGAAAATAGTAGTTGCTGGCTGGGGACGGTACCCATACAATTCTTTGCATAGTCCTTTGCAGCCAAAGAACTGGGAAATTTTTGTTTTTTCTTAATTTTTAAATTGTAAGATGCTATACTCATTACCAGCAATTAACAGTAATTCTAATTAATTGCTGGTAATGGGTCTTACAATTCAAAAAAAAATTGATTTTTTCTCAATTATTATTAATTTTAAATTCAATTGTCTCTAGTGTAAAGTAGGAATCTGCGTTCTATGTGTTTTCACATAGAAACTAACGGCCGTTTCCCAAATTAAAACTAAAATCTGAAATATTGCCATTCGTTATTGTATAATCAGTTTTTTGATTAAGCTACGGTTGTTTGATTGCTAGGTAAAGATTTTAGACTTTTCCGTAGTTTAATGACTAAATTATACTATTGTATTGTAAAAGTGAGGAGTGGAGGCGTATTGTGAAGCGTGCCACAACACCAAAGTGACGAAAACGACCGCTCTGTCAAGAGCGTATCGACTGAGAAGAAGAAGAAGATTGTAAAAGTACGTACCACGATAAAGCTAAAGGTAAGTTGGAACTGCCGATAATAATTATTATGTCTACCCAATGAATATTCGAGTTAGGTAGAAAATTAATGTATTTCTCCATAGAAATCCACTAATTCTCGGTGGATCTAAATTTTTTTCTTACATTCTATGAATCAGAATGGTGATAGCCTCGAAGCCATGCTTAACATAAAATATCATAATATTGTTTTTGTTAATCTTATCTTAAACGACTCTAGTATCTATGATATTTTTGTTCATTTATTTCAAACTAGCTGATGCCCGCGACTTCGTCTGCGTGGATTTAGTTCATAACATCCCGCGGGAAATCTTTGTCACCCTCCAGGTTCTCAACTATACCTATCCAATAAATCACGTCAATCCGTAGCTTTGTAGCAGGAAACATTTGATCGTCTTCCTCGCGGCATTGTTACAAAGAGAAAACATATTACTGATGATATTGTCAATTACGTTAAACTATAATTTTTATAATTGTTTTTACCATAATTTTCTACCATAATTAACCAAATACAAAATTACGTTTAGCTGTCATTCATCTACGTTTTGTTCTTCCACTGTCATTTTCGTTTTTTTATTCCATGTCAGATGCATTTTTGTTATACCAGGTTTTATATTGACTTGACGGAAACGCGGTCGAACGGGATAAAAAGTATCCTATGTCCGTCTCCTGGTTCTAAGCTACCTCTCCACCAATTTTGAGCCAAATCGGTTCATCCGTTCTTGAGTTATAAATAGTGTAACTAACACCACTTTCTTTTATATATATAGATATCTATACTTAAATTATAAATTATTACTTTTATATAATTATATTTTCTACGTCACATATTTTGTTTACTGATAACAATCAAAACAAAGTCACAATTAGGTTATCGATGTATCTTTTTGCCATTACATACACAATATTTACTTTATTTTATATTTATGTTATGTATGATATACATATATTATTATATTTATTTATTTATTGCATTATATTATGTCATATTATTTATTTTAATATAGTCTATAATATTTATCGGTATCTATATTGATATAATATATGTATTACAAAACCATGTACCTATTTAACTTTCCTCGATCTCATCTTGCACTATCCCATTTTCTTCTTTGACGTTTTCATCTCTAGACAAGGGTCGCCTGGAAGAGATTGCTTGTGCAATAAGGCCGCCTTTGCACCTTGTATTTATTTTCTTTTTCTTGTGTATTAACCTTTATTTCTTGTGCAATAACGAATTTTCTATTCTATTCTATTCTATTTATTCTAATTTCTTATAATATTATCTATACGAACCTAAAATAATATACTACATACAAATTAACGTAACAAACACTAATACGGAGTTGATTTATCATTTATATTATTCAGTCAAACAATGAAAATTTCTCGTATCACAGAAGTTTAGAGTAATAATTTCTAACGACTTCCGTCTAACTTTGCCGCTTATTTATATCCACTTAAGAGCTAACACGTCTTACCTGTATTCAGAAATCCTCAGACTGCAGCATGTAGGTATGTCAATTAATTTAATCCTTAAGTTCTAAGCGTCGCGGGAAACATTCGTATCACTAATTTATTCGCGTTTCAGGGAAAACGCGGGGAAAATTCGCGTTAACGTGCGACGTCGTCGGCGACAGAGAATACACTGCTGTCCCCTACTCAGATATACTTCTAACGCTCAGCTTCTACCTGGTAACCAAATGTCTGATACAAATTGACCGAAAGATAATGTTTTGGTAAGTATTTTCGAGTTGTTAATGTGCCCTTGGTTCACTTCTTTGATAAATGCGATAAATGCGATTGCTCAATGTTCGCAAGAACGCTCGTAGTTGCGGTTCTCACCGAACAGTGAGCGATATAAGTAATACGTAAAAAGTACCACATAAAGTTGCACAATGGTTTTAGAGCCAATCCGATTATGCCTGGCGGTGTTAAGTCTCAATACAGCTAGAGCTGCTGAATAAAGATATTGTGAACCTAATGCTAAGGCTTTGGCACCAATTTAGGCTTCTTTTAAAGCACATAGTATCAGTGCCATAAAAGTTTCTTAAGGCCTGAAATGAACAACTGGCGCCACACTCAAGTTCTGTTTAAACTGGTGAAATGGTAAAATTGTAGAATTTGTATCAATTTATTTCGGGAATAATTAGGGTTTCTCTTGATTCCGAAAAACAAAGGTCAAATTTTTAAAAATATCTCCACGCAGGTGAAGGTCATAGGCAAAAGCGTACGTAATAGGTACGTAATATTATTAGCTTGGGTAGGTATAGATATCGAATATGAGGATGTTAATGTATGAGTGTTACAATATTCATTACCGTTTCATGCTACTTTGGTATTCAGTTACTTGAAATTCAATCTCAGGCGTTACACTAACATAAGGTTTATATAGAAGTCCACAATAAAGGATGTTATTGACCTGCTCTGAGGTGCAAGAAATTCAAGAATCTGTATCATAATAAGTTCAGTTGTTCGTAAGAAAAGAGTATAACAGACGCAAAACGAAACTCTTTTTCCATAAGCAATACCGTCTTCATACATTCTGACGTAGCACGGATCAGACCCCACAAACTCAAAAAACAAAGATTTTATACTATACAATGCATAATACACTACTACATAATAAACCTCTGCCAGCTAAATGATTGTATAAAGAATACAAGAAAAAATTCACAGCAGTATAATGAATTTTAAAGGAAAACTATCACGGCTAAGTAGGGTTCATTAGTTAAAGAGTTATAATTATCTGTTTTTCTAAGTTAGGTATTACACGTAGTGTAAGTTGCATATTTTGTAATATATTATAGTATTTAAACCATGGAACTCAAAATGTATTCAATATTCATAAATAAAATAAAATCACTATCCTAGGTCAGCAATAATATTTGAGATTATATTAATTTTTAGTGTAGGGTTCCGTAGTTGAAAGCAACTACGGAACCCTACACTGCGCGTGGCCCGTCACGCACTTGGCCGGTTTTTTATTATGACGATATCCGCCGAAGGTTTGGGGTTTTCATGCAAATAGAATTTAAATTATTTATTTTTCAGTGAATTGTTTTGGGTACCAGTTTAGTCGTTTACAATTATAATACGAACCTATAGGAGCATTAACCAACCAGAAAAAAGCTATTGTAACACGCAGACGCGTTTCTGAGACGCAGAGAAAAACCGCACCATGCGCTGTCCTCGCTGACCACCTCCCGCTTTTTCGTCTCATTTGCATGCGCGCGCGTAATGCAGCCATCGATGACTACTGCGCGCATACATTTTTTTGTATTTTTTTAAAAAAACCCCAATTATTTTCCGATTGTAAATGGCCTTTTTATGGGACGTCACAATAATATTAAAAATAGAGCCACGTCGTCTGTTGGGGGGTGGGGACAGTGCCCATACAAGTTTTGCATGGTGCTTTGTAAGAATATGTTATTTTCTCGCGCATCCGTAGTGCTCACGACTAATGGCCACTCTTATAGGACGTGGTGATCTATGGCTAAGGGCTAAACTTATCATTTTCGACTTAGCGAACCTACTTTTAAAATGCCTATTCAGTATTCATGCCGTGTATAACGGGTGCGGGTTGTGTTATGTGTAACATTGAACATACATAAAGAACGCCGGAATAAAATCCAATTTGCGGTTACTTATTCCCACAAACGTAGCCTAAACAAATTAAAACATGCCAAAACAATCCATTTCCACGTTTATTTTCGTACATAACTTATAGGAAACGATAAATAATCAATGTTTGGAATTAATTTTAACTTCTTGGAAAGTAAAATATGATACCTTTTCCGACATAAGGCATACGCGGCATTGCAATATTTCCCTCTTGAATTTAATACAAGTCAAAGATATCTAATATAAAAATGTCGTGTCACGATGTATGTTCTGGATAAACTGGAAAACTACTGAACCGATTTTGATCAAACTTCGTAACTATCTGTCATTTGGTCCAACTTAAGATAGGGTAGCTTTTATCTTAATTATTGACATCAATATTTGTTATTGCAAATTAAAATATGTTTAACACGACAGTCACACAGTTATTAAAATATATACATTTCGAGATGTTAGATTGCGAGATAGTTTTAACCCGAATAGACTACTTATCTTACTAATCCTTACTAATATTATAAATGCGAAAGCGTGTTTGTTTGTCCTTTAATCACGCCGCAACAGAGCAACGGATTGACTTGATTTTTTGCATGGGTATAGCTGTTGAGGACCTGGAGAGTGACAATAGGCTACTTTTTATGCCGGAAAATCAAAGAGTTCCCGAGGGAATTTAAAAACTAAATCCACGCGGACGAAGTCGTGTGCATCAGCTAGTAATATTATATTTTTAGTGATAGATACACTAATATTACTACAATAATTATTTCTTCATGCCCGCGATTTTATCTCGCGTGAACTCTCAAGCAGGTTTTCCGTTTAAATGCAAGTAATATTTAAATGCTAAAACGCACTTTTCTCCGAAAAGATAGATTTTGGACTGTGTAGAGTAGGTACTAACTTTATATTTATAACCTAGATTAGCACACTACGCACAGTTGAATTGCGCATTATTGTTCCAGAGAACACAAGTACTGTGTGAATATGTACTCATAACACCATTATATTATCTCATCAAAAACAATAACTCCTTGATATACCTGCTATCGGAGTCTGTCTGATTGACTTATTGAACTTAATGTAGGTGTTCGATTACTTACTGCCTTACTGCCGTACTCAGAGTCATTCATTAAATTAAGATTAATTAATCATTGACTTGTGATTAAATGCCGCACTCAGCCGCATGTATTAAATTATATTATTTAATGATTAATTAATTAATTATCATTAAATCTATTACTGAATTGTCATTAATGTACAAACGAAGCGTTAACTTCTGATAATGAAACTTTTTAAAATCCAAGATTAAGTCGTTAAATAACGATTAGCGACTCTGAGTGCGGCAGTTAAACTCAAGTCACTTTATTGTAAAAATTTAAAAGCTTTTAACGTAATACGGCGTTCCCAAGAGGCAAATTTTATTGAATGTCACCATAGCCATCTCCATCGCGTGTTTTACAGGAGACAGGAACGGCGGCGTAGCCATAGCCGTCTCTGTCTCGTGTAATACAGGAGATAGAGATGGCTACATGGTGACATTCAGAAAACTCGCCTCGTGGGAACGCCGTATAACCGAAAACATTAATAAATTGGCTCATACACGTATTATCTAATATATAAAATTCTCATGTCGCGGTGTTTGTTACCAAACGCCTCCGAAACGGCTGGACCGATTTTTATGAAATTTTGTGTGCATATCGGGTAGGTCTGAGAATCGGCCAACATTTATTTTTCATACCCCTAAATGATAAGGGTGACCCACCCGTAATTATTATTGTTGGCGGTACGAAGTTCGCTGGGTCAGCTAGTAATATGTTAAGTATATTTTGTTTGTTGATGTTGGTTGATTAAAATAATTCATTCATAAGAACGTTACATACCTATAGTTTTAATGCCCTTAACACAGAGTAAGGATAGTTATCTCCTCCTTATACTGTGCCCTTAGCATTTTCGTCTGAATTTATGCATTCCTTTTGCATGGGTAGGAAATTTTTAGATATTTAGACAAAGAGTTAAAAATACTCGGGTAGAGTTAAACCGGCTAGCTCGTTTTTTCACACCCAACAAGATTTATTGCATTTCTAACAAATAAGTCAGTAGGTACGTTAATCATCTCCAATTACATCAACACGTTCACGATGAATTATTTAATTCACAGGTTCGTTTTCAGCCACAGTAATCAGTAACATCTTCGATCGATACAAACAAACCTTTTAATCAACTGCCAGCAGCTGTTGTTTTAGATAGAGCTGAGTGAATTGAATTTGAATTACCTCAGTTTGAATAACTTAATTCTATTAACTTTTTAAGTGGCTAAGAAAATATAATATAAATAATTAATTAATAAATAATCTTTCTTATCTTAAGAAGTCCGCCAATTCGCATTGGGCCAGCGTGGTGGACTATGGCCTATAACCCTTCTCTGAAAGGAGACCTGCGCTCAGTAGTGAGCCGCTGATGGGTTGCTAACGAACGAACGAACGAAATAATCTTTTACTTCGATCGATTGAACCAATTGTTACTCGAACGGGGACCACGTACGTCGTATGTACTGTAAAAAGAACGTTGGAATACGAAACCATCTCATTGGGCAGATGACATCAAGCTTGTGGGTAAAACGTAGAGGAGACTCACTCAGCATTGGGAATAATGGTGGGCAGATGAGGAGGCCCATGTCCAACAATGGAAAAAAAGGCTGCGAATTTTTTGTGTCAGACAAGTGTCTATATTACAAATAATTATATTTATACTAGACTAGATGATGCCTGCGACTTCGTCCGCGTGGATTGAGGTGTTCGATTCCCGCGGGAACTCTTTAATTTTCCGTGATAAAATGTAGCGTGTTAATTCTGGGTATGAGATATCTCCATTCCAAATTTCAGCCATATCGGTTCATTCGCTGTGGCGTGAAAGAGTAACAAACACCCATCCATCCATCCATCCATCCATCCATCCCCACAAACTTTCGCATTTATAATATTAATAAGTATTATTATTATTTTTTAGGTAGGTACCATTTAACCGAGGAATTTTCACGTTCTGACAGGTTTTGTATGGAAGTCTTGTCTTGAAGTACCTATGTCTTCCAAAAAAGTTTTTATTCCTTGAACAAACATTACTTGGCGATGTTGAAATTAACACAAGCTTTAAACGCTTACTTACTAAAGGAAAAAGGGGAATTTAGTCGTGCTATAAATGCTTGACTTTCTTTTTAACCGACTTCAAAAAAGGAGGAGATTATTAATTCTTCGGAATCTTTTTTTATGTATGTTCACAGATTACTCGAAGACGCCTCAACCGATTTGGAAAGTTCTTTTTAGGGTTCCATACCAAAATGGTAAAAATGGAACCCTTATGGTGAGACTTTCTCCGTCCGTCTGTCCGTCCGTCTGTCACAGTCGATTATTTCAGTAACTATTAAAGCTATCGACATGAAATTTGGCATAGTTGTGTATAATAGTGGCCCAAAATCATTGGAATAAAGAAAAATCGAAAATTATTTTTAGTTTTAATAAAAAAAGGGGGAAAATCGGGGGGTTGAAATTTCAAAGTAAAATAACTATATCGAGTGGGGTATCATATGAAAGGCCTTTACTTATGCATTCTAAAACAGTTTTTTATTTATTTCTATATATAATAGTTTTTGATTAATCGGCCAAAATGTCGAAAAAAATACCGTTCCCCCCCCCCTTATCTCCGAAGTTTACCAATCGAAAAATCTGAAATAATTATGGTCAATAGAGGTTTATGTATATTTTACAGGAAAAATAAAAGCAACGCGAAAATTATTTTAGTTTGATTAAAAAGGGGGGAAAATCGGGGGTTTGAAATTTCAAAGTAAGATAACTATACCGAGTGGGGTATCATATGAAAGGCCTTAACTTGTGCATTCTAAAACAGTTTTTTATTTATTTCTATATATAATAGTTTTTGAGTAATCGGCCAAAATGCCGAAAAAAATACCGTTCCCCCCCCCTTATCTCCGAAGTTTACCAATCGAAAAATCTGAAATAATTATTGTCAATAGAAGTTTATGTATATTTTACAGGAAAAATAAAATGAACGCGAAAATTATTTTAGTTTAATTAAAAAAGGGGGAAAATCAGGGGTTTGAAATTTCAAAGTAAGATAATTATACCGAGTGGGGTATCATATGAAAGGCCTTTACTTGTGTATTCTAAAACTGTTTTTTATTTATTTCTAGATATAATAGTTTCTGATTAATCGGCCAAAATGTCGAAAAAAATACCGTTCCCCCCCCCTTATCTCCGAAGTTTACCAATCGAAAAATCTGAAATAATTATGGTCAATAGAGGTTTATGTATATTTTACAGGAAAAATAAAACCAACGCTCTAACTAGCATAGTTTTTTTTATATTAACAATAAACCTCTACAAACAAAGTTAACGATAAATAAGCAAATTAATATAATATTATCGTTTTACTTTTACTTTTGGAGTAGGTATGGAACCCTCGGTGCGCGAGTCCGACTCGCACTTTGCCGGCTTTATTTTTTCTTTGAAAGGGTATACTTCCCAGGTGGTCCCATTTAAATTTTATAGTAATCAGTTGAGCGGTTTTAAAAATCAACAATAAATTATATACTTTTTAGTGGTCAATGGTGTTTGAATTCGGTTTTTAAAAATATTTTTTTATATTAAACTAGACGATGTCCGCGACTTCGTCCGCGTGGATTAAGGTTTTTTAATTCCCGCGGGAACTCTTTCTTTTCCACGATAAATTGTAGCTAGTGTGTAATAGTGTTAATCCTGGGTATGAGCTATCTCCATTCCAAATTTCAGCCAAATCCGTTCAGTAGTTTTTGCGTGAAAGAGTGACAAACTTACACACAGATACACAAACTTTCGCCTTTATAATATTAGTGTGAATTAGTGTGTTGTGTTAGTGTGATGTGATGTGACAGTGTGAAGTGTGATGTGATGTGATAATAACAAAAAAGCTTTTACTTTAAAACATATTCGTGAAATTTTGTTCAGGGATAGAGTAGAAAGCTCCCAGTTTCAATATTTAATGGATATTATTACACACAGTAAGTAGGTGAGTACATATGTATAACTTGATATATGAACAACAATTTTTTTTCGCGCGACTTCACGTAGATCCTACGAAAAAAAATATTCTCATTTTCACGGGAATTCACTTCAATGTTGACAAATTTTCATACACGTCTCCTATTTCTTTCCTTCAAGAGTGTAATTTCCTACTTTATATGGAAAACCTCCCTGCCAATTTTGGAGTAATTGAACACAGCGGTTTGGGCTGTAGCTACCTACGTTGATACGACAATCAGAAAATATAGCAAATAATAAAAATAAAAAAATTAAACTATCCCTACCATTATCATAGCATTTCACCTCTACAAAAGCTAATTGACCGAGCGAAGCGAGGTCTCTGAGTTAACTAGAGCGATTTGCACTTGTCCGTCCGTCCGTCCGTCCGTCTGTCAGAGCCTTATAACTTTTGAATTACTGAACGTAATTACTTCAAATTTAGATATAATATGTAAACCGATGGCCTCCAGCCGAAAATGGCTTAAAAAGTTATAAAAATCTTTATTTCAGGGGGGCTCTCATAGAAGCGAATGCGAAGTAAAAAAAAAATATCGCGTTACATAAAATTGTTACGTATCATTTTAAAGATAATTTTGAACTGAGTACAAAAATATTTTTTTTTTAATTTTTCCCCTAAAATTGACGAAATGGGGGGCTTTCAAAGTGGCGATTTTATACGCTTGCTTGAAGACGCTCTCTAGGAAAATCCGCTATGGATTTTCAAACTGATTTTATGTTTTTAGGTCACTTATATCCTGTACTTGAACAACAAATACTAAAATTATATGAATATTATAAAGAAACGAGATTATTTAATTTTTAATGTACATCAGTAATTCATATCGCATCAACATAGCTTCACAATAATGCTAATAGATGGCGCAGTCAGTAACTATTCCCATGGAACTACGAGTTACGACTAACGACCTATCCCAAAAACAGTTTTGCGTCGACCATTATTATTTAGTTACTTATTATAATACAATAATTGTATTGTAATTTTTTTTGTACCATATTATTCAATTAAAATTATTTTTTAGTTAAACTTTAGTTAAATATTGTATATTTTCTATTCGCGTCGATAGATGACGATTTGTACAGATGCCCGTAACCCGGTTTCACTCGTTAGTACCTACATAATAATTCAATGTTTTCACTAACGTTCCCTAACCTTTACGGGCTACCTATAAGTTAGGTGATTGATGTTTTCTGTCAACTTATTTATCACGATCCTGTACGGGACACCTAAAAGGATATTGGGACGGATGTTAGGACTTAGGATTGTATTTAGGAGCTACCTACGTTAAGAGACTCCTACTTAGGGGATGATTTAGGTATGTTTGGTGAAAACGGGCATAATAATAATGTCAGTTTTGGTTATCATGTATCGATTGAATGAATAATCATGGGATACCGTTACCGCGAGGTCTCAGTTCGGGGCGTTTTTGCTACGCTTGTAGTTTATTCTATTTAATTATATTGTGTGGTGATAGTGAATCCTTGGAATGACTGGCACTTGATTAACAGTTATAATTTTTTCAATTGTTAAGTGAATGCTGTACCTAGTGATAAAGTGAACACCGATGGGTTCAAGCATCATTCACTGCTCTATTTGCGAGCACAGCACAGTGAGTCCAATTACACGAGAATCAATTCAACTTGACCCATATTATTTTTAATTACTTTACAAAAATAGTATATTTGCGTGTTTTATCGCAAGACATACATCACTAATTAACTACTTTTTTATATGTAACAACTATAGCTTTTACTCACGGCTTCGCTCCCGCCATCTAATAAAAGTAATCCGATGAAGTGATTCGTATACAAAAGTACCAATATAATGTATATATTTATATAGATGGGTAGATATTATAATAAATATATGTACGTACCTATGCAAATTACAATTATGTATTTGGTAGTACATATACATAGTTTTTTTCTCATTGAAGTCAGATGATATTGTACAAGTTGATATAAAGTATATTTTCATAAAGTACAGCTCAAAATGAGGTTTAAAAATAATAGACCACTGCTACATTTTTTGCTTGAAAGGCCTAGACGAATTAAGAAACACTGAAAACATTCAATTTTTTTATTTTTTCTAATAAACTCTACATAAAATATTTACAATAAGATTACATTTTCCAGTGTTAAAATTGTTAATATAGGTAAATAGGTGAGTACATACTACATAGGTACATTTTCTCTATTCGTTACTTTCCGAGTAGGTAGGAATTTACTTGGAAAATATATCTTTAAAAGATAATATATTTGAAAGACATATTATTATATACATACGCAATGTCACGGAAACGAGCCTATAATGTATGTTGTTTGATCGATATATTGCTTTATCTATTTAGGTTCCGAACATGTTATGTGGGTGGATGCATGTACGTAATCAAAGTAATATGTGGTAACCACATAAGTACTAAAATATTTATTGGTTTAATCATTTAGCTTAATGTTGGTAATTCGCAGTTTGAGATTACGCAACTTCTCTCGATAATATTTTAGTAATATTCTGAAGGCACTGTATTTTTCACTTCTTACATCAGCTGCGGGATTGTTTAAAAATGACTGCTAATGCCTACATGTGATGATGACAATCACTTCTGCCCCCGAGAATCTAAAAGTTACCGATCAAATCGTCAAAGTTAGCGTTAAAGTAAAATAAACCATAACTTCATTGAATTAGAGCTCAATTTCGTTTATCCATTCTCATACTTTAGGTATGTACGATACCCTAAACGGTTGAGAAAGGATACACGAAAGTCTAATTCAATGCTGTTATGGTTTATTTTACTTTGACGCCGAACTTTGACGATTTGATCGGCAATTCTTACACAATCGCACTTCTGATTGGCTGGTACTTTTTCGCTATTGGATAAAATGCGTTGATGCGACAAGAACGCCAAAATTCAGCCAATAAGAGTACCTAAATTATCCCTTAAGTAGGAGTCTCTTTACGTAGGTAGGCCCTAAAAACAATCCCTTACCTAATGTCATTTACACATTTAGGTGTCCCCAAAAGGTTCGTGAAAACGATAAGACAGAAAACTTCACCCAACTTAGCTTAGACAGCCCGAAAAACTTAGGAAACATTGGTGAAATGGGCATTGGGTATTACTTAGTACTATAAATTTATAGACCCTAAAGTGGTATAACGTTCAGTCCAAGAAGAACATTATAAGTTCAAAAGATTTTCCTCCTTTGAATTTGAATTTGAAAAAAAAGTCGCAAGATTATTAATAGGGTCAAATTGTCTAGATAAACGTGGGAGCCGTAGCTCGAACGTCCGTCACATATTATCGGGCACGTCGGCTCGTTTAAGGCGTTTCACCCAAAGTCTTCTATGTAGGTACTTATACTACTAGACCGGCAATTCGGAATAAGAACTGTGTCGCAGTTTTGGATTGCGCGGGCTGAGGTAGAGAGGGAAGCCGGCCTGGTGAATAAGGTTGCAAATCGTGATTGAATCACGTGGCCACCCGGGTCGCAGACGTGTGAACGTTGTGCGGGGTGCGGGAGGCATATTATATCCTTTTAGACAAAAATAAGAAATAAGTATATTATATATACTTATTTTGTGACTAATCGTTTGTTGTTTTTATTGCAATGGCCTAATACTTACGTAATGTCCATTAAAATATAAAGTATTTCAGAACACTAAGGGCACATAGCGCGTGCAATGTCGTAAGGATTTTCATGTAGGACGCCCTTATGCATGTGTATGGAACCTAAGGTACTGCGCACATGTAGTTTCCTGTTGCGGCAACGGGCAATTCGCAACCAGCTATTTTTACGATTTTCATATAACTTTGAGAATCTACACAGAGACAGCAAGTCAAGTTGCTAGTTTTGGCAATCGCAAGTGTTATATAAACTTTTAAAAAGTTGTCAGTTTTTGTGATAGTTGAAGTTGCTCTGTGTGCGTAACGCCAAATAGCGCGACCCGCGACGCGCGGGCGACCGCGACCCGTGCGGTTCTACATGGTTCTACCTCGTGTGGTTCTACTGCGGGCGCCGCGGGCGCAAACCGCGCCGTGAAAATTGCTGCTTCATTTTCCATACAAATCTACATTCTACGGAGGCCGCGGGCCCGCAACCGCCCCGTGATTAGACCCATGACCGACATATACGAGGGGTTTGGTCCCATATCGCCTGCACTACATCTTGTCACGAATTATATTGAATATCTATAATCTTTTACCGCATCTATGTAGTAAGACCAGTCTACTCATTATTGGCCCTGAGGGACAAACGTTCGAATGGGTAAATTTAATCTGCCCGTGACTAGGTATTAGTACAACTTACCTCATTTCGAACCTTAACCAAGGACTCATTTCGAACCTTAATAAAGTTAGACTTAACTTCTGGGTATTCATCACACTTGAGCTCCACAAAGAATTTAGACGGCTATGTTTGAATATTTATAGCGGATTAGCTTTTGCCCGCAACTCCTTTCGCGGATAGTTATATTTTTGAAAATCCCGTGGGTACCTTTTGTTTTTCCGGGATTAATAGGTCCTTTCTACGTCGATCCCTTGCTCTTTTGCGGCGTGATTGAAAAACAAAATAACACATAAACGCACTTTTATATTTTTAATATTTAAGAGCGCTGTAACCCAAAAAAAAATCAGATTTCGCGATGAGATAAAACATAGCCACAACCTCATGTGAGGCGCGACAAAAGAAAGCGTTTTGCGCAGAATAGGAGTGTAGTAAGCGCCAAATACTTTGTAACTCGTAAAATATTCATTTTCTTTTCAATTCACTAGGCTACTCTCTTGATAATTCGGAATTGAATGTAAAAATTTTGGCTCTGTAATATGCAACACATTGAAAATAAATGAATATTGGTTAAAAATTAGACCTAACTTCGCGATTTTTTATTATCGAACAAATTTCATCATTTTATGTTTTTGCCCAAACACGTCCCTTGGCAGTATGATGTAATTTTTGCGTGTTTTTTTCGGATAGTTGAAACTTGATATACTACTGTAAAAATCAAATCTGTTTACTGTTAACGAGCGCACACCCACTCTTAAGAATATTGGGATAAGTGGTGAGCACTTTGGTGCAGGCATAAAAAGCCTACATTACTTGTCTAGTGCCTTACCGAGAGGTCCGGGATTTCACTCACGTTTGGGTCATTATAGGAAACAAGCTTTCTTCGCGACTTATTGGCGTGGATTTAGGTAATCCCGTAGGAATTCTTTGTTTTTCCTTTGGTCTGTATAATGTACTTTATGGTTTTTCCTGGATAAAAGTAGTCTATGTTACGCTCCGGCTCTTAACATAGATGTTATTATAATATCCATGCAAAAAGGAAAAAAAATAATAATTTACATTTTTTCTGTTACAATATTATTCTAATGGCGGTATATATATAATCGAATATAGAATATTGTTCATGAGCAAATACATGATATATGATACAAATATATGATACAAAATATGACCGCCGCGGTGGACTGAAATGTCGGTCCTAATTTGCTCGAAAGCGTCACGTTCGGGCACTCTCGATTTGTATGTAAATCTTTGGGCCCCAGTAACAGTGACGACCACCCTGGCGCAGTGGTGAACGCTGGGGACTTATAACTGGGAGGTTCGGATTTGATTCCTGGCGTGGGCATGTTTTTACGAAAATCTGGTAATCTACATTTATGATGCAAAATACTATCTATATCTTTCAGGAAAATAGTGACAAAAATAATATACACAAAAACAATAATAAAAACTCTTACGCCCGATATACCTAAATATTGTCTCGTTTCTTCTAATAGATAAAAATTGTCCAAATTAATAGGCAGCATTTTCATTAATTTTATGGGACTGTTATTAGTTATATCATCTATTTTATTGGAATGTGTTAACAGTTATGGTATTTAACTATTATTACTATAACAGTTCCAAAATGACTTCGTTCTACGTAGTTAGTCTGCGGCCCAGGAGCGAGCGGGTGCGGGCAGCGGAGCGGTTGGCGTGTAGAACAAACGCTAAAGATTTATAAGAAACTAGCGACCCGCCTTGGCTTCGCACGGGTAGTAGAGCATATTACGCCTATGCTTTGCAAACTCCTTGAAATGTTCCATATGTTATATTGAACAGCATATTGAACAGTAGGTACGTAGGCTTATAAAAGAAGTATCGCTCGGCTTATACATAATATAGCAACAACGCGGCTCACGCGGGGGTGGTCATTGGTCGCAATGAGCGAGTCGCGTCATCGCCATCGTCGGGTTGAAATATGCGTAAATATATATATATATTGGCGCGCGTTCGTTTTTATTTTGCGATAACTCCCAGGATATTCATTTAAATTGCATGGTGTAATGGATTATTCTAATGTGCATGAAATGCTTACGGTAACTAACGTATTTAAGTTGATAAGGATTAATACTGTATCCTTCTAAATCATAGACGAATGATATTTACTACAATTAGACTTCCAATTACCGCATGGTATGTGACTATTTTTTAGAAGTTAAAATGGGTATAGTGAGCTATCCTTAAAAGATAGTTATATGCCATCGCGGACTTTTCTGTAAAGACATCCCACCATACTACCACCATAAATTGTTTTGTTATATCTCAAAGGGATTAGGCAGCGTTTTCGATGAAAGCTTCCAGGCGGCTTTGAATTTTTCCGACATCGTCAACAATTATCGTCATATTATTTCAACTAATTTACAAAAAATCTTAACAAATTATACACTTAAACCTTCCTCATGAATCACCCAATATATTGGTGAAAATCGCATGAAAATCCGTTCGGTAGTTTTTGAGTTTATCGCGAACAGACAGACAGACAGACGCGGCGGGGGACTTTGTTATATAATATGTAGTGATAGATATACGCCCATACTGTATCTAACTTATATATTATTAATGTTTAATTATTTCATAAAAATTTATTTGTTTTATAATATACTTTCAATATATTACGTGTAGGTAATGTGTATACATAGTAGGTTGATACTCCTAGCTTTTTCTCATAGGTAATGATGAAAAATAGTGTGTGTCATTCGGGGCCAAAATATTTTGTTCTCGGGCGGCGTATATTGAATTCAGAGCGAAGTGAAGGATTCCTTCTTCACTTCGCTCTGAATTCAAAATAACGCCCTCGGGGAACCAAAAATTTCTTTAGCCCCATATAACACAAATATAGTATATTACACATCTAGGGCAGCAAAATAAGAAATGTCTCAGATCACATGTAATTGTTGTCCGAGGCGAAGCCGAGGTCAATAAACATGTGATCTGAGGCTTTCTTATTTACTGCCCGTGGTGTGTATACTATTTTTCTCCTCGACAGAGGCGGAAAACGACATTTTCGTTTAGCGCAGCGGGAGGAAAGTTGACGCTTTCCGCCCGGAGGTGAGAAAACTATTTTTTTTCAAGATTTTATTATACAATTTTGGCGGCGTAATTAATATGTTTACCTACCCTTGCGTAATTAGAACATCGTTCCTTGTGGTAATTTAGTCTGTGAGTCTGTCGCTTGATTCGGACTACTGTGCCAATATTACTAGAAGTCCGAACTATCTTTTGAATGTACTATACCTATAGTGAGAGTGAGTGAAACTGAGCTGTCAAAAAGAAAATAAACGGTTGGACTGTCCGATTGGGAATTTGGGACACCTCTGATAGTACTATAATATTATGTAAATATTTTATTATTGTAAAAACCTAGTTGAATTTCTTTAGGTACTTATTATATACATATATATAAAATATACGTATATTAGCTAGGTACATTTTTTTGTTTTTTTAAGACGAAATATGTATCCTAGGTACAAAATAAATGTCGCACTTACGGATTTTCATTGGTGAGAAAGCCACCTAAGCTTTTACTGATATTGCAAAACATTTCAATGATTTCTTAAATCGCATAGGTACGTCTACACTCTACATTACATAAAAAAGAACATGAAACTATTTACCTTTAAATCGTTTTATATGCATTTAAAATTTTTTATGTCACGCGCTTTTCTTTCCTCATGAATGATAGAAATGATATTTTTTATTTTCAAGTGCATGTTTATTTTACCAGCACTTTTTATACTCTATTGGAAACTCTTTTAGCAGGATATCGTAAACACAAAGAGAGTATCAGTGTTCAATGGAGTAGCAAACTTTTCTAATACTACTTAAAAGGACAACTTCGAGACACTTAGAAGTTTATACTAGTACAGTTTGAGTCATATAATAATCATTCCAAAGTCCAAACTTTCAACACGCGCGATGTTGTTTTTAATACCAAAATAAAAAGTTTTTACAACTAATCTAAAACCCTATTAGTAGACCTCCAAAAGTTTGTTGAATACTATTTTCCTCGAATAATAAGCATTCACCCGGTTCCACTGTGCTTTCTAGTGCGAGGCCACTCCAACACTTCATGACCCAAACGACGTTCTTCCAACTTTATGACTTTCACTGCCACTTCAGTTTCGCGACTCGCTGAACTATGTCGATTATGGCTCGGTAACGCAACGCGTTTCTCGAATGCGAGCTATATTTTCGACACTCGCATTCGAGCATAGCTTAACTGATTCGAGTTTTTGTCATAATGTATAATAATGTAATGTAAAATCGCGCGCGAGATTTGTATGGAGAGTTTAAAGAAAAATCAATATTCTTTGCTACAATCCGCCAAACGGAATAAATCTTTTAACACTCGACTCGACTTTTACTCTCTGACTAATCGACTGACGCCACAATTCGCAATTGAAAAGTCTTTGATATCGGAGCGAAACGAGGGTCGAGTGTTAAAGATTTAAGTATTCTGTTTGGCGGATTATAGCAAAGAATATTGATTTTTCTTTAAATATCATGGAATTCCGCAAAGTAACGCCTGATTCTATCTATTCAATATTCAGTACTAGCTGATGCCCGCGACTTCGTCTTTGTGGATTTAGTTTTTAAAATCCCACGGGAACTCTTTGATTTTCCGGGATAAAAAGTAGCCTATGTCACTCTCCAGGTCCTCAACTATACCCACGCAAAAAATCACGTCGATCCATAGCCCTGTTGCGGCGTGATTGGAGGACAAACCAACAAACAAACACACTTTCGCATTTATAATATTAGTAAGGATGGAAATCTGTATCTTTCTAAAACGAAAGTTTCTATGGAGCGTGTATGGAGCTGCTGACTTGTGACATCACACTTCAGTATCGCTCACTCCGTCTAACAGGAAACTTTAAAGTTGTATAAATTGTTTGTTTTTGGACCGATTTATTTTCTGATATTACAAATGTTATTCTTACATGTTCGATTATAAATAATGAACATCATCAGTTGGACTACCTACAGTCAAATACCCAATTCGCTCGTAATTTAGGGGTACAAAGCGATATTGCTGGACTTCATTGCACTAAACGCGCCGTTGTGGCTATTAATTTATCGCTCTGACCCTCGGCCGGGTGTAATCCTCCACCTGATATTTTATGGAACGAGTAGGTATTGCTGTTGTGATACGATTAGGTACGCAGACGTACACATAACATTAATTCGTATTTACGTTTATTAGTCGTACTAGATGATGCCCGCGACTTCGTCCGCGTTGATTAAGGTTTTTTAATTCCCGGAGGAACTCTAATTTTCATAACATAACATGTAGCCTATGTTCCTTTGTTTTAATCCTGGGTATGAGCTATCTCCATTCCAAATTTCAGCTACATGTTATCCCGGAAAATTAAAGAGTTCCCGTGATAATGAAAAAACCTTAATCCACGCGGACGAAGTAAGTAGTACATCGTTTAGTAATCAATAAATAAATCAAACTTGTCAAGAGAAATCTATGTATATAGAGAATTGAAACAATTCTTATATTTTTCAGAGTAAATTGAACTTTTAATATTTTTCTACAAAATATTGTACCAAGTACAAACTTGTATTGTTGATATACAAAACATGTTTACACAATATACACCTAATATTATATTTTGAGAAAAGCAAATACTGACCTAAGTGAACTAACAAGACGAGAGTATACATAGATCAGTAGGTATCATAAAAGTAATGAACGTATTGAGCTAACTCTATGGTAGGTACCTAATAATATTGTGCTTCATTTACTTAACATCGTTTTCGAATATCATGCCTTGTACCAAGCTGTCGGATCCCTTTGTTCTTGTTAATATTCCGTGTAAGTTAATATCTGCTTGTCAAAACGACATCTTCACAGTCTACTAATTTTGGTGTTTGCTTGATTATTTTATTATACTTTGGTATACATACAGGGTGATCAAGATAATTTATGGATACAAATGTTGAAGTAAGGTAAATATAATTACATTCGTAACTCCTCTTGCTCTAGACTCTAGAGTCTAGATATTCTCAGAAAGTATGAAAAGTTTGTACTAGTTGGTCCCTAGTCGATGACATGCAGTAATCAAGCGAGAAAATTGAGTCCTAATTCTGTTACAGATACTGTCGAGGGTCTTGCTCACCGACTTGTAATCTAAATCGATCTTTGATTATGCTTCGCAAGCTTCATTCTAGCGATTTGGGGTTTTACATATTGTAGCAACACTTTCTAGCTACCGGCCTTCACGTTATTTGTAGTAGGGAAAAAAGAATTTACGTATGTATCACCATTCATCCCTACCATTACTCATTAACATTTTCGTGCTCGAGGCCTTCGGACGCACAATATTATAATTAGTTTCAAATATTTTATTTTAAGTAAAGGAGTTAGTTAGGTAGTGAAAATCATGGGAAAACGGAAAGCAGAGGAAAAGGTGGCGAAGATTAGAAGAAAAATAAGGAAGTTGGAGGAGAAATTGGCACGGAAACGTATAATGCGTCTACCTTCCAGTTCAAGTGACGAAAACGAGGGTAAGTGTTAATACGAGAATTTAATATTAATACAGGCGCATGATTCAAAGTTTCTTTGTTTTGTTTGGATTGATGAATACTATGATGCGAGACTCCGCTTTTGGGTTTACTCCTTCATAATTACGTCAGACAATACTATGATGCGAGACTCCGCTTTTGGGTTTACTCCTTCATAATTACGTCATTAGACAATACAATGATGCGAGACTCCGCTTTTGGGTTTACTCCTTCATAAATACGTCATTAGACAATACTATGATGCGAGACTCCGCTTTGGGTTTACTCCTTCATTTTGTTTTTACGCCATTGATGAATACTATGATGCGAGACTCCGTTTTTTGGGTTTACTCCTTCATAATTACGCTTTACGAGCTAGATTTTAGCTTTAACAAAACTATTCTATTGTAATAGTTATAACCAGGGTAAAAATAAAAATAAAATATTTTTCCTTTGATGTGGGTACCTTCCTTTTTTCGTTGTAACAAAAGAGGAATAGTAAGACGTTTCGTACGTTTACAGATGTCAATCAGGTGGTAAATGGTGCATTATGTGACCCTGTACCGGTGTTTTTCGATTCCACTACCATACACGATGATGAACAACGTCCAGACATCGCGTTATCGTTGAAGGACGCCTCGCCATCACCTGGGACAGCTATCGAGACGCTACCAGTTTCGCAGAACGGTGGTGCCGATTCTGCAGTCGCCGGAATTGAGGAAAATACTGAGCTTGTGCTGGATGGATCAATACTTTCATTACTAGGTGACGCTCCTGAAAATAATAATGAATCAGGTCCCCCTATCCATAGGGATATTGCCACTAGATGGCAGGACATTTTACAGAAAGGTCTTAAAGATGATATTAAAAAAGACTTAATAAAATTGTATCCTATACCTAGTAATTTGGAAATTCTTGTACCGCCAATCCTAAATCCCGAAGTTAAGGCGGCATTAACAGAGCCCTTAGTAAAGCGGGATTTCGCTATTTTTCATAGACAAAAACAGACCGGGATTGCATTATCCGCTTTAAGCAAATCAGTGGACTCGATAATAAATGACCCAAATAAAAGTTTACAAAATGAAACAAAGTCGACTGTATTAAAACCGCTAAGCGATGCCTGTCGCATTTTATGCGATTTATATCAGCTTGAAACGAAAAGAAGGAGAATCCACATAATAAATTCAATAAATAATAAGATGAAAGACATCGTTATGGACACAGTCCCAGGGAAATTTCTTTTCGGTGACAATATGTCTGAAAAGCTTAAAACGGCCCAGGGCATTAATAGATCGGGACAAATTTTAAAAGTCATACCATTCTCTAATAATTCTAATAAGAATACTATGACAGCTGCACCTAGCAATGTTAAGTCTTTAAACCAAAAGACCCCATATCGGAAAACAGCTGCGCGTTCTTATATGGGGAAGCAACGAGTGCAGGATCATGCAGCACCAGCACCGGCACCAGCAAGCAGCCGCCAGCGACACTACCGCCGCAGCCCCCCGCCGGCCGCGGCCCCTCGACGTCAGAGTCAGCAGCGCTACTGAACAGTAATAACGAGGTACGATATGCAGGGCGATTGTCTTGCTTCTCTCAACAATGGGAAAATATAACTAGCGACCCGCTTATATTAGGCTGGCTAGACGGTTATGAAATTCCATTTATTTCTACACCTAGTCGCAGTGATAGGCCTTATACAATTTCACATTCAGACCAGGAATTACTTGAATTTAATAAATGTATACAAAAATTATTATATATAAACGCCATTTCAGAATGTAATCATGAGGAAGAGGAATTTGTCTCTAGTGTTTTTTTAGTGCCTAAACCTAGTGGAGAGAATCGGTTTATTTTGAATTTAAAATGTTTAAATAAGTTTGTCAAAACAGAACATTTTAAATTAGAAGATTATCGTACTGTAACAAAGATGATGTTCCCAGATTGTTTTATGGCTTCCATTGATCTAAAGGATGCTTATTACTTATTGCCGATCTATGAGTTTCATAGGAAATATTTGAAGTTCAAATTTAATGATACTCTTTATGCATATAATTGCTTACCGTTCGGGCTGGCGACAGCACCTTATGTTTTTACAAAATTATTAAAACCAGTAATGGAATACTTTAGGTCAAACAATATATTAACAGTTATTTATCTAGATGACATAATGATTTTTGGTAGGTCATATTTGGAGTGCAATAGAAATATTTCATTCATTAAAAACGCTCTCGAAAATCTGGGATTTATAATAAATTATGAAAAGAGTTGCTTAATACCTTCAAGAGAGTGTAAATATTTAGGTTTCATATTTAACTCTCAAAAAATGATACTAAAATTACCCGAGGAAAAGAAGGCTAAGATTCAAAAATTAATTTTGAAATTCATAAATACAGAAAAATGTAGTTTACGTAATTATGCTAGATTTGTTGGTATTTTGATATCAGCCTGCCCTGCTATTGATTACTCTTGGTTATATACCAAGATTTTCGAAAGATTTAAATTTTTGTGTTTAAAGGAAAATTCTTCATACGATCAGATCGTAAAAATCCCAGCTACGTTACATGAGGATATGTTATGGTGGTTAAGGCATATTATGAACGATTATGCTAAAGTACGAACCCATAACTATGAGTGTGAAATATTTTCAGACGCTTCTCTACGGGATGGGGAGCGTACTGTAATAAGAATAAAGTCTATGGTTTTTGGACCGAAGAGGAAAGATTGCAACATATAAACTTATTAGAACTTAAAGCAGCTTTCTTTGCTTTAAAAGTTTATGCTAAACATCTTACTAATACGGAGATTCTTTTACGAATTGATAATACTACAGCTATAGCATGTATTAATAAAATGGGTAGCGCACAGTATGCACATCTGAAAAAAATCACTCGTCAAATTTGGCAGTGGTGTGAACAAAGAAAAATTTTCTTATTCGCATCATATATCAATTCCAAAGACAATGTGGAAGCGGATGCAATGTCTAGAATGAAATTCCAAGAGACAGAATGGGAACTTGCAGATTATGCGTTTCAAGAAATTATTCTGTCATTTAAACAACCTACTATTGATTTGTTTGCATCTAGAAATAATAAGAAATGTCCCACTTACGTATCTTGGAAGCCAGATCCTGAAGCTTGGGCAATTGACGCGTTCACATTGTCATGGACTCATCTTAATTTTTATGCTTTTCCTCCTCTCTCCGTGGTATTAAAAGTGATACGAAAAATTATAGATGATAAAGCTGAAGGTATTGTTGTAATACCGAATTGGAAAACACAACCTTGGTATCCATTGTATCAAAAAATTAAAATTTCTAGAGAAATATATTTTCGACCAAGTAAAGAATTGCTTGTATCTCCTTTCAGAATTCATTACAATCTACACAGTTCGCTAGAACTGATTGCCGTAAGATTGTCAGGAAAACAATATTAAGACAGACAACTTTCCTCAAAATCTGTGGATATCATATTATTCTCTTTGACTGAAAATACATATTATAAGCAATATGTTGGCTGTATTAGATTATGCATTAAGTACTTTGAGATAAATAACGTCATATTATGCTATGATTCTATGCCTATTCTAGAAATAATATATTACCTTAGCCGATTTTTTGATCAGGGAGTACGGTATGGCACCATTAACTCTCTTATAGCAGCAATAAGTTTGTTAATGGGAAATCCCATAGATAATAATAGGATAAAGAGATTCATGAAGGGAGTAGGTATATAGGTTACGACCTCATACGCCTAAATATGATATAGTTTGGGAAGCTAATATCGTTTTAAATTATTTGAGCCAGTTCTGGCCCAACCATGCGTTAAGTCTACAAGACTTATCAAAGAAAACCGTCACACTTAATGCTTTAGTAATAGCTTAAAATGTCCAGACCATCACCCATATCAAAAATCAGTAATGTTGTCATGTAATACTTAGAATAGTATAACAATTAATGCATATGATTATAATAATAATTGATCAATGATTTATGATTAATGTAATTAAGTAATTAAATTATGGTAAGTTAATTATTTTTCTATAAAAGAAATTAATAAAAATACCTATCCTACCTATTCTAGTCTGTATTATTTTTACTATATACAGCTATAAACATCTACAATATGTAAAACCCCAAATCGCTAGAATGAAGCTTGCGAAGCATAATTTATGATCAAACGAACTTACCTGTAAGTGAAGTTCGATCCTAATTATGTGAGCAAGCTTCATTCGACGCGATTTGGGAGAACCCACCCTAATCTAGTATCTATTTTATGTGTTAATAAGTGTTCGTATTTAAAGTTAACCCTCCCAATGTACCGTATACTTTAAGTATAAATAAACATGTAAAAATAATCACATTCATAAATAGGTATTAGCATAGGTATTACCACAAGCTAACATTTTATTATTTCAGGTACCTATTTTGCTTTAAACTAATGAGTAATGGTAGGGATGTCTACCGAATGGTGATACATACGTAAATTCTTTTTTCCCTACTACAAATAACGTGAAGGCCGGTAGCTAGAAAGTGTTGCTACAATATGTAAAACCCCAAATCGCGTCGAATGAAGCTTGCTCACATAATTAGGATCGAACTTCACTTACAGGTAAGTTCGTTTGATCATAAATTATATTTATAACATACCTAATGTCAAAGATATACAAGATGGAGTCTAAAGGCTGTGAAAGCGTCGAAAATTTGTGCTGCCACATGTGGCTACACGCCCTTTTCCCGCGCTCAGTTTGAATTAGGTCATCACCAGATATGGAGCTCGCGAGCCAATATTTTGTTTTTTTAAATGGCGGTTTTTGGTAAATAAAATGTGAAAAAACTAAACAGGACGATCTAAAATAACCAATAACATCACCTACCATCAGTAAATAACATTAATTCACATCAGTTCCTGCAAAATATGAAAATTGAAATTTTTAGAAAATAATTAAATTAGAGTTCGCTATTTTTTGTGTATTGCCAGTTTTCGAACCCAAAATTTCCCTAATAAATAATGAAACCTTAGAATGTAGATACCGATAATATTCGAAAAGCGATTGCAGATAATGTTTTTTTTTAATTTTCTTTCCAAGACAGTCCTTGTTCTACGATCTCACCTGATGGTAATTGACGATGTGGTTTAGATGGTAACGGGCTAACTTGGAAGGGGATAAGCTAGGATTTATTAAATTTTTACACGCTATCGTGCCAGAACGCTAAATCGCTTAGCGATACGTCTTTGATGGTAGAATGGTAACTAGCCACGGCCAAAGCCTCCCACCAGACCAGATCTGAGATATTTCAGAAATTATAAATTTCGAAATTGTCCCCATCGATAATCGAACTCAAGAATTCCCCTCTTATTTTTTTTTTAACTTTTTCGATTCTGATTTTCTTTTAATTATATTCGTCTTAAATTTTTTTTTTAAACAAATATTTTACCGGGAGAGAGTTTTTATGACTTTTAGCGATTTAGCGATTCACCGATCGAATTGGAAATAGGGTTTAGGGTTCCCTCGGATCAAAAAAAGGAAATGGTTGCCAAAATTTTTAAGTCAGCGCCATATTGAAATTCTTTGTTATTGCACCGATGTCGTTCAAAATCGATATTTAGGATTCCCTAGCGTCAAAAGAGACGAATTGGTTGCCAAAATTTTAAAAAGTCAGCGCCATATTGAAATTCTTTGCTATTGCACCGATATCGTTCAAAATCGATATTTAGGGTTCCCTGGGGTCGAGAGAGACGAATTGGTTGCCAAAATTTTAAAAAGTCAGCGCCATGTTGAAATTTTTACCTTGAAACCTAATACAAAATACTAAATACGATAACTCACAATATTTAAAGGTATTAATAGAATTATTGTTTTATAATAAAAATTAAAAAAAAGTAGATATTTATTTTATTTTTAAAGTTTAAAAAATTTTAATGACATAATTCTCCCCATTTTATTGGAATCACCTGCGTACCTGGTATCATTACGCACGCTCAGTAATCCACGCCGCGCATGCGCGGCACTCACGTGACGCACACTAGCATAATATTCTCTTTGGCCTGTTTTTCTTTAGTAGCGCGATACTCCTTCTAGACATATAAGTATTCATAGCCTAATGTTATTATTTTATTTAGGGTTACAGGGTAAATCGACCAAGATCCGTCAAGAGGTTTAGTAGAGGTTATTACAAACTGATTTGACGATGGAACACAAATATTACACTAAAATATTAAAAAATGTATATTTATATTTTTTGACCGAGCGAAGCGAGGTCTCTGAGTCTACTAGGTGAATTTGCTCTTGTCCGTCCGTCCGTCCGTCCGTCTGTCAGAGCCTTATAACTTTTGAATTACTGAACGTAATTACTTCAAATTTAGATATAACTAGCTGACCCCGCGAACTTCGTACCGCTAGCAAAAATATTTAGTGGTTGGTCACCCTTATCATTTAGGGGTATGAAAAATAGATGTTGGCCGATTCTCATATCTACCCGATATGCACACAAAATTTCATAATGATCGGTCCAGCCGTTTCGGAGGAGTACGGGAACGAACATTGTGACACGAGAATTTTATATATTAGACATGTAAACTGATGACCTTCAGCCGAATATTGCATAAAAAATTATAAAAACCTTTATTTCAGGGGGGGCTCTCATAGAAGTGAATGCGAAGTAAAAAAAAAATTATCGCGTTATATAAAATTGTAACATATCATGTTAAAGATAATTTCGAACCGAGTACAAAAATATTTTTTTTTAATTTTTCCCTTAAAATTGACGAAATGGGGGGCTTTCAAAGTGGAGATTTAATACGCTCTCTTGAAGACGCTCTAGGAGAATTGACTGTGTATTTTCAAGCTGATTTTAGTTTTTTGTTTCACTTGTATCCTGTACTTGAACAACAAATACTAAAATTATATGAATATTATAAAGAAATGAGATTATTTAATTTTTAATGGGCATCAGTAATTCATATAGCATCAACATAGCTTCACAATAATGCTAATAGATGGCGCAGTCATTTACTATTCCATGGAACTAGGGAGTTACGACTATCCCAAAAACAGTTTTGCGTCGAACATTATTATTTAGTTACATAAAATAATAACTTATTATTCAATTAAAATTATTGTTTAGTAAAATATCAAACTTCAATAAACTATTAATTACTGCATTTTGTATATTTTCTATTCGCGTCGATAGATAACGATTTGTACAGATGCCCGTGACCCGTTTTCACTCGTTAATACTTATGTTTTCATTAACGTTGCCTAACCTTACGGGCTATGATAAGTTAGGTGATGATTTCTGTCAACTTCTTTATCACGATCCTGTGCGGGACACCTAAAAGGACATTGGGACAGATGTTAGGACTTAGGATTGTATTTAGGAGCTACCTACGTAAAGAGACTCCTACTTAGGGGATGATATAGGTATGTTTGGTGAAAACGGGCATAATAATAATGTCAGGTTTGGTCGTCATGTATCGATTGAATGAATAATCATGGGATACCGTTACCGCGAGGTCTCAGTTCGGGGCGAACCACTATATAACATAGAGATAAATTCTTTCATAAAGCATTCACAAGCGCACAATCGGCGTATATCTGATAGTTGTATGATGAGTAGATATATTTAATTATGTGTGGATGTTTTTCTACCTCTATCTTATCACTAGTTATTAGAAGAGATAGGAATATTATTTTCACTTGAGCCTGAATATCTGATTTAGCTTTATGGTGAGCCGCTTATCTGAACATCAACTGTAACCATGAATTTTGCTTCTTTATTGAAGGTTATCTTATGATGTTACAATAAATCACCCGAGGTGTTCATTTGTACAATTATATTTCTACATATTTTAAATTATGATTATTATTAATAATAATTGTTAGTCAAAATTGTTTTCTAACGACAAATAACAAGTAAATCTAAAGACTGGGTCTCACTAGTGGTCTCACTAAATAGAATTTTTAGATCGGTTGAAATCAAAGGCTTTATTCTTGTACCTACCTAGTTTATTTGGTGTATTTTTGAAAGTCGCACAGTGTCGAGGCAAGTAAATACGCCTTATTGGCTTATTGATAGTCAGATTAGATAATGAAGTCCAATACATTTTTTGGTCAAATCCGGGACCTCGTCATTCTAACATGCTAACCAGATCAACGAGGCTATGAGAAGTGATAACACGACCGTAGTCGTCTAACGTCTAATAAGTCCTAAACGAGCGTTTTGGTATTTTGGCAGATTTACAATACAAAAACTGTCAGTTCCATAAAGATTTCTATCTTACTACCGTAAGTAGCAAGGAATACTATGTATGTGGTCAGAACGCCCAATTTATTCCTCGTTCAAGCGTCACTCGACGTTGGTGAAATCGGCACTCAGTAGCTTGTTTTCGATTTAAGACACATGATCGACGTTGATACGAGTCATCTGCTTGAAATCATTTGACCGGGCTATTTAGGTACATGTTTAAGAACCCCTTATGAAAATGATCCTAAGACAAGTTTTAAAAATATACAAAGTCAGGGAACATGCAATGAAATTCATTTGGTTGTATTGTAATTTTGGGTCAATTCTTTAGTAAACAAAGGTGTTGAACCCAATAATAATAATCCTGTATTTATTTTGACGACATTTCTGGGGCAGTGCTGTAGAACGCTGTGAACATATGTGACCAAACATGTAAGTTACAGGTTTCACTCTCGGCAGAAGCAATTTGCTAATATAGGGGCCGGTTACGGGAACTTTGTTATTGAAAAACTAGTAAACCTCGTTGTTAAAATAAATGTAAAAGCAATGTTATTGACTGTTAGGAAGTTTTGATAAAAAGCAGCCAACAAATAAAAACTGTTATTTTATGGCCAATAACTGTTTTGATAATATTTCAGTTTTTGTGTTAATTATGGTATATGAAATATCGGCTGGGCAGCATTCGGAAAGCTCCGAGATGTCTTCTCGTCCAAAATTCCTCAGTGCCTGAAGACTAAAGTCTTCGAACAGTGCGTGTTGCCAGTGATGACTTACGGATCCGAGACATAGTCGCTATAACTAAGGGCCTTATAAGTAGGCTCAGGATCGCTTAGCGGGCGATTGAGAGAGCTATGCTCGGAGTGTCCCTGCGGGATCGAATCAGACATGAGGAGATCCGTGGGAGAACCAAAGTCACCGATATAGCTCAGCAAGTCGCGAAACTGAAGTGGAAATGGGCGGAGCACATAGTTCGAAGAGATGTTTGTCGTTGGGGTCCCAAGGTACTGGAAAGTCGACCCCGCACCGGGAAGCACATTGTTGGCAGATCCCCCACCAGGGTGGACCAACGACATCAAACGAGTCGCAGGGAGCCGATGGAATCAGGCGGCGCAAGACCGAGTCCTGTGGGAGTCCATGCAAGAGACCTTTGTCCAATAGTGGACGTCTATCGGTTGATAAAGAAGAAGAAGAAGATATATATGAAATAAGAGAATTTCAGTAGTATCTATATATATAAAAGAAAGTGGTGTTAGTTACACTATTTATAACTCAAAAACGGATGAACCGATTTGGCTCAAAATTGGTGGAGAGGTAGCTTAGAACCAGGAGACGGACATAGGATACTTTTTATCCCGTTCGACCGCGTTTCCGTCAAGTCAATATAAAACCTGGTTAACAAAAATGCATCTGACATGGAATAAAAAAACGAAAATGACAGTGGAAGAACAAAACGTAAATGACAGCTAAACGTAATTTTGTATTTGGTTAATTATGGTAAAAAAATTATAAAAATTATAGTTTAACGTAATTGATAATATCATCAGTAATAATATGTTTTCTCTTTGAATCATCATTAACAATGCCGCGAGCAAGACGATCAAATGTTTCCTGCTACAAAGCTACGGATTGACGTGATTTATTGGATAGGTATACTTAGTTGAGAACCTGGAGGGTGACAAAGATTTCCCGCGGGATGTTATGAACTAAATCCACGCAGACGAAGTCGCGGGCATCAGCTAGTTATTTATAAAATTAAAAAATATTTTTATTTAACAAATAATTTCCGATGGTGGCTTAACTAGTCAATAACTATAGCGATTCCCCTATTATACTTTTTAATTTTTTCTACTTAGTCTATCTGGTTTGTCTGGTGGGAAGTCGACCGCTGCGCTGATCGTTTCCGATAAGTTCCATTTAAGTTTTCCATTATTTTATACTAGTTGATGATTGATCCCCGCGACTTCGTCCGCGTGGATTTAGGGAGAGGGCAGACTGGCTACTTTTAGAGGCAGCGATCGCTTGTTTTTATTAATTAGGTACCTTTAGCGATTTTATGGCCTTTTGCGTGCATCGTGAATCGCGCGCGCCTAAATCGCGACTCAAACGCGTTCGCGTTTTTAAGGCTTTCGATTGCAGAATCTCGAAATCGCACGCAAAAGGACATAAAATCGCTAAAGGCTAAATGTAGTCAGTCTACCCTCTACCTTAGTTTTTAAAATCCCACGGGAACTGCCTATTTGATTTTCCGGGATAAAAAGTATTGTAGTAACTTTCCAGGTCCTCCACCATGTCCATTGTCCATGCGAAAAATCCCTTCTATACGTAACTCTGTTACAGCTTAATCGGAGGACAAATCAATAAACAAACACACTTTCATAATATTTATAATACTTAATATTGATAAAGATTTGATTGTGATGGAGTTTTCCATAATACAAAAAAAAGTAGAAATGTATTCTGGGAGCATCTCTCTAAAATAGAAAACATCATGTGCTATTGTTTTAATTCTCAAATTCTGTTAAGAAAATTAATTAACGTAGTCAAAAATAGGTTCAATACAGTATCAAGATATGCCAAAGGTTAAAGTCCTGGTTTTTAAACAGGACTTTTCAAGCTTTCAATTTTATTTTTAGCTTTAATAACTTCGCAACGCATAAATAAATTGTTTTAATTAGTTTAATGCAGGTTGTTTTTGAACTTTGACCTTTTAGTATCTATATCTCTCACGCTTTATTTCATTAGTTTTAAAAGCACAAACTCTAAGTAATAAAGTTTTTTAGTATTTCGTAGACTTTCTTTTAACTATATTGGCAAAGAAAGTTCTAACCAATATTGTATAGCGAGGATGTGTTTATTTTCCTTCAATAACAAAGGCTTTTTCACTTTTTCACATCACGTTTTGTCCCGGAAAAAGAACCGGAAACATCCATGTGGATAAAGACATGGGAAAAAGTGTTAAGTATTATAATCTATAATATAATAAAACTGTAACAGGTCCAATTCTGTACATTGAAGATATTTTGAAAATTTTTGTTTGAGGGCACTCTATAATCGATACTGAAGCCAAAACAATTTTTTTTTAATTTTTTGTCTGTCTGTCTGTCTGTCTGTCTGTCTGTCTGTCTGTCTGTATCTTGGCCGCGCATCACGCCGAAACTACTGGACGGATTTAAATGAAACTTAGCACGATTTAAGTTAGTACTACGAGGTATAATATAGGATACTTTTTATCCCGAAATTCAGCACGGTTCCTTTGGGAGAGGGGATGAAAGTCAAAATGTGTATTTCGCTGTAATTTATTAAGGCGTATTCCGATTTAATCCATTCTTTTTTTGTTAGAAAGCAGGTTCTTTAGAGATTGTCCTGTAATTGTTTCAAGGTCGTCAATTTCGTAGTTCAGAAATTATAGACATCACAATCTTCTGTATAGGTCCAAATAACTTGAACCCCGGAATCTACAGGATACTTTGAATGAACGGCTCATCTTAAGCTGGCAATTGTAATTTATCGTATATAGCCATCGTGGATAATATTTTGTCAAAGTCAAACTACTCCAAAGGCGTCAGATTTTGCCAAACGATCATTATACCTACATATTACATAGTAGGTATGGATGTAATACATCGTATGGACGTAATATTACAGTGTTTTCCTATGTAATTTAATATTCTAATCATATTTACTAATATTATAAGTGCGAAAGTGTGTTTGTTTGTTGGTTTGTCCTTCAATCACGCCGCAACAGAGCCACGGATCTACGTAACTTTTTGCATGGGTATAATTGAGGACCTGGAGAGTGACATAGGCTACTTTTATCCCGGAAAATCAAAGTGTTCCCGAGGGATTTTAAAAACTAAATCCACGCGGACGAAGTCGCGGGCATCAGCTAGTTATAAATAAATATAAGTAATATGTGCCCGAAGTGATACTTACCTACTATGAAAATATTGATTTTATATGTATGTAGATCTATATAATGATTATTAAAGTTCGGCCGTTCAGAGAATGCGTTCCTGACACCTATCAGTTAGTCACGACTAGTGATGGGCACAACATAACACTGAGTTCGTTGCCGTTCCTCCAAAATGAACCGTCGCGTTATTTTTAAGATTATTTTCGTTTTAAATTGGCGGAATCATTTAAAATTTATATTTTAGTTATTTAAGTGGAAACCAAAAAAGGGTAATATTAATATAATAAAATTGTTTTATTTATTATTTGTTACAAAGTTACAATCTGTATTTCTATGCAATAAAGTACATTGAATTGAATGTGCGTACAGAATATTAATCAGACTCCGATTCGCTTGAGGAGGTGGTGACTTCATCATCATCTTCGCCTACATGTATAATTATATTATTATCAATAACAGAATCAATCCTGATATATCGGTCAAAATGTTCCACAATCAGGTTTTTAGTCTTCTCAACAACCTTTGCCCAGTCATCTCTTGTGACTTCCCCGCAGGATTCTTTTAATAGGGTCATCATCTTTTTCGTGCTGAATGGCAGGGAAGTATTGTGGCAGGGAAGTATATGGCATGTTTATACTTATTATATACTTACTTTAAATTATCACTAGGTACTCAGAAAAATTGTATTATTTTATGTACTCTTAGTACTAAACACTATTTAACTTAATTTTAATTTTAAATAGCAGTTCAACAATTCTTACTTTAATTTAGCAGTAAGTTTTTGGAACATTGTTTTGCCCAATGGTTTAGTTAAAATATCTGCTATATTTTCAGAAGTATTTATGTATTTTAATGATATCAAGCCTTTATTCACCTGCTCAACTATATATTTATATCTTATATCAATATGTTTCAATCTTTTGATATTTTCTGAGTTATAAGCTAACTTAATTACTGATTGATTATCCTCATAAATTGTTATGTTATTACACTTAATACCAAACTCAGTCAATATAACTATATGTAATTTTATGTAGCGACTTTTTAACCAATTTGCTTCAACAATACATAAGCTCAAAGCAATATACTCAGATTCAGTTGAAGAAAGACTAATACATGTTTGCTTCTTGCTATACCACAAGATTGTACATCCAAACAATTTAAATATATATCCTGATGTAGATTTCCTGTCATGCATGTCACCAGCCCAGTCTGCGTCAACATATCCTTCTATTAATGCACTATTACAATTGTAAGCGAGGGAATGTTGCAATGTACCTTTAATATACCTTAATATTCTTTTCAGACACTTGTATAACATCTGACTGGCGCAATGTTGAAATCTACTCAAGAAACTGACTCCAACACATATATCTGGTCTTGTACCGCAAGCTGCATATAATAAAGAACCTATCAACTGTCTACATTTTGTTTCTATTTCACTACTTTCAGACCCTTCTCTTTGTAATATTTGAAAATTAAAATTTTGGTCTATCGGGGTGGAAACAGGATTACAGTTTAACATTTGGTATCTTTTTAATATTGTAATTAAATATTTTTCTTGGTTAAGAGTAGTTATACCATTTTCTTGTTTAATGTTTATGCCTAAATATGTTGATGCTAAACCTAAATCTTTCATCTTAAAATTTTGGCATAATTGAATTTTAAAATTTTGTGTTTCCTGTTGATCTGATCCAAAATATAGAATATCATCTACATAAAGCAAAACATACATATATTTGGCTTTGTCTCTTTTAAAATACAAGCAAGAATCATTTTTGGACCTAGTAAACCCCTGTTTTATCATAAAGCTGTCAAACTTCTCATTCCAATACTTTGGAGCTTTCTTTAAACCGTATAGAGATTTATTAAGTTTGCATATCTCTCCTGTATGTAATTTTATGTACACTATTTCCTTTATATCTCCATGTAGAAAAGCACCTACTACATCCATTTGATAAACCGATTGTAACATTGCGGGCAGCGTAACCTTTTATTTGAGCCCAGATTAGCTCAATCGCGTTATATTGGCAATGATACGGTGGAATTCTTAGAACGCGATGACCGTACTCCAGAGCCAGTTCATCGATTTCGTATCGCACATTTGCCGCTTTATTTTCTTTATTTAATTAGCTCTGCTTTTAGCATCTGCATATTTGCGTCAATGCCTTTTGCTTGTAACCAAGCCACCATTTATTCCATTTTATTAGCTTAGGTAGATGGTTTCTGTATTTGAACCGAGTGATAGGAGGCATTATCCATGAATATTACAGAGGCTCTGGAAGGCTGGGCAAAAGCACGTTCTGGAACCACTCTTTAAATGTAGTGGCATTCATTTCCGTGGTAGTCATTTGTGGTTTTTGATTGAAATGCCAGTAACGCGTTCTCCACAAAGCCGTATTTTGCAGAACCTGCGTGGCATATTATCAGACGGGCCCTCTTACCCATTGGTACTTTCGACGTCGACGCTTGTGTATCATCCGTCCAAGAACGGGAAACCGTGTGATTGGCGTTTAGCCATGTCTCGTCAATGAACACGACATTATCCCTGTTATCAATTTTTTTTGCTACTCTCAAAAAACTTATCCGTTTTAAAATTATGTCGTATCGTTCTAATAAAATTTTTCTTTTTCTTTTCGTCTGTTTTTTTATACGAAAAACCAATATCTTTTAAGATTTTGGTTAAAGCAGTTTTACCCCCGCTAAACAGTCCAGCTTCTCTTAACGATGCCAAAAGCTTCTTCCTGTTGAGATATTCATTTCTGGAATAGTAACCATATATATGATTTCTGATTGCATCGGCGTCAAAGGTGTCAATATCTGTCACGGGTTTAGTTCTACGTTTCTTCTTCGGAGCCGAACTTTTCTTTATTAATATTTGTTATCGTTCGTTTGCTAACTCCAAGCGCCTGAGAGACGCGTTCTTGTACTTGTTCGACAGATACCAGGGGTCCGCCATTTTGCCGCTCCCGCTCAAAGTAATCTTGCAGCTTGATGATTAACTCACGGGCTCCACTTTTCAATGTTTGTCCACGTTTAGGCATTATTATGCACCAAAAGTAAAAAGAACGCATTACAAAACACAATCGAAGTCCGATTTAGCGCCGATGTCAGTTTGAAAAGCAGAAACAGTCCATTAAACGAAAGCCGGGTAATCAAATAAAAACAGATCGAAAACACTTGAAGAACGTGGTCTATGCGAACGAAACGACAACAGACGACTGTTTTAGCGTCACAAAATGGCGGCCCATAACGCCATTTGGGGTTACCGTTTTTAATCTAAGTATAAAAATGCTAGTAACGCCATTTGGGGTTACCATTTTCAACCTAAATATAAAAATGCTACTTTCTTTCGCGCGTTCGGTTTGGTCGTAGTTTTATTTTTATACTAGCTGATGCCCGCGACTTCGTCCGCGTGGATTTAGTTTTTAAAATCCCTCGTGAACACTTTGATTTTCCGAGATAAAAAGTAGCCTATGTCCTCAACTTTAGTACCCATGCAAAAAATCACGTCGATCCGTGGCTCTGTTGTGGCGTGATTGAAGGACAAACCAACAAACAAACACACTTTCGCATTTATAATATTAGTATGATTAGAATATTAAATTGCATAGGAAAACACTGTAGCATTAAGTCCATACGATGTATTACATCCATACCTACTATGCAGTATGTGGGTATATAATGATCGTTTGGTAAAATCTGACGCCTTTGGAGTAGTTTGACTTTGACAAAATAGGGCTATCCACGATGGCTATATACGATAAGTACGTTTGCCAGCTTAAGATGAGCCGTACATTCAAAGTATCCTGTAGATTCCGGGGTTCAAGTTATTTGGACCTTATACTGAAGATCGTGAGGTCTATAATTTCTGAACTACGAACTTGACGACCTTGAAATAATTACAGGACAATCTCTAAAGAACTTGCTTTCTAACAAAAAAAGAATGGATTAAATCGGAATATGCCTTAATGAATTACAGCGAAATACCCATTTGGACTTTCAGCCCCTCTCCCAAGGGAACCGTGCTGAATTTTGGGATAAAAAGTATCCTATATTATACCTCGTAGTATTATCTTAAATCGTGCCAAGTTTCATTTAAATCCGTCCAGTAGTTTCGGCGTGACGCGCGGCCAAGATACAGACAGACAGACAGACAGACAGACAGACAGACAGACAAAAAATTAAAAAAAAATTGTTTTGGCTTCAGTATCGATTATAGAGTGCCCTCAAACAAAAATTTTCAAAATATCTTCAATGTACAGAATTGGACCTGTTACAGTTTTATTATATTATAGATTTAATAAAAGTTATCTTATAGTCCATTATTTTCAAATTCTTAAAAAGAAAAACAAAACGTATTATTCTATAAAGTATAACTGTATAAGAACAGATTACGATACTATTATTGCCTGTTATTGTTAGCACAGCACTACAAATCTAAAGCGCTGACATAACCTTGTAATAGCGCAGTTTAGATTTAGAAAAATATTGTTTACCAAGTTATTTGACACTCAGTTTGGCACAAAATTATAACATTAATTGATTATTGTTAAAATAATGTTGTTTTAATGCTCATCAATTGTTAAAACGGTAAACAACCAGCAATAATATTTTTATCGTAACTGCAACGTCATTACAAAGTTACGTCGTCAGTTCAATCGCGACGTGTCAGGAACGCATTCTCTGAACGGCCGTAGTTTATAGACAAATATTATTTTTCCAAAATTCTGAACATCAAAACGTATAACGTAGGTTATGTGTTGTAAAAATGTTATTTAAAATATTTATAAGGGCTTTTATGTAACGAGTTGAGTTTACCAAATTAAAATCATGTTCGCTTAAAAATACGTTATATTAAGCCTAGAACGATAATTAAGGTACTCATTACATACGATCCATTAAACTTAATTTACTTGGTTTTCAGTTTTCACCATTATTTAGAACTAGTGGCCCCGCCCCGGCTTCGCACGGGTAAGCTATAAAGCAAACGTAACGGTACTTACAGCTGGAGCCTGGAGTCCAATGACATAGTACATATTCGGTACCTACAATATCAATAAATAATAATTAATCGTCAATTCCTCAATATCCACTGTTCTAGGTAGGCAGCACCCAGCAGCATCAGGATTGAGGAACTGGAGTTCAGTGGTGTAGTCTATTAATTATATAAATGGTCAAGACCCTCATAAATATGTACAGTACCCGGCGATATATATAATATGTATATTGCACATAGGCCTTTGGAATAAAACGCTATTCTATTCTATTCACAGTTCGACCGCATTTTTTTTATATATGTTACGTGATGTGCTCGCCGATTGTGAAGAGATTTCAGTAATTACTACGTGAATTTCTGGCTAGCTTTCCTTGCAATAGAATAGAAATAGCGTTTTATTCCAAAGGCCGATGTGCAATATATATCGCCGGGTACTGTAGGCATTTGTTAACTCATGCGAGTGAATTGCTGCTATCCGTGAGGAGCTCCGTCCTCTATCTCCGATAGTATTTATCAGATCTTCACCAAAATTAGGCAAAATATATATAATTACTAGCTGATACCCGCGACTTCGTCTGCGTGGATTTAGTTCATAACATCCCGCGGGAAATCTTTGTCACCCTCCAGGTTCTCAACTATACCTATCCAATAAATCACGTCAATCCGTAGCTTTGTAGCAGGAAACATTTGAACGTCTTGCTCGCGGCATTGTTAATGATGATTCGAAGAGAAAACATATTACTGATGATATTATCAATTACGTTAAACTATAATTTTTATAATTGTTTTTACCATAATTTTCTACCATAATTAACCAAATACAAAATTACGTTTAGCTGTCATTTATCTACGTTTTGTTCTTCCACTGTCATTTTCGTTTTTTTATTTCATGTCAGATGCATTTTTGTTATACCAGGTTTTATATTGACTTGACGGAAACGCGGTCGAACGGGATAAAAAGTATCCTATGTCCGTCTCCTGGTTCTAAGCTACCTCTCCACCAATTTTGAGCCAAATCGGTTCATCCGTTCTTGAGTTATAAATAGTGTAACTAACACCACTTTCTTTTATATATATAGATATAAACTTTCACATACAGAAAGAATTATTAAAATCGATTTAGATTTGACGGAGTTATGGTGTAAAATAGACCAAAACTCCCCCCAATTACGGAGGAAGTTTATTATTTATAAGGATAAAAACTAATTTATATGTTGACCCGGAGTGTCAGCTACCACTATACCAATTTTCATTTAAATCCGTTCGGTAGTTTTCGAGTGATGCCCGGGCATACAGACAGACAGACGGACAAAAATTAAATAAAAATAATATAATAAAATAATAGTGGAACTTGGGGACTGCCGCGGTAAAGCTATTGCATAGCATTTCCTAGTCGCACGCGCACAAACACCTCTGTCTGCCGAAGTCTGCCGAACTGAAACGACGGGGTGTTAGGTTTATTTTCGTTACGGAATTTCTTGATTCGGTCGCCGCGCTCAAAGCTCGCGATAAAAGCTATGCAATAGCTTAAAAATCTGTTTTGGGCTCAGTATCGATAATAAAGCATCCCCCGGTTAAAATCAAAATACTTTTAATGTACAGAAATCTTCCAGATAGTTTTATTATAATTAGTATAGATTTCTTATAAGATTCTCATAAGAGAGCTCATAATATTTTTATGCATAAATATGTACCTTCTCAGTTTTGTCTCCAACTTAATCAGCGTGAAACTGATAGTTGCAGAAAATGCGCCAGTAGCTTGGCACACTGCTACTACTATTAAACTGTCCATGAAGTTTTCGTCGTGTGAAGTCAGAAGTGTGAACACATTTTGCTTCTTAAAAGTAGATACGCTGGTGCAAGTGATAATGAGTAATATGATTATAAATTGCACGAGCTCCACCGAGGCAGTTAATACTTCCTAGAGCGAGACTCCCCACGAGATCAAATCAGAAATGAGGAGATTCGTAGGAGAGCCAAAGCCAACGACATAGCTCAGCTCAGATGGTCGTTGGGATTCCAAGGTGCTGGAGTGGCGACCCCCACTTAGTGTACCAACGACACCATGTGGAAGTCCATGCAGGAGACCTTTGTCCAGCAGTGTACGTATATCGGTTGATAAAGAGAAGAGAGGGAGAGAGAGAGCGCGTCCACAAAACATCGAGTTTGATTGGTCAAATACGATCAAAGTAGGTATACGTTTGTTTGGAGTGCGCTAAGGAGAAACTTCTCTCAAGAGACCCCGGAGCCTCTCAATATGCTGAGAATTTAATAGGGATTCCGGCAATGTTAATTAAAAATTTAGAAAGCAACAAGCCTCCTCAAGGCTTTTGAATTTCTTTAACTCAAATCTCAAATGGGATTCAAAGTAGGAATACCTACTTTTTCATACGATGTTATAATCCTACCAAATCCCTTTTACATAATACCTACTTATTCACAAATAATGTGACGAAGGATTTACTTAGTTACGAAAATCTTTATTCAGTATCAACCTATAAAGTCATGCATAGACTTTCTATATTATTCAAATACTTGTGACTTGACAGTTGTGTCAGTCTATCTAATGGTGGGTCTGCCAACTCCAGTATCTTGGGGCCACCCCAACGACTATCAGTACTTCGAACCATATGACCCTATAGGTATGATCCGCCCATTGCCACTCGCGACTTGATGTTCTCCTCATGACTGATTTGATCTCGCAGAGATACTCCGAGCACAACTCTGTCCATCGCCTGCTGCATCCCTGAGCTTTCTTTTAAGGCTCATATAGTTATTGACCACGACCTATGCCACCGCTACTAACCTGATGTACCTACTGATGGCCCCTCCACGACTAGGAGAAATATAATTTATAGAAGAAAAAATTGAGAATAGGGCGGATATCAAAATCATTAATCCTTACTAATATTATAAATGCGAAAGTGTGTTTGTTTGTTGGTTTGTCCTTCAATCACGCCGCAACAGGGCTACGAATTGATTTTTTGCATGGGTATAGTTAAGGACCTGGAGAGTGACATAGGCTACTTTTCATCCCGGAAAATCAAAGAGTTCCCGAGGGATTTTAAAAACTAAATCCACCCAGACGAAGTTGTAGGCATAGCTAGTATGAAATAAATGATACTCCGCTATAGGTATATTAAAACGATCTAATAAGGGTAGGTACTTGAATAGGGTAATTAGGGCACCTTGGTAGGACCTATGTATAATGTAGGGCACATTATCACTTATCTTTTGTGAAAATTATTATCATGTCCAATGTTAGTTCGGTAGTCAGTAGGTAATACCTGCTAATTTGCATTGGGCCAGCGTGGTGGACTATGGCAAATAACCCTTCTCTGAGAGGAGACCTGCGCTCAGTAGTGAGCCGTTGATGGGTTGCTGATGATGATGAAGTAATACCTATTATGCTTATGGTTCATATGGATTATATTACAAACTACATTTTCAAGTGTCATTTTCAAGTTTAATATAATCCAAAGAGATAATCCAGAAACTTTAGCAAAGAGATTCTGGAAATTTAAGTTTTTAATAAGATGATTTGAAGTAAGTTGTCCATTCAAGAAAGTTCGTTGTTTAGTAAGAGTGGGTACATAATTGAAGAAACATTGGGAGGATTTTCTTCACTTCAGTGGAGACAAATAAATCTTAATTCTTATTCTATTCCGACAGCTTTCGAAACAATACACATTAATACTGTTGTGGGTAGTCTTAATACTTTTATAATAAACGTCAGTTGTCATCCACGATGCGTATGATTAACATAACATGGTGACAGCGGTGGGATCTTAAGTATAATTAGTGTAGTGAGTAATTGGTGAAAAGTGGAAATATAGTTACGGTGGCTTGCTTAAGTATAATAATTATCAATTATTATCATGGAGCACGCAAGACCGCCGCCAGAGCTTAGCGTGGATGGCAGCCCCGTCAGCCGGGCTGACGCGTGGAAAAAGTGGAAAACACAATTCCAGTTGTTCATAAAGGCTGCAGGCGTGCATAAGGAAGATCCAGCCGTGCAGGCCAGCCTTCTGATCAACCTGATAGGACCGGATGGGTTTGATGTATACCAAACATTTACTTTTGAAAAAGAAACAGACCGCGATGACGTTGCAGTTTTGTTAAAAAAGTTTGACAGTTACTTTGGCGTGAAACCGAATATAACATTAGCGAGATACAATTTTTTTTACTAGAAATCAAGCTGAAGGCGAGTCAATAAATCAATACGTCACTGCCTTAAAACTTTTAAGCAAAACTTGTATGTTTTCGTTTCTGGAAGAGGAGCTAATCAGAGATAGAATTGTGTGCGGTATAAGGAATACTGTAGTTCGAGATCGCTTACTCCGGACGGATGAGTTGACCTTGGAAAAAGCGATGAAGGTATGCCAAGCTGATGAAGTTTCCATGGACGGAACGCGACAGCTAGAATCTCATGCAGTAAGTTCGGGGCGAGCGTCCATCGATGCGGTGAAAGCGCGCGGCGGGGACCGCGGCGCTGCCAGCCGGCGATGGAACGCGAGCAGCAGTAGTGGAGCCGTGCGCGGCGCCGCCCGCGGCGCGGCCGTGGTTCGTCGTGGTGGCGACGCCCGCCGATTCGATAGCCGTGCTCCGGCGCCGCCGTGCAGAAGTTGTGGCAAATATTGTGATACGGGTTCTTGTTTCGCGTTAGGTGTGAGGTGTTTTTTATGTGGGGGCTATAACCATTTTGCCCGGATGTGTGTGAATCGTACTAAAAGAGTGTATGATATCGATGTTAGTAAAGGGAATCCTATAGAGGATTTTGAAAGTGACGACGGCGAGTCGTTTTTCGTATCGACGATTGCGAGCACATCAAGACGCAGTGAAACGGAAGAGTGGTATGAAACGTTAACCGGTGAGTGTGGCGTTGAGAAATTTAAACTAGATACAGGAGCAGATATTAATGTCATATCTTTACAGAGGTTTTTGTCATTAGGCTATGATGAGGCTTTGATTAATGTTAGGAGTAATGTTAGGCTTCAATCATACAGTGGGGACAGTATTCCTATTAAAGGAATATGTAATTTAAAATGGTCCTATAAAAATAAATTGTATACTTTGAAGTTTGCAGTGGCTAGTATTAATTGTCAAAGTGTTCTAGGAAGGCATGCATGTACTGAATTAGGCTTAGTAAAGCGTGTACATAATATATGCATATCAAATTATGATGATTTGTTTCGTGGTATCGGTTGCCTTCCTGGTACATATAGTATTGTGTTAGACGAGTCTGTGAGTCCGGTGGTGAGCGCGCCGCGTAAAATACCTGCGTAAAATAGCTGAATAGAATGATCGAAGCAGGAGTAATTAGGAAAGTTACTCATCCTACTCAATGGGTAAATTCATTAGTAATTGCAGCAAAGAAAAATGGTGGTATAAGGCTATGTCTCGATCCGCGTCCTCTTAACTGTGCGATTCAGCGGGCCCATTTTCAACTACCGACTATTAATGAATTGGCTACCAAGTTAAAGGGTGCTCAATATTTTTCCGTATTAGACGCTAATTCTGGGTTTTGGGCCATTAAGTTAGACGAGAAAAGCGCGGACTTATGTACGTTCAGCACGCCGTTCGGACGGTATCAGTTTTTGAGATTGCCTTTTGGTCTGAACTGTGCGTCTGAGGTGTTTCACTCAACACTCAAGCAGTTGTTAGAAGACTTAGAAGGGGTGGATTTGTTTATTGATGATATTATTTGTTGGGGAAGAAACAGAAATGAACATGATTTGCGGCTTACTGCGTTGCTGAATAGAGCACGAGAAATAAATCTGAAGTTTAACAAGAATAAATGCAAAATTTGTGTACCAGAGGTGGTTTATCTGGGACATGTTTTCAACAAAAACGGCATGAAACCAGATATAGAGAAAGTAAAAGCCATTAAAAATATGCCTACTCCGAATGACAGGAAGTCATTAGAGAGATTTTTGGGTGCTACTAACTATTTGTCAAAATTTATTCCTAACTATTCGAATTCATCTTACTCGATTACTGAAAAAGGAAACGATGTGGTATTGGGAGGATGTTCACGACAAGGCAATCTCAAAATTGAAAGATTTGGTTAGCCGTGCCCCGGTGTTGGCTCTTTATGACGTCACGCGGCCCGTGGTGTTGTCGGTGGACGCTAGCAGCGCAGCGCTCGGCGCGGTGCTCATGCAGGACGGTCGCCCGATCGAGTACGCGTCGCGTACACTGACGGACACACAGACTAGGTATGCTCAAATAGAGAAAGAGCTTCTCGCAATAGTGTACGCGTGTGAAAAGTTCCATCAATATATATGTGGAAAAAAAGCTGTAGTTGTGGAAACAGATCATAAACCATTAGAGAGTATTTTTAAAAAGGCTTAAGTGTCTAATCCAGTGCGACTGCAGCGAATGTTGCTGCGGCTGCAGGGTTATGATTTGATTATTAAATATGTACCAGGCAGATATATGTACATTGCCGATACTTTGTCGCGCGCGCCGCTTCCAGACTCATACGAAACTGAATTAGATGACAAACTGCTGTATGAAATAAAAAATTTGTTTGATCATGTTCAAATGTCGGACAAAAAGTTAAGCTTAGTGCGAACTGAAACTTCAAAAGACAAAGATCTTAAAGAACTCTGTGAGTACATTGTTAAAGGGTAGCCGACGCGAAAAGTTGATGTAAACGATAATTTAAAACCTTATTGGTCGATGCGAGATGAATTAACTATGGTAAATGGGATTATATTTAAAAATAAATTAATATTAATTCCTTGGTCTTTAAGGAGTCAAATGTTGAGCATTATTCACGACGGCCATCTCGGAATAGATCGCTGCAAGAGGCGTGCGCGCGAAGTTTTATTCTGGCCGGGTATTACAAACGATATTGAACTTTATGTCAAGAGGTGTGAAGTTTGTCAGGAGAACTCAAATGCACAGAGTAAAGAACCGTTGATTCCAGTGCAGATTCCTAAGCTACCGTGGAATAAAGTGGGGAGTGACATATTTGAATACAGAAAGCAATATTATTTAATACTTGTGGATTACTATTCAGGTTTCGTTGAGGTTAGTCATTTAAAAAATATATGTTCAAAGTCGGTCATAACAGCCATGAAGGAAAACTATGCCAGGTATGGAATTCCAGAACTGCTAATAAGTGACAACTCAATGCAATTTTCCAGCCGCGAATTCAAAAAGTTTGCCAGCGAGTGGGGATTTGATCATGTGACTTCATCGCCTTATTATCCCCAATCAAATGGAAAGAGTGAGCGTGCTGTGCAAACAGTAAAGAAGTTGCTTATCAAATCTATCAACAGTAATAGTGATTTCTATCTTAACCTACTTAGTTATAGAAATACACCACGTGATAAGAACTTGAGTTCCCCTGCACAACTTTTAATGGGGCGAAGGCTAAATTGTAGGCTACCGGTTCATCCTAGTCTATTACAACCAAAAGTTGTACGCGACAGTGAACATGATTATTTAGTTAGTAGGCAGTTGAAGAGCAAAATGTATTATGAGAGACGTTGTAAAGAGTTACCAGAGTTAGATGTGGGCGATCAAGTAATCATACAGGACGGGGACAAGAAAACCAGGGGTCAAGTTACAATGAAAGCATCGACTCCGCGATCATATATTGTGCAAAATACTGTTGGTAGAACTTATCGCCGAAACCGTAGGCATTTGAAAAAATGTGAACCCCAACCTCATGATTGCTCTGAAACCCCTCCTCAGCCTGGCCCGAGTGGTATTGGTAAAAATATTCCTGGAAGCAGCTGTTCTGATCTCAAGGGTGAGAAAAATATAACAGATGTAACTGATGAACATCGCTTTCCTCCTATGATGACAAGAAGAAGAGCGAGGTTACAGTTAAATATTGATTAGTTACTATGATTTTGCAATTAGTTTTAGTAAATACTTATAATTTTTTTTTCTCATTCTTTCATAATTTCGTTATTTTACTAAGTTTACATTTTTGTTTAATATTATTACTACTTATTTTTTTTCTTTTTGTTGGGGAAAATGATGTATGTGTTGTTTAATTTTTATTATTGGGGGAGATGTTGTGGGTAGTCTTAATACTTTTATAATAAACGTCAGTTGTCATCCACGATGCGTATGATTAACATAACAAATACATAGGTACATTCAGGTTTTCGTTCAAATTTCATTCAACTACCTGAAGTTAATTTACAGGTTTTCACAAGTAAATAAGTACAACTTAATTACTCAAGTAGGTTACCTATCGACACGCATTAAATACTATATTATAATATTTAAAAAAGTGCAAGGTTTATCAGACTGCAACAGATGTCAGCCTACGATGTTAGATTACACTATTCATACTACCAAAAAATAAAATAAGCCGATGACCTCATCATTGTAGGTATAAAGCTATACAAAACGCAGCTAGGCAGTTTATAGCTATTATAATATTATGTTTTATAAGGTGTTAAAATAGGTTTACTTTTTAGCGCCGCCGAACCGAAAATCGAAAGATAAACGTAAAAGTCAAAATGTGGAGCTTTGTGTAGTAACGTAGGTACGTTCATAAAGTGAAAAAGTAAAAAGTAAAGTACGTTCGTTACCCATGTTACTAGTTAATACCAGTCTTACTATCAGCAGTAAGCACGGGTAAACTTTTCCCCCGTGTTACAACTGAGGCAGATAGTAGTAACACGGGCAAAAAAATTACCCGTGCTGACGTACCCGTTACCCGTACTGGTAGTAAGACTGGTAGTAACACGGGTAAAGAAGGGTAACATAATACTATCAAAGTTAAACTACTACTAATGATAATAATATGCGTACCTGTTATAAAATTCATAATTATTTATTTTTCATGTAAGCCAATTTGTGGCTCTTATTATTTTATTATTATTATTTTATTAATTTTATGTGTGTCCACGGTACATTATACATAATTATATAATTATTATAAATGTAAATCTGATATCGCACGATTTTCAATACTGTAATTATCTCAAAATTTTGCGATTTTGAGTTATTAATGGATTCAGAAACTAGATTTTTGGAACGAAGTTCCTTATGGGGCGTTGCGGAGGGGTATCCTAGCCGGCAAAAAACGTCCGTAACGTTAAAAAAAAAAGCGTAAGATTTTTTGTGTATGAAAGAAACACTACTTTTTGTATCAATTCTTTAGTGTTTAGTGCAAGTGTTTAGTGTTTAGTGCAAGTGTTTAGTGCAAATATTTAGTGCAAGTGTTTAGTGTTTAGTCCAAGTGTTTAGTGCTTAGTGTTTAGCGCAAGTGCTTAGTGTTTAGTGCAAGTGCTTAGTGTTTAGTGCAAGTGTTTAGTTTGAGTTATTAATGGATTCAGAAACTAGATTTTTGGAACGAAGTTCCTTATGGGGCGTTGCGGAGGGGTATCCTAGCCGGCAAAAAACGTCCGTAACGTTAAAAAAAAAGCGTTAGATTTTTTGTGAATGAAAGAAACACTACTTTTTGTATCAATTCTTTAGTGTTTAGTGCAAGTGTTTAGTGTTTAGTGCAAGTGTATAGTGCAAATATTTAGTGCAAGTGTTTAGTGTTTAGTCCAAGTGTTTAGTGCTTAGTGTTTAGTGCAAGTGCTTAGTGTTTAGTGCAAGTGCTTAGTGTTTAGTGCAAGTGTTTAGTGTCTAGTGCAAGTGTTTAGCGTTTAGTGCAAGTGTTTAGTGTTTAGTGCAAATGTTTAGTGCAAATGTTTAGTGTTTAGTGCAAGTGTTTAGTGTTTAGTGCAAGTGCTTAGTGTTTTTATTATATATTTTTAGAAATCATTGTAAACAAAATAAAGGTGTTAAGATAAATAATTTTTTGTAAAGTAGTTTTTTGATTTTTATCGATAAAAAATCATGATAAAAAATGTATACCCGAATAATTATTTTCTTTATACCTCGAATAGAACTTGAAATTAATATTTTCATTATAAGGAACTTCGTTTCAATTTGGTGTCCCACGACACTACACGAGTTTTTTCTCTACAAACTGATAATACCCTCATATTTTAAAGTCATTGGATCACCGATATAATAATAATTATGATATCAAAGGTCTTTCTTGACTGTTCACCGGCGCCCTACCCTCGAACAGATAATATTATAGTCTCATCTCAGTGAATCGAGTGTTGTTTTCTAGTGATCAGCGCCACACCTTACTTTTTGTCATATTTCAAAATAAGACACCTAATTGGCTAAATATTAACGAATCTGAGCGTTCTATATCGACATAATACCTTATTTGTTATCGATTATTTTTTTAAATAAGTTTTATTTCAAATTGATACGGTAATAAATCAAAATAAATAATCATTTGGGTTGGCAATATAGTCCTAAATATGTGGTTGTTAGAAAACGCTTTTAAAATCGAAGATATAAGCCTACAAGCCATGAATTTCACTACACATAAAGTCTATTAAAGTAGCAATATCAATCAATCAATCAAATGTACAATCATTAGATTACTAATGTCTCAGAATTAGGAATTGCGATTTTTCAAAGTTTCAAAACGCGATATCTCGAAACAGTGTTTTGTGAGATAGTACAGTATTGAAAATCATGCGCGATATGTTGCTTCTTTAGAAAGTACCTACTTTTAGTAGAAACATACAGTACCTAGAAAAATCAAAGAGTTCCCACGGAATCTTGGAATAAATACATTGCTGTAACATTAGCTGGTCTACTTTTAATAAAACACATACACGTGCGAAATCCAAAAAAAATCTCAGCCAAAAGCTCAGAGCAACGCGGGGTCGTAATAACTATAATTTATTATTATTTTAAGCTTAAAATAAAATATTTTAATATTTTTTTTCTAAAACCAAATAGTGTTTCATTTTCTATGTAAATCAATCAACATTCAAAACTGATGCCAAAAGAAATTTTATTTCGAAACTTTTGCAAATAATCGCGTAGTCAACTGATAAATTCATGCTCGATAAATTGGAGATCATAATAAAAATATACTTAGTTATATTTATGCAGGCCATGAAAACAGCATTGAAAGAAGAAAATTTATGAGCTATGTATAAAAGTTTAAATAATATATTTAGTTCCGTGACCGTGAAATCATTGTACCTATTCTACATTTTACCTACTACCGCATAAAGAGACATTCATTTATTACATTCAATGAGTCATTAACTTATACAACATTATTATTAAAATTTCTTAATGAGCTGTAATTTTTTTTAAAGATGTTAGCCAAGATAAACTTGAATAATTTTCTCCTCTCCCCTCCAAATAAGCGGAAAGCTTATGTTACGACAATATTTGCAACAAGTGGGGATCGAAACGGCGACCTTTCACTTTTCAGTCCACACCTTTAACCGTTTGGCATAGACTTATTATATTTACTATAGCAAAAATGGAGATGGGCCGGTCACAGGGCAAGAAACAAGATACTGAAATGGACTAACGATATGATGGATTGGTACCCAAGGGATGGGAAACGTAAAAGAGGACGACAACATCTCAGATGGGCAGATGACATTAAGTCTATTGCAGGCACAGGGACCAGGTACATGGCTAAGAAAGGCCAGGGATAGAAACCTTTGGAAGGGAATGGAGGAGGCCTATATCAGAGGACACACTGAGGAATAGAACGGTCACCGACTTGAATTACAAATAATTAGTAATTATTGTAAACCTCAGTAAAAAAAGGCTTTATTTGTTTATTTATTTATTTATTTATATTTACTTCCGTTGAACAGTCAAAGGCCGTTAGGATTTTTAGAACCGCCGTTAGGAACTTCTAGGTATATTATAAATGTAAAATGGCATAATATACATATAATTGCTTCAATACTGGAAAAAGTTGGTCCAAGAAGGCATTCTTGTAGACGGCAAAGGGGTCCGTAGGGATATTTTATCCACAAGTGAAACTCTGCAAGTACTTAAGTTCTTGAAATATCAGCGGAATTGAAGGATTTTCCCAAGCAGCAGCTGAACCTTGATAATGACCGCCCAGGGAGCAATATTCCACAGCTTCGTTTAATCTAGACAGATATACGATATTATTCTTCTTTGTAACTTATAGCACGTCTTTAATTTCCGTTCAATCACCTAACTCTTTCAACGTAAATTATAGATGAAGAAGAAGAATAAAAACTCTATTATCATTTATTGATCTGTATATAGAGTTCCTGTTAATACAATAATACAAAGCGTTTATGGCATGGTGAAGGAGATGAATATTTTTTACTAAGTAAGAAACGATTAAAAAAGTTTCAATGTCTTTCGAATGTCAATTGCATCTTTTGATGAGTCATCGGCTATTTTGTTACTGTATGAGACTGGGTTACCACGGCGCGATTCACACCCGCGCCCGCAACGGTTGCGGTACCGCTAGTACTGCGCCCGCCGCAGGCGCAAACCGCGCCGTGAAAATTGAAAACTTTGAGAATTACTTTTATGTCGCTATTTTGGTTTCGCGACGATGTGCTAAGGGCCTAAATAAAGAAATGATCCGCGTTTTTCTGTGTATCCCATCCTCTTCAAAACTTAACTGATTGCAATGCGATGTTCATCATTGTTCTCGATAACATAATGTCTCTTGCACGTGACTTCCACATGATTCGTTCTTGCACCGCCTATGCAGCGGCTCCTGTGACTCGTATGATGTCTTCGTAAACTTAGTGGAAGGTCTGCAAACACTGCTCTTTCAATTGCGAGGTGTACTTGTACATTCTATAGAATATGTAGTAAAGCCCACTCATGCCAAACTCGGTCAATCGGCTAGTATAGATCTGTGAGCTTTAATTGCGAAGCCCAGATTGAACAAAAAAATATACCGTATAAAATTAATTTTAACTCAGCAGTGTTCACTCGTTCAACTCGATTTATTCATGTGCAAACGAATCTCTGTTTACATTCAATCATCCAAGAGAAAAATATTCTTTATCTTTACTTTGATGGAACCATGACACAGTTTACTGTGTTCTTTTGTATGATTTTAGTAAGGGAATTTGTCATTATTTATAACGTTACATAGATATATTCTAACCACTTTAAACATAACTAACTATGTACCTAATGCTTAACACAGCATAATAGCTAAGTCCGTCTCCCGCATGCAAGCCGTAAAAAATTAAAGACGTAGGTACCTAATATAAATAAAATAAAATTTTGTACCTAATAATCTGTTAAACAGCAGGTTTTTGTATTTATAAACAAATTAGAATAGCTAAGGCGTAATATTTTTCTTGAACTTAGTTCAGAAGGCTGAACTTGCCGATTTTTTTGAACTTATAAGTGCAATTATTGCCCCGAAACAGAACCGCAAAAAAAGTAGAAAATATTTCGTTGGCTAAATTCGTCGAACTAAAACGCTTAAAACAGATTAAGTTTCTAACTAAGTTCCGCTCCAAACGAAGGCTCAAAACAACCAATGAATACGTGAGTGTCATGTAATTATTTTCTGGTACTGGTACTGATAACTATGAATTTGATGGTTTTCGTGAGAAATAACACCCTTTCACGTCACAGTAGGTAGGTACGTCCTTTTTTAAATATTTTTATGCGAGCTCATCGTACGCAACGATACTATGTAGTCTGCCTTTTAATGACTTACGTACTAAAAATGGCTTATCACCGAGTCGACATTGCACTTCTGAGCGTTATAGTTCGATAATAATAATAATTAGTTATAGATATCGAGATTTCTAATTAATGTATCTGTTTTTAAATAATCTAATTAAAAGCAAGTGGTAAGATACCTATAAGTTACGAAGTTTATAAAGAATCTCCACAGAAATTTACAGAATCCTATTTACTATTTTGACCTACATCGCATGACATGTTTACTGAATACTGTACCTTCTTAAGTTTATATCTCTACCATTAAAGAAAAATGGCTTATGTTGGAAAACGTCGAAGATTTTGTTGGCGTTTTCTTTCTTTTCTTCAAAAAACAAGCCACAAAATGAAAGGCGCCGCCGTGTATTTTACTTTTATAAATTATTATTTATTAGTCCAGTCAAAAGACTGGAAAAGACTGTAACTACCACAAGTATAGTTTTACCTGGAAAGTTTTCTGGGATTTTAGAAAATTGGTGATTTTATAGATTAGATTTTATAAATATTGATTTTATAATATATTCTCTTTTCGAATTTTCACTTTGCCACCTCGTATCTTTGCCGCTCACGTCGCCATATTGGAAAAATGGCGCTTAAATCCGTTTTTAGGGTTCCGTACCCAAAGGGTACTAACGGGACCCTATTACTAAGCCTACGCTGTCCGTCCGTCCGTCCGTCCGTCCGTCCGTCTGTCAGCGGGCTGTATCTCGTAAACCGTAATAGATAGAGAGATGAAATTTTCACATATTATGTATTTCTATTGCCGCTATAACAACAAATAATAAAAATTAAATTAAATAAAAAAAATTAAATAAACATTTTCCAAGGGTACATGGAAATATTTTTATTTAATTTTTTTAACGGAACCCTAAAAGAGCGAGGCCCGACTCGCACTTGGCCGATTTTTTTTGACAATAACTTCTTTCCGATTCATTTTACATTGAAAATAGTTATGTAATAAATTAAAATACAGAATATTTACTATAAGTTATGTGGTAACTTTTTTTTTGTAGAATCCATAGTTTGAGCGTACGAGCGGCGCATAGTCCACTCCAACACGCGTTTTGGCCATATAACTCATTTCCACACCACGATTAGATACGAGTAAATGGCGCATTTTTTGTTTATAGTATCGCCAGTAGGCCTAATCCACTTGTAATGTACTAATAAAAATTTAGCGCATTCTCCTTCGCTGTTGTGCTTTCACAGTTTTCATGTGCGGGCGGTAATGACCTTCAGTTTTGGGCATCAGTTCGTCCAGAGAAAATTGACACTCTTCAGAATACCGCTCGAGATAAGAGTAAATATACTGCAATGCAGATTTGCCCTCTTTTTCTATTTTTCCAGTTGGTAGAGTGTGATACAATTTTTCCATGCACAAATTGTGATATTGTGCATCGACTGCGACCAAATCATAAAAATGCTCGAGACGCTCAACAATCGCTCGACCCCAAATATCATTACGAGCTTTAGCAAATTCTATAAAATGTATCCTGATTTGCGACTCGACTGCTGAAACTATTGATCTTTCAAAAAAGAAGGTCTACATAAATTGTAGGAAATTTTCTGTATTATAATTTTTCATCGTAAAATGAGTTGGAAAGAAGTCATTGATAAAAATGTTTTTGGGCGCCATTTTTCCAATATGGCGGCACGAGCGGTAAAGATACGAGGTGACAAAATGGAAATTGGGAAGGAGCACGTCGAAATCTAAACTTACCAGATAACCCCCTTTTTGAGCACCAAATGACTGTACTATATCTGGTTTCATTAAAAGTCACAGGAACTTACAAAATGTAATTGTTCACCACTTTTGTCTGTCACCGATTTTTTTACTGTCTATCGGTCGCACACTAAAATAATATCGCATACCTACGCTGAAAGGGTCATTTGTAGCTCAGATATATCTTACCTCCACTCTTACATTTTCAGATAATATCTGCAAAAACAATATTATTTGCATACTCGTATAAAGATGCTTTACTTCAATGCATTTCCACGGCCATTCATTGAAACATTTCACATAACATATTAGTCGCATTAAACCTAGTTTACTACCACTATACGAGTAGAATAGGTTGTTATTCAAATATTTTTACAAAATTGTGTATTATTTTGCAATTACCTATTGCCAAAATATTATAGAGCTGTAGCAATATACTTAATTGATATCTGATACATTTTATTGCTATTAGCTCTCCACACTTCAACAATAGGTGAATGAGTATTTCATGAAAATAAATTGGCAGTAACTACATACATTACATACACATTTGTTTTTGAAAACGCGCTGGAATGCATCTTACGTCTACTCCATTTTCTGAACATAAACATTTATGTTTATAACCGTTTCGTGTATTTTTCTCGTTGTAAATCAGAGTTCCGCTATTCTTAGAGCGGATATTAGTTTCTTTGGAATAATACATATTGCTTTGTTATTCTAGTAGTTAGTACCTACTGTATATTGTAGTATTGGGGTTAAGGGCGTGAACACTGTTGCGTTACACCGCGGCTGCAGTGTAACAGCGTGTTCTTGCAGAGAGATGAGGTAAAGGAATAAAGAAACACAGACTGCAGTGTCTAATGGTAGTGGCATATATTACATATTTACAAAGGTCTTTTATACTAATAAAATTATGAGTAAAAGGTGGGAGAGTTGGTGCTCAGATATTATGTACGTGCGAAATTTGCTGATTAATATTATTATAAGTTGTTGAAATAAATTACAAGGTAATTATCGCGGAATTAAAATATGCTATGAGGTGCTCTATGGTCACGTCTCGTACGTGCCATAGATATTCCCCCCTTTAGGGAAAAAATGACGTATATATCAAAAGGGAAGAAAAACTAGTACTAATTAACATTGTTGAAAACGAACTGTAGGACGAGATATGCGTCCTGAACGCGTGACCTTCTGCTGTTGAATCTCTCTATGATCTGTTGCTATGTCGCGTTTGTTGCTGCTGTTAGGCTCGTCGATCTCTTCGTTCATCAGAAATGCTGGCTTGATCCGGTCTATTGATACGTTATATTCTTTGCCGTCTCGTTCAATGGTGAAGACTTTATCGTTTCGTCTGATTACACGGAAAGGTCCCTCATACGGAGGAGTTAAAGATGGACGTAGTCTATCGCACCTCAGGAATACGTGCGTACAGTCTGACAGGCGCGGGTGGACGAAAACGTTTCGATTTGAACTCTCTCTTTGCGGAATGTTTGTGGCTCGACTTATGTTTTCCTTGATATCTTGAACGAATTCGGGGTATGTGGTCTCTGTCTTGTCGCCGAAAAAACTTGCTGGTAACCGAATAGTTGTGCCATAAACGAGTTCTGCGGCGCTATAGCCAGTATCTTGTCGATAACTGGAACGTATGCCTAATAGAACTGATGGCAATTCTTTTGTCCAATTCGCTGTGTTTGCGCGAGCCCTTAATGCTGTTTTTATTGTCCTGTGCAATCTTTCAACTTTCGCGTTTGATTGTGGGTGGTAAGGTGTGGTCCGGATCTTCTCAATTCCCATTAATTTCGCGAGACTTTTAAGTATCTCACTCTCCATTTGAAGCCCCAAATCTGACGTTAAATGGATAGGGGTTCCGTACCTGCAAATCCATCCTTCATACACCAGTCTGGCTACAATGGTGGCTGTAATATCAGATACAGGAAAAGCTTCTGGCCATGACGTGCATCGGTCGATCATCGTTACTAAATACCTTTTGTTTTGTGATGTAGGTAATGGTCCGACGATGTCAATATGTATGTGCGCAAAACGCTGTGCAGGCATAAATTTCCCGAGTGGCGATACTGTGTGCCTATGCACTTTTGATAGTTGGCATGGTAAGCACGAATCGCACCACTGATTTATTTCTGTGTTCATGCTAGGCCAAATGTAATTTCTTCCGATTAATTTCCTTGTCGTATTTTTGCCCGGATGGCTGAAGTTGTGATAGCTGTCAAAAATAGTTCTTCTAAGTTGCTTCGGAATGTATGGTCGCGTAATTCCGGTAGAAATGTCGCAATAAATCTTGCTATTTGTATTGGGTACTGCTACTCGCGTCATGTATAATGACCTATTTTGTTTGAGTCGCTGTAGCTCGATGTCACCTTCTTGGTATTTTTCTAGCTCAGAATAATCGATAACGGTGGGTAACGTGATAGTTTCCACAACTCGAGATAAGGCGTCAGCCACTACGTTGTGATTCCCGCTTACGTGCTGTATATCGGTGCTAAATTGTGATATAAAATCCAAATATCTTATTCTCCTCGGAGTGTCATCTAGTGACGGCTTCTTGTCGAAGGCGTGCACCAATGGTTTGTGGTCGGTGTAAATCGTAAAAATGCGACCTTCTATCAGTCGTCGGAAATGTTTTACCGCCATATAAATTCCGAGTAGCTCTCGATCATAAGTTGAATACTTGACTTGCGCATCCGATAAGGATTTTGAAAAATATGCAATAGGTATCCATTTTTGCTTGACCTTTTGTTGTAAAACTGCGCCGACGCATTTTAAACTAGCGTCGGTCATTATTGCGATCGGTGCGTTTTCATCAGGAAATGCTATCGTTGCAATGTCACGCAAATCTTGCTTGCATTGTTGAAAAGCACGCTCAGCCTCTGCGTTCCACTTAATCAGTGCATTATCGTTTTTTCTTGAATTTATTAAAAATATGTTGAGTGGAGCTTGATGATTGGCGGACTGCTTGATTGCATGTCTGTAAAAGTTGACCATGCCCAGGAAACGACGAAGTTCCTTCACAGTTTTGGGTTTGGGATAATCGATGATTGCTTGAATTTTCTGTTGTGTTGGTTTTATTCCTTGGCTCGATATATGATAACCAAGAAAATCTAGTTCTTGTTTGGCGAACTCGCATTTGTTCATGTTGATTGTAATACCATTTTGTTGCAATCTCTTGAAAACTGTTTCCAAATGTTTGTAGTGTTGTTCTTCGGACTTGCTTGCGATTAATATGTCGTCGACAAAAATGAAAACGTAGTCCAAATCTCGGAATATTGAATCCATGAATCTCTGGAAGGTCTGTCCTGCGTTACGTAAACCGGAAGGCATTTTTAAAAATTCGTATAAACCGATCGGTGAAACGATCGCGGTTTTCTCGGGTTCCGCTACTGGTATAGAATGATAAGCCTTACGCACGTCGATTTTGCTAAATATGTTTTTCCCATTTGCGATATATGTAAAATCCAGTAACCTTGGCAACGGGTATCTGTCTGGAACAGTAATCTTGTTTAAGGCGCGGTAGTCACCGCAAGGTCTCCATTCACCATTCTTCTTTTTTACCATGTGCAATGGACTGGCCCATGGGCTACTGGATGGTCTGCAAATTCCCATCTCCATCATCTCTTGAAATTCTTTTTTGGCGATTTTGTACTTGTCAGGAGGAAGTGGACGAGCTTTGGCGCATACTGGAAATCCTTCCGTGATGATGTGATGTTGAACATTGTGCTGCGTAGGTCCTTTCATTGAAGTTGGCCTTGTAATACTTTCGTATTTTTCTAGTAATTGTTTGAGAGGAGCGGATAAGTTGTAGTCGATGGAGCGGACGGACGGAATATTTACTCGTATAGAATTCATCGGTTTCTTGATTTCAGTCGTTTTGTCGATTAAAGTTTTTCCGTGTATGTCTACCAAAAGTCGGTAGTTGTCTAGGAAATCAGCTCCTAATATAGGCATCTTGACGTCGGCAATAACAAAGGTCCAGATGAATGGGCGGCGTAACCTCAAATTTAAGGTTAGGGTTTTTTCTCCATATGTATTGATAATGGTTCCGTTGGCGGCAAATAATTTCAACTCGCTTGCCTTTTTTGAGCTCTGTGATGGCTTTGAAATGACTGAAATATTCGCCCCAGTGTCCACGAGGAATCGATAACCACTGTTAGAGTCGGTAATCGTTAGGCGATTTGAGGGAAGAATAGCACAGAGTCTCGCCGCACGCTGTGCTGAATCTAGTTTTCCGAATGTTTGTTCACCCAAGAACAGGGTTTTTCGCACTTCCGAGCTTTTTCTTTAAAGTTTTTATGATAGTAACAAAGATTGCTACGTAGTTTCGATCGTGAATGCAGACGTGAACTTGACCTAGGTCTATTGTACCGAGGTTGACTAAAACTGCTGCGTCGATGCATTGTTCGCGAGCGGTCATTGCGTAGCGCTGCAATTTCTAATTGCATCGTTGCAATTTGTGACGTCAGCTGGGTGATTTTAATTTATGTCAGCTGATGCCGAAGACGATATGTTCGTATTGTAGCGGCTGTTCTCGTAGATGCGATCAGCCATTTCGCTTAGCTTGTCCAGTGCCAAATTTTTGGAAATCGCTAACACGGAGGTTACGGATGGAGGAAGTTGTCTCATCCATAATAAACGTAGTGTGTCGTCATTAATCTTGCCGCAGCCAGCTTCTTTCATTTTTCTTAATAGTTGAGATGGCTTTTGATCTCCGAGGTCCATCTCAGACAAAAGCTTATGGAATCGCCGATGTTCGCTTTCTTCATAACAGCTGATGAGTCGTTCCCGGATGCAGTGGTATTTGTTCTCTGAAGGCGGACTCGTTAAAATGTCGCTGACTTGATTGATGACGTCTTTGGGTAATTTTGATACGACCGCGTTGAACTTGTATTCATCGCCTTGCTTCTGCGGAGCCACAATTGCGTCAAATTGAGAGAACCAAAGACGCGGTGAATCCGTCCAGAACTGCGGAATCCTCTCTGCTATTGAGATTGATGCCACTAAGTCTGTGCTGCCGTTGAGTTGTTCGTCTGAAGAGTTGCCAGCGCCGAAACCTTTGACAGGTGTTTGACGAGCCATGTTGACGAAAAAATGTGACTCACAATGATGAGGATGTCTTGATGTGTTGGCCGATCTCGTTGGTTGGTTGGACACGTTGGGTACGATCTCGTCGGATGATCGCGTTGGTCGACTCGGTTGAGGATCACTGCTTCGTACGTCGGGAAGCAGAATCACGTTGAGCTTTTTTCACGGTCGGAAAGCAGGATCACGTCGGGGTCACCACTGTTGCTTTACACCGCGGCTGCAGTGTAACAGCGTGTTCTTGCAGAGAGATGAGGTGAAGGAATAAAGAAACACAGACTGCAGTGTCTAATGGTAGTGGCATATATTACATATTTACAAAGGTCTTTTATACTAATAAAATTATGAGTAAAAGGTGGGAGAGTTGGTGCTCAGATATTATGTACGTGCGAAATTTGCTGATTAATATTATTATAAGTTGTTGAAATAAATTACAAGGTAATTATCGCGGAATTAAAATATGCTATGAGGTGCTCTATGGTCACGTCTCGTACGTGCCATAAACACACTGAGCGTACAGCCCTTCGCGTACTGTAGGTTTGCCTGTCTACTCTGAGCTCCAAATTACAGCTTACACTCACTCTCACAGCTGCTGGGCTAGACTTTCCAGTTAGTTTCAACAGATCCATAGATTACACCAAAAACAAAATCACGAACTTTATACTCCTTTAAAATATTAGTATAGATAGGTAGTGGCACGCAGTTCATAATAGGGAAAGAGAAGAGGATTCTCTTCTCTGACATTAAAACATACTTACCTATAAACTATATCTATATCGCATATCCTGGCTTCGAAAAATTAGGGGCTTTAATGAGATTGGAGCGGTTTTGACACCATGATGTATGAGGTCTATCGTTCCATAGGATTTATATCGGTGATTCCTCGACTAATTGATTCTCGCATGATTGAGCGAGCTTAATTTATTGAATTAGCGATTGGCACCACTGTGACCTCATAAAGGTAAACAAATGACCAGCGGGAATGGGGCTACTTTCCGTCTGCCCGTCTTAACATGTGTTGAATTATAATCAGATATAATTAGGTAAGCTTTTGTGGAACTTCCCCTCATTGTGGAAGCACTGTATACATAGCATAATATCTATTATATTGTAAACTTGTTTTGAAAAGAGCAACTGCCGAGTTTCTTGCTGGTTCTTCTCGGCAGAAAGGGCATTCCGAACCAGTGGTAGCAGGTAGACTCATCGACGTTTCAAAAGCACTTGTAAAAAAGTTTATTTGAATAAAAAACATTTCTATTCTATTCTATTCCAAGAATAGAATTTCAAAAAGTTAAAGCCAATGATGATGAATTGATGACAGCAAATAGCAATAATAATGTTAAAATTTATTTTAGAATAACATGTTATTATAAAACAAAGGTTTCCATTAAATCAAATAACTTTCTCGACTCAACTACTCATCTCACAAGAGTAAAGTACGATTCGGTCAATTTGAACTAGATACTTAATAATACAAACAAAGTCAAAATAAATGACGATTTGTATAAAGAGTCCGCGCTTTTTTACAGCTCGTTTAATGGTACGAGTATTGGAGCGTCGAAATAAAAATAAGCAGTAATCATAAAACGTTAATGGGTAGTGAAAGAAAATCAGTGTTATCTACATGCCAGGCAGTTAAACAGCATAATAATTTTAACGCCATCTCTCGCAAATGTTGTGAACTAAACGCCACCTCCGAAACACGAGCTGGGACGCTTTCAGTCGTGCTCGTGTCATAAATCCATTACTTTCCGTTCCGCTTTTCGCACGCTAAGTGCGAATACATGGCGCTAGTATATAATACTCGTATTATCATATTTTTAAATTTTCAGATTCTAATTCAGTCGCTTTATTTCCGTAAATTCAAATTAGCTTTGAAAATATTTAATCTGTATAATTTGGGTATTTCTTATCCTACTAATTCTACTAGGTTTACGTACGTAAGTTTGTTACTCTTTCACGCTACAACGAATGAACCGATTTGGCTGAAATTTTGATTGGAGTTAGCTCATACCCAGGATTAACACAGAGGCTACTTTTTATCCCGGAAAATCATAGAGTTCCCGCGGGAAATAAAAACCTTAATCCACGCGGACGAAGTCGCGGGCATCATCTAGAATTATAAATGCGAAAGTTTGTGGGGATGGATGTATGGATAGATGGATGGATGTTTGTTACTCTTTCACGATACTACGAATGAACCGATTTGGCTGAAATTTGGAATAGTGATAGGTACCTACCTCATACCACACGAGTAATAAGTGCTCATATCCAGGATTAACACATAGGCTACATTTTATCCCGGAACATTAAGGAGTTCCCGCGGGAATTAAAAAACCTTACACGCGGACTGTCGCGGGCATCATCTACTATAATAGTATGAAAGGCGATAGAATAATAAACAATGAAAATAGGTACTACTGAAGCATAGGTACTGTCGAATGTCGATAGCTTAGCTGCACCCATATTTTTAATACTTAAAATATGAATTAAGATTTATATCTTAGTAGCAAGTTCATTGTACAAAAGAAAAGTAAAATTTGTCTGACTTTCTGGACTAACTTTCAAAAAATAAATATATTAGTAAGTAGGTAAACTAATTTTTCATAAGTACTTGGAAAAAAATTAAAAGCTTTTTTAACACAGAATTCACAATATTTTAATTTGGCGGAACGGAGAGAAAACTTCATTAATTCCACTTGTAACGAACCTTTATTATACTGTTTATACACTGTTTTTTGTTTGTTTTCGCGGTGGCACTTCATTCTTTAGTGTAATGGATATTCTTTAAACAGCTTTAAACAAATTAAATTAACAATTCATGTAAATCTGGTAATAAGTTAACTTCTTTTCCCTTGAAGCTATATTTTCTCTTTATCTTTGTAAGATTTGTCTTAGAAAAGAATTAGAATAGGCTATAAACACTATAGCTATATTTATAAGAAGACTATTTTTGCCTGCGGCTTCGATCGCGTTAGGTTCGATTTTCATAGTAATTACAAATCCCTATTTTATCCCTTTAGGAGATGAATGTTCAAAAATCGGTTCTTAGCGGATGCCTACGTCATAATAGCATATAGCTGTATACCTTTCAACCCAATCCATTCAGTGCTTAAGGTGGAATACAAGGGTCTGCCCGCAAAATTCAAATTTAATTTGGTTTTTTCCCATTTTGTAAACCAATACGACAAAGTAGGCTTATGGCATTCTAATTGCGCCAGTAGAATTATCATCTTCACAGGTTTACATAAAAATCTTTACTTGAAAGTGACCAGTTTAAGAAATTAATCAAAATACCGAGTTGGACGTGAGTTACTCACAAGTCAGTATTTTGATTAATTTCTTAAACTGGTCACTTTCAAGTAAAGATTTTTATGTAAACCTGTGAAGATGATAATTCTACTGGAGCAATTAGAATGCCATTAGCCTAGTTTGTGGTATTAGTTTACAAATTGCGAAAAACCAAATTAAATTTGAATTTCGCGGGCAGACCCGTATAATCATCCTTAAGAGCTGCGTGTTGATAGATCAATCAGTCACCTTTTCTTTTTATGTATGTAGATCAATATTCAATCATCTGTGTTGCTTCAAAAGGTTAAGGATCTATGGGTCTACAAGCGTATTTGCTTATGGCCAATGCTTATGGCAACTGAAAATACTATAAAAATATATTAAATGTTATTTACACAATACAATAAGTAGGCTTCGTATCGTCGTCTGAGTGGATATTCAATATATTTTAAAGGAAATATAATAATTTTGTTTGAAATTGAAGTCATAATTTCCAGTCCAATTAAAATAAATAAGAAAATCCTACGTACAAACTCATTTTCAATAAGGCGTCAATGTATTCATTATCTTAACTCAATATCAGAATTTCAGAAGTTTGTACAGGAGGCGCTACGTCGAAATAATTCTATACAAATCACATCTACTTACGATTCGTTTAAAAATGGGCAGCAAAATTGCTCGATCGATTGAGAAAAATTTTGCACAGCTTTTTTTAACGTAAGGTATATTATCATCATCATCATCATTATCAACCTATCATCGGCTCACTACTGAGCGAGGTCTCCTCTCGGAGAAGGGTTAAAGTTCATAGTCCACCACGCTGCTGGTCCAATGCGAATTGGCGGACTTCACACAACTTCGAGAACATTATGGAGAACTTTCAGGTGTACAGGTTTCCTCACGATGTTTTCCTTCACCGTTAAAACATGTGATATTTGATTTCTTAAACGCACTTACCTTCGAAAAGTCAGAGGTGCGTACCCGGGATCGAGCCTGCGACCCCCCAATAGGAGACCACAGTCGTACTCGTAACCACTAGGCTATCACTAAGTAAGGTAAGTATATAGACTAATTTAATGTATAGGTAAGTATATAGACTAATTTAACGTATAGACTAACACTTGACTGTGATCATACTTACCTAATGGTGCCTACCTAAATTGAAATGCAGACTAAGATGAAGCGCACTTGCCTAGAAGATGCAAGTGCGCTTCAAGTGCCTATTCACTCTTGATTTAAAGTACCAAAGTTATAATTAGGTGGAAAAACGAAAGCCGGAAGGACATTCTAAATTTTGCCGGTGCATATTAGGAACCAGAAAACAATGCGCTTAGTGCGAGATCGCGGAATTTCAACCAGCACGTAGCGGTGCAGATCCATGCGATACCTTGCGGTTCGTTGGTAGGAGGGTGGTGGTGGAACTATATTTGAACATGCTGCCCATCTTAACATGTATTGAACTGTAAGTATGCATTTTTGGAACTTCCCTTCATTGTGGAAACACTGCATACACTGCGTACATAGCATAGTACCTATTGTCAACCGTATTGAAAAAGAGCAACCGCCGAGTTTCTTGCTGGTTCTTCTCGGTAGGTTCATTTGACGATTCGAAAGCACTTGTAAAAGTTTATTTGAATAAAAAATATTTTTTTTATATACTAAAAGTAATAGTCGACTAGGTAGCTAAATTTTTTGGCATTGAAGTAATGCCAGAAAGAGTTGCAAATACCTTGTTTGCGCAAATGTGCAAAGTAGAAAATGAAAATTCAACCACCCGAGTTATATGCGTGAGTTTCAAAGCGTCAAAGATACATAATTATAATATATGCGCACAAAATATTATCGCACATAAATATAATCAGTTATACACAGATTCGAAAGCCGTGAAATAATAAAAGCCTACAATAAATTGTATACTTTGTAGTGGCGCGGGCGTTTGAAGTCGGTTTATCAAAAATATTTTTTTATATAAAATTATAAATAAATCAGGCGTCAATCAACTGACATCCATTGCAGGTGCTTACGTAGGTCTCTTGTAGGAATCACCGTGTTGGTTTAATACTCAAAGGAATCACCGCATGCGGTCTTGTGCCGCAAGAAGTGTGCCGTTAAGTATGTACCTATGTATGCGATACCAAAAGTTATTTTTTTTTCTTATTCTGTACTTTTATTAATGTATTTATGTACCTATTTTAATCCAAATTAAAATGAAATAATTAAAAAAATTTTGAGTTTAATTGATTTTAGTTTTGTTTGATCCATTCACTATTCACTATTTAATTTAATTAAAATATGAAGAAAATAACAGACTGAGAAAAAGAGTTTTTAAATTAATTACCTAATTCAGTTTCTTAAAAAACAAGCAACAAGAAAGCAAATTAGAGAGAAACTTCCAAATTAAAAATACAAGACCTTAAAGCATCTTATAATCAATAAAAGTTTGCGAGTTGAGTGAATTTCAAACGAAAAATGTTGAAGCCTCTGAATTCTTAAGATATTCCGAACTTTGAGATGTTTTGAAATTCTCACTTTTGAAAGTGTCATTGTTCAAACACTTCTATAATATTACGAAAAATTGTGAAATAAAATCTTACAGCGACTCAAGAAAGCAAAGTGCGAGTATCGAATCTTTCTCGCTTCTCGTTGGTTTTTACACGACAACGGCAAAGCCAAAAGGAATGGTTCTGATTTTAGTACTCTACGTATGTAAATGTATATAAGTTTGTTTCTAATTACGTATGTTCCACTGTAGTGCCAAGGCTAATGAGCCGGTTTCAATGAATAAGATGTCAATCGATTTGTTATTATGATCCGGATGGCAATACATTTTATACGACGCGGGTTGTTACGTTCCCTCAAATAAATGGTTGAGCTAAGCAACGGCTGGATCATGCGTAATGCTCGTGAGCCTTTGAGTATTAAAGTGTTGGTTTAATACTCAAAGTCGTGAGCGGGTGCCACCGGCGGGAATGGAACTACTTTCTGGCTGCCCATCTTGACATGTATGGAATTGTACTACTGCGTACGTAGCGTAGTGCCTATTGTAAACTGTATTGAAAAAGAACAACTGCCGAGTTTCTTGCTGCTTTTACTCGGTAGAAAGGGCATTCCGAACCAGTGGTAGATTCATTTGACGATTCGAAAGTACTTGTAAAAGTTTATTTGAATGAAAAAAAAAATTTTAATGAAAAATATTCTATTCTATTCTACGAACAAAATCAATACTGACGGATGCTGCAGACCTACATCCAATTTTCTGAAGTCGGCTTACAGTTTTTAAACTTTTACCATTGTTCATGAACAAAGACGCAGAGAGATATGTCCCACTGATTGCGCTAGGGTTGGAACTTGGAATTATACATACCCCCATTACTTTTGCCCTCAAACGTTTGAGATTACACTTATTTTGCGACCTTTTTGGCGAGTACAGGCTCAGAGGCTCCAGTATACGGACTTCGCTTGACTTGAAAGGAAACGTACACTTATACAACTTGATAACGGAATAAGCAACTTGAAACGGACTCGCGCACCGAGGGTTCCGTATAAACTTTTAGGTCGCGGCTAGTTTACCAACTGCAAATAAGTTTATAATCACAAAAACAAAAAAAAAAATTTGTGATACTACAAATATACGGTTTCAGATTTATTCCTTTACTTGTGCTACATGGCATTGCTTTATGCCAAATTTCATGATTCTAGGTCAACGGGAAGTACCCTATAATTGATTCCCTTGCGAGTGTCAAAATATGTGGCATAAACGGAGCATAAAGGGCCGTATCATATAATTTCATCGACTTAGAAGTTTGATTTTTACGCTGGTGCAAGGGATTGCAGACTTGAATATTTGACATTAATTTTAACTTGATACCTCCACGTGTTTCTGAGAAAAAGGGTCTTGACAGACGGACAGACAGACAGACAGACGGACAACGAAGTGATCCTATGAGGGTTCTGTTTTGTACGGAGTACGGAACCCTAAGATTACTACAGCGAAATGAAAGTGCGACATCAAGTGAGGCTGAGACCTTTCAGCGAGTCGAGATCCCGTCCCTGCCTTGTGCTATTGAGACCTCTTTAAATAGAGCTTTTGAACAAAAAACTAATTGGGTCACTAATCAAGCGCTCAAACTGAAACCGACAGAGGTACCGTGAGCATACAGAAACATAATTAAGATGGATGTTTCTAATTAATGGCTCAGAGTGACGGCAAAAAGAGAAATGGCATTACTCAAAGTTTAATTTGCTGAACGAACTGTGTGGGACAGGTCCATCATCGAAAATGGCTATAAATAGTATCCAAATGTCAACAATTTTAGGTATATTAGGCCCGCTTGCAGAAACGCCGGGTTATCATTTTAACCCAGATTTAGCTGCTGCTTTGACAGATTTCGTATAAAGCCTCTGTCAAAATTACAAATTTATTCCTGGGTTAAACCTAACTCGGCGTCTCTGCAAGCGGGCATTAAGTGTTACGTTTTCATTTTTAAAAAAAGTTTTGAAAAGAGCAACTGCTGAGTTTCTGCCCGGCTCTTCTCAGCAGAATCTGCATTCTGAACCGGTGGTAGAGTCTTGATTTGTCATAAGAGCTACAGATTGGCCTGCATGAAATGAAAAACTTTTTGAATTTTTAATTTTCTTTTGAATTTTAATGTAATTTAACGAAACGTCGTATCTGTAGTATAACTTTAAAATGACTATGTACTTCTTCTAAATACTCGTATAAAAGAAAAAGGTGACTGACCGACTGACTGATCTATCAATCTCACACCACTGGATGGATCGGGCTGAAATTTGGCATACAGGCATACTATTATGATTTAGGCATCCGGTAAGAAAGGATTTTTGAAAATTCAACCCCTACGGGGGTAAAATAATGGTTAGAAAAATCGAACTTAACGTGAGCGAAGCCGCGGGCAAAAGGTAGTAAAAAATAAGATACAAAATAATAAGAGAGTGACGATGAAATCTTTTTATCCCAAGCGAACAAAGGGTTCCCACGGGATTTAAAAAAACGTAACTGCGTGCAAAAGACAGTTTTATTATATGATTAATGTTATTTGTTTCCTTACTAATATTCTTACTAATATTATACATGTTATATGCGAAAATGTGTTTGTGGGTTTGTTTAGTTTGTGATTGAATCACGAAGCAACGGAGCGATGGATCTGCGTGATTTTATGCATAGGTGTGGGCATAATTGAGGATTTGAAGAATGACAAAAGCCACCTTTCTTCAGACATAACCGAAGGTTGCAACGGGATTTGAAAAAACCCGAGAACAAAACCGCGAGCAGAAGCTTCTTCTTCAATTTCAATCCAATTTTCTTCTTCAATCCAGCGGCTCCCTGCGACTCGTTTGATGTGGTCGGTCCACCTAGTGGGGGTCTGCCATCATCGCGATTTCCGATCGCCACATCGCCTATCAATCGATGGGGTCACCACTTCAGCACCTTGGGACCTATTAGCTATTCGTACTATGGGCAAAAGCTACAATGAAATAATTTAAAAAACAAAACAGTACCCTTTTTATTATAATATGAATGTAAATGGTATAAAGCCCAGATGATTGATAAGATCGTTAGTGCTTGACAGGCCATCATTACATGTCACACGCAGCGGGAATCACACAGGTGATATATCTTGGAACAATAACATACATTAAAATAATATATGGATATGTTTTGTGAAAATTTTTATTTTCAGGGTTCCGTACTTCGTACTAACAACGGAACCCTTATAGGATCACTTCGTTGTCCGTGTGTCTTTACGTGATACTTACCCTTGTCCCTAGCCCTACTATTCTTAAGTAAGCGTTATTTTAGTACGGGCTTAGTTCACCACACTATAAATACTTAAAACGGAGTTCATAAATTAGCGAGTATTAGGTACCAATTATATTAGTTAGGTAGTTTTTTTTGTGTATAAAAAAACCAAGCTTATAAATATATTATAATTATAAATATATTATTACTAGCTGATGCCCGCGACTTCGTCTGCTTGGGTTTAGTTTTTAAAATTCCGCTGGAATTCTTTGATTTTCTGAGATAAAAAGTACCCTATATCACCTTCCAGGTCCTCAACTATACCCTAGCAAAAAATCACATCGATCCGTAGCTCTGTTGCAGCGTGATTGAAAGACAAACCAACAAACAAACACACTTTCGCATTTATAATATTAGTAAGATTAAGTATAATAAATCAAAATATAATCAACATTCCAAGCAATGTTTTGGAATAACCTTGGAAGCTACGCCAAACTTTCAACAAACGGAATTTCATTTCAGTTGCATTACAGTTATTTACCTAACTAATATGCACCAGCCAATAGAGCTTTTACATAGTTCTACATACGTAAATATAGTACTCCGTTTAAGTTGATGCGTATTCATTATTCAAAGCCCAATAGGTACTACAGTATAAAAAATTAATTAGACTCTAGTTCATCATTTTTAATTTAATTTAACATCGATCAGTGCTTTGGAAACGAATATAAAGTCACTGACCTAAATTGTTTTCAATACAATTTAAAAGGATTACTTTTTCAATCAAATAATCTATCATTTGGCCATTTTAGGGTTTCATTTCCTGTTATGAAACAAATGGCGAGCGCTTTTAAGCCCTGAAACGTTCCATTCATTATTTAGAGTGCTACTAAGAATGTTTACGTGCACAGTGCGAACTTGCAAATACTTTCATTAATCATAATTAAAACACGGCAAAAAACCGACGCAAGTCTAATTTAAGCTAATTGTACGGTAGGCAAAATAATAATGTACATATTACACAACTAGAATAAACAACTGTCATGCTTTATTCATAAATTAATAAGACTTAACGAAGGAACCTACATAACGTCATCATCATGTCAACCCATTGCCGGTCCACCTGGTGACGGGTCTCTTCTCAGAATGAAGAGGATTTAGGCCGCTGGCCGATTGAAGACTTCGCAAATCTTTGACATCATTATGGAAAAGTAATAAAAATCTTAACTAATAAGTAGGCTATCATCGCTGTAGAGTATAATACTGCTTAGGAAACTAATCCTACGATTTCTATTGCACTGCGTAATAAGCGATGAAACTGAACCTATTAGAGCAACGGAAATAATAATTATTCTTATTATAATAAGGGACATGGATATAGCCACGTTATTTTAGATTGTATGTAGTAGGTAATGTATTTTATAGGTGTATCCCAAAATACAATAGTTTTATTGACAATTTAATATGCAGTATAATTAATGGCAACCTGCCCCACTAAAAATCGGTAGGACATAGTAATTAACCAAAAGATAGAACTGATTACCCTCATTGATTTCGTTAATCTTACACAGCACAGATACTAAAAGAAAGATAAAACATTTTTACATCGCTTATTGATTTATTTTTCAAGTTTTAGACAAACAAATTATTTGTTTTATGATATTCTCCAAGTTCTCAACTATATCCATGCAAAAAATCACCACGGGATTTTATGACAAATCAAGACTCTAACACCGGTTTGGAAAGCACCTTCTTAAATTACGTTTGACAATCGCAATCACCTCTGATTCGTTGATTCCGTCTCGCTATTCGCTAAAATGCATTATTGAGGCCATCGTCATAATCATCATTCATTGTTAAAAGGCTTACTACTGCCAACTGAGCACAGGTCTCCCCTGCGCTCAGTTGGCCCAATGCAAATTGGCAGACCTATGAGAAATTACCGAGAATTCACAGACGTGCAGGTTTCCTCACGATGTTTTCCTTCACCGTTGCAACCAGAATGCCATTTTAATTAAGCCAATAACCACAATTGAGACTATAACAATGATTGTAGCTTTTCTGGAAACGACCAGTCGAAGTTTGTAGTTTGTCGTACTATATTAGACAGAGCATTTAACCAACTGCTCCAAGCATTAAGCTATTAGGAGTTTATTTATCTCACATGTAAAACGTCTCTTTATTTAAAACGACTCAGTTGGTTTTTATAATCCTACTAATATTATAAATGCGAAGGTTCGTGAGGATGGATGTATGGATGGATGGATAGATGATTGTTAGTCTTTAACGCGACAAAGAATGAACCGATTTGGCTGAAATTTGGAATAGAGATAGCGCATACCCAGGATTAGCGCATCGGCTACATTTTATCCCGGAGAATTAAAGAGTTCCAATTGAAATATAAAAACCTTAATCCACGCAAACGAAATCGCGGGCATCATCTTGTGTAGATATTAGGTAGATGACATGAAACAAAAATATTCTACTATCAGTTGTGAAGAACGTGTTTACAAAACGATTAGGAAGTACCTAGGTACCTACGATTTCTCATTTAGATTGGTCGCAATATTAACAGGATTAAGTGTGCAATGAACTAGGGAGGGTGCGCCGCTATTTACTGTCCCAATTTCATTTCGATTCATTAGACTCGACGCCCTCCCTTGACAACTTTAGTATTTGCTTATTACTTACCTCACAAAAAGAGGCGTAAATTCGCATATTGGTAGGCTAAAATTTATGCGTTCCTTCCCTGAACTAGCTTTTGTCGCAACTCCGTTCGCGTGAAGGTTTTTCCGGAATAAAACTTCATGTCCTTACTCCTTAGAGTGTATTTATTCTAAGTTCATGTCATTCGCCAGGATCTCAAATATACCTTGATATGAGAGATTGATTGATGAGATTATAGGTGCACAATCATCATCATTAGCAACCAATCAACGTCTCATTACTGAGCGCAGGTCTCCTCTCACAGAAGGGTTTAGGCTATAGTCCACCATGCTGGCCCAATGCAAATTGGCAGACTTCACACAGACTTTGAGAACATTATGAAGAACTCTCAGGTTTGCAGGTTTCCTTTTCACGATGTTTTCCTTAACCGTTGAACCTTGTGATATTTAATTTCTTAAACGCACTTAGAAAAGCCAGAGGTGTGTGCCCCGGATCGAACCTGTGGCCCCGAGACAGTACTAACCACTAGGCTATCACTGATTCATTTAGGTGCACACTACACAATACAAATGCAAAAATTCAAATCGATCCATTCCTCCTCCGTTGCTGCGTGATTAAAGAACAAACCAACAAAATAACGAAATGCATTATGTAATAAAATAATTAGAATATTCATTTCGCTAAAGCTCACTTGTCCTTTATTAACATTCGCAAGAAAATCGTGCACTCCCATCCCAAGGCACTTGTTGGCTTAATTCGAAGACAGGATATTGTACAGTTCTAATTAGAGTTTCCTTAATCGCTTTAAGTTTCTAGTTCGCATATTATTAACTCCGTTTATATGAGCGTTGTAATACAAACTTCATTAAATCAATTAGCTTTAAATACATAGTTAATTCTGTCAATTTAAATGTAAAGCCTAAACTTATTTATTATAAACACGTCCTGTGCGCGTAAAACATGAGAATAAAATAATAATTTGTAATACATATTATTGGACCGAAGTTCCTTTTCGACGGTTTTGCGGATGGAGGCTAGCCGATAAAAAGTATAAGAATTTTCCGTCACGACACCTGTTGCCTTCGTTTATTACACACGTTGCATCATAACTTTGGTGGCGTAACGGTCCAACGAAGGAGTGACACTATCGATCGATTATTATTTTTATTTTATTTATTTTTATTATTAATTTATTATAAGAAGAAACTTCGTTCCAACCGAGTGTTCCACGACACTCAAATTTTTTAATATATTTTCCTTAGTTGATTCAGTAGCATACCCAATGTAAAAACGAAAAGAACGGAAATTTTGATATAAATATCAAATTAATATCAGAGAGTTCAAATGAAAACTGAAACTTTTACGTGTTGTTATTAATGACCCCCAATAACCTGTAAAATTCTGGCTGAAAAAAATACCTATTATAATAAAATTCCTATTTGTCACTGTCCAGGTCCTCAACTATACCCATAAAAACACGTCGAACTATTACTCCAAAGCTGCGTGATTAAAGGACAAACCACTTTCACACACTCTCTCGAATTTATAATAATACTGGCTGATACCCGCGACTTCGACCGCGTTGATTTAATTTTCAAAATCCCTCAGGAAATCTTTGATTTTCCGGGAGAAAAAGTACCTAGCCTATGTCACTCTCTAGATCCTCAACCATGCCCATGCAAAAAATCACGTCGATCGGTAGCTTTGTTGCGGCGCGATTGAAGGACAAACCAACAAATACACTTTCGCATTTATAATATTAGTATGATTAAGTAACGATAATAATATTCAGACGATGTATTTTTGTCTTATTAACTTACGAGACTGTAGTCTGTAAGCTCAGAATAATCATAATAAAATTATTGTAGTCACCTTCTCTCTCTGTTTTGTATTATTTATTTATGATAATAATATAAGGTTTAATAATAATACTCGGGAAACATGCTACACTCAGTTAATCTGGACATTTCCATCATAAAATATTTTCGTTGTGGAAGCTAACCGTAAGTTACTTTATTTTATTTATATAGTACCACACGTTATTTATTATGTCAGTGTGATCTCAACTCAAGGCAGCTGCGCCTCACGTGATGGGTCACGACAACTCAAAAGTTCTATCTTCACAATGCCTTTCATTTCGCTTACGCAACTCTATCTCCTTATAAGCTTTCAAACTCTTAAGCATCTGAACCCAAACGCTGCAGTGCTGATATACTTGGAAACTAAATGTACCTTCTTACATAATAATAATACATATTATATACTACTAGCTTATTCCCGCGGGTTCGGTCACGTTAAGTTCGATTTTACACCCCTATTTTATTCCTTTATAGGGGTTGAATTTTCAAGAATCCTTTCTTAGCGGATGTCTACAACATAACTCATAATAGATAATAGCTACCTGTATACCAAACATCCCGATCTGTCCAGTGGTTTGAGCTGTGCATTGATAGATCAGTCAGTCAATCACCTTTTCCTTTTATATATTTAGATATAGTGTCTATATTTTCTTTTTACTCGATGACAAGATAGCCATTGTCTGTAATCTCACCTGATGGTAAGTGACAGTCTAAGGATGGTAGCTGGCTAACTTGGAAAAGGTACTATTATGCCAGATTAAATTAAACTCCCTCATCATCCAGAGGGTCGAACCCAAGACCTCCCACTTATAAAGCCACTGCGCCAGGGAGTTTGTGAAAACCATAAACACAGTATTCCTTCCTACCGTACGGTAAAAACTGATTTAAAAATTAATCTCATAAAAGAGCAGAAGCACAATATTAAAGATTGATTACTTATTATTATTTATTGTTGATCAAAGTACCCAGTCTGTACCTTAGGTACCTAACAGTAGGTATCTCTGCTACCAGAGATGAGAGACTCATCTTCATAGAAATGTGCTGTGATAGTTACACCACGAATACTACGCTACGAATAGACAAAACCGGTTTACTCAGCTCAGGCCTCGACCAGTGGAGAAGCTCAGGTAATGCGATGCGCGTAGTACTTATTTGTATTTGCCGCACGTTTTATGTTAGACGTTAGTTTTTAAAAGTATTCCATCTAATATAATAAACAAAATATAATACTATATAAATTAAATTAACAAACACCTACTTAGCTTGTCCTCTTTGCATCAATTTGTCATCCTCTGAGAAGTCATCCGAAATAGTATACATTTTGCAGAAGCTTTACCACCATGGAAGTAGTACAGTTTACCACTGTTCAGTTATTATTACTCATGTGACAGCTATTTCTTCCGGGCTGCCATTTCTCTCAAGTCCATTTCCAAATAATATGAAGCAGATATTTTGGATACATTTCATATTCTATTGTTCATGTAAAACGGAAGGCCATACATTTTACTGAATTTGTAAGTTTGGTAGGTAAATAATATTTGAAAAAATTATTGCTTAATTGTGAGTAGGCCAAATTGGGTCTCTTTTGACAAGACAAGACTCAAAACTAAGCCGGTTTCAATAAGTTATCAAAAAAAAAGAAAACGGTGATATCATCAAGCGTGTGGGTAAAACTTGGATGAGACTGGCATATGTGCTGGCATAAATAACATCGAAAGGAATAGGGTACAAATGAGAAGGTCTATGTCCAACGATGGATGAAATGAAAAGGCTCGTAAAAAAGGAATAGCGTACATATGAGGAGGTCATGTGCAACTATGGATGAAATGAAAAAACTCGAATAAAAGAAATAGCGTACACAGTCATGTGGAGGTCTATGTCCAACGATGGATGAAATGAAAAGACTCGAATAAAAGAAATAGCGTACACATGAGGAGGTCTATGTCCAACGATGGATGAAATGAAAATTAAGGCTCGTAAAAAAGAAAAAGAAAGAAGACCATTTTTACCAATTTTATTGCGTCACTCCTCAATTCAAAAAAATAAATTAAAAAGTGTGTCAAACTCAGTTACATACCTTTAAAAAATCTGTGAAACTAGAAATCGACTAGTCTTCCTATTTCTATGTGTATTATGCTATAATTAATCAAAGAACAATTTGATGCTCGGATGAAAGTTTGACATGGGTCTCGCTTCAGATTATTATGCAAATTGCGATCATGCTTTGTGAAGGTTGCTTACGTACATTTCCATTGCATATAGAGATTTAATTACGTACATTTCACCATAGACCTCCCATAAAGCTTACAGCATTTCCGCTCTGAATTGCTCTGCTGGTTCCTAGCGAAATAAACAAGTCATCCCTGATGTTTTCTGAATTATTTAGTCGTGTTATGTCGTACAAGAATTTATCTGCGCTTGTTATCCCAGAATCATAAACGACTAATGTAGAAAGTTATATTATAATACCAACTGTTGCAGTTACAACGTTTAGGTACAGTCGATCATCAGTTTATCAAAACTGCGATGGAATATGAATATAGTGTGGCTGTTTTTCGCCATTTTGTCGAAACAGTATGTAATTAAATAACGCACCATTTGGCACTTTTAATTTTAATTACTGAGAAAAAAGCAAAGAGCAATAAATTCCCCCGTTCGAATAATCAACTTATATTATAACACTAGCTGACCCGGCGAACTTCGTACCGCTAACTTATCTATATACTTAAATAAAACAAATAAACTATCCTAATCCAAAAAAACTATCCTATCTTTCAAGTTGGACCAAATTACAGATAGTTACGAAGTTTGATCAAAATCGGTTAAGCAGTTTAGGAGTCCATCGCGGACAAACAACGTGACACGTAATTTATAATATATATTAAGATTATATCTTAAACCTACATAGTACCTATCATAGCGTATTCAGTCCAAGTTACTTGAACCATATTCACTTAAACTTGCTAGACTGCATCAGTTCCGAACGTGGAATTAAATTAAGTACCTAGCTATTTACCCTTAGCTTTACTCTTGGCTTGGTTCAATATGTGCTTAAATTTTAGTTTTGGTGACCTATTTAACTCAAAGTTACAGCAGCTTATATATATATGTATATATATATGTATATATATATATATATGTATATATATATATGTATATATATATATATATGTATATATATATATATATATATATATATATATTATATGCTCTAAAACAGTAAGTGAATTTTGCACTAAGAGCGCACAAAAAAAAGACAGATCACTTACTACAATTATTTTAACAGTAGTGAAGTAGAAACTTGCAAATAAAATTATAATAAAACAGATGATGCCCGCAACATCGTCCGCGTGGATTAAAGTTTTTTAATTCCCGCGAGAACTCTGTACTTTTCCGGCATAAAAAGGAGCCTTTTGTGTTAATCCTGGGTATGAACTATCTCCATTTCAAATTTCAGCCAAATCGGTTCATTCGTTGTACAATTATAGAGTAACAAATATCCATCCAAACATCCACATATACATCCATCCATACATCCTCACAAACTTTCGCATGTATAATATTAGTAGGATTACATAGTTAATGAAAAAACATGTTTGTTTAGTTTATGGATTCTTAGACAAGGTGTTCTGCGTAGGATGTATCACAAAATTGTTGATAACAATGGACAGTAATTTCTCAACTGCTTTTTATCACACGGAGCGCTGACAGTTATAAATTTCACAAAATATCTGACCGTTTTATTTAGCACCGTCCCAGTTTCCTCGCCAATTACAAAATTTTAAATTCCATGACAAATTTTTCAATTAAATAGGTACTTCTACCTAGGTTTTAATGTATAAAAACGATTAGGTAAATTCCTGATAATTGCTGTTTTTTTTATTTAAATATAGACTAGCGCTTGACTGGAGATAGGCGTGACCGGATGGAAAGTGAAGATGCAGCCTAACATGGAGCGCGCTTGTCTAGAAGATGCCTATTCACTCTTGATTTAAAGGAACCTAAGTTATAGTTATGTGTAGTGTATAGTGGATGTATATAGTTGTAAGCAGTGATAGCCTAGTGGTTAGGACTGTGGTCTCCTATTCGGGAGGTCGAAGGTTCGTTCCTGGGTACGCACCTCTGACTTTTCGGAGTCAAGTGCGTTTAACCAATTAACTATCACTTGCTTCAACGGTGAAGGAAAACATCGTGAGGAAACCTGCACATCTGAGAGTTCTTCATAATGTTTTTGAAGATGTGTGAAGTCCGCCAATTCGCATTGGGCCAGCGTGGTGGTCTATGGCCTATAACCCTTCTCTGAGAGGAGACCTGCGCTCAGTAGTGAGCCGTTGATGGGTTTCTAATGATAATGATGAAAAGTTACAGTTCCCTAAACTGATTATATATGATCATTATAAGTATTTCCTTCCTTCTGTCAGAAGCTACTCGTATATCCATGCTACGTAACGTGTATGTATGTATACCCACAGACTAATTTATTTGCATAATCATGGGTACTTCATAGCTAGTTTTCCTCAACCGAAGTTAACTCAGTACATCGGTTAAGTTTGCTCTACTAGTACATCTAAAAGAGCTTTATCATTTTCCATCTGGTTAGATACAATATAGGAGAGAGTACCAATTTACGGGCACTTCAAGCGATACCATACAAAAAACAATTGTGTATAACTTTTATAGACATGCGTAAAACTTTTATAGAACTGTGGAGAAAAACTAGTGCCGTGTAAAATAGCGATTTGTTTTAAGAGGTTCGCATTTAGGACTAAAAAATTATTTAACAGTTGTTAGATAAGTTGCCGATAAATCCCGGGTTTAATGGTTAGACAGAATAACAAAAGAAAATAATATAGACTAAATGGTAGTCTTTGGAGAAAAATGGTCAGGGAATTAAGTGGTTTGTTAAGACCCTGAGAGGTTCTTTTGTCATGTTCGCCTCTTTATCACTTACGAATCATTGATTAGAATATCACAAGAAGCTTCTATATTATAAATTTCTTTGATCTACGCCATCCAAGAAGCTTATCAGCTCTTATCAGCTGCTTAAATTAAATTGTTCCAAGCTTTCATGGAATCAGGAAGTATCTATCTCCTACCTTTTCTCATAGACTACTGATTCTTTTTGATGTCATCCATAAAGTGACAAGTAAACAAGTAATCAGTTGTAATCTCGAATCGAAAAACAAGAAGGAAAAACTCGAAGGAAAATTGTAACATTTGTCGAAGCGTCTATAGTTGCTACCTAAAATTTCTAAAGCAATAACGTCTATGTCTGGTTATCTTTGGGGTATTGCGCAACTGGTCAACGATCCTTCTAACGATTTAGTGAATGCATTACGCAAGCGTATTTTAGGGCTTCCACACTCATCAGAAAATGTTAATACGCGTAAAACGACTGACGATGAAGATGCAAGATCAAGCGGACAAAAAAGAAACTCACTTGCTGCCAGCGCTCTAAAATCTTCGGGTATAAAAATCAAAGACGAGACAAATTACAAATCAAATGGCGTTCAAGTAGGACTGGAGCCAAAAAAATATCGTCAAGTTGCTGTACAATGTTTCAACTCTACCTATCGAAAAACGACGAGTGTTCAACACAATACACAAGTTCCCCTCCTTAACCGAGGCGTAAGTACATATCGCGCGCGAACCGTAGATGCTTACACTGAGCCCATTGAAAAGAAAATTTGTAAAGAGCATAAAGACGTTCTAACCTTCCTTAAGAATTGGCCAAATGATCAGGAGCAACATAACGAAGATTCCAATATTATTATACGCTTGAAAAAAAATATCATGGATTTGATACATTTACTGAAAATAGAGAAAATTCAAAATATTCCTAAGTATTACGGACCGGAGAAACAAATCATAAAGTTATATCGAGAAGCCAGCTGTTATGAATTAGATAAACAGAAAATATGAGTTTTGTTCAAAGTGTGTTTTCATTAAGTCCTTTCGTGCGTAAGACCTAATTCAAAATGGCTACTAATTAACTTATAAGTACTAAGGTCTAAGCATCAATTAAATAAATAAGTAATAAGTATTTGAACAAATTTTTAAATACACATCAAAAATCCCGAGGCCGGCGGGTTTCGAACCCACATCTCTTGGGCATCGCGCCCGAGTACGTTGACTTAACACCACAGCCACGAACGCGCGATTCCCACCAACACCCACCAACAGATTTCAAACCTATCTAACTTCAGTCCTATCTCAGTCATGGCAGCCTGATTATTTTTTGCTATGACGACATCCACCGTAGGATTGGGGTTTTCATGCAAATCGAGTTAGAATTATTTTAGTCTAAGATCCGAACCTAAGACGACCTTCACCGAGCTGATAATAGAATAAAACTTATTTTATAATAAATTTAGTATATTAGAAAATATATTAAAAATGGGTTTGCTAAAAAAATCCTGGAGAGAATATTTTTAATTATTAAAAAAAAAACCGGCCAAGTGCGAGTCGGACTCGCGCACCGAGGGTTCCGTACTCCAAAAGTAAAAGTAAAACGATAATATTATATTAATTTGCTAATTTATCGTTAACTTTGTTTGTAGAGGTTTATTGTTAATATAAAAAAAACTATGCTAGTAAGAGCGTTGGTTTTATTTTTCCTGTGAAATATACATAAACCTCTATTGACCATAATTATTTCAGATTTTTCGATTGGTAAACTTCGGAGATAAGGGGGGGGGTGGACGGTATTTTTGTCGACATTTTGGCCGATTAATCAAAAACTATTATATGTAGAAATAAATAAAAAACTGTTTTAGAATGCACAAGTAAAGGCCTTTCATATGATACCCCACTCGGTATAGTTATCTTACTTTGAAATTTCAAACTCCCGATTTTCCCCCTTTTTTAATAAAACTAAAAATAATTTTCGATTTTTCTTTATTCCAATGATGTTGGGCTACTATTATACACAACTATGCCAAATTTCATGTCGATAGCTTTAATAGTTACTGAAATAATCGACTGTGACAGACGGACGGACGGACGGACGGACGGACGGACGGACAGACGGACGGAGAAAGTCTCACCATAAGGGTTCCATTTTTACCATTTTGGTACGGAACCCTAAAAATGATTTGATGATGACCCTATATTATGATGACCCTATATCAACGTGTTCGCAATAAAACAGCGCTTATGTTGATATACATTTTTAGGGTTCCGTACCAAAATGGTAAAAATGGAACCCTTATGGTGAGACTTTCTCCGTCCGTCCGTCCGTCCGTCCGTCTGTCACAGTCGATTATTTCAGTAACTATTAAAGCTATCGACATGAAATTTGGCATAGTTGTGTATAATAATGGCCCAACATCATAGGAATAAAGAAAAATCGAAAATTATTTTTAGAGTTATTAAAAAAGGGGGAAAATCGGGGGTTTGAAATTTCAAAGTAAAATTAACTATACCGAGTGGGGTATCATATGAAAGGCCTTTACTTGTGCATTCTAAAACAGTTTTTTATTTATTTCTATATATAATAGTTTTTGAGTAATAGGCCAAAATGTCGAAAAAAATACAGTTCCCCCCCCTTATCTCCGAAGTTTACCAATCGAAAAATCTGAAATAATTATGGTCAATAGAGGTTTATGTATATTTTACAGGAAAAATAAAAGCAACGCGCATATTATTTTAGTTTGATTAAAAAAGGGGGAAAATCGGGGGTTTGAAATTTCAAAGTAAGATAATTATAGCGAGTGGGATATCATATGAAAGGCCTTTACTTGTGCATTCTAAAACAATTTTTTATTTATCTATATCTATATCTATATAAAAGAAAGTGGTGTTAGTTACACTATTTATAACTCAAGAACGGATGAACCGATTTGGCTGAAAATTGGTGGAGAGGTAGCTTAGAACCAGGAGACGGACATAGGATACTTTTTATCCCGTTCGACCGCGTTTCCGTCATGTCACTATAAAACGTGGTATAACAAAAACGTATCTGACATGGAATAACAAAACGCAAATGACAGTGGAATAACAAAACGTAAATGACAGCTAAACGTTAAAAAAACGTCTTTGGTTAAGGGCCGATTTCACCAACGTAAAATAAGTCTTATCCGAGAGTAAATTTGATATTTTGACAGTTTTTTCAACACTAAAAAACTGTCAGAACGCCCAATTTATTCCTCGGATAAACGTCACTCCACTTTGGTGAAATCGGCACTAAGTATGGTAAAAAATTTGACAATTATAAAAAGTGTTATAATAAAGCATTACTGTTATTATTAAATGCGAAAGTGTGTTTGTTTGTTGGTTTGTCTTTCAATCACGTCGCAACAGTACAGCGGATTGATGCGATTTTTTGCATGGGTACAGTAATGGATGTAGTAGTGGTTCCTCAGACCGGGAGAGCTACTTTTTATCTCGGATAATGAAAGAGTTCCCGCGGGATCTTTAAAAACTAAATCCGTGCGGACGAAGTCGCGGGCATAAGCTAGTTTCTATATATAATAGTTTTTGAGTAATCGGCCAAAATGTCGAAAAAAATACCGTTCCCCCCCCTTATCTCCGAAGTTTACCAATCGAAAAATCTGAAATAATTATGGTCAATAGAGGCTTATGTATATTTTACAGGAAAAATAAAATCGACGCGAAATTTATTTTAGTTTAATTAAAAAAGGGGGAAAATCAGGGGTTTGAAATTTCAAAGTAAGATAATTATACCGAGTGGGGTATCATATTATGAAAGGCGTTTACTTGTGCATTCTAAAACAGTTTTTTATGTATTTCTATATATAATAGTTTTTGAGTAATCGGCCAAAATGTCGAAAAAAAATACCGTCGTCCCCCCCCCCCCCCCTTATCTCCGAAGTTTACCAATCGAAAAATCTGAAATAGTTATGGTCAATAGAGGTTTATGTATATTTTACAGGAAAAATAAAACCAACCCTCTAATTAGCATAGTTTTTTTTTTTTTTTATATTAACAATAAACCTCTACAAACAAAGTTAACGATGAAAAGCAAATTAATATAATATTATCGTTTTACTTTTACTTTTGGAGTACGGAACCCTCGGTGCGCGAGTCCGACTCGCACTTGGCCGGCTTTTTATTTTCTATTATCCAATCAAGTGAAAGTAACTGGCATCGACATACCTGTTTATACCTGGCAACCCAGTAGTTCGTTCACGTAATTAATAGACAATCCAACGTCTGCACATTCTATATGTTTTATACTTTAACTCAGGATAACTTTTCTTATTATCTTGATGTTGCAACATTTTAATGAAAATTTTAACAAAAAAAAAAATTAAAAATATTCTGTCCAGGATTTTTTTAGCAAACCCATTTTTAATATATTTTCTAATATACTAAATTTATTATGAAATAAGTTTTATTCTATTATCAGCTCGGTGAAGGTCGACTTAGGTTCGGATCATCTACTATTTATTTATTTATTTTTCAGTGAATTGTTTTGGATAACAGTTTAGTAGTTTACAAATTATAAAACGAATATACTGGATTATTAACCAACTAGAATAAAGCTATTGTAAGACGCAGATGCGTTTCTGAGACTCAGAGAAAAAAATCTTTAGGTCTCGTTTTCTGTACTTATTAATATATTATATGTCCAGAGATTGAGCTCTTTATCAATGTCTAGCTATCGGATTCCAAAATTGTGAAATGGCTGCAGCCAGCACACAATCAGCTCGACACATTTTGCTCGCGATTTTTGCAACGCTTTGTCCATGAAAAAGCTGGAGAAAGCCCCAATACAACGTGCTCGGGCTACTTTTACTTTTGCCACAGATACTGCACTGAATCGTTCGCAAATTAATTTATTTGAGCCGAGCGATAATTTATAAGAGCCTAGTTACTGTCCAAACCACCGCGCACCGGTTCGAGCGAATACGCCGGAATAAGCGCGTGTAACACGCGCGTTCGGTTTTTGAAGCGCAAAATGTGACGCGCGTGTAAGCACGTATGCCGATACGAGCTTATACGCGCGAAAAAATACGCTAGTCTGAAATCGCTCTAAGCAAAGAAAACGTATCGACTCAACCTTAATTTTTCTTCAAATTATAATATTATAATAATACACTCATTATATACTTACGTGTGTTTTAAAAACTTTTAAAATAAAAAGCACAATGGAAAAAGAAGTCAACAATAGCTACTAATTACAGGTCCGGTGAAAGAACTGGAATTTAATTAGGTGTTCACTTTGAAAAAGAATGTACAATTTGTATTTAATGTTCTGTTCTATTTATAATTGAACAATAGTATATTATTATTGTCGAGGCTCGGAATAAAGCAATTTATGGACGAGTAACATTGGAAGGCCGAGGCGAAGCCGAGGACTTCCAAGTGATTTTAAAAGGACGAGGCGCTAGCCGAGGCCTTTTTAAGTAAACGAGGCCATGAATTGCTATTTCGGCCGAGGCTTATATAGTACTTTTCTCTAATTTGCGAGGAAACAACAAAAAAATAATTAAAGAAACACTGTTTTATTTCATGTTAAATGTTATAGTACATAAGCTTCTTCCGCCATATCTGGTGGTGTAAAGTCCATTAATTCTTCATCCGATTCCGAATCCATTTTTATTTCAGAACAAGAAATATATTGTAAAAGAAAACACCAGTCACCAATAATTCTTTGCCTCCAATAGGGTATTTGACTACTTTTAGAAAATCATCTTAAATTGTTAATAATGCTATGCTGAAGCTAACAAAACGTATATTTCGGCATAATTTTCAGTATTTTTCATAAAAATCGAGAAATAAATTCAAAAAAATAAATTGCCGCCGAAACGTTCCATTTGCTCTCATGACGTAACAGTTCACATTTCAAACCATTTCAAACAATGACAATTCCACAGCCCCTAGGTGGTGTGGACTGTGACGTCATTCGAGATCACGGAACGTTTTCGATCACGTGACCATGGTCGGAATTATAGCAATTGTATTTAATGTTTTCTAATTAAATAAAACTTTATTTTTTAGTTTTGTCTTATGGAATAATGTTTTTAGATAATAATCTTTTAGGATGACACCAAATGAAACGATATTTTTAATATAGTCAAATACCCTATTAAACCACATACATTTTAAAAACCTCGTACCTGTCCAGCAATTTACATTATTGTCCTGTTACGTAATTGCTGGCGCCACGCCAGCAATGAGCCAATTGACGTTTCGTTTTTTTTTAATAAAGAAGCGATTTCCGAGCAAATTTGAGAAAAATTAATTACGTACCTGGTTATACCTGAGGTATAAGTACCATTACCAAAAATACTAATAAAATAATTCTAGAATAAATTGTAAGAAAAATATTTACCTGTAGTGTATACTTTTCCAAAATAAATACAGACATAATAAGTACATCTTCATTCTTCTACCTACTAGCACCAGAGAGTGCATTCTTAAAAAGATAGTTTCTTCTAATAGCTATTAAAAGTACGTACCAAATTAATAAATGAATTATGTTAATAGGTACTTAATAATTATAAATTTAACATAATGACGAACTGATGCCCGTGACTTCGTCCGCGTAGATTTAGATTTTAAAATACCGCGGGAGCTCTTATATTTGTGAATATAAGTAACATAATATATACACGCACTTGAACATTATAATATCTAAAGGCTTTTCTTTTATATACAACATAATTAGTATTTAGTCCTTTTTGTAATAGTATACCGCTACCGCCATAGTGTTTTTATTTTCTACACAACGTAAAAATACTATATTTCTTCTACTCCATATTTCTTGTAGACTGTACGAAATAAATGTTTGAGCGGAAAATAGGAGCTTATTATTTTTAACATCATTTTTATGTAATCTTCGATATTGGAAATAAGATAATATTTGAAAGAAAATTATATGAAGATCACGTTACAGCAAACAATTTTCTTTTTTTTCTATTATTTATTAAAAAGGAAGTTATTCTTATGCCTGCTTTGTTTTGAGATTAGAAGCAAAAAGCAAAGAGTATAGAAGTTATTCATATACCTACCTACAATAATATCGTATTGCAGACAGCAATTTCGCCTGTAAATCGGTGATCCTACGGGCACAGCGGTATGCTGCAAGATATCTAGGCTAGGTCAAAATTATACGGTGCACGGTGCAATTTGTTCCAGGGCAAATTATAACCTGTAGAGTCTTATATATTAAATCAAGGATTTCGATCGCGATTGATTTTATACACAGGCCTCCTTATCGCGCGGTATCCTATATTCAATTTATCTGTGTAGATGACGCTGTTAATTTCAAGGGTGAACATACAATTTTTGATTAATAACACCGTTGCTTAGTAACTTATCAACAGATTACAGATAGATTGAGTACCTATAATTATGACGTGGTTCATAATTAGATTCAATCTATCTATAGGTATAGGTATGCGAAAATGGGTCTTGAAATGAAAAACTAGAGATGCCACATTGCTTTTTACTATTTTTATTTTTATTGAAGTGTTAACCTACACTTAAGGAAATATCAGAATTTAGAAAAAGAAGAGAAATTTATAAACACATATCAAAAAATCCGAGGCCAGCGGGATTCGAACCCACATCTCTTGGGAATCGCGCCCGAGTGTGTTAGCCTTTTACACTATAGCCACGGTCGAACTACACGTCAGCATCGAAATTAGTGATATGTATCTACTTTTTCAGTTTAAGTAACTGTTAGCGACATCTAGTAGCAACACGTTACAGTTGTTGATCTACTTTCCAAGACCCCATGTTAAATTATTATTGTGTGTTATTATTATTGTGGCTATAGTGTAAAAGGCTAACACACTTACTTTTTTGTTAATTGGATAAAGGTTTTGTTGGCTTTTCAATTCTCAATTAAGTACTCATACAGTTTAATCGCATAAATAGCATCCGCATCCGTACGTTGCGAATGCCACGGCCACACTAACTGTAGAGTGCAGAATTCAGTCCAACTCAGTTGAACATGGTAAGTGCTCGTAACCGCAAATCTAGTACTACATATACATCGGTGAATAGAACTTTTTATAAGCTGCGAGATAAGCATATAATAATATTTCGTAAATTATTTCCTTTGATTAAAACGTACATCATATTATTCTGTTTTATATATAAATATCATTTTGCATAAACTCCGATGAACCTAAATTCATTATTATGCAATGGCTGGGATATTTTGGAATGGCTGTATTTCAGCCAACACACCGCGGGATTGTTCGAAACCGTGTTCGCTCCCTTCTATCGTGAATATTTGATAGTTACCTACTGAAATATTCCGGAGTATTTGAAATCTAGGTAGGAAGAAATATTTTTCCAATATACTAATTGGCTTTTATATACATTCATATTTGACGTAGGTACTTTTAGCTCAACAAAACTCGTCACACCTGTCTCATAGGAATTGAAAGTAAATTAGATCCACATGAGATACACCCATTATATTTAGTTCAATCGTTTTCGTCTATATAGGTAACTTTTGCCCGCAGGTTCTTTCACTTTAAGTTCGATTTCAAACCCTTATTTTACCCCCTTATTGGTTGAATTTAAAAAAATCCTTTCTTAGTGGAATCCTACATCGTAATAGCTATCTGTATGCTTTTCAGCCCGATCCGTGGAGTGGTTTGAGCTGTACGTCGCTAGAACAGTCAGTTAGTCAGTGCCACCGGCAGAATGGAATGTTGCCGCCCCTAAACTAAATAAAAATTTCAGATTTTTCAGATAAGTTTCCCTTATAATTTGAATTAGGTACTCATAAACATGAAAAGAAAACACAAAAGCACGGTCGCCGGAAATTAAAGTACAAGCAATGAAAAAGCTTTATCTCTATATCCCTTTCACTGGCTCGGTTTTGTGAGATATTACCTGAGTGCTCTGCCAATCAGATTTGATTGCGATCGTCATTTTTTTATAGACAATCACACAGTCCATGACTTCATAAACGAATTTTTTGTAAACAAAATATTTTTGCTATGGATTTTATACATGATTTCAATATGAATAATTTTAGAAGATCGACATGCCTTAAATGGATAAAATAAACCACATTTTGTAGAAACTATTAAACTAATGAAATAGATTTTTGTTTGGAACGGAGAAACTTATTTTGTAATGGTGGAATCGGGATTTGAAGAAACGGAATTTTGGAAAGGATCAGAAAAATTTGACTATGGCTCAAACGCTCGACGCGCGGAGCCACTAAACAAACGAAGAAGAAGACTTCATAAACGCGGAAGATTTACCCATGGGTCAAGGGACCACGGGCCCAAAGATTCTGGGATAAAAATAAATAAGCCTAGAAAAGTCCTTGCCAATTTAGCTAACTTTGAAAGTCTCCAAAGATACCATACGTCTGTGGAAAATAGAATTTATTTGATAGCTTGAAACGCACACAATTTTTTTCTAATAGGGAGTTTTGAGACTTACGACAGATCTATTATGTCCTCATGGAACCTCACTTCCCTCTCTACAAACAAACCTCTATAAAATACCCAAAAAATACCATTTCTCTTTGACCGTCACAGTGACTTAATTAATTGGAAAAATCTGTCTTAATTATATTTCTGTATTACTCACTTTCTTTTGTCGGATCCAATTTCCGTCTTTGATCAGTAATGTAATTTTTATTCCATCCGACAACCTCGTTCTTTTGCGATTGATTGATTTATTATGCGATCATTATTTTTGCAGCAATTGAATTGATATAGGTAGATATGTTAAGTTCTACGTTTTTGACGATCAATTTGCTTATTTAATCCTCCCTTTCATCAACAAGAATAAAATAAATAAAAAATAAAAATAAGGAATGAAAGTTCTAGTTTAGCTCAATTAAAGACAAGACAAGGGAAGATTAATTATTATTTTAGAAGATCAATTATTATTTATGAAAATTGTAGTTGCTCGACGCTTTTGTATATCTAGATACTGATTATTATTTTTAAAACAGTTTTTTTAACGAGCACTTGAATGAGTAGACACAAGAAAGCTATAAATTAGCCCCTCAAACAAACTTTTCATGAAACTTCTGCGTGAATTTCTGAACTGCTGACTCAGCTTAAAAACAATCTTTAATGAAAATATTCGCCTCAGCGTTTTTGAGAAAGATCACACATACATTTTGGTGAAGATTTAGAGGATTTTTCGGATCATTGCTTAATTTGGAGTTCTTTGGGAACCCAATAACTGTGGAAGAAAGAATTGTGCTTACTGAGTCTTGTTACAAGAAATTGTTGACAACTGCTACTTAGTACTTCATCATTCATTATCATTATCAACCCATCATCAGCTCACTACTGAGCGACGTCTCCTCTCAGAGAAGGGTCATAGGCCACGCTGGCCCAATGAGGATTGGTAGACTTCACACACCTTCGAGAACATTATGAAGAACTCTCAAGTGTGCAGGTTTCCTGACGATGTTTTCCTTCACCGTTAAAGCATGTGCTAGGGTAAGTCCGGGGTAGTTGGCCATAGTTTTTTCTAAGCTCTGTCAGAAATCAATTACATATGTTTTCATAATTATATTTATTTCTAATTAAACTTTGAACAATCAACTATGATATTATAAACATAAAACTAACAATTTCTAATGAGATCACCTAATTAATTTAAGTTTTTTTAAAATCACAATTGGCCATCTCTCCCGAGGTGTACGGGCGTGATGGCCATGGCATTAGAGGTAAGATGGCCATAACTTAATTCTAGCCTCACAATTACTTTTTGGTCTTATTTTCTACTTTGAAGTCATCTTTTCTCTTGACCACATCTGGAGCACATACTATCAAATTCAGTACAGTGTTCGTGAACCAAAAACTGGCACACTGTACACTGAAGCCAGTCTTCGAAGAGCAGTACTTCGTAGTAGTTTTCACCACACCCACGACAGTTGTCCTTTTCGTCTAGCTTTCTTTTCTTATAATTATCTGACAACATTGGAATTTCGTTACTACTATCAGATAGTCTTCGAATGGCTTTTCTTTTTTTTTGCCTTTTATTGTCTACTTTTTCCTTCTTCCTTGACAGATTTTTCACGTTTTCCTTTTTTAGACTTTTTTCTGCAGCATTTTTTCTGGTATTGATGTGTTTTTCCGAAGTCAATAGTGTTCCAACTTGCTTTGCTCGTTTACGTCAGTGTTCACGGAGACTTTTGATTTTGTGGAAACGACTTCAGGGCTATAACTTGTATCACTTCTTGGTTCATAAGAACAACCTGGTATAGGTGCCTCTTCATTATCATATTATCATATCATTATTATTATTAAAAGCAGCTGCTTTTAGTGATTCTTCTGATCAATTTCCTAAGTTCTCCTCCTCCTCGTCCTTCTCTCGCAGCCACTGCCTTTCTCTTGTATTTATTAGACATCTAAAACAAATTTGAAAAAAGTCGATTATTTGAATAAAACATCATTTCTGAACCATGACTCTATGGCAATCATATACCGACTGCAATTGGCCATCTCTCCTTTTTTTCTGGGAGAGATGGCCACAACGAAAACTAAAAAAAGTCAAAACGCGAAACAAATAATTTTGATGCTATAACCAAGTATTGTTCGTATACTTTACAATAAATACAAACATCACCATTATTTTAAGAAACTAACACCACAACCATGTAAAAAAATTACCATCTGAAAAATATTCACAGTAGATAAAACAAAAACAAGGGATTTACTTACTTTTTCTTTTCTTTTCGCCAAATTTTTTGCCGTACCGTTGCCCTCACGCACGACGCGCAGCGAACTAAACGCCAAACAGCAACATCTAACCAACGAGTCTTTTGAAATATTTCGATGGGTCATCTACCCCGGAATTACCCTATTTCATTTCTTTAACGCACTTAACTTCAAAAAGTCAGAGGGGTACCCGGGATCGAACCTGCCGATTAGGCGACAACAGTCGTAACCACTAGGCAACCTATCACTGCTTTTGTACTTACTGCTATCTAAGTATTTGTAGGATGTTAAAAGAAATGCTTTCGACTTTATACAAGATTCCGTCTGCCCGCAAATATATTTGTTCAGCTAGAACCACTTGGCAACATACATGGAACTTTTTACTTAGCTCTCTTGCTCCCGGAACCCTACTGCTTGCTTGCTGAATTAATTTAATGGAAAGTAAATATCGGGAATAAAATCTTTATGTGGAAAACTTGTAAGAAAGCTGAAGGGTAGAAGAGATTGAAAAGAATTTTCAATGGCAAGTTATTTTTCATGTACCTACACACAAAGAACACACCCTTCGGTATATCAATACAATCTTATGTAAGTAAAATCTATTTATATTACAAAGCAGACCTCTGAGGCTGTCATTCACACGTACCTACAGTGATAAGTAATTATACTGAAGAAATTACTACATTCGATATTTCAGTTTTGACAGTTTCAGTAAGCCATTACCAAGCCATTACATTCTTTTCAACCGACGAAAAATGCATGAGATTCTCAATTCGTCGCATATTCATATATATATATTTTTTTATACAACCAGAGACCATTCACAACATATTTTTATACTTAAATGTATTTTTGTAATGATCATTTAGGAAAAAATTAGCGTAAAACTGTGCTAGGAGTAGACATACGACAATTATAGCGCAACGGATGGGGACTGAATCATCAACCCATAGAGGATTGGTAATCGCTACGCTCGTAGCAACTTAGCGTAGTCGCTACGAGAGCCTAGAGATTACCAATCCTAAATCAACCTTTTATAATATTAATTATCAACCTATCCTATTTATACTTTTTAAATGTTTTTTTAATGTATTGCTGTGGCTTAGGCAGGGAAAACCAAAGAAGAATTTCTTTCTTTTTATTACAAAGTACAAAAAAACATACCTACTAATATATTCATTCAAAACATATATCAGACACAAATGTCATAAACCAAAGTTTCCACATGATAATAAATCCGAATCTTTTGCCTAAACGGGGGTTCCGTTGCAAGGGAATAATGTACAATGTAATAGGATAATGAACCATGTAATAGGATATTAATCTCGAAGATGTCCCCGGCCTACGACGTGACAATAAATTGCTCTATGATTAATTAAACTTTCCACGTTCGTCTCACTTCACTTTAATATCACTGTGTTCAGATTCATTATAACAATTAGAACTCACAACGACTGTACTTTTGTTGTTAAAAACTAGAAAACAATACCAATACCAAATCATTTAAAATATTAAATTGATATTTGACAAAAGACCTATAACGTTGATTATCTAGATATTTAATAAGATAGAAATCAATCTTTATAGTTACGACATCTTATTTTATTATAGGCATTCACTTCACGCTTACCCGACTCTTTTAAGGATTAATATGTGATCAAACGAACTTCCAAGTGAAGTTCGATCGATATTATATTGTGAGTGGCTTCATTCAAAGATATAATAAACCCCTTGAAGTTGTAAAGAAGAAAATTAACCATAGTCGTATCCACTAGGTACCGGAAAAATCTGTCGATCACAAGACCCTTATTACGGTTCATCGCCGACCTCTCTGCCGCAGTGGTGAGCATTGCTGACTAAGCAATGTATCTCGGGTTCGATTCCCTACGAGGACAATCTGAAAATTTATAATTTTGGAAATGTCACCGGTCTGGTCTGGTTGTGGCTAGTTACCAGTTACCACCCTACCGTCAAAGTCGTGCCGCGAAGCGATTTATTCCGTTCTGGAACGATGGCGTGTAGAAACCGATTAACCGAAGGGTATGATGGGTCTAATGTTGGTTTCCATACCCCTTATATCCCTCATAAGTTGCAACTTACCATGCGAAGTCTATCTTTTTATCGAATGAAAAAAAGCGCCCATACGTGATAGAGCCATTATGTTCAAAAAATTCCCACTTGCGATTTGATTTTTCGCAGTTCCAATGTTGTTACACCCACGTTTTAAAAAGGAGGGTGTCGCTAAACAAATATTGTTTTTCAAAAACAAAACGAGCGGAGGACCAACGCCGCTAACGAGTCAACTTAGTTCGAACATCTCTATACGAAGAAAATGCAAAACCACATTGTTTTGTAACGTAAGCATGACTCGGTAGTATTAAAAACTGGAATACATCATTATACCTCCTACAATGCAAATAAGATAGCAGCTGTTTCTGCACAGATCTTTTTGTCGATGTCAGTATGCAGAAACTCACTTACTTATTTATTTTTGTGTAGGTAAATAAAAATATTAAAAAAAAATTATATCTATTAAATTAGTATCTTTGGCCTGGTTTTTTTTTGGTCGCGCGAAATTAGGTTTTGAAAATTCCCGCGGGAACCCTAAAAGGTAGTAGGTATAATATCACTATCCAAGACCAACTATAGCCACACAGAAAAAGGATTAATTCAATGTTTTCAAGAAAATGTTTCATGTGATTTTTCGTAAATTCAAGTAAATATGTATTTAACGTGAGAAAATGAAACTCAATGTTTAAGGAAATTTGTATTTTTTTTGTTTGATAACAGCTAATAATATTATTTTACTTTGCGAAAATATACTGCATTTATTTTTCTATTAAGCTAGAAAATATTGATCAAATCAACAAAAGAGGCAGTTTGGCTATGGAATGCACTGCCCGATTCCATAAAGAGGGCAAACTCGTGTACGGTATCATGTTACGTAATGTGTTATGTATCATGCAATATATTTAGGTACCTATATGTATATATTTAGGTATATGTATTTATTTATCATATTCAATATATTTATTAATATTCTCTTTTTAAACCCTACTCTTTTGCACACCTACAAGTGTTGTCTCAAATTTAAAGGTTGACTGGTAGAAAATGCTTTAGCATTAAATCCGCCCTTTGTACTATTTTTGTGCAATAAAGTGAATTTAAAAAAAAACAACACACTTACGCATTGAAATAATATTATATTAAGGATAGAGAAATAAGGGTTATTATCTCTATAAACTCAGTACGTCGCTTTGTGGGCTCGAATAAATTCTGTAACGACAAGCGTGCCGTCACATCCCAACGCGATGTCAATTCCATTTCGCAGTAAAAAACACAACATTGCCGATAGCTATATATCACTTTTTGACGGATTCGCACATCTATATATTATATATTATATTAATATATATATATAGCTGCTGGGGCTGATTGACTGATTCACTGACTGACTCATTGATCACCTCTCCTGTAAAATTTTGTATGAAAAATTTTTTTTTTCACCGATGGTTTCGTATAAAGGAAAAAAATTCATTCGGAGGAAAAATATGGAGAGAGCTGATGATTGAGGATTTCGGAGACGGATGAAGAGCACGGCCAGGGTATCGAAGATAGGTGGGGGGTGCTCGAACAAATGTCACTCGAAACCTCATCCAATTTGCAGTGAGCTGAAAAAAAATTCAAAATGGCGGAAAAAAGATGGCCGCCATACAAATTTCGTCTGTGTCTATCTCGGGGAGTATAAAAGATGGAAGAGTGATTTCTTGGCAAAAGATGATCAGGACCCAAAGGTCTATTTGATGAATAGAAAAAAATCCAAGATGGCGGAATGTTTTTTCTCTATACAAAATATATGGCGAATATTGAAGAGCCTAGAAGCCGAGAACTATATGCAAGACTTTGATACGGTTCCTTTTCAAAATTTGTTTTTATAGAAGAATTCTCATTCTGACAAATGATGAGATATGATGATCGAGGGTTTGGAAGGTGGGTGAGGAGCACGGCCAGGGTGTTGAAGATAGGTGGGAGATGCTCAAACAAAAAATACTCGAAACCTCATCCAATTGACAGTGAGCTGAAAAAAATTCAAAATGGCGGATTCAAGATGGCGGCCATACAAACTTCGTCGGTGTCTATCTCGGAGAGTATACAAGATGGAAGAGTGGTTTCTTGGCAAAAGATGATCAGAACCCGAAGGTCTACGTCTTGGTGAATTGAAAAAAAATTCAAGATGGCGGAATTTATTTTTCCATACAAACTATGCAAGACGAAGGTTCCTTTTCAAAATTTGTTTTTATGGAAGAATTCTGATCCTGACAAATGTTTCGGAGAAAAAAATATGGAAAATAATGCTGATCGAGGATTTGGAAGCTGGGTGAGGAGCATGGCCAGGGTATTTAAGATAGGTGGGGGCTGCTCAGCCAAAAAATACTCGAAACATCATCCAATTGACAGTGAGCTGAAAAAATTTCAAAATGGCGGATTCAAGATAGCAGCTATAAGAATTTCATAGGTGTCTATCTCAGGGAGATTAAAAGATGGCATAGTGGTTTTTAAATAGAAAATGATCAGGACCTGAAAGTCTACTTTACGAGTAGAAAAACCGCGGTCCGCTTGCGGGCCGCGCACCCACGCGCCCTACTAGTATTATATATATATATATATATATAAAAGAAAGTGGTGTTAGTTACACTATTTATAACTCAGGAACGGATGAACCGATTTGGCTGAAAATTGGTGGAGAGGTAGCTTAGAACCAGGAGACGGACATAGGATACTTCTCATCCCGTTCAACCACGTTTCCGTGTTGTCACTATAAAACGTGGTATAAGAAAAACGCATCTGACATGGAATAACAAAACGCAAATGACAGTGGAATAACAAAACGTAAATGACAGTCAAACGTAATTTTGTCTGGTTAAGTATGGTAAAAAATAGGACAATTATAAAAAGTGTTATAATAAAGCATTACTGATATTAAATGCGAAAGTGTTTTTGTTTGTTGGTTTGTCCTTCAATCACGTCGCAACAGAACAGCTGATTGATGCGATTTTTTGCATGGGTATAGTAATGGATGTAGCAGTGGTTCCTCAGACCGGGAGAGCTACTTTTTATCACGGATAATGAAAGAGTTCCCGCGGGATTTTTAAAAACTAAATCCATGCGGACGAAGTCGCGGGCATCAGCTAATACTAGCTGATGCCCGCGACTTACTAATGCTAATAAACTAGTATATATTATATACATAATATATACTAGTTTATTAGTTTTGATCTACATTTTATTTTTTATATTCAAAAAATTATAATATTAATACTATGAAAGCTCTCCAACCATCTCATCATCATATCAGTTCATCATCCAGTTCTCTATTTTAGTCCCTTATTATCAAAGAGTCCCTTATTATCGTGGCTTCGTTCACGTTAAGTTAGATTTTTCAAACCCTTATTTTACCCCCTTAAACCCCGTTAAATTTTCAAAAATACTTTCTTTGCGGATGCTTACGTCATAATAGCTATCTGTATGCCAAATTTCAGCCTGATCCGGCCATTGATTTGAGTTGTGCGTTGATAGATTAGTCAGTAAGTCAGTCACCTTTTTCTTTTAAAATATTTAAGAAGAAGACTGACTACTAGTTGTAGTAGAGTACCTAAGTACTTTTTTTACTCTTTATTTATTGTAAAGAGCATTTATACAATATAAAGTATATGCCAGCCCCATCGTACTCGTATCATCTCTCAAACAAAAGTAATTTTTAGGGTTCCGTAGTAAACAAGGAACCCTTATAGTTTCGCCATGTCCGTCCGTGTGTCTGTCTGTCTGTCCGCGGTTTAGCTCAGAGACTATTGGTACTAGAAATCTGTAATTTGACAAGGGTATAAATCACGCCGACAAAGTCGTGAAATAAAATTGTGAAAAATAATTTTTTTTAGGGTAACTCCCCTACATGTAAAGTGGGGATAATTTTTTTTTTCCTTGTCTATCCCATAGTGTGGGGTGTAGTTGAATAGGTCTTTCAAAAATATCGTAGGTGTGGGAACATCATTTTTCAATTCAGGGATCCGTTTGTGAAATATGATATTTTAAAGTGCTAAATTTAATTAGAGTCAAGTGTCCCGCCCCCCCCCCCCTCTGCCAGCTAAATGGCTGTATATAGGATACAAGAAAAAATTCACAGTGCAGTAGTATATATAATGAATTTTAAAGGAAAACTATCACGGCTAAGTAGGGTTCATTAGTTAAGGAGTTATATCTGTTTTATCTAAGTCAGGTATTACACGTAGTGTATGTTGCATATTTTGTAGAATATTATAGTATTTAAACCATGGAACTCAAAATTTGTTCAATATTCATAAATAAAACAAAAGCACTATCCTAGGTCAGCAATAATATTTGAGACTTTCAACTACGGAACCCTACACTGCGCGTGGCCCGACACGCACTTGGCCGGTTATTAATACCTACAACCTTGTTGTTAATAGAGATTACAACATTTCTTTCACTGTTATTATTTTATTTTGCTCATATTTTTATTTATAAGAATATAGTGAACTTTTCCATTAACCAAAATCAATTTAAGCAGGAAAAGGTCAGACAGATTGGCAATTAAAGTGGCAATCAAACTGGCACGAGTCACGACTATGCTTCTCGAAACTTGTGAAAGCAGAAAGCTTTGATATGAATCAAAATATGGAAATTGTGATTATACATACCCAAACAGTTTAGTATCAGCTATTACGAGTATAATGTTATGCTTACTGGTTAATAAAATTATATAGCTACCGTAGCCTAAGCACGAATATTTTCACTTTCGAATAGTTAACGTAAAGTTAACGCCGACAAGATATTTTGTATGAAAACGACTGCACCGCCTGTCACAGTGCAACGCCTTTTACATACAAAATATCTTGTCGGCGTTAACTTTACGTTAACTATTCGAAAGTGAAAATATTCGTGCTTAGGCTACTGTAGGGTACTGGGTTACCTTATAACAACATGCGAGTGGGTTAAACTTTACTACAAATAATCATAGGTATCAATAAGCCTAATAAAATTACTCTTTATTTGCATAAAACAAAAATATCAGACCAAAAAATGAATCAGACCAAATTCTGGGATTATCTAAATACTAATTTATACTGAAGATCCAAACCCAAACTATATCAGTGCCCCAAAGTAGGTATATATTCAATTATTAAACCCCTCATATGTACTTACCTTGGGTCTACTGAAATTTAATTAATTAATAACATATAATGTGATCATTACTAATTAATTTCCTTCGTGTTTTACTAAAGAATAAATCAACAACGGTAAAATGTGAGAGAAGTTTGAACATGAATTCAAATTATTATTGTCATGCATTGATATTAAAACATAAAATTGAACTACTTTTAAATCAGTTCACATTTTCAAAATTTTCGTATACCTACTTAACTCTGTCGTATCGGACCGATTTTAAAAATCGAGGAAATCGCTCGCGTACAATGTAGTAGATAAGTATTTCCCCTCTAGCCAAATTACATAATATTATGTGTCGTATCTCTTTTCTTTCTATGTTCGTTAACGAAAGGATAGGAGGCCTGATAAAAAACTTCAGGGACCCCTGCTATAGAGAAGAAGCGATCTTAGAAACGAATAATTGGTAGCCAAGTCGAAACAACATTCTCGATCGCCCATTCGCTCCACTGCACTGTATAGAATGAGCTATAGAAAACGTTGTGTCGACTTTTCTACTAATTAATCATTTTTAAGATCGCTTCCTCTAAAGCAGGGGTTCCCTAAGATTTTTATCACGCCTCCTATCCTTTCAGAAGGAAGACGTGGTAAAAAAAATTGGTTCTGTAAAGTCGGGTTACGGACGATAGTTTTACGTGATAACGTCATAAAGAAACATTGACGATGACTGGCGGGCGGCGGTGCGGTCACAAGCCAACGCTTGGGCCGATCGTGCCTCTCTTTTTTCGTGCGTGCAGCCGGTGTTCATCGATTTATAAGACGTTATCACGTTAAAAAAATTGGGAAACCCTGCTCTAAAGCGTTAACGATCATAGCAATAGAATAGATACGACACATACACATATGTAATTTGGCTAGGGGGCAGTAGACTATCAAGCTTGCATAGTATATAACATATAACATATCCCTCCTATCCCATAATATAATCCTTACTATTAAATTACTTTTGCCCGCGGCTTCGCTCACGTTAAGTTCGGTTTTTATTGGTAATCAAAATCCAACTTCGCGATTCGTATATCCGTAAAAAGCCAACGTACCTACCAAGTTTCATGTTTACATCTAAGTTGAAAAACGACAGACTTAATAACAAACATTCACCCTCTATTTATCTCCATTGGGAGTTGAACATTTAAAAACTGTCAAACGCGTACTTCTTTATTTTCAATAGAAAGCCAAAATACCAAGTTTGATGAATACAACTTGTAAAGTAACTTAAAAATCTTTCCTACTTTTCATCCTGATGTAAAATGTTGTTGAGGGTGGATTTTCAAAATTTGCGATTTCTCAATTTTTAATCAAAAGCCCAAAAATCAAAGTTTCATGGATATTACTTGAAAAATAACTTGATAAATGAAGGACTTTTATACAAGTATTGAACCCCCATTTAACCCTCTTGGGGTTGGAATTTTCAAAATTTTTTAGCGGACGCCTACGTCATAATAGCTATCTGTGTGCAAAATTTCAGCCCGATCCGTCCAGTGGTTAGAGCTGTGCGTTGATAGATCAGTCGGTCAGTCAGTCAGTCAGTCAGTCACCTTTGCCTTTTATATATTTAGATAAAATGCGAAAGTGTGCTTGTTTGTTGGTTTGTTTTTTCGTTTCCCTCTTAGCGTTTCTCTTGGCTTACGCCATATTTACGCTTTCTTGATAAGTCTCTTCAAACTTGCACAGTCTAATTCTAGAGCATCCTTCTTGTGAAGACCGTTATGGCACGTGCATCGTGAAAATAAAAAGGAATACCTACTTAAGTAAGAAACTATATAATTTCTAGCGTTTGCCCCCGCAACTTCGTCCGCGCGGAATGAGGTTTTGGGGTGGAATTTTCAAAAACTGTGAAACACGTAAGTATTTCTTTAACTTTAGTAGAAATACAAACATTCATCCCCTATTTATCCCCTTTGGGTTTGGAAACTTTAAAACTGTGAAACACGTATTTCTTCATTATTAATTATTATTATTGAAAGACCAAATACCAAGTTTCATAGATATAGTTTGGAAGATGGGCTTTCATACAAACTTTCGTCCCCTATTTAACACCCTTGGGGTGGAATTTAAAAATATCCTTTCTTAGTGCTTGCCTATGTCATAAAAGAAACCTATTGTAAAAGTTACAAGTTTCTAACTTCAGTGGTTTAGGCGTTGCGTTGATAGGTCAGTCATCAGTCAGCCAAGACGTCAAGTCTTTTTATAATTAGTATAGATAGATTTACTTTTTTTTACAACGCGAGGACAATGTTTTATTATCATGATGATTTTGGAGCATCAAAGAACGCAATATAATATTATTTTCGCCAAGGGACGAGTAAATCCGGAACATAAACCACGTAATCACGTCTTTCAGATTATATTAGTTAATAAACCCCCTTCCACACTGGAGGAGTGTATTTCCATCTTGCTATTAGACAGTAAAATAAACTAACTTAACCAACTTTATATTTTGACTAGCTTTTACACGCGACTTTATCAAGTTGTTTTCCCGGGACATAACTTACTTATATAATATAATTATCATCTCACCCAATCTCAATTTCGGGAAACGCATCGGTTCAAAGTCCAAAACAACAGCCAAAAAACTTTGTGTCCTGAACAAGGTGAAGCGTTGCTTCACGCATGAGCAGCGTCGGACTCTATCAGGCTCAGGTACGCTCAGCAAAGGAGTACTGCTGCCACCTCTGTGACGGCTCTGCCAAGTACCAACTCGATGCATTAGACTCGATAGATCGTCATGCCCGCCGAATTATAGGTGATCCTGATCAGTCACTAACGCAGGCGAAAATGCTCAGTCTACAACACCGATGCAATGTCGCCTGTCTATCGGTCTTCTATCGGATATACTTTGGAGCGTGCGCTCAGGAACCTCACAATCTTGTGCCCCTTTCACCGTTCTACCACAGAATTTCAAGAAATCGTGAGCGTTGGCATCCTTACGTGGTTGAAATCCAACCTACTAGCACGAAACGTTTTAGTTCAACGTTTCTGAAACGAACCGCTAAGGTGTGGAAAACACTTCCAACGTCTGTGTTTCCGGCCAAGTACAACCTCAGTACCTTCAAGGCAAGAGTGAATAGGCATTTTATAGGCAAGCGCACTCCAAGCTAGACCTCATCAGTGCTTTCCAATATTGTTTGTCATCAAGCGCAATCCTATCTCGAAATAAAAAAAAATATCATAATGCGAAAATTGAAAATTCAATCAGCAGCAATGCTGCAAGGCATCCAAAGAATTTTAAGTTATTACTTAGTTATAGCTCAGCCTAGGTAGGTAGGTAAGCAGCAGATGGTACCTCACGTTATCGAATCATCTGAAACACGTCGAAGGTCGCTCGGTTTCTTGAAACCTTTTTAACAAGACACTTACTGCGATAAAAGACTAGACCCTTGAGCAGATCTGGACTTGAATATTAATAAATCTTCATACTTGAATTAATAATTCATACCTAGAGTCATACTAACGAGTGTCTTAATTTTGTAAATTGAATACATTTTAACTGCGGACTTCGAAACTACATCTATCTATAATATAATAAAACTGTAACAGGTCCAATTCTGTACATTGAAGATATTTTGAAAATTTTTGTTTGAGGGCACTCTATAATCGATACTGAAGCCAAAACAATTTTTTTTAATTTTTTGTCTGTCTGTCTGTCTGTCTGTCTGTACCTTGGCCGCGCATCACGCCGAAACTACTGGACGGATTTAAATGAAACTTGGCACGATTTAAGTTAATACTACGAGGTATAATATACGATACTTTTTATCCCGAAATTCAGCACGATTCCCTTGGGAGAGGGGATGAAAGTCCAAATGTGCATATCGCTGTAATTCATTAAGGCGTATTCCGATTTAATCCATTCTTTTTTTGTTAGAAAGCAGGTTCTTTAGAGATTTTCCTGTAATTATTTCAAGGTCGTCAATTTCGTAGTTCAGAAATTATAGACATCACGATCTTCAGTATAAGGTCCAAATAACTTGAACCCCGGAATCTACAAGATACTTTGAATGAACGGCTCATCTTAAGCTGGCAAGCATACTTTATCGTATATAGCCATCGTGGAGAGCCCTATTTTGTCAAAGTCAAACTACTCCAAAGGCGTCAGATTTTGCCAAACGATCATCATACCTACATACTACATAGTAGGTATGGAGGTAATACATCGTATAGACTTAATGCTACAGTGTTTTCCTATGCAATTTTATATTCTAATCATACTAATATTATAAATAGTCCGCCAATTCGCATTGGGCCAACGTGGTGGACTATGGCCTATAACCCTTCTCTGAAAGGAGACCTGCGCTCAGTAGTGAGCCGTTGATGGGTTGTTAATGATGATGAATGATGAATATTATAAATGCGAAAGTGTGTTTGTTTGTTGGTTTGTAATTCAATCACGCCACAACAGAGCCACGGATCGACGTGATTTTTTGCATGGGTTGAGGACAAGGGCTACTTTTTATCCCGGAAAATCAAAGTGTTCACGAGGGATTTTAAAAACTAAATCCACGCGGACGAAGTCGCGGGCATCAGCTAGTTACCTAATATAACGATAACTACATAATAAAGTAAATATTTAAATTCATCCTACTTCCTACTAATATTATAAATGCGAAAGATAAAAATGCAAAAGTTTGTGAGGATTTTGTGAATGTTTGTTACTCTTTAACGTGACAACGAATAAGCCGATTTGGCTGAAATTTGGAACGGAGATAGCTCATTACTTTTTATCCCGGAAAATTACAGAGTTCCCGCGGGAATTAAAAACCTTAATCCACGCGGACGAAGTCGCGGGCATCATCTAGTTTTCTATAAATATATGCCTTACTACATATATTATACCTACTCGGTTATCTTATATTTTGTTGTATGTAGGATTGTTGCCAACTAATCAAAGCAGCGTCACACTATCAAACCTCAAAACGCGAGTCTATGGGAGCTTATTTGAAATAATGAACTGTGACGTCATAAACATTTGACATACTTTGACTATCGAGTTTAAAATGGTTATCTCACATAAAACTAACAGCGGACGTGTATTTAACTTATTTGCCTTCAAAAAAGGAGGAAGTTCTCAATTCGTTGGAATCTTTTTTTTATGTATGTTCACCGATTACTCGAAGTCGCCTGAACCGATTTGGAAAATTCTTTTTTGTTTGAAAGGGTATACTTCCCAAGTAGTACCATTTAAATTTTATCGAAATCGGTCGAGCGGTTTTTAAAAAGTCAACAATACTTTGTAGTGGCGCGGGTGTTTGAAGTAATTTTTAAAAAATAATTTTATATATTAAATTATCTATTTAATTATCCGTAAGAAGTAATTTATAGTTTTAACATAGGCATCATCGCAATTGTTCTAAGTAAGTACATTATTATATAAGAAAGTGGATAATAATCAAACACCGAGTGAAACTTGAAGCTCTAAGTACGGATTAGGACGACAGGAAACGGGCAGGACGGGACTTCGGCCATCTAAATTGACCTTTGTTGATAGTTCATGTTAGTAGTTAGTAATCTGCAATCAAAATTCATCCGTAATGTTAACAAAGCTAACGTTTCAATCATTTATCAATTATCACCTACCTAGGTGTCCGTCTCTCTGTCAGAACCTTATAACTCCTGAATTTCTTTAATGCGCAAATAAAATCTAAAACTATGGCCTAAATCCTAAAATAACATAAAGAAAAATTCTAGTTGGTAGTAGTTAAAGTTCGGCCGTTCAGAGAATGCGTTCCTGACACCTATCAGTAAAATATTGTTTACCAAGTTATTTGACACTCAGTTTGGCACAAAATTATAACATTAATTGATTATTTATTGATATAATAATGTTGTTTTAATGCTCATCAATTATTAAAACGGTAAACAACCGGCAATAATATTTTTATCGTAACTGCAACGCCATTACAAAGTTACGTCGTCAGCTCAATCGCGACGTGTCAGGAACTCTGAACGGCCGTAGTTTAGTAAAAAATATTCAATCGTTGGAAGGAACTTTTATAAATAGAGTTCATTCAATATTTTGTTTAATAATTATACTATAAAATTGACGATTTAGGACTTTTGTTCAACACTGATTGTCGGTATATTTTATAAAACTTCGTAAACATAGTATTCCTTAATACCGTAAGTAAAGATTATAGTACCTACTGATAAAACACAGAAATCAATAGTTATGTTACAGTCACAGCATCAATCTATTTTAGAACATTACCTAATAAATCCAGTTAGGAAACATTGCTAAGTGTTTCAACTTAATGTTGCGTGAAAAACGATGTTGGAGGAATAAAGACGTCTCATTAATTTATCCAATAAAAAGTAAAGCAAGTGACTTTTAATTTCTTAATTATACACACGTAACTCTAAAACATAAGAGTTGTGTGCCTTTAAAATCGTAAAGTAAACTCGTTTATTTTGAATGAGATATAAACTTACTGTAATATTAACCTATTCATGAAAATTCACACAATTGTAGCGTCATTACTGAATCAGCAATAAACGTATTCAAATGAGATGATTTGTTCTATTGTTTAGATTCTATCAGCCATATAAAAGGTTTTCAGGAATTTCAGTAACTTTCCTTCAGAGCTTAGAAATGACTATCAATACATAGAAAGGTCCGATCCCGGGTACGTACGCACCTCTGATATTTCGACGTTAGGTGCGTTTAAGAAATTAAATATCACTTGCTTTAACGATGAAGGAAAACATCGTGAGGAAACCTGCACACCTGAGAATTCTCAATAATGTTCTTGAAGGTGAGTGAAGTCCGCCAATTCGCTTTGGGCCAGCGTGGTGGACTATGGCCTATAACCCTTCTCTGAGAGGACACCTGCACTCAGAAGTGAGCCGTTGATGGGTTGCTGATGATGATGATGACATTGAAAAGACTTCGTTCTGAAGATAAATATAAAAAAGCTATCTATGTCATGAGAACACAATATGGTGACAGAACAAATCTAGCCAATAATACCCGCCATAAATTATTAAAATACACCCTCTTCACTTTCCTCAATATGTCATGCTTCTGCTTGTATAGTACTCGTATATCATAAGAAAATAAACATACCTCCTATCATCTTATCGAAAAAATAAAATAACAGCCTTTTCTGTCTCTATCACCTTTTCCATGTGACCTGGCACACACTTTTAGGCCATTTGGGTAAGTAACTAAGGCCTTTAACACATGTCCGCCACGAAACGATAGCAACAGAAAAGAGAAAAATATATCAAAATCAGTATTAATCGCACTCTTAATAAAACAACGACCGACCCTAAAAGAACAAGTTTCACAATCTAGGTAAACACCTCATTTCCTGCAATAAGGTATTAAATAATAATGTTATTAGGTTCGATTTAACACAATACGTCATTAAATAAAGAGATTTTCGTTGATTCCTGAAAGTTACGAATTTTGATTCGGTCGTTGTTTTATTAAGAGCGCGATTTATTTATATAGTCAAAAGTTTTCGTTAGAACAGGCAGTATCGCTATGGTGTCGCTTGCGTTTGACAGAAGAGAAATTCACAGCTGTGGGATTATCTAAAAATGTTACCTCTGATTGGCTTAATATATTATGGCGTTCTTGTTGAATCAATGCACTTCATACCAGTCAATCAGAGGTGATTTCCTCTTTTTTACTATGCTTACCTATTACATTATATTGATTATACGATGTAATTCTTAAGTATAATAAGCAAACTATAGCAATCGGTTTATTTATTTACGGTACACAAAAATAGGGACGAACTTCAGATTATTTTGACTAATCTTGACTATTGACCATAATTTTTGTTACCATACAACTTCATACCATATTGTACTTACGTCCAATAAAGCGCTAATTTTTCACAAGCGCTCATGATTTTCGAACTAATGCTAAAAAAAACTCTTAATTTTCATACTAATATCATCATACTAATATTATAAATGCGATAGTGTGTTTGTTTGTCCTTCAATCACGGCGCAAGAGAGCCACGGATCGAAGTGATTTTTTGCATGGATATAGTTGAGGACCTAGAGGGTGACATAGGCTAGCATAGAGTTCCCAACGGATTTTAAAAGCTAAATCCACGCGGACAAAGTTGTGGGCATCAGCTAGTTAAAAATACATTTGGGTGCCGTATAAATAAGAATACAATACCTCATTTATATCCATAATAATTTAATTTCCTAAACCTATAATAAAAGTTCGAGTAGGTAATCAATGTAATATTATAATGACCGACTCCTTTCCATCAAGTTTCCGTAATGATGCCAAAGGTGATGCTCTAAGAGGGCTTACATATCAAATACTCGTAAGTACATACCTAATGTAATTCATTACATAACGTAATATAAAATTCACTATATATTAATGTGACTTCTGAAGGCTTACATGTACCAGATTGTTTACCTAGAATTAGTTATTCACCCTAATCCAAAAGCGGCAAGACGTGCCAAGGGCTTCTAAGCCATCACTATAACAAAACCTTGCTATAAACGCTTCGATCAATGATGTTCCTCTAAGATATACAGTCCTATAGGTACAAAATATAATTGAAACCACAGATGTTTAAGTAGTACTAGATTTGCGGTTACGAACACTTACCATGTTCAACTGAGTTTTACTGAATTCCGAACTCTAGTTGTTAGTGTGGCATGCCAACTGAACCAGTGTTGAAATGCCAACAATACCTATATATATTCAAGTAGGTAAGTAACAAAAAAGTATAGTTATTTAAGTGAATAATTAGATAATGACATCGTAATTCGTAACACTAGATACGAAATGAAAATTATTATTTCTTGATTTATTCAAATAAACATTTTTTCAACGTTGCAGCTCGAAAATGTAGTTTATGATGCTCTTCAATCCAAAGTACGGGTGTCATTCAGTCTGCTTTCAAAAATGTGTAGCTTTATTATTTTCCTCCATTCCCATAGTACCTTGTATTCCAATGAAAAATGATTAATGATGATCTTGCTGCCATTAAAGATTGGGCCGATTCTTACGGACTTCTAGTCAACCCAAATAAATCTCAAGCAATGATTATTGGCAGCAGGCCGCTAAGAAATCGAATAAATTTTAATAACTCTCCCCAAGTTGTATATGCTGGTATACCAATAGTATTGTACCGCTAAAAACTTAGGACTTATTATGGATGGTAACCTGGCCTGCTCTGCCCATATAAATCAGGTCAGTAAAAGGTTACATTACTCAATTCATTCGTTGAGGGGGCTGCAGAATTTTCTTCCGCTACGTACTAAAATCATGTTAGCACAATCCCTATTACTACCTATCCTTGATTATGCCGACGTCTGCTACTTAGATGCCACCGAAGAGCTACTTGACAAACTCGAACGACATCAGAATTCGTGCATACGCTTTATATACGGACTGCGCAAATTCGATCACGTCTCCAATTTTCGTCGTCAATTAAAGTGGCTCCCAATTCGTTTTCGCCGGAACATGCATATTGTAACTCTTCTTTATATAATATTCTCAACAATAGTTCTTCCCTGATTACTTACGAGAGCACTTTAAGGTTTCACTTCCGCCTGTAAGACCTTTGTGGGCGTGTGTCATCAAAAAGCATCTTGATCTTGCCCCTTCTAACACTATTTTCTATAAATACTCTTTTTCTTCAGAAGCGACGCGCCTATGGAACTCACTTCCTCAGTATATCACACTAATACAGTCAACCAATACATACTTTCAAATTTAGAGTGAAGCAGCACTATCTTTCTTTATGTATTGTATAGTTTATATGTTTATGTATATAATATATGTAGGTATGTATATATTATTTATGTATGTATTTAATTACTTATATATTTTTGTGTATTTTTAGTTTATTATATATTTTATTCAAGTATATATGTAGAGATGTAAATTTTTTAAACCTATACCACTTTGTAATTTTGCCTTACTCACTGTAGAGGGAAGCTGGAAGAAATCTCTTCTTAGAGATAAGCTTCACCTTTGTCCACGTCCTCTATTATTATTTTTAAGGATTGTTTTCATGTACCTACATAAATAATAAAAATAAAAAAAATAAAAAATCTTACAATATTGTGTCGATTTTCATATAAAAATGAGCGTAAGAATTTTTATATTAACTCTTACCTACATATTTTATTACATTACCATTCTGCCCGGCTCACCCAAATCACGATTCCTGCGTTTCTCAGATTTTTCCCTCCTGTACCTATTTACCTATAAACCTAGGTTTATAGCTATAACACGGCTTCAACTATTTATCTTACTGCGACATATAAACATGATCAACAGAACTACCATATATATAATCATAATATTGTTTACCCTACTTTTATATTTTTATCTTTATCTGTTAGGTTCAAGGCATTGGATTTACGAATAAATCGATGGCTCAAGGACCGAATTCGCTCATTGAACATAAATTCTGCTCAGAACGCGTTTAAATTTATGATGCCAGATCTAAAACGTGTGGATAGTTTTTAAGCATTATTTAAATACATCATACAGCGTTCCGAAAGCGTTTTGGCTATTTTAAAATCGCTCCTATGTCCCCGTACCTATCTTATATTGGTAGTATAATTGTTATTTATTAATTCTCATAAAGAGTTTTCGATTCCGCATGAAGGGAATATTAGTGTTACCGGCTCCCGGTACAATAGATGTTCAATAACATCAAACGTACTATTTATTTATATTAAACAGACTATTGACTAATACAATCCGAGGTTTGAATACCATATTAATGGCCAAACCTCGTAGCCTCAACCGGCCCTTATTGATACTTGAGACCCCTAAACTTTCCAGCTTTCAGTTATTGATGTTTGCGAATATGTACCTAGCGGTTAGCGTATCGCAGTCATTGATTTTAGACGTACATATTATTCACTATTTATCATATTGTACTATGGGTAATGAGTGAAAAAACCATAATAGGTAGGTCGGTAGTTTTCGAACAGTGCTTAAATGATAAATGAAATAGGTACTTATAAGTGCAGTCTAGTCTAACTATGAGCCTCATAAGAATGCTCAGGCTCACTCAGCGGGCGATGGAGATAGCTTTGCTCGGAGTATCCCGGCGAGATCAAATCAGAAATGAGGAAATCCGTAGGAGAACCAAAGTTACCGATATAGCTCAGCGAATCGCTAAACTGAAGTGGATATGGGCGGGCACATAGTTCGAAGAGATGATGGTGGTTGGGGTCCCAAGGTGCTGGAGTGGCGAAACCGCACCGGGAGCGGAGTGTTAGAAGACCCCCATTAGGTGGACTGACGACATCAAACGAGTCGCAGGGAGCCGCTGGATTCAGGTAGTGCGAGACCAAAGCCTGTGGAAGTCCAAGTAGGAGACTTTTGTCCAGCAGTGGACGTCTATCGATGGTTAAAGAAGAAGAAAAGAAGAAGTGCAGTCTAAGATGTTGTATAACAAACGGATTTTCAATCTCACAGGAATGAATTCTTAAAACATAGCAGGAATTCTCCTCTCGTTTGCCAATCGTGGCTTTGTTTGAGAACAATACTGAATGCATTCCCGGTACTGAAACTTTGAAAATGCTTTGAAATAGTACCGTCTCGATATAATTGGACTCATTCAATAACGATTTTATGATGCTAAGCGCTGTTTAATATCTCATCATACTAATATTATTAATGCGAAAGTGTGTTTGTTTGTTAGTTTGTTGGTTTGTCCTTCAATCACGCCGCAACAGAGCTCCAGATCGACGTGATTTTTTACATGAGTATAGTTGAGGACCTGGAGAGTGACAAAGGCTACTTTTTATCCCGGAAAATCAAAGAGTCCCCGAAGGAATTTAAAAAACTAAATCCATGCGGACGAAGTCGTGGGCATCAGGTAGTAATATAATAAGCATTTGATGTTGCATCAATCAAGTATTTAGGTACCTGCATTAGTAATGTTTTAGCTGAAAAACAAAACAAAAATTAGATAGTTTTTAAAAGATATAAAATAGTATATAACACAAAACAAGACACACAAAACAAATACAGGCGCACTCTCTCTCTACCCTCACGTACATTGTACATATACATACATAGTCCTATGAGATTAGTTGAGTGCCAAACGGAGAGAGATAAGGTGCAACACCGACATGACAGCTTTACGAGCGAGGCGCGATGGCAATAAAACCGCCAAATTCCCATCTCCAAGCTGCTACACTCTGCTGCTACTGAGAACCTTTTCTTGGTCGCATACTTCATTGCTGAAAGTGACGTTGGTAACTTCTACCCGTTCATTTCAAGTTGGCCGTCGTCGATCGTCACAAAATGACGTCATACTGGTATCGTCGACATAACAATTATTATTATTGTAAGTATCTTTTACTGTAGAGAGACGGAAGTTTTCTTTTCTGGCAATACTTTTCATGGCAATGACGTCTTGAATGACGAAGGGCGTGATTTTTAATTTCTTATCTTTCTCCTCTTCAAAGAAAATCATTAATTAAAGTAATAAATAGTCTGAGCTATGTTAATATTTTCTTTTTGTACTCTTCGTAGAAAACGATACTTGAACAATAGTAACCAAACAACAATCAATCACTAATTAAAACAACAAAAAATTTAAACGTAACATTAACAAAAGTTTGAAAAAATTCGGTAGTGACAATTGCGAGCGGTACGTTGTTATCTGTACTAAACGGGTCTGACTTGAGGTGCGGTGCGGGGAAGCGCGACGTGACGTATCGGCCAACTTGAAGTGAACGTGTATTAGCATTCCACTGTGTTGGTGTCGTGTGGTGCGGGCTGTTACGTTCCCTCAAATATGGTCGAGCGAAGCAATGGCTGGATCATGCGTCATGCTCGTGAACGGGTGCCGCCGGCGGGAATGGGGCTACTTTCTGTCTGCCCGTCTTTGACATGAATTGAATTGTAGTACATTTTGTGGAAATATCATATTCTATTCTAACAAAGATGCACGGGTTAAATCAGCTTGGCATCCAGCTGCCCACAAGATAGTATAAAAACTTATTACAATGTAATAGCTACTTATTAATATTGTAAAATGATTATTTTGAAAAGAGCAACTGCTGAGTTTCTTGCCGGCTCTTCTCAGCAGAATCCGCTTTCCGAACCGGTGGTAGAATCTTGACGTGTCATAAGAGCCACAGGTTGGCCTACATGAAATAAATAATTTTGAATTTTGACTCTGTCCAGTCTTCGGCCTTTCGAAATGCGGTTGTACGTGGAAGGCCAATGAGTGACTTCACCAGACCAGTGACTAGGTGGTTGATCGCGTGGTCTTTTTTCTTCTACCTGCCTACAACTATACCTAAGCTTCTCCGATTAACTCGACGGGTGTCGGGTATTATGACCAAATTAATACAGAAGGTTTTACTAACACATGGTCAAAAGTCTCCTGTCAACACGAAATATGATAGAATAAGTAACCCCAATAAGTTTGATGGCCCAAACTGGGACTGGCGCGCGGGACCTCGCGCAGCTGTTATAATCTACGACGAGGTAATCAAAAACATTAATTTCAGAAGTCACAACCCTTCTTGCTGGTTTGAAGTTTCTTATGTAACGTGATAAGAAATCTTTTGTTTTGTTATCATTAACGACCTGCCTAGACAGAATAATGGAACTCGACGGCAAAAGTTTTTTTTCCTCAAATAAAATGGTTTATTATAATATTATGCGATATTTCTTTTATGAAGTTTGGTGTCAATTTAAATAAAATATCAGAGTTGGTATAACTTTACTCAGATAAAAATAGTAAACTGTACCTAACTAGTGGTTCGCCCCGAACCACAGAATATATAATAGTACTACGTACAGAAGTTTCACTCCTTTGATGTTGACTACTTGCCGGCGCTTTAATAGCCTACATATTTTTTATAAAATAGATAAATCACGCACGCAAGCTAAATTAGACTTTATAGCTCGGCGCGAGGATCCATATTGCTTTGGATCTGTTCGCCTTCCTACGTCACGGACGCCGTGGCGTGGTTGCCTAGGGCTGTCAACAAGGAGTAAAAAACTTTTATTTATTTATTTATTTTCCCATAATATAAACAAAGAGGCGATACACATGATCTATTAACTAGACACCGTCATAAACTACTAGGTAGGTAGTGTAAACAACAAAATTAGTTGAAATCTTGTAAACCATAAATTAGTTTACAAGATTTTGACTTATGAAGTCCTGTTCTAGGTAGGCCTATACCTATTTCAGTATTTTGTGTTAAAACATAAATTACTTACTTAGTTGTTATAAACAGGCAATATAGGTATATAGTAGGACCCGCGCTCGCCCAGCTAGACGAGTGCGGGTCGCGGGTGGCGTAGGCGGGAGGGGCAGCCATCGGCAAGGCAAATCTCTGCGCGCGACTCATAAGTAGGTACAACTTCAATAGTGAAGTATAAAACAGTTAAATTCTGTGATAGGATATAGGTACCTACATAGTGTAAGTACTACTGTGGTTAATTTATTGTATAGTTAATAAGTTTTCGCTACGTAAATAAATAACTAGATACTTACTGTAGGTATCAATTGGTACACACTCCGTACAATACCTTAATAATTTTAAGTAGGTACCTTCTAACATAATTTTAATTATGAAATAAACTCACCTTTCAGTATCCTTGGGTAACATAAAATATGATAAATAATCATCTTTTGAGCTCATAAGGCATCCATCCACACAACAATAATTACTACGACGACTTTTTGCCATTGTTTCATTATTTTATGTCCATCCATATAAAATATATATGTCTACAACTATTTTATCCTACAACTAAATATACTAAACATAAATTAAAACTATTTAAACCAATATTTACAAAAAAGAATTTACGCGTAAGCAATGTTGAAATCAGTAATACGTCACTCGCCTAGAACGCGCTAGCCCCGACTGTCGTTGCACTCAATGAGTGTGCGCGACTGTAGGTATCTAAATCGCATAAGTACCAAGAGTGAGACAGGCCTGCCCGAACTGAGACCTCGCGGTAACGGTATCCCATGATTATTCATTCAATCGATACATGATAACCAAAACTGACATTATTATTATGCCCGTTTTCACCAAACATACCTAAATCATCCCCTAAGTAGGAGTCTCTTAACGTAGGTAGCTCCTAAATACAATCCTAAGTCCTAACATCCGTCCCAATATCCTTTTAGGTGTCCCGTACAGGATCGTGATAAATAAGTTGACAGAAAACATCAATCACCTAACTTATAGGTAGCCCGTAAAGGTTAGGGAACGTTAGTGAAAACATTGAATTATTATGTAGATACTAACGAGTGAAACCGGGTTACGGGCATCTGTACAAATCGTCATCTATCGACGCGAATAGAAAATATACAATATTTAACTAAAATTTAACTAAAAAATAATTTTAATTGAATAATATGGTACAAAAAAAATTACAATACAATTATTGTATTATAATAAGTAACTAAATAATAATGGTCGACGCAAAACTGTTTTTGGGATAGGTCGTTAGTCGTAACTCGTAGTTCCATGGGAATAGTTACTGACTGCGCCATCTATTAGCATTATTGTGAAGCTATGTTGATGCTATATGAATTACTGATGTACATTAAAAATTAAATAATCTCGTTTTTTTTATAATATTCATATAATTTTAGTATTTGTTGTTCAAGTACAGGATATAAGTGACCTAAAAACATAAAATCAGTTTGAAAATCGATAGCGGATTGTCCTAGAGAGCGTCTTCAAGCGAGCGTATAAAATCGCCACTTTGAAAGCCCCCCATTTCGTCAATTTTAAGGGAAAAATTTAAAAAAAAATATTTTTGTACTCAGTTCAAAATTATCTTTAAAATGATACGTAACAATTTTATGTAACGCGATATTTTTTTTTTTACTTCGCATTCGCTTCTATGAAAGCCCCCCTGAAATAAAGGTTTTTATAACTTTTTAAGCCATTTTCGGCTGGAGGCCATCGATTTACATATTATATCTAAATTTGAAGTAATTACGTTCAGTAATTCAAAAGTTATAAGGCTCTGACAGACGGACGGACGGACGGACGGACAAGTGCAAATCGCTCTAGTTAACTCAGAGACCTCGCTTCGCTCGGTCAAATACGCCGGTACGTAGGTACATAGGTACTATTTTTATCAACTAATGTTATTTTATTTATTTTAAATTACTGGCGACTTTATTGAAAAATATACTCCAGTGACAATTTTGAATTAATTTAATTATACATTTTCATGTTCTATACAAAATTTAGACTATCTACCTACTATGACATTTACAAACTACAACATTTCACTATAAAGTCTCTTTTAATTAGTTAATATGTATATTGTACACACAATCGTTAAATCTATACATACCTATAATAAAACTGTAACTGGAAGATTTCTGTACATTTAATATAGTGTATCCGCATCCTAGTAAATATAAAACCACGCGAAAGTTGTAGACCTCACTTCCTAAACAAAAAAATCTTAACATTACCCTCAATCTATATAATGGAGATGGCTTTATTTGTGAGAAAGCATTACAACCTATATACAACTACGGAGAATACAAAAAAACACGAACGAAGCACGCGTCGCAAAAATAAACTTGCATATCCCAAATGCAAATTAAAAATTTCTACCCGCGGCCCATTATATAGATCAATTAACATATATAATAAAATCCCAAATTATATTACAGATAAAAATAATGTTAGAACCTTTAAGCGAAAACTAAAAGAATGGCTAATAAAAAATAGCTTCTACGAGATAGACGAACTATTCCAAAAATAGCAGTAAACTTTAAGACCTCAATTGCGCATCAGGCTATGTTCTAAAATGAATTAGATATTATCATAATGTTATGACGAACTATTTTGACATACGAATGACTTCCAATCTGTTAATGAATAATATTGATTCGACTTTTAACTATTCTAACCTACTTATGTAACTTTGCAACGCTCTAACGGGGCCTCATGTAATCTAACAATATATTATGTAATTAAGTGGAAATACATAAATTCAAATAATAATAACAAATAAATAAATATATTTAAATATGTGATAGAGCTTATGACCAATTATGACATATGGACTTAATCAATCTGACGAACCATTTTGACATATTATTGAATGACATATTGATTGATTATCATTTTCCTAGTAATTCAAATCGTTAACCTATAATATTGTATTCCGATCTGTTAATGAATAATATTAATCCGACTTTTATTTAACACGAAATCGAAAATATTTTTTTAATGACATAATATTATTATTAATTAATTTTATTAATTACATACGACACTATCAATAATAATTAATACCTAAAAAAAAAAAACTGAAATAAAAATAATTTCGATAAAATACTCTAATAAAAACTAAACTTAGTATACATTATTAATACTCTAAATAGTAAATAATAATGTATACTAAGCTAACCTAATTACTTTGTAAATGTAACTTTGCAATGCCCTGACGGGGCCTCATGTAATCTAACTATAGTTATAATTAAGTGTAAGTGGATACATGAATGCAAATAAATAAATAAATAAATAAATATATTTTGAAAATTTTAATTGGGTTTGGCTTTACTATCGATACTGAGCCCAAAACAGATTTTTATTTAATTTTTGTCTTTTTGTCTGTTTGTTTGTCCTTCTTTCACGTAAAAACAACCGCACAGATATCTACAAAATTTTATACCGTGGTAGCTTATTACTCGGGTCAACATCTAGGCTACTTTTTATCCCGAAAAATCAAGGAGTTCCCGAGGGACTTTAAAAACTAAATCCACGCGGACAAAGTCGCGGGCATCAGCTAGTATAGTATATAATCTTAGTCTCTTTTCTACAAAATAAAGTAATTTTTAATTGACGTAATTTGTAGTTTCACTTTAGACTTTAAAAAACCTTTTTTTACTATAAAGTAGTACAAAAATTATATAAATGCAAAAGTGTGTTTTTGGTTTGTCCTTCAATCACACAGCAACGGAGAAAGGAATCGACTATTTGCACGGATGCACCTAATACAGCTACTCTTAATTACATACCTAGAGAGTGACATAGAACAATTTTTATCCCGAAGGGTTAAAGATTGAGGATTACCCTGCAGGACTTTTAAAAGTCTAAATTCGCGGACGAAGTAGCGGGCAAATATTACTATATAAAATATGTTTCACGTGCGTGCTTAGGAACTTTAACACAAAGCCCAGTGGACATTTTAAATTATATACCTACACCATAATTACAATACCTCTATATATTATACTGTCTGACAAAAATATTAAAACATAAAAAGAAACGAATAGATACTCATAGAAGAAATATTTTTAAGAAAATAAAATAAAATTAGAAAACAGTGCATTATTTTCCAAAAAAGATAATTAAAATATTGCCATTGAGGAGCCAAATATATTGTGGAGAGAAAATTGAATTCCAGTAATAATACTTCCACTATCCGAAACACGAATAGTCGATGTACTCGTAGCACTGTTACATATAAAATATTAGGACTTTAAAAAGTCACATTAGATACTACTAATATTTATATAAGGTATGTTTATTTTATTTCATAATATTATGTAAAAGTATCTATTTCAAGTTCCGTTAGCTCTTATATTTGCATAACATTGAAGAAATCTCAATATATTTTAACAACCGTAGCTATGAGTTTACATTACAAAATACACGCAGCTACATTGAAACCATCGACGCTATTATAGTGTATTGACGTAACTAGTGTTTACTAAAGAATTTTCAAATTTTTACTTCAAATCTTCAGTAGTTAGTATATAAAATGCCTGCATGATAGTAAATTTTTATTTGCTTCTTTTCGATTTGTTAGAATCAATACATCATCGATCATCATAGTATAGATACATCTATACATCGATAATATATGTAACGTACCTACCACTCGGGATTATCAGTACCGTGTTTTTTCAAACTTTTGTTTTGTTACGTTTAAAATTGTTTTGTTAAATTTTAAGTTGTTAGTTATTGTTGTTTAGTTACTATTGTTCGCGTGTGCTCTACGATGAGTAAAAAAGGAAAAGTATTGCCAAGGAGTATCCCATAGCGCAGAGTGCAGACTATTTATTACTTTAATTATTGACTTTCTCATTCAAGACGCCATGAAAAGCATTGCTAGAAAATAAAACTCCCGTCAGTGTCGTGCTGACAGTAAAAAATTCAATCATTTTTTTATGTCAGCGGTACAGTATTACGTCATTTTTATAATGGTCATCGACGGCCAACTTGAATTGAACGTGTAGTACATTCAATATATTAACATTCCAATAAACTTGAGGATAAGATAAATCATATTATTATTCTTTTGTCTGTACTTGGTAAACAGTTTTGAATAAAATTCTATTTAATGTCTTCAATACACAATGCAATGCAATTTTGTGCCTACTCAACATGATGATAAAGAATACTTGCTGCACCTTCTAGTTACAAATCAAGTAGATTTAGGTTCGCATTATAATCTTAAATAAGTATTATAATATATAAAATACTAACCATTATTGTTAGAATTATTATTGTAATTCTAAAACAAACCAACTTAACCAACATTCGTAATCAATATTTACATTCATACAAAATCATATTATAAGTACCTCTAACTTAACAAAATATTCCGTACTCTACATATGTTTTTCGGATATAAACGACAATTACGTAGAGAATAGAGATCGTTACAAAATTAATTTATATTTATTTAAATTATGTATAAACTATTTTTTGTATAATGCAGTAGGTATATCCAGGTATATCCATATTATTCAAACCTACAAAAAAATTAGGTCAAACTGCCCATAACAATTCACAACAATTAACTCCGATCACATAATATTGAACTGTTTTCGTTGTTCTCTCAATGAATAAGTGAGTAATAAAAGTAGATTAACAGTTATTTAATATAATATTCGACTCAATTTTCGAAAGATATTTATTTCTCTTTAGCCGCTTACGTTAGATCTATAATATTTTAGTGTTTAAATAGTTAAATGTGCGGTTTGAAATTATTGAGACGGTTCAATCCCCACTCGTCATCATAATATTATCGTGACTCGTGCCCACTACTAACACAAGCTTTTCACTTATTTGGAGGGGAGAAAGAAATATTAAGAATAAGAATAAGAATAAGAATAATTTATTTATCAAAACAAAAATTAAACACTACTTAATTACAAGTTTTATATTTGCTTTATTTGCAAATTGCTTCTGAAGCTGAACTAGGAGGCCCTGCACCTCAGCTTCAGTGCCTACTCCCCTGGACGTTTATGCGTACAAACAATATCAAAATTATTCAAAATAACAAAAACAAAAAATATTCTAGTGGAAAAGTATAACACTCCGTTACTTTTCCACTAGAATATAGTGGAAAAGTGACGGAAGAAAATAAAATCTATCTAAATAAAAATCTCGTGTCACGATGTATGTTCGGGATAAACTCGAAAACTACTGAACCGATTTTGATCAAACTTCGTAACTATCTGTAATTTGGTCCAACTTAAAAGATAGGATAGTTTTTATCTTAATTATTGACATCAATATTTGTTATTGCAAATTAAAATATGTTAATTACACAAAGGGTTTTGTTTGAAAGGGTGGTCCCATTTAAATTTTATCGAAATCGGTTGAGCGGTTTTTTAAAAAATCAACACTAATTTATAAATACTTTGTAGTGGCGCGGGTTTTTGTAGTGGGTTTTTTTTAAATATTTTTTATATTAAATTATTTAGTAATTAGTATCAATATTAGGTCATCTCATTTATAGAATTCACATTATTTGGTCGTTACTTTAAACTAAGGCTGTACCTATACCTATATAGGTACTTATTTTTTATAATACAACATGTCGGATCCTTAAAATTAATCACCATCTATCCTTGCTATAGTAATTGAAACCCCGACGTCGTCGTTGAATTTATCTAAATGTGAGCTGCACCATTCACGGTTTATATGCTAATTTTATAACATCTTTAAACTAACATAGCTTCATTTTCATGGAGATTTTACTTTAATCTAAGTATGCTACTCAGACTGCTCTTCAGAAGTTTCTAGGAGGAGTAAAACAGAAAACTAGAGCTTTTTCTATTTCCAGAGAGACCAATAATTTTGAACAATATACATAGTACTCACTTACACAGAATTATCGATACTTACTAATTATATATAATATACATGTCTACAAAGTGTAAGAAACATTCACATATCAAACATCATAGTTACTATCATCATACTAATATTATAAATGCGAAAGTGTGTCTGTTTGTTGGTTTGTCCGTCAATCACGCTGCAACAGAGCTACGGATTGACGTTATTTTTGGCGTGGGTATAGTTGAGGACCTGGAGAGTGCTACTTTTTATCCCAGAAAATCATAGAGTTCCCTTCCCAAGTGATTTTAAAAACAAAATCCACGCAGACGAAGTCGTGGGCATCAGCTAGTTAAAAATAAAACTAGTGGTTCCAATAATAATATTATTACATTGCCGTGGTTAAAATTGAATTGGCATAATTGTGAGGGCAAACAGATGCACAGTGCACTGTCTATGTCTCACATTCTTCATACTTAATCCGATGGGATGGCAATCCGACACGACCAGCCAGGGTACCAATAATTGTCTAAAAGTTATTCCATTCATCGTATTCGTATTCGATGACATTAGCGTCAAAGTAAAATATTCCTTGATTGTATTGATTTAAAGTCACAAATTCAGTACAATTGATTTTAACATCGAGCGTTTTAGAGTGTATCGTACATACCTAAACGTATAAGAATGCATACACGAAATTGAGCTCTAATTCAATGCTGTTATTGTTTATTTTACTTTGCGCTAATGTCATCGAATACGATTACGGTCAATGGAATAACTTTAGACAATCGCACCTCAGATATCAGGAGCAAGGCCGACGACTAATACTTGCTCTCCGAGGCACAGGGGTGTAATACCGACAACTGCCCAACTCCGGGCTAATATCGTACCCACGTCAGAAGTTAAACCACTTAAACTTTTCTAGAGTAATCTTAAGTGTTCAGAGGACTTCCGGAAATAAATTAAACAGCTCATTGTTCTATCTCCAAATTATACTTAAAACGATTATATTAATAATAATAAGCAAAATTTCATTATACTGACCCTTTGAGTATATAACCAATTATATACTCAAAGTACCGACCCCACATATTCGCACGAAAGTGTAGTAATGATAATCTTAAATGAAAAGAAAATGTTTTGGCATGGTTTTTGACAGCATTCACCATTTTCTAAACTGTGTATAATATTATAAAGAACCTACATTGTTGGCGCATACTTATAGGTATCAATGACTTACGTACGATTATCTCCATCTCCAACACATTAGTACCTATGTAAACTACACGCATGATTGCAAATGTAAATAATCCCGGATTTTGTGAAGTGTACAAACAATTCATGCAATGGGATTGTATGAATAGGATTAAGGATACAATATAGGAAAAACAGGTAGGTAAACCGCTCTAATAAAATAATCTTCACCGTATATTATTCACAAAATCGTAAGAAAATTTGAGATTTTCGTAAAAGGTGTTACAGGAAGCGCAAATGGGTTCGCAAATAAATGAAAATGATAAAAAAACGTATTCGAATTACATTGTTAACAACCAATCAGACGCCTAACAAGCGTGATCTAATAGGCCGCAGGTGTTATGTTTATATAACTCATATTACTAACAAAGAAATCAATCTCTTTATGTATTGAAAAACTGTTGTACGAGTAATTCTCCTTCGAACAATAAATCGAGAAAACTTGTAGCGTATAACTTGAACCACTTTAACTTTCCTACGCAGGGAAGATGGAACCAAAGGTTTTAGTTTAATATCAACTTTTGTAATATGTACATGTGCTGTTCTTTTGTTTTAAGTTTTCTTCATCTTATTTTTCTTTTAGACTTTTAGTTTTGCGGCACATCAACGAATACGTAGTAAGGAAGGAAACTTATTAAAGTTCGTAGCGTAGCTACTCGTGTAGTGATTCGTAGCAGTGTCGCGAGACAGGTTTAGCGACTGTCAAACTAAGATGATGATGGCATTCACATTATCACAGCTTATTTACAATAACATAGTCTTTGTAACATAGATTCATCTCTTAAAACAAAGAGGTGATACCATGGAAGTATTCTATTGATACTTCTATGGGTGATATCTACACATAATTGACTATAATATACACTGTCATAAACTACGAGTAGCAATAGGTACCTACTATCATGTAGTATGTCACGTGCAGAAATCTTTTGTTTTGTTGAAGAATAGAATAGCGGATAGCCATCCTCAATTTTTTTCTATTCTTTTTTCGCCAAACTACGCTTTTATAACATAGTTCCGAAAGATTTGGACATTCACACAAGTTCGAAACCATGTGTAAAAAAAATATTCGCTCGTTTGCCGCATCGCTGTTTCATCTTAAAAATCCCGATTTTCCCGATCGCGAATCTCTATTACTGTACGGTCTATGCCGAAACCGTTCAATTCGCCCAGTCATCATTCACGCATTTATTATTATAAATACACTTATTTATATTTCATTCAATAGTGCACATGCCACCGCATCGCGCTCACGCTACTGCAATCAAGTTATTAGCCTAAGTTGGGGTCAATAAACTTGTACCTCTATCAAGTAGTTTTATTACTGTGCGGTCCTGCACCCTGATTCAGAACATTTCGATAACTTCCCGTTTCGATACGGTTAGATATCGATCTCGTATCGAAAATTTTTTGTCGTGCGATTCAGAACGTTCGGTTAGAGAATTCGATTCGATGTCGACTACGGAATCGGCTTCGGTATCGGTATCGACAAGTTACATTAAATTACATGTGGATTTACGAAGTTTGTTGTTTTACCAAAATTTCACTTGATAATAAATTCATGTTAACACTAAATAAATAGATTTTAATCATTTTGGAAGGTCATTGAAGTAATTATTTAAAATGATAACTTGTTAAATTATTGACGGCCAATTTTCAGCCTCTGCGATAGATGGCGCTAAGTTCATGTTTCATCCCTCTGGGTTCTTATTTTATTTTGTTGTGGTGTACATAATATGTTATTGTAATGTTTAAATACGTACAATATGGTAAGTAAACATCTACATACCAAAATCATCCATCATAATAATTTTATACGAAAAACCAGTAAACACAGTACGAAAACAAAAGGATACCGGATGCCCTGTAGCTTTCGATAAGTTACCAACTAAAATTATCGGACGTTCGGAAAATCTTATTCGATAAGGTTGTTGTGAATAGCGTTTGATAGAAGATATCGAACGATATCTACGTCGGTTCGATTCGGTTTCGATTTTGACAACTTCTCTGTCGATACGAGTACTCTGAATTGAAAATTCATCTTATCGTACGATAGCAAACCGAATCGATCGATAATTATGTTATCGTAAGGTTCTGAATCGGGGTGCTGAACCGTATACTTTTTCGAGATGAAACATTAAGTTGAGTCAATTTTACTACATATTTAATGAATTACTTAATGACAAAGTTGCGTGGAAGCAATCGGCAGAACACACAAAACAACACTGTGTAGGTCAATGATGTTATATATGTGTAGGTACTTTCGTTAAACGACACGTCGTCGTGTCGTAGCCGTTGTGAATGAACGCGTTATGAGTTGTGACACTTTTTCAAGTACTGGAATATAATATCTATAGCCTTATAGAAATAATCCTGAGATGCTACACCGTATTTTTACCAGATTCACTATTGAGTGAGCCAATTCGGTCTTTGAGACATAAATATTTATACCTACAAAAAATCTTTGTATAAAATCACTCCCCGTCACTCTTTATTTTCACCTAGATTTTCACAACACTCAATCGTACTCTACCAACATTCGTAAATAACAAACGACAGTTCATCTAAAAATAGCTCTTTACGTAGAACGTCGAAAAAGTTGCCAGCATTATTCGCGACCCGATCACGTGTTTCATCGATTGCAAAAGCAACGTGTCAGCAAACATAACTTGGTGATACAAATTGTTTTTGCGTATTATATTTATTTATTCACCTTTATACACTAATTTATTTATTATTACAGGGTATCATAAGGTATATCTTAGTATACAACCCAAGACGGCAGCGTGCCTGAACATAGGCACAGCCCCCCCTTTTCTCTTTCTATGATCGTTAACGCTGGAGAGCAGGGGTTCTCAAAGTTTTTTTCTCGCCTCCCTTCTGAAAGAATTGGAGGCGTGATAAAAAACTTTGGGAACCCCTGCTTTACAGGAAGCGATCTTAAAAACTATTAATTGGTAGCCAAGTCGACACAATGTTCTCGATCGGTCATTCACTCTACGGTATAGAATTCACGCTACACGCTTTTCTTTATATACATACACGCTTACGCACACGAATACACGCTTCCTCTAAATCAGGAGTCCAAAAAGTTTTTATCATGCCTCCTTACATTTCAAAAGGATAAAAAAACGAAGGCGTGATAAAAAAATGCGTGAGTGTCGTGGAGCACTCGGTTGGCACGAAGTTCCTTTTAATAATAAATTAATAATAAAAATAAAAAAATTAGGGAAAAATTCCACATGTAGAAATTATTTAAAATAAAATTGAAAATAGAAAATTCGGTCTGTCGAGCTGGGATTCGAACCATCGACCTTTATGCGACTGTAGAAACCACAAGGCTACGGAGATCTAATATTGTAGTGTGAAAATATTGAACACAATGCCAAATTCACATTCAAAAAAGTGTCGGTTCAATTTAGTCTTAATTTTTTCCGTCTAGCCCCCTTTCGCATCGCGCGATAAGGAACTACGTTCCAAAAAACTTTTGAAACCCCTGCTCTAAAGCTTTAACGATCATAGAAAGAAAATAGATTCGACACATGTAATTTGGCTAGGAGGGCTGGTGCCGAGCGCATTGCAGCCGTGTATCTGTGGTCGTCTAATGGCAGGGTAATTTTATACGACAGAGGCAGTCCAGCATACTAGTATCATAGAGGTCAGTGCGTCAACGTTTTGTTGCAGCCTTACAGCGCAGCCATGTCGGCCGCGTGTCGCGATCGCTACGCTTTGACGGTGGTGGTGGTGGTAGCAAGCTCGCTGTCCCGACGGTGCACCGCCATCGGCAGCACCTTGCCCGCTAGTCGTGTGAACGTGGAGCGGAACTGGCGACTCATGCTGCAGTACAGCACGAAGTTCACCGCAGAGCCGACCAAGGCCATAAGATCCATCACCTCACCTGCAAAACAAGCAAAAGTTTAATAAAAAAGCAAAAGTTTAATAAAAAGTTTAATAAAAATCAGCCACGAGCGAGTCGCGCCTCACTCTTTTAGGGTTCCGTACATATGATCTTTTTTGAAAGTCGGTTAAGAAAGTAGCCTATGTTACTCCTTATAACATCAGCTATCCGTCGGGGAAAGTCCCGTCAAAATTGGTCCAGCCGTTCACGCGCGATGCCGTGACCAAGGGAAATAGGGATTCATTTTTATATATATGAGTTTAGAAGATTGTTTTACAATTGCACATACGTATTTTTTTGTAGGTTTTATGTGATGACAATGATTTCGTCTAGTTTTTCGACCCATTTATGTGTATCCAATTTACAAATAATATAATATTATAGAATATCAATATTAATATTTAAAATTAAATGTTTTTTTTTTTAATAAATAAGATACTCAATAACTTCTTTTTCCCTTTGTCACTTTATACACCTAATGAGGCCCTTAGGAAACACCTCCTGACCCAAAAGCTTGAGCTGACTTACAGCGACTGAAATAGGAAGGTTTTTATTCTTTAGCATGAACCTATTGAAAAACTAAATAAAGTACCTACTTCTTTTTATATAAAACTCTATTGTGTCTTAAAAAATGCAGAGGATTATTAAAACAAAGCTTTGATTTTGGGACTTAAATCGAATATAGCTATTAGGATGGACTAACGCTTTGAGCCTTTGAATGATCAAATTCTGATCTTCGGAAAATTCAATTGATTCAAAATGTGCTTTAGAAACGATATTAGCAAAAATATAAAATGGTATGAAACACTGACCTCTTTATTTGTCTAATCTAAGAAAAAATCGAGGGAGGTTGAATATTTTTCGGTATGTACATAAGTCCTTGTGGTGGTGCGTAAGACGAAATGGAAATACAGATAATATTTATGTTCACGTAGCTCATCGCATGTTTCACGTGGTATTCAATTCGTGGATTGTTGTTAGTTGAATTGTTTCTGTTTTTCATCTCCAAACAAAAAAAAATATTACTTATTACAAAAATAAAAATCTCTTATTGCACAAACAAAACTAATAACTCCAAAAGGCAAACGATCCTACTTACTACTATTCCTATTCCACTATTTTCTTATCTTCTTTTCTCTTCCTTATCTTATCTTTATTTTATCTTTCTAATTAGGTAAATAAAGATTTACCTTCAGAGATTTTTCATACAAAAGACAAACAAAAAGTACTTGAAATAATGTAAAAAGTCGATAAAAGCAGATGTTTTATTCATTAATAATTATAAAAATTGAGTCAGTGAGGTAAACATGCGGGACAAATCTTTACTCACAAAAATCATGCCTTTAGAGAGGATTTCAACAAAACATCGTTAGAATCAGCCCTCGCGAGTTGTCCATTAAATATGTTTTCCTTTTGAAGTTCGAGAAATAAGAAATGGTTGACAAGCGGTGAACAATAATTAAAACGCTATACCTAAAAACCTATAATTTTTTCAGTCCAAAATCGAAGGAAAAGGAGTATGATTTTGAATTATTTACCTATATTAGGCTCCTACTTTTTAACTAGTGGTTCGCCCCGAACTGAGACCTCGCGGTATCCCATAATTCCCATAAGGTAGTTTTAACTATATTATTATATCGTAAACGGGTGTTACGTAGTATACGATTTCATAATAAAAAATATTATAAAATGCCATGACTGAGCATGTCTAGATGCGCGCTCATCTTTACATTCATAGACACAGTACCATCATACGGTAGTAAATAGGTGCTAACGTCTAATTATTGTAAATAGAAACGGATTTACTTTTGCAAAAACAACGTGATACTTTTATTGATCATAATTTGCTAATTGAATAACATAATTAGTAATAGACAAAATAAGAATAGATGACGCAAAACTGTATTTACAATATTAAAGACAGCGCCATCTATTAACAGTATAGTGAAGTTTTGTTAAAAACATTGATGCCCATTAAAACTTAAATAATTTCGTTTCTTTATAATATTTATCAAATCTTAGTATTTGTTGTTCAAGTACAGAATATAACTCAAATTATGTGTAAATTTCAAGTTTTAAAATAAAGTGGTTTTAGAGATCTAGCCTCGAATTCAATTCAAAGCCCCCCATTTTGTCAATTTTAGGAAAAAAAATTTAACAAAAAAACTTTTGTACTCTGTTCCAAATTATCTTTAAAATGAGGTACTGCAACTCTATGAAATGCAAAAAATATATTTTACTTCGCATTCACTTCTATGAGAGCCCCCCTGAAATAAAGATTTTTATAAATTTTTAAGCCATTTTCGGCTGGAGGCCATCGGTTTACATATCATATCTAAAATTGAAGTAATTACGTTCAGTTATTCAGAAGTTATAAGGCTCTGACAGACGGACGGACGGACGGACGGACGGACAAGTGCAAATTCACTCAAGTAAACTCAGAGACCTTCGCTTCGCTCGGTCGATTAGATTAATATTTTTAGGTAGGTAGGGGACTATTCTTATTTTTATTTATTTAATTTAATCTTTTCTTTTAGAATACAGCATTCTACTTATTTAATAAATGCATTTAAAATATATAGAGAAAATCTGGAAACCATATCAAAGTATGTAGTACGTAAGTATGTAAGTACCTACCCTCTATTAAACGCTGTAATGCAAACACGTGACTACTTGTCTAATAAATTCTTTCATGTTCAAAGATCAAAGCTTTGTTCATAATAAAAAATACCAATGACTTCTGTATAGACATAAAACGAATATAAAATATGAAAAAATTCTGTATCTATGTAATAAACCTACACGTTATAATGGTTGTTTTTGTTTCCCATTTCGTCGTTTCATTAGTAGGAATATTCGGAGCCAATTCTTTTTCGGCTATTAGATGAATACCTACTTGTCAGTGAACTGCTTCAATTATAAACTTCTGCTTTCCCATTGATAAATACCTACCCAATAAGTGTGTTTCCGTTGTGGAAAGGAAAAGTATAAATTGTAGGTACAGTCAAGAGCTCATGAAGCTGTAAAACTTATAAACATAGTTAGCTTTTAATTATATTAATGATGATGATAATATCTCCATATTATATCACTCGATCTCTTACTTCAACCTAAATTCATTATGAAGCATTATTAACGTATCGTAGAACAAAGTTTATAGCCTGGTACAATGAACGTCAATGTCTCATGAAAAATTTATTAACTACTCTTTTACTGGGTCATAATATTACTTAGCTTACGAGTCATTATACGCGTGCATTTTCTATCTTTTCAGTGAGAGCACCGTTTTATGTAGGTATAGTAAGTACCATTTCAGTAATTTTCTGTATGGTCGGTATATACGTTATCTACCGAATGAAAGCTTACAAAGCATATTTCTGATTAGAATGGCATGGTACGTGCGGGGGTGGTTTACTAAAAGATCGCTTTATCAATCCTTTCGTTGAAAATTTCTACAAATAGATGCACAGGGATGAAAACGTCGCCAAAAAAACCATATTATTTTTAAATTGGTCGATTGAAAGGATGAATTGCAACTTTTTAAAAAAATAAATATTAAATTTACTCATAGTCAAAGATATGAGGTTATTTGGGACATGTATAATGTACATGTACTAATCTAATGTACATGGTATAACATGTACTCGTATGTATAATTATACAGTTATTATATTATTAGTTTTGTTAATTAAATATAACAAACAAAAAATATAACCTATAGATGGAACGAGAAACACTTATTGGGGTCACAGAATACTTTTAAATAAAAATAATAGGTGTTTTCTTTATGTTCACAGCGCCAAATCCCACTTGTGTAGGAAAAAACGTGGCGAAGTATCTTGTTCATGTAATAAATTTGCGTCCGTAATAATATTATTTAAGTGCCTCTACGACGTGTATACTACCAGGAGATCGTAAAATATATCGAATTCAATCATGACTTCAGGGAACCACGGGTTTTATATGACACTACTTAAATTATTATGATAATAATGAAACTTGAAACGTCTAGCGAGTTGTGAGCTATAGATAAGTAGTAAGCCAATGCTATTATATAGTTTAGCTTGGTGTTCACGTTCCATACAAATAAATGCTGAGCGATATGGTTGAGATAACATTAATTACTAAGTGATACGGGTACCTCCTCTCTCACTCTACACTCTCTCATACCTCTGACTTTTCGAAGTTAAGTGCGTTTATGCAATTAAATATCACATGTTTTAACGGTGAAGGAAAACATCGTGAGGAAACCTGCACACCTTAGAGTTCTCCATAATGTTCTCAAAGTTGTGTGAAGTCTGCCAATTCCAACGATAATAGTTCCATGGCCAATTCGCATTGGGCCAGCATGGTGGACTATGGCCTATAACCCTTCTCTGAAAGGAGACCTCGCTCAGTAGTGAGCCGATGATGGGTTGATATTGATAATGATGATGATGACTACTAGTGATGCGCTCCGCTCTATGGTTGAGGACAGGGAGAGTGACATATTTAGGCTACTTTTTATCAAAGAGAACGCGGACGAAGTCACGAGCATCAGCTATACTTATAGTATTTCACTACATATTATAAAACAAATTCACAAACCGCGTCTGTCTGTCTGTTCGCGATAAACTCAAAAACTACTGAACGGATTTTCATGCGGTTTTCACCAATAGACAGGGTGATTCATGAGGAAGGTGTGTATGGTTTAAATAAGACGATAATTGTAGAAAAATTTCAAACTGCCTGGGAGCTTTCATCGAAAGCGCTACCTAATCCCTTTGAAATATAACAAAAATGTACGGTGGTGTTATGTTGGGTTAAGTCTATGCATAAAAGTCCGCGATGGCATATATATATATATATATATATATATATATATATATATATATATATATATATATATATATATATATATATATATATATATATATATATATATATATATCTTTTAAGGATAGCTTACTATACACGTTTTAACTTTAGAAAAACATGTCACGTCCCATGCGGTAGTTGGGAATCTATTTAGACGGATACAGTATTAATCCTTATCAACTTAAAGAACGTTAGTTACCATAAGCATGCATACAATGCACATTATGATAATCTTTTACACGGAGTTATCGCAAAATAAAAACGAACGCGCGGAAAAATAAATTCAAGCGCCGCTCTCAACCCGATGAAGGGACTCGCGTAAGCCGAGGGATACTTCTTTTAAAAGCCTACGTACTGTTCAAGGTATAACTTATAAAACATTCCAAGGAGTTTGCAAAGCATAGACGTTATATGCTCTACGACCCAGACGAAGCCGGGGCGGGTCTCTAGTTATAAGGTACTCTGAACTGCCCTTCAAATATTGTGATTACGTGTCACGCAAAATAACGCGTGAGGGATGTAAATAATATCTACAAATTATATGAAAGCATAAATGCTACCTCTCAACGGATTTAATTGGAAAGTGAGGCTTGGGTATGTACGTCACGTTCCCTCTGAGAGCTCTGAGAACCCTTATTACTCCAACGTTGTGTTAATGGCTTACGGATTAAGTAATCTAACGAGTTACGACCAAAATAGCGTGGAGAGTATTTATTTTTTGGCTTACCTTTGATTACACTCTCACAGAGAGACTAACAATATCCCTTGACCTCTAACAAAGTCAGCAAGGCGTTTCACATTTGGTATCTTATTTTATTTTCTACCGGCTTTTTCCCACTTCATCCGCGTAAGGGTTAGGTTTTTGACCGAGTTCAAAAAAGGAGGAGGTTCTCAATTCGACGGAATCTTTTTTTATGTATGTTCACCGATTACTCGAAGACGCCTGAACGGATTTCGAAAATTCTTTTTTGGTTTCAAAGGGTAGATACTTTCTAGGTTGTAACATTTAAAATTTATCGAAATCGGTCGAGCGGTTTTTAATAAGTCAAGTGGCGCGGGCATTTGAAGTCGGTTTTATAAAAAGCAATATACCGATTAATTATATTATTAATAAACGCATACTTCTCGAGCGGAGGGGGTCAGCAGCATCTTTTCTTATCTCCAAACCCTTAAAATCCTCATGTCCTTTTCCACTCCATCCATCCTCACCGTCCGCGACCGTCCGGTTGATGAAGTCTATCTACTTAGACCTTATTTACTTACCTACTTGCTTTACTTACCAAATGCATAATAACATATCTGGAAAAGGTGCGGCGCGATGGCTGTCAGAAGCCCGAACAACGCCTGCGGCAGTTCCGTGGCCAGGAACAGGCCCAGCAAAGCGACCAGCATGCGAGTGGTGCGGTCAGTGCGACTGCCGCCGCCGGCTTTCTTGCCGCCCTCTTCGTTGAGACGCGCCTTTTCACCCTGTATACAAGTTACACAAGTTCGATAAATTGAAAATACACTCACTACACTTTTCTCCCGAGCCGTAAGCGAGGGTTTTAAATCAAGACAGGAATTTATTTTTCCATGCGCACGGGAATCATACAATGTTTTGTAATTTGATCTTAAATAAAAATATTATAATCACCATTATAATTACTACTGGGTACCACATTAATAGCTTAGCAGTATTGATGTACCATATTGTAAGTGGGCACATAGTTCTAAGAGCTGATGGTCGTTGGGGTCCCAAGGTGCTGGAGTGGCGACCCCGTTGGCAGACCCCCCACCAGGTGGGCCGACGACATCAAACGAGTCGCAGGGAGCCGCAAGCGGTGCAAGACCGAAGCCTGTGGAAATCCATGCAGGAGACCTTTGTCCAGCAATGGACGTCTACAGGTTGATAAAGAAGAAGAAGATTGAAGTACCTATCATCTAGGTATTTTATAATACCATAATATAAAGTAGTCATGGATCTAAAAAAAATATTATAGGTACCTAGTAATAATTTTAGTACAATTTTAACCTTTAAAAAGGCGATTTCGCAAAAGTAAGATTTACGATTTATAACGCGCGGCTTTGGTGGAAGCCAAATGAATGGAATAATGTTATAAAATGCGATAAGTGTTTTGTTTACAGTTCACGAATTGGTACATCAGTGTAAAAGCATCCATTTTGCGAGCAAATAGGTACATTGTAAAAATATTTCATGGGCTGTAGAACTGTATGCTAGTGACCGCACCAGAGTGAAGTAATTTTGAAAAGCAGTCCATTATCATATTTTATAAAGGTTCTATTTCTATGAACTAACCGTATTCACAATGAAATAACGCCTCTGCGTTTGCTAACCCTCCCGTTCAAATTAGTACGATAGTTCCTAAAATAGGACAAGTTAACGCTGGGTAATAAAAAAATCATGAGCAAAAATCATGCTACAAAGCTTTCTGTAAAAAGCGTAAGTATAAATATAATAGAAAAGCTTTAAGTATTCTTTAACAATATAACAGTAGGTAAATGACACGATAATTATATCGCATGAATATACAAGAAGAAAAATACAATATAATTTGTTGTTATGGAAAAATTCCTAGCCTTTTCACGTAGGTATAGGTACCTACTACATTAGAATTAGAATAACACATTTTTGTGCGTAATATCTTTTAGGCTCTACACACATATTACATATTCAAGAAAATATATTGTTCCAACCTTTATAGTTTTAAAGACACACTGCCGTGAAAAGTTTCGCTGTAATTTTGCTTTTATTGGACAGCATCGAATCTATTTATGCACTTCTAACTTTTGACTAAGCACCTATAATATTGCTTTCGTTCTGGTGCGGTTTTCTAAGAGCGATTTCAGACTAGTGTATTTTTTGCTGATATCGCCTACGCTCTTACACGCGCGCCATATTTCGCGCTGCAAAAAAACCGAACACGCGTACACACGCTTATTCCGGCGTATTCGCTCAAACCGGCGGTGGTTCGGACGAACTTAGGTCGCTCCTATACAAGCTTCGACGACGCTCGTACGAGTTTCGCGTGTGGTAAAACGCGCGACTATATGCGCCTATTCTTCTTCTCAGTCGGTCACTCTTTTCAGAGTGGTCGTGGCTGCTGAGATGATGTGACATTAGTTTGTTAGATGTCGTCAGTCTCCTTGATTGATTTTGGGTTGCACCGCCTCCTGCGCGCCTATACGCGCTACCTAAAACGAGCTTATAAGCGCCGAAAAAACGCTAATCTGTAACCGCCCTAAGCCAGACATGTGAAATAGTGTCAATGTGTGTATGACAGTGTGAAAGAAGACGAATAAGGAGAGCAAATTTGCGTCAATACGTAAGTACAGCGTTTCAGCATTAAAATTATTATGCTGCGGTGTATGATGTAGATTGTAGACTGTAAAGATATAATTCTAGAGTAATCTATGTTATCAATGTTATGAAGTTCAAATATCAGTCTACAACTATCTTTCTGAACTTTTCGCGTACTGACCATTTTGGGCTCTGAACATTTTGCGTATTGATCATTCTGCTGTCGCAAATTAACAAAAATGTAACGTTTTGCATAATATACACGTTTTGCGTGTAAACGTTAAATAAGATTAATTAGGCCAGATGTGCGTGCTTAATTTCGTAAACCTCTTCGTTAAACATGACATTTATGTGACGAGGCACTTTAATCCGAAGTGTCGAGAAGTCACGAGCCACGGCTGAGTTTAGTTACTTGATCACATCATCTCTCCCATTAAGAATGTAAAATGTTTGTAGAATATAATAGAATAATTTTTTATAAAAATAAACTTTACAAAGTGCTTTCGAATTTTCAAGTCAATCTACCACTGGTTCGGAAAGCCATTCCAGCCAAGAAGAACCAGCAAGAATTTTGCAATGTTTAGAAGCAGTAAGCCTTAACTAACTCGTCCAAGAGATAGCTAAGCGTCCTTACATTTTATTGTGTTTATGACGACTCAGAAATAGAAATCCCCGTGGGTGTTCGCCCAAGGCGCGATTTAGTAGGTACAATGTAAGAAAATTATGATCGTTCCAACATTTTCTGCAAAATTTCTAACGATTCAAGCAAAATAGTTTTCAATACTTGCACAGTTGCACATTTTACATTGTTAAGAATTAAAATGTCGCAATGGATTCATATACCTATAGGTACGAATAAATCCTTACCATATTATAAATACGAAAGTGTGCTTATCTGTTGGTTTGTTGGTTGGTTTGTTCGATCACGCAAGAACGAAGCAACAAGTCGACGTGATTTTTGCACGGGTATATTTGAGGACTTGGTGAATGACATAGGCTAGATTTGTAAAAACCTAATCTACAAAGCTAGTTATGATCTATGTTTATTTTGTTCTGTTATAACTAATTAGCCGACGCCCGCGACTTCGTCCGCGTGGATTTAGTTTTTAAAATCCCGCGGGAACTCTTTGTCACCCTTCAGGTTCTCAACTATACCTATCTAAAAAATCACGTCAATCCGTAGCTTTGTTACAGCGTGATTGACGGACAAACCAACAAACAAACACACTTTCACATTTATAATATTGTTAAGGAAGAATTAATACTACGATAATAAAGCCAATCTAATTAAATTTTAGAAAACAAAAGCTATTAAATTGTGACTTAAATATGATAGTTAGATATATTCCCTTGGGGATTTTTTTGCAGAAAATAATGAGTACTTTAATCATGTTGTACATAATTTTTGTAGGTATCATCAATAGTTTTCTAAGCACACGCCAAATAATGCATTTTATAGGCAAAATTTTGCTACTTTTGGTTACTAGCTTTCTATTCGTGAAAAATTGGTTAAAATCGGTCCAGTAGTTACAGAGCCTATTCGGTACAAAAAGAAAAACAAACAAAAAAATCTTTCCTCTTTATAATATTTTATACCTAACTAGCTGACCCAGCGAACTTCGTAGCGCCAACTTATCTATATAAATAAAACAAAGAAACTATCCTAATCGAAAAAAACTATCCTATATTTCAAATTGGACCAAATTACAGATAGTTACGAAGTTTGATAAAAATCGGTTAAGTAGTTTAGGAGTCCATCGCGGACAAACAACGTGACACGTAATTTATATATATTAAGATAATACCGGGTGCCGGTAACATTGAAAGTCCCCTCATTCGGATTTGAAATTTTTTTATTCGAATTGTTAGTTAAACATAGTACGTTTCACGTTTATGTAGTAGGAAAGCTCGGTATCGCAAACCACTTTTTTGTCCAGAAGTGTCTCCTCCTATCACATACTTCAAGTAGGTATGCGAGACTCTTCCGGCCAAAAAAGTGGTTTGAATAATTTTTTCCTGAGTAAGAAACTTTTTATGGAATAAACTCTTTGAATAAACTGCATAAAATGCAACATCCGCGATAACTATCCGATCATATTTTTGAATTTTTGAAAAAAAATTTTTTTTTAAATTGTTTCGGCTATAAAAATTAACGCATACCGAGCTTATTATAAACGTATAATTAATCTATCAATTCGAATACAAAATTTTCGAATCCGCATGAGGGGACTTTCAATATTACCGCCTCCCGGACCATTAAGTTTATAAATCGCCAAGGTACTAACCTCCTTAGATACGATGGCAGACTTTTTCAACAATTTCTGTCTCCTCCGGTCGCTAGATTTCATTTTTAAAATTAGACACACACTCAAAATTGATAACACTACACAAGGTATTAGTTTTAGAAACACACTGTATATCCAAAATATTGCAGTCAGCAAGTTTTCATTATGGGTCATAGATATAGCATACATCGGCTCTACAACGATGGAGTTGTTCATAAACTCAGTTTCATTGTCATTGTTCATATCAGTACTGTTGTCGCCATCCTTACGTTGTTTTCTCAACTCCTGTATATCCATGGCGAAATAAATAGGAAGACACAAAATGGGGCATACAAAGTACGCAAATCCTATAGCAATATTGGTATTCGTTCTGTTACATAGAGTCTTATTTTTCTGGGGAAATTTAATCGCCACGAATCTCCACACCGCGAGTGTTATCGTGAGCCAGATGGATATCGTATGAAATGTCTGACTAAATATGGAATGGAAGTACACAAAAACTGCCCAAGCGTACGAGTTCCTATTGAGCTCTTCAGCTATGTTCGTGTAGATATGAAGGGCGAGGGGTATGTAATCAATCATGACCAGGAGATCGGCTACTGCTAGAGCAGTAAGGATAGAGTTCGTTGAAGACATCATTTCCTTCCGGCTAAGCACTGCAATGTTCACGGAGTTAGCAACGGAGCCGAGTAAGCAGATAATCAGTGCAATGTATCCGTGCACTTTAACGTACATCCTTTGGAAGTTTGGTCCAGCAGGCATGCAGTACGCCACTGCTGTAGAATTGCCCCCTGTATCGGTGCCTGACATCTTACTTCCTCGCAGTGTTGACGATATTTACGTAATACAGCGATGTCTACGTCTCGACGTATGGAACGACATGTTCTGAAAAGAAAGAAAATAATAAATTATTGAAGGGATACAACGAAAATGATTTATAGCAAATATTGAGAAAAATTGTCACAAAGAACTATGCAAAAAATTGTATGGGCCCTGTCCCCACCCAGAAACAGACCTGTCACTTTTTCAATATTATTGTGATGTCCCATAAAAAGACTAATAACCATTTTCGATCCTAAAAGTATTGGAGTTTTTAAAAAAATACAAAAGAATGTACGCACGCTGAAGTACGCGCGCGCATGCACAGGCGACGAAAGGGCGGTTGGTGGCCAAAGGGAGCGCGGGCAGCGCTCCGCGCGGAATTTTCTCTGCGTCTCAGAAACGCGTCTGCGTCTTACAATAGCATTTCTTTAGCTGGTTGATGCTCTTGTATGTTCGTTTTTAGGGTTCCGTACCCAAAGGGTGCCAACGGGACCCTATTACTATTATCAGGCTGCTTATGATGTATTAACTGAGATTGAAATCTGTTGGTGGGTGAGAAGGCTCTTTTGCATAGTCATTTATTGAATTTCGTGTTCATTTATCTTAATCCTTAGCCAGCCCCTGGCTGTGCTTATGTCTCATCTCGAATGAGAAGGATTTAGCCCATAGTCCACCACGCTGGTCAAGTGATTTAAGATGTTCACACTCATTTGAGAATTAGCTCTCAGGCATAATATACGTTCCCTTACGATGTTTTCCTTCACCGTTAAGGCAAGTGATGTTTATTTGTTATAAAAGCGCATAGCTCTGAAAAGTCAGAGATACCTGGAACTAACCTCAGACCACTTGAAAAGGAGGCTAAAGTCCTACCACTACGCTATCACTGCTCAATATACATAATATTATGGCACCCAACGAGGGCAATCTCGTTTAACGTTTTAAGTATAACTCGTTTATGTTTTTTCAGACATGATATATTTCTTAACATTGGCGCTACCTTAAAGAGGCACAATATGTCAAAAGTGAATACACATCGGCTGATGATAATGATGATGACGTTATTTCTATATATTTATATTGATATTTAATCACAGTTAGCAGTATAATACTTGATTCATTCGATCGTATATCACACCCTACGAAAACATGACATAAAGGGAACATAATAGCTAAGGTCGTAATGTAGTGTATTTTATCTATCACGTCTAGGTTATTTACGACCGTGTCGAATGTGGGACTGTAATGCAAAATAGTAAATTTCGACAAAACACGCGAATTCTTTATTACTGTAAGTGGTAATTTTTGAGATGCACGCATTCACTCGTATTTTCTAGAAACCAAAGTATTGGATAAGTGGATAAAAGTTCTCGAGAGATTTTGTGTAACAATATAAGCATAAACTCCGCTTTCAAACAAGTTAGCGGTGCCTCTTAACTTTGTTAAACCTACTATTATCACTCAGATTTGCTTTGTGAACTTGTACTTTTCATCTCCGAATTACATACGCACTAAGAAAATTACTTAGAGCTATCAGCTAAACTTAACATATTAATATTGTGATGTTCAGCGTCTTCAAAAGTCTTTGTAATAAACTAATAATAAAGTTACTAGAAATTAGTTTTATGCAAAAGTTAAGCATACCTAGGGTATTAATTTTATCAGAAATTAGAAAATCTTTATTAAGTAATGAATTTCAGTAGAGTACCTACCTACAATCTTTGATTAATTATACTTTATCAAAGAGCACAATGCATTGGAATTTTCCTGACCCTAGACTAGAAAATTTTAATTAAGAATCGATTTGTGTAGAAAATACATATTATTATCTAAAAACGCAGTTTTCTTGCGTTTTCTTAAATATACCTATCAATAAATCTAAAGACCTTTCTTAAGTAAGTATGCAGGTCCCTAGGCCCTAGGCTAAGTTAGAGTTAGAATGAGACACAAAATATGATCCGAAATAAATTTGTCTCGTTTTAACTCAGGCTTGAGTCTGAGCTGAGTGAGAGTGTCATCTATAGAACTTACCCTTAGCCATAACAATTTTAGCTTAGCTATTTTATTAGTGTGGTAAGTTTGTTATAAGGGCATAGGTATAGCTAATAATGGTAATAGTCATTATTAGCCATTACTTAAAACTGAATACTTTAATTAATATGTGAATACGATCTATATCCACTGTAGACAAGTAGGTAACCTGCCACCCTAGCCAAATTACATATGTGTCGTATCTATTCTCCTTCTATGATCATTAGCGCTTTAGAACAGGGATTCCCAATTTTTTTATCACGTCATCCTTCTGAAAGGATAGCAGGTGTTATACAAAACTTTGGAAGCCCCTGCTTTAGAGGAAGCGATCTTAGAAATGATTAAGTGGTAGCCAAGTCGACACAATTTTCTCGATCGCACATTGTATACCGTGGATCGAAGGAGCGATCGAGAAAATTGTGTCGACTTGGCTACCAATTAATCATTTCTAAGATCGCTTCCTCTAAAGCAGGGATTCCCAAAGTTTTTTCTCACGCCTCCTATACTTTCAGAAGGATGACGTGATAAAAAATTGGGAACCCCTGTTCTAAAGCGCTAACGATCATAGAAAGTGAATAGATACGATACATAATATTATGTAGTTTGGCTAGGGGGGCTGGTGGTTGTTGTCAAGCTCAAACACGTTTTAGGTTTAACCTTTCCAAACTAACGTATACGGAGTGAATTGTAATAATTGAAACAACGAAATTGTACGTTACTAATTTGTTATAAACTTAATTCATGGAGTGAGAAGGATTAATCTATCAACGACATTAGGGTAGCAACAGGCATTTAACATTAATGTAACGAACAGTTGGCCAGCGAAGGTTGAAGGCCCCAAAAGTACTTAGCGGGCAGAGTTTATTGTTTAAACATTTGCTTTGGCTATATCATAACAACGGTGTGGGTTGCCTACGTAGACAGTTCCAAACAAATATTATGTTATATAACTGGTTAAAGGATTTTGTAAGTCAAAACAATCGATAGCCCACAGCTTGTTAAGGTTATAAACATTTAAAGCAAAAAGATTTCTTGGTGTTGAATAATTAACTACAATTTTCAACCCTTTTTCGGATAGCGGAATTTGGAATAATATACTATATAACATATGGATAATATTTACCTACAACAGAGAAACTTAGTATGCCTTTGAGCATCTCAAAGTTCTAGAAAAATTAGCAAGTAGACTTTTTAGGACAAAGCTTTTAACAGCGATTTCGTCTTTCGGAAAAAAGTAAATCTCCAGGTCTTCAAAGTCTCATTACTACGGAACTTTATGCGTAGGTCATTTGTAACGCACTTTAGATCAGATATTTGCTCATATTATAATGACTAAAAAAAAAATGAATGAAAAAGAGCCGAATTATTATAAATGTTATGAATACATGGAGGAAACATTTATTTAGGTAAGTACAATATAGACAGTAGTCATCTGGAAAATTCAAATTGTATAAGTAGGTAGGCACTCTACATAATATATTTAGGCTCCAAGTTTCTTAGTTTTAGCTATGGATATTACTTTAAAAAAAATTACGGACTTTTGGACCTAATACTGAGGTTTGTGAATGTTGTGAATTGTGATGTCTGTAACTTTTTTTTTAATCTTTATTTTAGGAGTTTGGTCCTAATGGACTACGCCACTCCGTAAGTCTCCAAGTTAGTCATGTCTAACTTCTGAACTACAAAACCGATGTCCTTGAAATATTTACGCAACAATTTTTAAAGTACCTCCTTTCTAGTAAAAATAATGAATAAAATCGGACTATTACGCGTTAATGAATTACAACGAAGTACACATTTTGAATTTTATCCCATCTCCGAAGGGAACCGTGCTGATTTTCGGGATATAAAGTATCTAGTATTCTTTGCAGTATAAACTCAAATCGTGCGAAGTTTCATTTGAATTCATTCAGTAGTTTCGGCGTAATACGCGGACTACGGACAGACAGACAGATAGACAAAAATGAAAAAATAACAGTTTTAGCTTCAGTATCGATTATAGAATGCCTTCCAAAAATTTTTTTCAAAATATCTTCATTGTACAGAATTAAACCTGTTATAGTTTTTTGACCGAGCGAAGCGAGGTCTCTGAGTTTACTAGAGCGATTTGCACTTGTCCGTCCGTCCGTCCGTCCGTCCGTCTGTCCGTCCGTCCGTCCGTCCGTCCGTCTGTCAGAGCCTTATAACTTTTGAATTACTGAACGTAATTACTTCAAATTTAGATATAATATGTAAACCGATGGCCTCCAGCCGAAAATGGCTTAAAAAGTTATAAAAATCTTTATTTCAGGGGGGCTCTCATAGAAGCGAATGCGAAGAAATTTTTTTTTATTTGCGATTCATAGGTTTTCTGTGTATCATTTTAAAGACAATTTGGAACAGAGTACAACCGTATTTTTTTTTTTATTTTTTTCCTAAAATTGACGAAATGGGGGGCTTCCAAAGTGGCGATTTAATACGCTCGCTTGAAGACGCTCTCTGGGAAAATTTTCTATATATTTTCAAGTTGTACTTATTTTCTTACTTCACTTGTATCCTGTACTTGAACAACAAATACTAAAATTATATGAATATTATAAAGAAACGAGATTATTTAATTTTTAATGAGCATCAGTAAATTTCACATAGCTTCACAATAATGCTAATAGATGGCGCAGTCATTAACTATTCCATTGAACTAGGAGTTACGACTACGATTTATCCCAAAAACAGTTTTGCGTCGACCATTATTATTTAGGTACATAATATAATAACATATTCAATTAAAATTATTCTTTAGTTAAATATCATTTTGTATATTTTCTATTCGCGTCGATAGATATGACGATTTGTACAGATGCCCCTAACCCGTTTTCACTCGTTAGTACCTACATAATAATTCAATGTTTTCACTGATGTTCCCTAACCTTTACGGGCTACCTTATGATAAGTTATGTGATGATTACTGTCAACTTCTTTATCACGATCCTGTACGGGACACCTACAAGGACATTGGGACGGAATGAATGAATGAATGAATGAATGAATGAATGAATGAAATTTTATTCACAAAAATGCAGGTACAACGTGATTGTAAACAGGAAATCGAGCCTTATACATTTAACCAGTACTGGTGTGTGAATATTTATAATGTCAATTTAAGTATAAACAAAATGTCAATATTAAAAACTAATACATAATTTTAAAAGTTATTCCATAATTTTGAATGTATGTATGTCCATTAAATTGTCAAAAATAATCAATAAAATAATAATCTACATATGGACACTGTACTTAATATTATCCATGTTCAATACATTGTACAATAGTAGTGCAATTATAGTTTAGGTACGAATTATTAATTAGAGATGCTGTGGTCTGTTAAATAATCATTAATATGTTAGATGTTAGGACTTAGGATTGTGTTTTGGAGCTACCTACGTAAAGAGACTCCTACATAGGGGATGATTTCGGTATGTTTGGTGAAAACGGGCATAATAATAATAATGTCAGTTTTGGTCGTCATGTATCGATTGAATGAATAATCATGGGATACCGTTACCGCGAGGTCTCAGTTCGGGGCGAACCACTAGTTTATTATAAGTATAAATTGGTCTCCACTGCTCTCCGTGGAGAGTAATCATAAATCTATAGTGCTCTAGCTAAAATGCTTAAGTAATATTAAGTTAGAGATTAATTAGCATGTAAAGTAGCATTGTTCCGATTTACAGTTATCTAAGATGTCACAGTCTGCCTAGCATCGCACGACTGTGGCCATTGTAAGCGACCCAAACATCACTGTAATAATGAATGAGAGTTTTGTCCTTCAGCTGTCGTGTGTCCTTCGGTTGTATTATGTTAAAGGCGATAATATATCCTCAACCTTCAGTTTAGCCGGTATTTCCCTAGGCTTCTTCTTATTTTATTATCCCGAATTGACAGTTTTTACAAGAAATTACCATCTCAATTTCCTCAATCTCCAGACAGCATTTGAATTTTTAAGCTATTGCATAGCTTTTATCGCGGCGACCGAATCAAGAAATTCCGTAACGAAAATAAATCTAACACCCCCCACTCCGACCGGCACAGCAGTGCGGCGTTGAAAACCGTGCATCGTCTAACGTCGTTTCAGTTCGGCAGACTTCGGCTCGGTGTTTGTGTGCGTGCGACTAGAAAATGCTTTGCAATAGCTTTACCGCGGCAGTCCCCGAGAGCCACACGTATTTTTTATCTAATCTTCTAAATATATAAAAAGAAAATGTGACTGAGTGACCGACTAACTGACTGATCTATCAACGTAAAACTCAAATCACTGGACGGGTCGGGTTGAGCATGATTATATTATGTAGATAGCTATTATAACGAAGGCATCCGCTAAGAAAGGATTTTTGAAAATTCAACCCCTAATTAAGGAGTCAAATCCTCAGACGCATCAGAAAGTGCATCATGTTTTATAATGTAGGTATGTCACAAGCATATCAGTAGAATAACTATTGGAGGATTTGTTTATTGATTGTACATAAATATCGTTGATAAAAGATTTTAATATTCTTTCAACAGAAAAATAATAATTACATTATAAGTACGTTAATATTTTTATTTATATAGATAAGTTGGCGGTACGAAGTTTGCTGGGTCAGCTAGTTAATTATAAATGCAATTTTAATCCATGATAAAAAAGTACGTTATATCGCATAACTCTAGCTAGGTAGGTATATCAATACAATTTTCTTTTAAAGCTATTCGAGTATAATTTCAATCTTTACAAGCGTGCCAAATGAAATGAATTGAAATTTTATTTTCACAATCTCATTTTCTCCTAAGGTAAATAGCATATTTAGGTAGGTACCTTAAGAACAATTTACTTACCGGGTATTAAAATGATATTGAAGCTCTTTTTAGATCAGTTACATCAGCTCGGTATTCCTAAAATTTTAATGATTGAATATCGAATTCGTTCAAGTCTAACACACGAGCAAAACTTTCTTAATTATTAGTTAGTAACATAAAGACGCTTGGTTATCCATACTCCCCAATACCTAATTGGTCTGATATACTGAATATTTCTAACTATTCAGTGATCGTATAGCAAGGAGCAAATACGGGAATTGGCAATCCGTTGTTTTTAGCCGACTTCAAAAAAAGGAGGATGTTCTCAATTCGTCGGAATCCTTTTTTTATATTATTTTATGTTCACCGATTACTCGAAGACGCCTGAACCGATTAGGATTTTTTTTTGTTTGAAAGGGTGGTCCCATTTAAATTTTGTCGAAATCGGTCGAGCGTTTTTTATAAAAATCAAACATAAATTATATACTTTGTAGCGGGGCGGATGTTTGTAGTCGGCTTTTTAAAAATACTTTTTATATTAAACTAGCTGATGCTCGCGACTTTGTCCGCATGGATTTAGTTTTTAAAAATCCCGCGGGAACTCTTTCATTATCCGAGATAAAAAGTAGCTCTCCCGGTCTGAGGAACCACTACTATACCCATGCAAAAAATCGCATCAATTCGGTGTTCTGTTGCGACGTGATTGAAGGACAATCAAACAAACAAACACACTTTCGCATTTATAATATCAGTAATTATTATAACACTTTTATAATTGTCAAATTTTTTACCATACTTAACCAAAGACAAAATTACGTTTAGCTGTCATTTACGTATTTGTTATTCCACTGTCATTTGCGTTTTGTTATTCCATGTCAGATGCGTCTTTCTTATACCACGTTTAGTGACATGACGGAAACGCGGTCGAACGGGATAAAAAGTATCCTATGTCCGTCTCCTGGTACTAAGCTACCTCTCCACCAATTTTCAGCCAAATCGGTTCATCCGTTCTTGAGTTATAAATAGTGTAACTAACACCACTTTCTTTTATATATATAGATTATGTTGCTACCTGCGCATAAGATGCATTTCATGCACATCATGATAATCATTTACACCATACAATTTAAATGAATATCTTAGGAGTTATCGCAAAATAAAAACGAAGTCGCGCCAATATAAATAAATAAATACGCGGAATTCAACCCGACGATGGCGATGACGCGGACGGGACTCGCTCATGCGACCAGTGACCACCCCCGCGTGCGCCGCGTTGTTGTTGCTTTATTAAAAGCCGAGCGATACTTCTTTTATAAGCCTACGTACTGTTCAATATGCTGTTCAATATAACTTATGGAACATTTCAAGGAGTTTGCAAAGCATAGGCGTAATATGATAAAATGAGTATGAACTGGGACGGTTCGTAACTAGACTATAAAAGCTCTTTGGTCAGTTTGTAGAGATTTGATATTTATATTACTTCCACTTAACTGATCGAATTGAAAAGTACACTGAGTATAGATACCCAATGACTCTGCAATAATATGGTGACCTGGTGGTACCTATCAAAGTTTAGCTCATTGATTTAGTCCCGACCAGGGTCTGATGGTGCAAGCAGGTCGTACTCGTTGAGTGAGTCTCGACTAGTAGGTATTTGGAAATCCTACAAATCCTACTAATATCCTACCTAATATTATAAATGCGAAAGTTTGTGAGGATGGATGTCCATACGGATGGATGGATGGATAGATGTTTGTTACTCTTAAACGTGACAATGAATGAACTGATTTGGCTAAAATTTTCAATGGAGATAGCTCATACCCGGAATTAGCACATAGACTACATTTTGTCTACAAATCGGGGGTTTGAAATAGATAGCTATACCGAGTGGGGTATCATATGAAAAGCCCTTACCTTTACATTCTAAAACAGATTTGTATTTATTTTTATATATATTTTTTTTATGTGTTTTTGATTAATCGGCCAAAATGTCGAAAAAAATACCGTTCCCCACCCCTTATCTCCAAAGTTTACCAATCGAAAAATCAGAAATAATAATGGTTAATAGAGGTGTATGTATATTTTACAGGAAAAATAAAACCAACGCTCTAACTAGCATAGTTTTTTTTATATTACCTAACAATAAGCCTCTACAAACAAAGTTAACGATGAAAAGCAAATTAATATAATATTATCGTTTTACTTTTACTTTTGGAGTACGGAACCCTCGATGCGCGAGTCCGACTCGCACTTGGCCGGGTTTTTTTAAAGACATCAACCGCCTACGCCAGTAACAAAAAATTGCAAGTATCTCTTAAAATTCCTACACATCTCCATCACATCACGATCCCTCTTTCGACAACTGTTATTTTTGTTTCTTTCGGAACATCAGTATGTATGCAATGTTTATTAAATAGATTTATTTTCTGTATCTGGTATTACGCACGTAGCACAAGTAATGTATAGTTTAAAATCATGATAATGTTTGCGTGTATCCCCTTCTCCCTTTCTATAAAGCTTTCTCACATTTGGAATAAAACTTTGGTTCAAATGGCTGTTCAATGTTCATTCTTTGAAACATTTCATGTTGATGACAGGTGTTACGAACAAACTATAGCGGTAACATGCTTAGTGCCGATTTCACCTTCCAAGTTCCACAACCTAACACCACCTTGTGATGGTAGGTTGTGGAAGGTGAAAGGTGAAGGTTTGAAAAAGTTTGTACTTCGAGTGACGTTTTACCGAGGAATAGATTGGGCGTTCTGACAGTTTTTGTATTGAAAATACTGTCAAAATATCTTTACGCTCGGATAAGACTTATTTTGCGTTGGTAAAATTGGTCCTATTTTTTTGATAAATAATTTAAAGAAAAATGTATAATTTTATAATTATTAGGCCCGCTTGCAGAGTCGTCGGTTTAGTTAACCCAGGAATAAATTTGTAATTTTGACAGAAGCTTTATACGAAATCTGTCAAATCGGTCTTTTTAACCTAGAGTTAGCTGCTAACTCTGGGTTAAAAAGATAACTCGACGTTTCTGCAAGCGCGCCTTAGTATAATAAAACTAAAGTCATGCTAGGTGTAAGAGTCACAATCATAAATTCGAATGGTTCAAATTCCGCGCAGAGGTTTGTTGGGATAGGCACTGGCAGGAATGAAGCACTCTTACTTGCGAAAGAATGTAGCAAATTACATGGATCGTTTCATTTAATTTAAAAAGAAAATTCAAAGAACTTCGAATCTGAATAACATATTATGTAATATGTGGAGTTGTATAATGCATGATTAGATCTGAAAGTTGAGACTTAGTTATACTTAGTTATCTAAAAACAAAAATGGTTTGAAAAAAATATGAAGGGTTTTTAATCTGCGCTTATCTAAATTAATACCTGTATATTATTATACACGATTATATTATATTAGCTTGGTTCGTATCTGTGTAACAGAACTTTTGAACTATGATTTTCATCCCCTTCAAGACGTCGGATTGATTTGAAACTTCGCCCACTTATTAAGGCGGTCCTTAATAAGTGGGATGCAATAATTTAAATAGTTTGTCCCATCACCCTCCGATCCCATGCCAGGATGCTGAGGAATAGCGATTTTTTTATCACTGATACCCGGTAGTGAACACATAGGAACTCCTTGTTAATTTCTATTCGTTATTAGAATGTGAAATAAAAAAAAGCAGTGATAGCCTAGTGGTTACGACTGTGATCTCCTATTCGGGGGTTCGCAGGTTCGATCCCCGGTACGCACCTCTGACTTTTCGAAGTTATAAGTGCGTTTAAGCAATTAAATATCACATGCTTTAACGGTGAAGGAAAACATCGTGAGGAAACCTGGCACCTCCTTCAAAAAACCTTCACCTTAGAGTTCTCCATAATGTTCTCAAAGGTGTTAAAAGTCCGCCAATTCGCTTTGGGCCAGCGTGGTGGACTATGGCCTATAACCCTTCTCTGAGAGGAAACCTCGCTCAGTAGTGAGCCGATGATGGGTTGATAATGATGATGATGATGATGATGATGATGAATTGGAATGTAAATATTGAAAAAGAACAAAGGCAAGGGTTCATACTTCAGTTTACCTGAAATCGATTCGAAGCGTCTTTACATGAAAATTGTTAAAACCGTAGAGGTTCCATTACTAAAACATAATCACTGAGATTTTTCGTTTGAGGAACTCACAAAAAAAAAGATATTAACAATTTTATATGTATTTTGAGGTTATAAAAATATGTAGATAGGTATAAAGACGTAGTCGTAATACCTACTTCCATGTTATTTTAAGTTCTAATTTGACAATGGGATGTGTTACTTAGTAGTATATAGAACTCTTTACATAGACAAACTCTTGAATTTCCGGGCGAGCAATGTCATCGAGCAACGATCCAAACTCAAAGCGCGATATGAATTAATCAGATGATGGTTCATTATTTAATAATTATTTAACCAAGGCAAAAAATGTAAAACTAATTTCATATAAAAACGAACTAATTTAAATACTTTGTTTTGTATAAATCATATTCGTAGACGCCTCCTAAAACATTCAGGTACAATTCTGCCTTTTGTTCTTTCATGTCACATTCTTTGTTTCTGACATTTCTGACTTTTCAACCGACTTTAAAAAGGAGGAGTATGTATGTTCACCGGACACCGATTACCCGAAGACGCCTGAACCGATTTGGAAAATTCTTTTTTTGTTTGAAAGGGTATACTCCCCAGGTGGTCCCATATAAATTTTATCGAAATCGGTCGAGCGGTTTTTAAAATATCAACAATAAATTAAATACTTTGTATACATAGTGTGTGTGTGTGTGTTATGTAGTAAAGTGGGTGGTTTAAAAATATTTTCCTAATAAAATAAAATGTTCATCAACAATGGTTAAAGAAATCAAAGACTACAGTGTAAGGAATTATTAAAAAAGCCAACGAAGAGTAATTTAAAGTTCAAAATGAATTCAATACGAGAGCTGGCGGCTACAGGTCGAGGCGTTATTAATAAATAATGACGCGTGCGATTACGTGAACGGTAAGAAGCCTACAATAGCTTATCGAAGCGGGTTCTATAAAACAATGGGAAATTGCCGATGCTAAAGCAAAAGCGGATCTCATACTCTCAACTAAAGTTCGATGGAATTGAGGACGTTACGGGTCGTCAAACTTCAAGGGAGGTATGGTTAAAGCTAAATGCTATCTTCTTCTTCTTTATGAACCAATAGACGTCCACAGCTGGACAAAGGTCTCTTGCATGGACTTAAACAAGCCTCGGTCTTGCGCCGCCTGAATTCAGCGGCTCCCTGCGACTCGTTTGATGTCGTCGGTCCACCTAGTTATAGGGGTCTGCCATGCCAACACTGCGCTTCCCGGTGCGTGGTCGCCACTCCACTCCAGCACATTGGGACCCCACTGCCATCAGCTCTTCAAATTATGTGCCCCGCCCATTTCCACTTCAGTTTTGTGAGTCGCGACACGCTGAGCTATATCGGTGACTTTGGTTCTCCTACGGATCTCCTCATTTCTGATTTGATCTCGCAGGGATACTCCGAGCATAGCTCTCTCCATCGCCTGCTTAGTGACTCTGAAAGCTAAATGCTAACATGCTTCAAAAGAGCCGGCAAGAAAAGCTACGTTGCTCAAGCAGCTTATGCTACAAAAGTCGATCGGAAAAGTCCGAAGGCGGAGATGTCCAAGAGCATGTGATTAAATTCTTTGAAGCAAAAGACAAGCTGAATGAGATACAAGTGGAAATCCATAAGGATCTTCTGTGAATAATGCTAAAAATATGAAATAAATAACAATAATATGAGATATTCACGGTTTGATCTTTGAGACAAGCATATGGCTACCTCAATTTTTCGTGCTTTACCCGTATGTACTTAGTTCAGCAAGCAGCAAGCAGTGATAGCCTACTGGTAACGATTGTGGTCTCCTATTCGGGGGGTCACAGGTTCGATCCCGGGAACACACCTCTGACTCTTCGGAGTCAAGTGCGTTTAAGCAATTAAATATCACTTGCTTCAACGGTGAAGGAAAACATCGTGAGGAAACCTGCACACCTGAGAGTTCTTCATAATGTTCTTGAAGGTGTGTGAAGTCCGCCAATTCGCATTGGGCCTGCGTGGTGGACTTTGGCCTATAACCCTTCTCTGAGAGGAGACCTGCGCTCAGTAGTGAGCCGCGTTGATGGGTAGCTAATGATGATGATGACTTAGTTCAGTTGTCCGGTCAACAGGACTATGGATAAAAGAAATTAACCATGATACAGTTAAACGGACTTTGGAACATTTTTTTATCCATAGTACAGTTGACCGGACCACGGAAGATCTAATGCTTAAGCTAGTTAACCTTTTTGATATTAAAACAATCTGATACTATATAATATTGACTTTATGTTGACAATGATTTATTTGTCACAGTCATAGTGATAACATTGCTATTATTTATATAATGACATTATATATAATGACTAAATTGTGTAGACAATGTGATAAATTAATCACTTTCTCTGGATATTAATCATAATAGCTGGTCAAGGGCAGCCAAAGTAATAAATAGTCTCACTTTCCCTCCCGCGCCCTATTCCGTTGCCACACGATCGGTATGTTTACGAAAATATTAGGTTAGGTTAGGGTTGTACATAAATATTCAGGTGCCCGAGCCACAGGACGGGCACTTAGGTTCTATCTATATATACCTTACATAACATTTGTCTATTAAATTCCCATAAACAAGGCAACTGGACAACGTAAAATATTTTGTTTTTTAGTGTCCACACTGAATTTCTATTTTTAAATCGTAAATCCACGGAAAATTATTATTTTCCGTATCGTATTTTTCTACGGGTGAAAGATGAATTATTTTTTACCCGTTACAACCCGGCTAGCCATAGAACCGACCATCGATAATAAAGCAGACTAACCGAACTAAAAAGTAGAAAATATTTTATGGTTTATAAAACCGGCCAAATGCGAGTCGGATTCGCGCACCGAGGGTTCCGTACTCTAGAAGTAACAGTAAAACGATATATTAAATTAATTTATTGTTAATATAAAAAAACTATGCTAGTTAGAGCATTGGTTTTATTTTTCCTGTAAAATATACATAAACCTCTATTGACCATAATTATTTCTGATTTTTCGATTGGTAAACTTCGGAGACAGGGGGGGAGGGGGGACGGTACGTGACAGATGGACGGACGGAGAAAGTCTCACCATAAGGGTTCCATTTTACCATTTAGGTACGGAACCCTAAAAACTAAAAAAACACGCTTTTGTAGATAACCGAAAAGTAGAAAATAATTTTCGATAAGTTTAAAATACGAATTTTGATTAAGAAAAAAATGTATTTTATCGTAAAAAAGCGTGGAGGCCTTTATCAGATATTTTCATGATGCCGCTAATTTTAAAATATTCACAAAAATATTTACAACATCAAACACCCCACGCTTTTTTACAATAGAATACATTTTGTCGGATTTTTATATATATTTTATTGTTATATCTATATTTTAAGCTTATCGAAAATTATTTACTACTTTTTAGTTCGGTTATCTACAAAAGCGTTTTTTTTTTAGTTTTTTAATCTATAATTTTTCAATAATATACCGTATACGTTAATATACGAATTTTTACCAATATAACTGCAAAATATCAATCTTAGAATAGTTTTGTATAGGAAAAGTTGTTAGCTTTGAGTGAAGTACACCCTATACAAAGGAAGTTTAATTTGTATTCGAATCAAACACGATGAACTTTTCGAACACTCTCTAAAAAGTAACAAGTTACGAGAGCTTCAATCACGGACACAATAATCTTTGAGCCCGTTCTACTTTGATCCTTCGTACCTATTATTAAGGAAATCTTACAACATTAATTGGTAAACAAACTTCCATTGTAAGGAGTATATGCGCTAAAAGGTCAATTATTAATTATCATACGGGTAATAAATTCAACGTGACGATATTACAGATTACTAACCCTACACTACTTATTATAAAACACAGGCCCCCGTCGCATCTGTCTGTCTGTCTGTTCGCGATAAACTCAAAAACTACTGAACGGATCTTCGTATGGTTTTCATCACTAGACAAAGTGATTCATGAGGAAGGTTTTACTGTATAATTTTTTAAGGTCTTGTGCAAATTGGTTGAAATATGATGACAATAATTATTGTTGAAAATGATGGACCGGGAGCCAGGTACAAATTCGTTCAATTATTTCCTCTCGAGCGAAACTTCGTGAAACGCATTAGGGATTTATATTATGAATATTCGCGACCTTCAGCTGCGACTCCGTGGGTGAACTTTTTTTTTTCTCCATGGAGAAAAAAAAAAGTTTTTTAGTCATTTCCTCCCATTTGAAAATTTGTCAGATTATAGTTTACCTAATATTTTGAAGGAAAAATAAATTCAGCTGACCATAACATGGTGGATTATACTTCAGCTGTTTGCTTGAACATGAAAAAAAAATTAAATTTTCAATGATTTCCTCTCAACTAAAAATTTACCTGGTGATCGTTTATATGCTACTATGAATGAAAATTAATTTCAGCTTGCTGTATCGCGGTGGAAAGTTTGTCAGCTGGTACCTTGAAAGGTGTGACGTAGCAGCATCTATCAACTACTGAATCTTATCAGCTGACGACTTTTCCCTTGACTTACAGCTAGCTGATTTTTTCCATTATTTACTAATGCATGTTAACAATCCTCTTATAAATTTTCATCCAGGAGGAAATCACTTTTCTTAAGTTATTCTCTTTCTTTTTACAGATTGAGGCTATACATAAGCCCTTTCTATATTGCAGCTAGATTGTGGATTAAAATTACCTTCTCCAGATGCTAAGCTATAGCAGAGCATAGAATGCTAAAGGTCCACTTGGAGGGGGTAAGTTTTACCCATGACTACGTACAAAGGCCCTTTATTGTGTATAGTGCACAATGCACATGCAGATTTTTGGTAGAAATAAATTGGTTGTCTGTAAACTCGGTTTACGGACGGTAGTTTTCCGTGATAACGTCTTATAGAAACACTAGCTGATGCCCGCGACTTTGTCCGCGTGGATTTAGTTTTTAAAGTCCCTCGGGAACTCCTTGATTTTCCGGGATAAAAAGTAGCCTAGATGTTGACCCGAGTAATAAGCTACCACGGTATAAAATTTTGTAGAAATCTGTGCGGTAGTTTTTACGTGAAAGAAGGCTTATGTATAGCCTCAATCTGTAAAAAGAAAGAGAATAACTTAAGAAAAGTGATTTCCTCCTGGATGAAAATTTATAAGAGGATTTTTAACATGCATTAGTAAATAATGAAAAAACTCAGCTAGCTGTAAGTCAAGGGAAAAGTCGTCAGCTGATAAGATTCAGTAGGCGATAGATGCTGCTGCGTCACACCTTACAAGGTACCAGCTGACAAACTTTCCACTGCGATACAGCAAGCTGAAATTAATTTTCATTCATAGTAGCATATAAACGATCACCAGGTAAATTTTTAGTTGAGAGGAAATCATTGAATTTATAATATTTTTTTTCATGTTCAAGCAGCCAGCTGACGTATAATCCACCATGTTATGGTCAGCTGACTTTATTTTTCCTTCAAAATATTAGGTAAACTATAATTTGACAAATTTTCAAATGGGAGGAAATGACTAAAAAACTTTTTTTTTCCTCCATGCTTATTTATAGCCTCAATCTGTAAAAAGAAAGAGAATAACTTAAGAAAAGTGATTTCCTCCTGGATGAAAATTTATAAGAGGATTGTTAACATGCATTAGTAAATAATGAAAAAAATCAGCTAGCTGTAAGTCAAGGGAAAAGTCGTCAGCTGATAAGATTCAGTAGGTGATAGATGCTGCTACGTCACACCTTTCAAGGTACCAGCTGATAAACTTTCCACCGCGATACAGCAAGCTGAAATTAATTTTCATTCATAGTAGCATATAAACGATCACCAGGTAAATTTTTAGTTGAGAGGAAATCATTGAAAATATAATTTTTTTTTTCATGTTCAAGCAGCCAGCTGAAGTATAATCCACCATGTTATGGTCAGCTGAATTTATTTTTCCTTCAAAATAGTAGGTAAACTATAATCTGACAAATTTTCAAATGGGAGGAAATGACTAAAAAACTTTTTTTTTTCTCCATGCGTTGGAGGCTGCCACTGCCCGCCCCACCCACGGAGTCGCAGCTGAAGGTCGCGAATATTCATAATATAAATCCCTAATGCATTTCACGAAGTTTTGATTGGGAGGGACTTGGTCATGAAAATCTGTCACTGGCTCCCGGACCATGACGGAAAAAGTCAAGCTGCCTGGAAAACGCTGCCTCATACCTTTGAGATATAACTAAACAATGAATGGTTGTGGAATGGTAGGATAGTTCTATACTCTGTACTTCTATGTACATAAAAGTCCGCGATGGTACACAGATAGCTTACTATACCCATTTTAACTTCTAAAAAATGGTCATGTACTATGCGGAAATAGGAAATCTATTTAGGCGGATACAGTATTAATCAAGCAAATTGAATACGAAGCATTTCATGTAGATTATGGTAATCCTTTAGACCATAAACCTAATTTAAATGATTATCTTAGGACTTAGGAGTTATTGCAAAATAAAAACTATCCCCATATTCGACGTAACAAGCTGGTGCGACCTACCGACAGAAAAAACAATAATATTATGTAGGCATAATTTTATGTAATTGTTATGTAGGCATAATAATATGCTCTACTACCGGCCGGGGTGGTTCACTAGTTATAAATATTTTCCAAAGCGCGATGCCACTATGTCTTCAATATGGATAGTAATTTTTGATGCCTTTAATGTATTCAGTTCACGCGTTGAGCACTCCACGAATATCTAAACCAGAGGAGTCTGTGACACTAACTTGATTCAATTGGATGCAAACATCTTTTCTCACTATCCGCTCATATTTTTATAACTGTACCAGCTTTTGTCCCCAAATTCCACCGCGTTAAGTAAGGTTTTGTAAAATTCCTCGTGAATCCTTTCTTTTTATGGAATAAAAAGTAAAGTTCTCAATCCGTTGCTGCGTGATTGAAGAACAAAGAAACACACTTTTGAATCTATAATACATTGCTTATACCAAAAATATAGCTCCTTTAAGTATAGTTGGATACCAGAAAGATAAAATAGGAAAAGTAAATAAAAAAATAAACTGACTTCAAAAAAATATTGTTTTCTCCTTTGACACCATACCCGTCTTCTTCTTCTTTCTTCTTTATCAACCGATAGACGTCCACTGCTGGACAAAGGTCTCTTGCATGGACTTCCACAGGCCTCGGTCTTGCGCCGCCTGAATCCAGCGGCTCCCTGCGACTCGTTTGATGTCGTCGGTCCACCTGGTGGGGGGTCTCCCAACACTGCGCTTCCCGGTGCGGGGTCGCCACTCCAGCACCTTGGGACCCCAACGACCATCAGCTCTTCGAACTATGTGCCCCGCCCATTTCCACTTCAGTATCGCGACTCGCTTAGCTATGTCGGTGACTCTGGTTCTCCTACGGATCTCCTCATTTCTGATTCGATCCCGCAGGGACACTCCGAGCATAGCTCTCTCCATCGCCCGCTGAGCGGTCCTGAGCCTACTTATGAGGCCCTTAGTTAGCGACCATGTCTCACCATACCCGTAGCTCGTATCAATAAGCCAGGCCCTTACACGTATTACGAGTAGTCCATATCATAAAAATCGACCAAGTGCGAATCGGGCTTCGTTCTTTTAGGGTTCCGTACATATGACCAAATCATTTTTTTAAAACTAGATACAAATTTAGATATCTTAGTTTTTAGAAAGTACTAAATTAGCATATGGGGAAAAAATGCTTGTTTGTTATGGTCACAACTTACAAACCGCAATATAAATCGGTGTTTTCATTTGTTGTTTAAAGAAACTAAATATATATAGTACATAATACACGAAAATTTCAAATTCCTAAATAGTTCAGTTTTTGAGATAGACCCCCGAACAAAATTGGTCTAAAACCGACAAATTTGACGGATATTTTTGAAAAAAATTGTTTGAACTGACAATGACACCCCACATGCCAGGGTAAAAAAATAAAATTTTATTTGGCTCCTTTTCCATGTACCCCCTTTATTTTTTAATTTAATTTTATTTTTATTATTAATATATATATAGCTGCTGGGGCTGATTCACTGATTCACTGACTGACTGACTCATTGATCACCTCTCCTGTAAAATTTTGTATGAAAAATATTTTTTTCACTGATGGTTTCGTATAGAGGAAAAAAATTAATTCGGAGGAAAAATATGGAGAGAGCTGATGATTGAGGATTTCGGAGACGGGTGAAGAGCACGGCCAGGGTATTGAAGATAGGTAGGGGGTGCTCGAACAAATCTCACTCGAAACCTCATCCAATTCGCAGTGAGCTGAAAGAAAATTCAAAATGGCGGAAAAAAGATGGCCGCCATACAAATTTCTTCGGTGTCTATCTCGGGGAGTATAAAAGATGGAAGAGAGGTTTCCTGGCAAAAGATGATCAGGGCCCAAAGGTCTATTTGATGAATAGAAAAAAATCCAAGATGGCGGAATGTTTTTTCTCCATACAAAATATAATATGGCGAATATTGAAGAGACTAGAAGTTGGGAACTATTGATACGGTTTCATTTCGAAATTTGTTTTTATAGAAGAATCCTTATACTGACAAATTATGAGATATGATGATCGAGGGTTTGGAAGGTGGGTGAGGAGCACGGCCAGGGTATTGAAGATAGGTGGGAGGTGCTCAAACAAAATATACTCAAAACCTCATTCAATTGCCAGTGAGCTAAAAAAAATTCCAAAATGGCGGATTCAAGATGGCGGCCATACAAATTTCGTTGGTGTCTATCTCGGGGAGTATAAAAGATGGAAGAGTGGTTTCTTAGCAAAAGATGATCAGGACCCGAAGGTCTATTCGATGAATTGAAAAAAATCAAGATGGCGGATTTTTATTTCCATACAAACTATGCAAGACGAAGGTTGCTTTTCAAATGTTTTTATAGAAGAATTCTCATCCTGACTAATGATTCGGAGAAAAATATGGAAAGTAATGCTGATCGAGGATTTGGAAGATGGGTGAGGAGCATGGCCAGGGTATTCAAGATAGGTGGGGGCTGCTCAAACAAAAAATACTCGAAACCTCATCCAATTGGCAGTGAAATGAAAAAAATTCAAAATAGCGGATTCAAGATGGCGGCTATACAAATTTCAAAGGTGTCTTTCTCAGAGAATATAAAAGATGGAAGAGTGGTTTTTGATAGAAATGATCAGGACCTGAAAGTCTACTTGACGAGTAGAAAATACGCGGTCCGCTTGCGGGCCGCGCACCCACGCGCCCTACTAGTTTGTTGTTATAGCGGCAATAGAATGTCAGATATTTAATACAGTTAGGATCAAAAATAGTGTAAAATAATAAAATAAAAATATAAAGAGGTACTTTATTAAGAATCATTCTATTTTATAAGTTACTATTGATTTCAATTTCCGTCATGAAATCTACTAAAGTATAACGACATTGACTTCCGTGTTAAACAAAGTATAATTACCTAGACTTTTGCTCTAATTAAATAATTGACACTCGACTTCCATCGAATTATTAATAATGTCTATATTTGTAAAATTCTATTTAATTTATTTTATAATCGCAATATTGTGAACTTTTACAACGTATTAGAGATATTATTTCCGCTTACCATCATTCCGATTTGATTGGCTGCGAATGGCAAAAGGCAGGCGATTTAGTCTAGGCAATGAAGCTAGTGGACCCCAACATCAATTCCTCAGGCGACGAAACTTTACAGAATGATAAAGTATCAGTAGTTAAACGTATTTTATAAATATCCAAAAAAAAATTAGAACGGAAGTTAGGTATTTTTACCTAAACTCTTTTATGCTTAATATCTCAGTTCGGCAAAATGCTCGGTCAAAACTTTCTTCACCTGAAACATTCATGTAAAGTCTAGAAACAAAATATAAAATATCCAAAATATACTCCTAGTCGAAACCACCAAATTTTGAAAAATACGTTTTTTCAATGTAACTTGCAGCGAAAAATTGCTCTGTGAATTTTTTTTCACTGGAATGTCCTTTTATAGCCGTTTTGTACCTAAAACTTGAAAATCCAAACAATATACCAAGAGACTATATTTTTTTCAAAAACTACCCTTTTACTCACAGTGCAAAATTTCTCCATCCATTTTTTTTATTGATATGATTACAATTATTTTTTTTGTATCAAGTATCAAAATATCCAAAAAAATAATCAAGCGCATTAAAAACTATAAACATTTTAGAAAGAAATATTTTATATTTAATCCATCAAGGGAAGCAGGAGCGTGGTGACGTCACGAGACCCGACATATTATCTGCCTATTATATCGAAAAAATTTTCTACGGTGACGCGAGCCTGCACTCGATAATCGACTGTATTTCGTTGAATCGACAGTGCAATTGTCAATCAAAAACTGTTGCCAACGACGGTGACTATGACGATCAATTATTCGTTATGATTTATGAACTATACCGAAGATGTCCCAGATGTCAGTCAGCCTATACGAGATTAGTATGGCTCTCAAACAGCTCAAGAACAACAAAGCGCCTGGTGATGACGGAATCATTGCGGAACTCCTGAAAGCGGATGGACGTTTATAGGTTGATAAAGAAGAAATAGATATGAATATTTTTTACTTTTTAAAATTAAAAAAAAAAAAATTTTGATGATAATTATTATGTTTTAGCTCAAGCTTTACGACCATTAGAATAGAATAGAATAGTAATGTTTTTTTATTCAAATAAACTTTTACAAGTTTTTTTACAATCGTCAATGAGTCTACCACTGGTTCGGAATTCCGTTCCTGCCGAGAAGAACCAGCAAGAAACTCGGCAGTTGCTCTTTTCAAAATACTTTTACAATATACTTAATAGATATTATGCTATGTATGCATTACATAGTGTAGTACCATTAGTAGTGACCTATTTATTCGAAAAATTCATGTTTAAGAACACCAAAAATCTAGATCGTCAACGACATTTTTAGCGAATATTGAGACGTAAATAAGACAGATCGAAAGAGCGTTAAAAACTGAGTCTGATACCATTAAAAAGTTCAAGCTTTGGCCAAAATGTCCTTTACGCCCTTTGTAATCCGAGGTCCGTGTGTAATCCGATACATCGATGCTGGATATTTCAAATTTTGTAAGCGACAAACCCCTAATTTTCAGGAGGACCAAACAAAATTTTACCTTTTAACTGTCATAACTCTCATTTTTAGGGTTCCTTACTCCGTACTAAAAACGGAACCCTTCTAGAATCACTTCGTTGTCCGTCTGTCTGTCCGTCTGTCAATACCCTTTTTCTCAGGAACACATGGAGGGTATCAAGTTGAAAATAGTATCAAATACTCAGGTCTGCAATCCCTTGTAGCTGTGACAAAGTCTAAGTCGACGCAATCAAAAGATACGGCCTTTTATGGTCCATCTATGCCGCATATTTTAACACTCGCAAGACCTAGAGGGTACTTCCTGTTGACCTAGAATCATGAAATTTGGCATGAAGCAATGTCATGTAGCACAAGTAAATGAAAAAATCCGAAAATCGTAAATTTTTAGTTGCATCACAATTTTTTTTTTTGTGATGCAGTATATCCTACTATCCTAGTTCCTACTACGCGATGCGATGACTATGCAAAAGTTTGTGAGGATGTATGGATGGATGTTTGGATGGATGTTTATTACTTTTTCACGCTACAACGAATTAACCGATTTGGCGGAAATTTGGAATGGAGATAGCTTATAAACAGGATTAACACATAGGCTACTTATTATCCCGGAAAATTACAGAGTTCCCGTGGGAATCAAAAAACCTTAAATCACGCGGACGAAGTCGCGGGCATCATCTTGTATAGTATTACAAAAAAATATGAATAATCAATTTAATATAATAATATCGAAAAATTTTGGAATAAAATAAAAAAAATTGGTTGTCTGTAAAGTCGGTTTACGGACCATAGTTTTACGTGATAACGTCATAAAGAAACATCGATGAATAAATGTGTCACAAGCCAACGCTTGGGCCGATCATGCCTCTCTATCGCTTGTTCCGCGCTCTCGCTTTCATCCTCAGGCTCAGGTGGAACGTGACACTTTGTCGTGCGTGCAGCTGGTGTTCATTGATTTATAAGACGTTATCACATCAAAAGAATCTTACACGTTAAGCCTAATAGTATAATAGAAGTAATTTTGTCGTAACTGCCTGAAAAGTCTTGCTCACTCAGTTATTAATTCATGATTATAAAGCTTATAAAATTATCAGATTAATGACGTGAGTCGCTTGTCAAAATTGGTTCGATGACAATAAATAGTAATAGTAGTACTCTTAAATAGAAGACAACTCATTGCTTGACAATTTTAGAGATTTTTTTAGAACATTTGAAGTATAAAACCGTATTGATATTGTTCTATATTTGCATTAAACTTTTCAGATCAATGCATTTTGCTACAGATATTTCAGGTTCCAATTCAATTCTTACATCTTTAGAAGATTTTTGGTGCATTTGAAATGTTGGACTCTTCTTCCATTGATTTTTAACAATCATTAATTTTCATTGAGACACTTCTTTTATGCATTTTTTCTAAATTGACTTAGTTTATTAACAAAGAGCTTTTGCTATTTGTAAATAAACTAAGCTAACGCCTTTTGCTGTTTGTGTCGTTTAGGCTAAGGTCGATTCTTAAATATTTAAAACTTATTATTTCAAGACATTACCAAGTATGTTAAAAAAATATACTTTGTAATGTCTTTGGATGTTATCTAGCACATTCAATTGGAATCAGACCATTGCATAGACAGGGTCGTCTTAACCACACTGGACGCCGGGGTGCGAAAATCCGCCTGCGCCCCCCTTGCCAACAAAAAAAAAATTAATTAATTTTCCATTTTTGTATTTCATTTACTCTAAAATAAAGTTAGATACTTTATAATTGACTTCAAAAAAAGGCAGTTTATATCGGCGCGCAATCGGCTCATATTTTTTTCCATGCAGGTTTGTACACCAATTTCTTCGAGATTTCAGACCGTATCGCATTTTTTTTTTTATTTGAAAGAGAATGTTTGCTATTAACTATGAAGATTTAGAAAATATCGATTGTGTATTAATATTAATGTAAGTAATAGGTATCAAGCATAGACTACATCGTTAAGCTCGAGGCCCCAACTCCTCAATTCTGATGCTGCAGGGTGCTGCACTCTTAAGCTGTGAGAATTTAGGAATTATTGATTGTGAATTCATATTGTAAAGACCAATTACCTTTAGTTAGACTACACCACGAACTCCAGATTCTATCACCTGACCTGAAAATCAGACCTGATGCTGCAGAATATTGCACTCCTAGGCCACTAAAAATAATAACGATTTTCAAAAAACTAACTTCAAACGCCTCTATAAATTACATATATAATCTTTGTTTCTACACGTATGTTGAAGTCGGATGGGCATATAAGAAACGTCGAAACAAACGGAGGCGCAACGCACACCAGATTTACACATTTACCGCCAGTAGGCTATTCAAATTTTGCCGCCCCTACAAATCTCTACAATATTGTGTCAGTTCCTAGATTATTTTAACGACCCAATGATTTAATTAAGGCTAGCTGAGTCTGGTGGGCCGAAGCCCAGCAGCATCAGGATTGAGGAGTTGGTACCTTGAGCTCAATGATATAGGCCAGTGATTAACGGCCGTACTACGCAGCTATGTATTCCATACTTGATACCTAAAATATCAATCTGCAATGGAAATTTTCGCGAGCGAAGCAATCGTGAAAATATTTACTGAGTCAGAATCTAAAATTTGATCTATACGATCTAAAATTTTACTTTTTTTATTACTTACTTCAAATATTACATCTGGTATCTCCAGTCCTTATTTATAAGAGATATCAAAATTTAAAATATACAGATCGATAGAGATAAAAATTTCGAGTTCAATGGTGTATCAAGTGTACTTAGGACAAAATGTCCCTTACAACATTTGAAATTTCCAGCGTCGATATCAATTCGTCGCTACTTACGTCAATGTTAATTCAAAATTTTTAAATACCAAAATAGATTGTAGATCGTAAAGAATTTTTAATTTTTGTAGACGCGTTACAGCATAGAAACCAGTTTGAAATGAATTACGACATTACAAAAAGCTACAGTACCCGGCCATAAGGCCGATGTGCAATATATATCGCCGGGTACTGTATGTACTACTACTATATACTATATATTGCACATCGGCATATATATTGCACCGGCGATATATATCTCACATCGGCTTTATGGCCGATGTGCAATATATATCGCCGGGTACTGTACAAGAAAGTTAGAATCTAAAATTTGATCTATACTAACTAAAATTTTACTTTTTTGTTACTTACTACAAAGTATTACATTTCGTATCTCCACTCCTTATTTATAATTATAAGAGATATCAAAATTTTAAATAAATATACAGATCGATAGAAAGAAAAATTTCAAGTTCGATGGTGAATCAAGTGTACTTACGACAGAATGTCCCTTACGACATTTGAAATCTCCAGCGTCGATATCAGTTGCATAAACTGTCTAGCATTTTGCTTTAAACAGTTTGCAAATTTCTGGCGTGCCAAATACGTACTTAAACAAAATATATTTAATACATTTCCTCCTTTATTTCCTCAAATCCAAGTAATGAAAAAAAATTGAATTTTAAGCTATTGCATAGCTTTTATCGCGGGCTTTGAACAAGGACAAACAGTTTGAGCGCGGCGACCGAATCAAGAAATTCCGTAACGAAAAAAAACCTAACACCGTCGTTCAGTAAGCGTTCAACATTTTAGAGGTTCACAAGTAGCTCTGTTCGGCGCAGTGGGCGAGCGGCCGCTTTCTTTACCGTATGGTGTATGATGTCGCAGGTTCGAATCTCACTCGCGAAGAAGTGACACGGCGCTTTTCTTGTTTGTTTGTTTTTTAATTATTTTTTTGCATAATTTTTAGTATGCAAAAAAAATATTGCATAAATATTATAATTGCATAAGTTGATAAAAAATGCTATGCAATAGCTTTACTGCGGCAGTCCCCGAGTGCCACTTAATTTTTTATTTTAATTTACTTACCTTGACATAAGCTTACAAAAAAAATAATTTATGAGCCCTTATTTAAGCTCATTTATCTTGTACAAATAAATTAATGTTCAGTTACACGTTTATGTTCAATATTTAGCATTGTAGAAGGCATGTAGTAACATGTATATTATTTTGTGAAGTCGCTTCGCTCGCGCACGCTAAACTATACCCAATGTTACAAGAATTAAGGTGCATTATCGCGAAAACGCAGTTTAGATTTCAAAAAATCTGTTTCAATATCAATATTCTTCGTGATATTTTTTTTGGATATTTAGGATAAGAGTGTAAATGTGACTACCTACTATGATAAAAAAAAGAAATTGGATTGAGAAATTTTTCATACCGAGTTACAAACAATTTTCAGTTGAAGTAAGATAAATAGATTTTGGTATGGATTTTTTTTTGGATTTTCTTACACGTTATGCTAAATTACATTTTAAGGACATTTAAAAATGAAAAATTGACTGAGCAATTTTGTGGTCGAAATTACGGACAAAAAAGGAAACCTCTTTAAAAAGTGACAGTTCCGTTTGAAAAAAGTTTTGGATTTTTATCAAGTACCTCTTATTAAGGCTAATAATTAGTTTGGTAAAAAAAAATTGGACGGAGAAATTATTTATTTCAAAATATTGAGCTATTTGTACTTTTAGGTATAAATACCTAACTTCCGCATGGATTTTTTTTTGGATATTTTTGTGTAAATTTTGGGTCATCCCATACTACAACCCCGCCAAATTTCATCGACTGAGGATTTGATGTGGGGGTCTCCATACAACAGACCGCCCCATTGCCTAGGCTAATTGGTTGATCTGTTGGAGCGAATGCAAGCGATCGGAAGGTCTCGCTTTTCGCTAATTTCTTACTACACTTGAGTTGTTTGTTATAAAAGAAGAAACATGGAGCACTATGGCTCAGTTCGTATTTTCGCAAGCTTTTAGTCGTTACGCTGGCCCTCGACTTATTAGTGCTGTTAAATAGTAATTAGTGAAATATAATACATGTGAATTAGTGCTATTTATAGTTATTTAGAACCCTGTCTTCCTGAGTATCTAACAACAAATACACGATATGTGAATATTTCAACTGTCTATCTATTACGGTTTACGAGATACAGCCCGCTGACAGACGGACGGGCGGACAGCGGAGGCTTAGTATAGGGTCCCGTTGGCACCCTTTGGGTAGATACGGAACTCTAAAAACTACTGAACAATTCGATTACCAGTTTCGGAGAAATGCGTGGACAAACATACATACATACATACAAAAAAAATTGTGTATAATATTTATTTGGAAGCTATCGGCTTTGAGTATTAATATACTCAAAGGCGGTTATGGAACACGACACACGAGGGCCTAATCAATAGGTCCTCTAGAATTGAAGATAAGAAATGAAACCGCTTGTAGTGGTGTAGTCCAGCGGACCACCTATTGGTTTCATTTGAATTTTTGCCTTTACTTTAGAACATCTACCTACCTTAAACCTGTCATTACCTAAATTAAAAAGTATTATTTACATAAATATTATTATGATTATATGTATATATACACTAGCTGATGCTATATATAGTATAAAAATGCTATAGTAACGCTATAGTATAAAAAAATATAAACCTATTTGCCTTTTAACAATAATATTATTTTCGAGGAAGGTGAATAGCTAACCTACAAAACTCGCGTTTGAAAGAGGTATATTATTTTGCCAATTTACTAATTGCGCCACGCTCTATTAGAGGTAACCGGCAAAATTACAGCTTTTTTCCAGATTTTTTAAATATTTGTGAAGTACGACACCAAAAAACTTTTTGTTAAAATATTTTGTGTCCTTAAGTAACTTAGATTAATAAAATATATAGCAATAAAACAATTGCTTTTTAATATTTACATACCTAATAAAATTACCTTTATGGACTACTAAATTGAATTATAGATGAGCATCGCTGGAATATTGCATTGTTATCATAATGAGTATTTGAGTATGGACTCAAAGTAATAAATATAACTGTATACGAATATTGCGAGTACCTACATATCCCTCCAGATTTTATTATTTATTATTCAGTGGAAATTTCATTTTTTTTTTCAGTATTTGAATCTGCAAATAAGCCATCGTTAGGCCAGTTATAATCCATCGTTTTCAGTTTTTTTGTAGCCAGACCCATAGACCAGTCACTGGCTGCCACTTATTTTATCTATAGGTACCTACTTTGGATAAACTGTATAAAATATTCCACGTAAATAGGTGCCTTGCGAGGAAAACAAACATGATGAAGAAATCTAACAACAATAACAATAATTGAACGGTTGAAAACAATTTCTTTTGCAAAGTAGGTAAGTAGTGTTGGTCTCGAAATTTTTCTCAAGCATAGTAATTTACTAAGCTCCAGAATATTATCATCACTTATATGTGCCATCAAAGAAGTCCAAAGCTACTATATGTAAATGACGCATAGCGAAAATAAAGTCTTATTACCATGCCTACCGTAATCTGTATATTATATTTTTTATTTTATTTCTTGAAACAATTGCAAAGAAGTAACAACGGTAAAACTTTTTGTAATATACCACGTAGGTTAGGTTAGGTACTTTCTCGAATGGAGGTAAACAAAGCGGAACTCCCTAACTCATATTTGAAACAGTTTCTATTGCCAACTTGCTCTCAATCTCGCCTTTAAGAGTTCCCTTCATGAATATTCATAATGCAAATCTTTCTTCCACAAAGTATTTTCCACCCGGAGTACATAAACCTCGAGTTATCAATCCGTAAGTTTAATTAGAAACGTTTAATAACAGTCAACGTGAATTAATCTACCTCATCTATCCCTGTGGAGTATTCAGGATAAAGTCCTTAACCGAGATATAAGCATATATCTTATTATATTTATATAGTTAGAAGTTGGCCATCGACATGGCTAAGACAAAGGACAACAGGGTCAATTCAATATCTGCGAGCAGTATACAATACCACTAATGAACAAAGTTCATATTATTTTCAATTCAGTTCATATTATAGAACGAGGTTTTGAAACTTTGGAAAGTTCCTTTTCAAACGGTTTTGCAGATGGAGGCTAGAGGAAAAAAAGTGTAAGAATTTACCGTCACGACACTTGTTCCCTACGTTTATATTACACACCTTCCATTAAACTTTGGTGGCGTAGCATGGCGTAGCGGAGTGAGTGTAGGAGTGAAACTGTCGCGGTCGGTTCGGGGCCTTATTATTTAATTAACTTTATTATTATTTAACTTCGTTCCAACCGAGTGTTTCACGACACACACGCATTTTTTATTTATGCAGATATCATAAATACTAGCTGTTGTAAGGCAGTTGAACCATTAACGAAGAATGAATGATGGCTGCTGGATCTCTTCGTGATAGAAGATTCAGTTTTTGCTTTGTCAAAAAAGTAGTCTTAATAATTGTGTGCGTCAATCAGAAACTACAGTAGAATGCGATTGCCATGAATGGAATAACGAGACGGTTTAGTGTACAAGTTATAAAGCTTTAGCGTAAATTGGATGCAATGGACGTGAAACTTACTAAATTATTATCATTTATTCATATTATATTTTAATAATTATCATAAATATATATATTAATCATTTATTCATATTATTATAATCATTTTTTAAATTATTATCATCATACTTGTAGGTAGTTCAGCCAATTTATACTTAGCCTTTTAAAATTATGCCTAAACCTCGCAGAATCCTATCTCAGGCTGTCCATGGGTAAAAACTGGATGGTAATCCCTCCTGTAGTTATAGAAATTAGTGTGCAAACAGACAGACTCGTCGGAAGAACTTCTTTTTGGAACGAACGAAAGTTCCTTTTGAAGTTAGGCGAAAAAAGTGTAATAATTTTCCGTCACGACCCTTGTTGCCTTCTTTTATTACACACATTCTATCATAGCTTTTTTGGTGTAGCGGCTAAACGAAGGAGTGAAACTATCGGTTCGGGGGTTCGATCCTGATTATAGCTTTGTTGGTGTAGCGGCTAAAAGGAGAGAAACTATCGGTTCGGAAGTTCGAATCCGGACTTCAGATCATGTCTTCGTTCTATTTTTTTAGTTTTGGAACGAAGTTTTATAGAAGAGAAATTCCAAACAAAATATTTGCGTCAAAATTTACTAACGCCATCTATTGCGGACAGCGTGAACTTGCTTTAAGGGTCCTATGTGGCGCCGGCCGTTGTCGATTGTAGGCATTTTCGCGCATACACACATTGATCGGCGTGATCCGCGCGCGCTCACGCACACCTGTATACAGGTACAGTGGGAAACCGATACAATCTATGCGGCATAAACAAATTGATGTTTAAAATTATTGTCAGTTTACGAGATTTCGCAAAACTAACTAAGTACCGATTAATAAAATGATGAGTTTAATTACAATTTATTAATTACAAATTACTAATTTATTAATTTAAGTCAAAAAACTCATTTAGGCTACTTTTTATCCCGGAAAATTACAGTTCCCGAGGTAATTTAAAAACTAAATCCACGCGGACGAAGTCGCTGGCATCAACTAGTAATAAGATAGTAGGAAGCAAGTTTAAAAATAGTATGTACCTACATACAATTGCCTCGTTGGTCAAGTAGTTATTAGCGTGTTCAAAAGCAGATGACGAGGTTCGTGGGTTCGATTCCTGTCGGGATAATAAATTAAGTATTGGGGTTTTTGCCAAGAAATTCTCAGTACTAGCCCGGAGTTAGGATGTTGGCGGTGTCACCCCCGGGCCCCGTGCCTCGGAGAGCACGTAAAGCTGTCGGTCCTGCTCCTGCGCCTGATCTCTCTCCAGTCGTGTCGGATTTTCCGTCCCATCGGACTATGAGAGTGAGGGAATAGAGAGTGAACCTGTGTTTGCGCAATATCTCCCGGCCGCGTTAATCTCTGTGAGGAGGTTGACCGCCGTGGTCGGATTCGGTCGGGAGGACGTATTTAGTATTTGTATTTGTATTGTTTATTTCTTCGATTGAGGCTACAAAAGCGCTTACGAATGTCAAAAATGTTACATCATTAAATAAAATACAAAATATACAAAAATACAAAATCTAGCACTTTAACAAATAAATAAAATAAATTAATTTGAAGTCATAAAAATTAGGTACCTACTAGGTATGTTATAGGGCTAGGTACATTATTATTATTATGTAGTATACATACAAGCTAGTATAATAGCAGTGATAGCATAGCTCCTATTCGGGGGGTCGTTGTTTCGATCCCGGCTATGCACCCCTGACTTTAGGCTTCGGTGGGGTCAAGAAAGAGGAAATGGTTGCCACTATTTTAAAAAGTCCCCGCCATATTGAAATTCTTTGTTATTGGGCCGATTTCGTTCAAAATCGATATTTAGGCTTCTCTGAGGCCAGGAAAGAGAAAATGGTTGCCAAAATTTTAAAAAGTCCCCGCCACATTGAAGTTATTTGTTATAGGACCGATTTCGTTCAAATTCGATATTTAGGCTTCTCTGGGGTCAAGAAAGAGGAAATGGTTGCCAAAATTTTAAAAAGCCCCCGCCATATTGAAATTCTATGTTATTGGACCGATTTCGTTAAAAATCGATATTTAATGTTCCCTAGGGTCAAGAAAGAGGAAATGGATGCCAAAATTTTAAAAAGTCACCGCCATATGGAAATTCTTTGTTAATCGACCGATTTCGTTCAAAATCGATATTAAGGCTTCTCTGGGGTCAAGAAAGAGGAAATGGATGCCAAAATTTTTAAAATTCACCGCCATATTGAAATTTTTTGTTACTGAACCAATTTCGTTCAAAATCGATATTTAGGCTTCCCTGGTTTCAAGAAAGAGGAACTGGATGCCAAAATTTAAATTCTTTGTTATTGGACCGATTTCCTTCAAAATTGATATTTGGGCTTCTCTAGGGTCAAGAAAGAGGAATCTTGGAAAATTTTTGGAATCCATTTCCTCTTTCTTGACCCCAGAGAAGCCTAAATATCGATTTTGAACGAAATTGGTTCAGTAACAAAGAATTTCAATATGGGTGTATTTTAAAAATTTTGGAAGCCATTCCCTATTTTATGACCCCAGGGAAGTCTTAATATCGATTTTGAACGAAATCGGTCTAATAACAAAGAATTTCAATATGACGGGGACTTTTAAAAATTTTTACAGCCATTTCCTCTTTCTTGACCCTAGGGCACCTTAGATATCGATTTTGAACGAAACCTGTCCACATAGCATTTCAATATGGCGGGGACTTTTTAAAATTTTGGCAACAATTTCCTCTTTCTTGACCCCAGAATAGCCTAAATATTGATTTTGAACGTAATCGGTCCAATAACAAAGAATTTCAATATGGCGGGGACTTTTAAAATTTTGGCAACCATTTCCTCTTTCTTGACCCCAGAGAAGCCTCAATATCGATTTTGAACTAAATCGGTCTAATAACAAAGAATTTCAATATGGCGGGGACTTTTTAAAATTTTGACAGCCGTTTCCTCTTTCTTGACCCTAGGGCACCTTAGATATCGATTTTGAACGAAACCTGTCCAATAACATAAAATTTCAATATGGCGGGGACTTTTTAAAATTTTGGCAGCCATTTCCTCTTTCTTGACCCCAGAATAGCCTAAATATTGATTTTGAACGTAATCGGTCCAATAACAAAGAATTTCAATATGGCGGGGACTTTTTAAAATTTGACAGCCGTTTCCTCTTTCTTCACCCTAGGGCACCTTAGATATCGATTTTGAACGAAACCTGTCCAATAACATAGAATTTCAATATGGCGGGGACTTTTTAAAATTTTGGCAACCATTTCCTCTTTCTTGACCCCAGAATAGCCTAAATATTGATTTTGAACGTAATCGGTCCAATAACAAAGAATTTCAATATGGCGGGGACTTTTAAAATTTTGGCAACCATTTCCTCTTTCTTGACCCCAGAGAAGCCTAAATATCGATTTTGAACGAAATCGGTCTAATAACAAAGAATTTCAATATGGCGGGGACTTTTTAAAATTTGACAGCCGTTTCCTCTTTCTTGACCCTAGGGCACCTTAGATATCGATTTTGAACGAAACCTGTCCAATAACATAGAATTTCAATATGGCGGGGACTTTTTAAAATTTTGGCAACCATTTCCTCTTTCTTGACCCCAGAATAGCCTAAATATTGATTTTGAACGAAACCTGTACAATAACATAGAATTTCAATATGGCGGGGACTTTTTAAAATTTTGGCAACCATTTCCTCTTTCTTGACCCCCTAAATATTGATTTTGAACGAAATCTGTCCAATAACAAAGAATTTAAATGTGGTGGGGAAAATTTTGGCAACCATTTCCTCTTTCTTGAACCCAGAGAAGCCTAAATATCGAATTTGAACGAAATCGGTCTAATAACAAAGAATTTCAATATGGCGGGGACTTTTAAAATTTTGGCAACTATTTCCTCTTTCTTGACCCCAGAGAAGCCTAAATGTCGATTTTGAACGAAATCGGTCCAATAACGAAGAATTTCAATATGGCGGGAATTTTTTATAATTTTGGCAATCATTTCCTCTTTCTTGACCCCAGGGAAGCCTAAATATCGATTTTGAACGAAATCGATCTAATAACAAAGAATTCCAATATGGCGGTGACTTTTTTTAATTTTGGCATCCATTTCCTCTTTCTTGACCCCAGGGAAGCCTAAATATCGATTTTGAACGAAATCGGTCCAATAACAAAGAATTCCAATATGGCGGTGACTTTTTAGGGTTCCGTACCCAAAGGGTACCAACGGGACCCTATTACTAAGCCTACGCTGTCCGTCCGTCCGTCCGTCCGTCCGTCTGTCAGCGGGCTGTATCTCGTAAACCGTATTAGATAGACAGATGAAATTTTCACATATTATGTATTTCTATTGCCGCTATAACAACAAATAATAAAAATTTAATTAAATTAAAAAAATTAAATTAAAATATTTCCATGGGTACATGGAAATATTTTTTTTAACGGAACCCTAAAAGAGCGAGGCCCGACTCGCACTTGGCCGATTTTTTTAATTTTGGCATCCATTTCGTGTTTTCTTTCTATTCGAAACTATTCGAAACTATAAAATGCGAAAGTGTGTTTGTTGGTTTGTCTTTCAATCACGCTGCAACAGAGCTCTAATAAGACCCTCATCACTGAGCGCTAGGAATTTAAATAAATATTATATACCTATATAATATAATTTTGACGACCTCCGTAGCGCAGTGGTGAGCGCTCTGGTCTTAAAACTGGGAGGTTTCGGGTTCGATTCCCGGTGGGGTCAATTAAGGAATTTATAATTTCTGAATTATCTCTGGTGGAAGGCTTTGGCCATGGCTAGTTACCAGTTAGGTAGGTACCACCCTACCGTCAAAGACGTGCCGCCAAGTGCTTTAGCGTTCCGGCACGACAGCGTGTAGAAACAGATAAGGGGTATGGCTTGAATGCACACTGCCATACCCCTTCCAAGTTAGCACGTACCATCTTAGACTGCATGGTCACTTACCATCATGTGAGATCGCAGTGACGGACTATTTTGTCATCGAATAAAAATTTGATTGATTTAAATTGCCCCTTCCAGAAATCAAACCCAGGTCCCCCCAGTAATAAGACTCCACACTACTGAGACTAAGCACTATTGCTGCGCTACCTAGGAATTTAAATAAATTATTATAGGTACTTTTAGAATATTATTAGAAATCTTCGTCCTCGATTCAGGTGTCCCACTGTACGTGCCTCTGTAATACACTATTTCGCTCGTAAAATTATTTTTGCCGGAGCGCGCGACGAGCAACGTGGATCCTCTTTGAAAGCCAGCGGCTGAATGAGAAAATGACGGTCCGAGCTCGCTTTCATACTAATTTGTATCGAAGATTTTTTATGGTATTTTTCATTAATTATTGAAATGATTTATGTCATAAATAAAAATTGCTTAATAAAGTTTGATTCCTTTACTTTTCAAAAAGGAATTATTTTTCTGATTTAAACCAGTAGAAACTTCACGCTTATGGGAACGCCACAAGTAGTTTTTCTATGTTTTTCATGTCAAAGTGAGTAATTGACATTTTTTTACTCAAAAAGTATTATTTTTATGACAAATCTGAAAGTTGCTCAATGTAGTTCAACTATTAAAATAGCCTACACAATTTTTTCTTCCTCAAAATATATCTGTTTACTATGTTAAACTATTGTAACGAAAGAGCATGTTTCGCGAAAAGGCTCGTTAATGTCTGTTTTTTATTTTTTACGACATGGTCTAACATGTGGCGAGAGATGGCGTTCATTCTGAACTTCGTTCCAACCGAGTGTTCCACCACACTCACGCATTTTTTTATTAACTGACCAAAAAAGGAGAAGGTTCTCATTTTGAATAGTACCTAGGTAATATGTAGTGATATTCGAAATCAATTTTGGAACTTTGCTTTTACTTTAGGAACCAGATAAGATTTAACAATAGTCGCTCGAACAAATCTACGGGCTCGGTTTGAAGCTACGCTTTTGAAAGTTGTTCTAAAGTTGAAAAAAAATAAAGGTTTATTGTTTTATTCGGAGTTATAGAGCTATAACTTTTTGTGAGAGCGATTGTTGAACGGAAAGAAATTGCGAACTTTTGGTAATAATAATAAAGTAAAACGAAGTTCAGAGGCTAAAAATTAAAAAAATGTACACAATTAGCTACAAAATACATTGTCGCCTTTTCAGTATGAAAGTAGTTTTTCGTTAATGTAATCCCTAATAAAATTATAAATAATGCGAAATGCGCGTTTATTTGTTGGTTGGATTGTGACAAAACTAATACCAAAACTATGTGTTCATTACACGAAGTGCCGATATTTTCACTATCTATCAATCAATTATTATTCATGTGAGACTATCTACTGAGTATTAATATGCCTATTTAAAATAGAATTGTGACTGATTAACAGAAAACGAACAGCTGCCTACGTGGACCTAGAATTGTTTTTGGAGATTTTTTTTCAGGAATTTTCGCAATTTCATCCCGAAACGGTGCTGCCCCTTACGGCGCAGTATCGCCATTCCAGCATCTTGAGACCCCAACGCCATCTTTTCTCCATCTATTCTCTATTCTCTATTCTAAGCTTGAGCTCCTCATTTCTCATTTGATCCCGCAGTGATACTCAGAGCATAGCTTTCGCCATAAACCCGCTGAGCGACGCGACCCTGGCCTGAGCCTTCATAAGAGGCTAATAGTAAGCGACCATAATAATATGTTTCTCCGTAAGTTGTTACCCGCGACAAGCACTGTTCGAAGACTTTAAGTCTTCAAGTAATAAAAGAATTTTGGAAAAAATATCTACGAAAACATAAAAGAAATTCAAAGGTTTAAGAACAAATGGTTAAGTACTCAGGCACTTGATTTTAGGTTCTATTTAGCTGTCGTTAAAAATACTTGAAATCAATGTAGCTACTTTGCACGTTCAAGGCTTAATTGAAAACGTCGTAATATGCAAATTTAACTTGTCACAAGCTTTTATAACGTCTACGCTACTGACTATAACGACTACTGTAAAATATTGATAAGTTATTTCAGTAATTAATATTCAACACATAATTTATCGTTTGCCACGAAGTCAAAAGTTATACTTAAGTAACAATAAAGTAAATACGTGATATGTATTTATTTATTTATATTACGTCATATGTATTATCAAAAACAAAAGTTTCCCGCGGGATTTGGAAACACCTCACTCCATGCGGACGTTCGCGCATATTTATTTACGAGAAGATACCTGAATATTCTCAGTGATAGCCTAGAAGCAATGTTAGCCTAGGGGTTAGGACTGTGTCTCCTATTTGGGGGATCGCAGGTTCAATCCCGGGCACGCACCTCTGACTTTTCAGATTTATATGGGTTTAAGCAATAAAATATCAAACGGTTTAACGGTGAAGGAAAACATCGTGAGGAAATCTGCACACCTGAGAGTACATCATAATGTTCTCCAAGGTGTGTGAAGTCCGCCGATTTGCAATGGCCAGAGTGGTAAACTATGGCCAATAAACCTTCTCTGAGAGGAGAACTGCGCTCAGTAATGAGCCGTTGATGGGTTGCTGATGGTGATGATGACCTAAAAATTCTTCTCTATATCTTCTCATAATTTTCTGTATTTCTGTTATAAAAAACACCACCGTGAATTTTGAATTTTGTTTTAAATTAATTTATTCGTACCAAGCTAAGAAAATGCTTTGCTTATTAGTAGAAAATATCGTTCAGTTTATTAATGTGTTTGTTTATCTCATTTCTGTACCTACCAAAAGCATCTATTTTCTTAATTGTTCTCATATCTAGGGCATCTGGAAGAGATCCTCTTTTGTAGCGATAAGATGTCCTTGTGCACGTCCTTTCTATATTTAAGTTTAGTTTTTAAGTATTAAAATGTACATAATAAATAAATAAATAAATAGAAAAAAGGCAAATTAATTAAATACATGAAAAGTTTATTTAAAGAACTTTTTGATAAGTTTACTTACCAAATTCAACAAATTTTATTAAACATAATTAGTTCTCAAGAGTCACACCACTTTGGAGTAATAAGAACTACCGCGAAACCTTACAAAGCAACTGTGAGCACCAGCTGAAGTTAAAGCGAATAATAATAAGTTATCCTTATTTTAAAACAGCCACGATTCAAGAGGATCGTGTCCAGAATTATTTACGCGAGTGTGAGTGAAGGAGTGCCGATAGGGCGGCGTGTTACGCCGGGGCCACACTCATTGTGACTGCGAATACTTCAAGCTGACGCGCCTGAAATATTACGTCCAGAGAGAAATCGCAGTCAGATACATGCAAATTCGCAATGGACATTTCAAAGACACTGTTTCAATGCATAGGTATATCGTTGTATGTTTTTGTGAAATCAAAGGGGCATGCAGATGCTAGACGGTCTAATAAGTGATATTTGGATCGTGATGTTTTATTTTAAGACTTTAGTTTGCTTGGTTATTTGGACTGTATTGATAATGATAATACAAATTTAATTTGTTTTTTCGCAATTTGTAAACTAATACGACAAAGTAGGCATATGGCATTCTAATTGCGCCAATGGCAGTATCTTCACAGGTTTATATAAAAATCTTTACTTGAAAGTGTCCAGTTTAAGAAATTAGTCAGAATATCGGCTTATTTGTGAGTAACTCACGTCCAACTCGATATTCTGACTAATTTCTTAAACTGGACACTTTCAAGTAAAGATTTTTATATAAACCTGTGAAGATGATACTGCCATTGGCGCAATTAGAATGCCATAAGCCTACTTTGTTTTATTAGTTTACAAATTGCGAAAAACCAAATTTAATTTTGATTTCGCGGGCAGACCCGTATATAATAATAGTAATAATAATTATTGCCTAATTATGCCTTTATTTACTGAAAAAATATTTACAAAATCTTAATCTAATTACATATATAAATCTAAAAAAGCCGGCCAAGTGCGAGTCGGACTCGCGCAACGAGGGTTCCGTACTCCAAAAGTAAAAGTAAAACGATAATATTATATTAATTTGCTTATTTATCGTTAACTTTGTTTGAAGAGGTTTATTGTTAATATAAAAAAACTATGCTAGTTAGAGCGTTAATTTTACTTTTCCTGTAAAATATACATAAACCTCTATTGACCATAATTATTTCAGATTTTTCGAGTGGTAAACTTTGGAGATAAGGGGGGGGAACGGTATTTTTTTCGACAATTTGGCCGATTACTCAAAAACTCTTATATTATATAGAAATAAATAAAAAACTGTTTTAGAATGCACAAGTAAAGGCCTTTCATATGATACCCCACTCGGTATAGTTATCTTACTTTGAAATTTCAAATCCCCGATTTTCCCCCTTTTTTAATCAAACTATAATAATTTTCGCGTTGCTTTTATTTTTCCTGTAAAATATACATAACCTTCTATTGACCATATTTATTTCAGATTTTTCGATTGGTAAACTTCGGAGATAAGGGGGGGAACGGTATTTTTTTCGACATTTTGGCCGATTAATCAAAAACTATTAAATATAGAAATAAATAAAAAACTGTTTTAGAATGCACAAGTAAGGCCTTTCATATGATACCCCACTCGGTATAGTTATTTTACTTTGAAATTTCAAACCCCCGATTTTCCCCCTTTTTTAATAAAACTAAAAATAATTTTCGATTACACAACCACTATTATACACAACTATGCCAAATTTCATGTCGATAGCTTTAATAGTTACTGAAATAATCGACTGTGACAGACGGACGGACGGACGGAGAAAGTCTCACCATAAGGGTTCCATTTTTACCATTTTGGTACGGAACCCTAAAAATCTTATCTTACTTCTATCATACATCTTTTACTAATTTACATTTTTCTTTATTCTAATATTAATATAATGATAAAGTAGTTGAGATTCCTTATTCCTATTTTTTTTTCTGAGTACGCCCTTTGGACGAAGGCTTCCTCCAGTATTTTCCACTTCTCCCTCTCATGTGTCAGTCTTTGCCATGTTGCTCCGATCATTTTTACAAAATCATCGCTCCACCTAATTCTTTGTCTTCCTCTTAACCGTTTTCCGTCTCTTGGATACCACTCTGTTAATCTTTTTGCCCATCTGTCTTGCTTTACTCTACAGACATGCCCAGCCCATGCCCATTTAAGTTTTCTTATCCTGCTCTTCACATCCATTACGTTCGATTATTTTCTCATTTTTTTATTTGATATTTTATCTATTCGTTTTATATGTAACATACTACGCTCCATAGCACGCTGACAAATTACTAGTTTTTCCTCCATTTTTGTGTGAGGGCCCAGGTTTGGCATCCGTATGTTAATATAGGCAGTATGCAGCTGTTAAATACTTTTTGTTTACTTTCCATCGGCATTTCTTTGATTTCATCACTTCTTTTAACATCTAATACCTATTCGATGCATTTGTCATTCTACGTTCTATTTTTTTTTTCCATCAAATTCCTTGTTGAGACAATTTCTCCGAGGTAAATATGTATATTCTTCGACATATTCTATTTCTTTATTATTTGCTTTTATGCATTTTTGGATTCCGTTTGTTTTCTGTATATTCATGTCATGGCCAACTTTAGTGCATTTAGCATCGTTTCTAAGGCGAGAGAGTTCTTGGAAAATAATACAAGATCATCTGCGAATCTCAAATTATTTAGGTATTTGCCATCTATTTTTATTCCACGCTCTTTCCAGTCTAATCTTCTAAACACGTTTTCTAAAACGGAATTAAATATTTTTGGCGACAAAGCATCTCCCTGTTTTACGCCTTTTGATAGTTTAAACCATTTCCCTTCGCTTTCTAGTTTAATTTTGGCTATGCTATTTTTATATATACATATATTTTTGATGTATATAGTTTTGTTATATTCGTTATATTTTTCTATTATTTGATTTAGAGCATGTATGTAATCGATAGTTTAGAATTTGGCACGAAACCCTGCTTGTTCTAAAGGTTGTTTTTCATAGAATGGAAAGCATCCATTCTTTTGAGAATTATCTTAGAAAAAACTTTGTATATGTTTGAAGTTAAGCTTATAGGACGATAATCTAAATATATAATAAAAGGCAAAGGTGACTGACTGACTGACTGACTGGTCTATCAACGTACAGCTCTAACCACTGGACGGATCGGGATGAAATTTTGCACACAGATAGTTATTATGACGTAGACGTCCGCTAAGAAAGGATTTTTGAAAATTCCAACCCCAAGAGGGTTAAACGGGGGTTGAAATTTTGTATAAAAGTCCGTCATTTATCAAATTATTTTTCATGTAATATCCATGAAACTTTGATTTTTGGGCTTTCGATAAAAAAATAAGAAATATAATATAATTTCGCAAATTTTGAAAATTCCACCCCCAAAGACTACAAATAGGGGATGAAAATTTGTATAAAAGTCCAGCTTTTTAAGTTATTATTAAAGTAATATCCATCAAACTTGGTACTTTAGCTTTCATCTTCTAAATATATAAAAGGCAAAGGTGACTGACTGACTGACTGACTGGTCTATCAACGCACAGCTCTACCCACTGGACGGATCGGGCTGAAATTTTGCACACAGATAGTTATTATGACGTAGACGTCCGCTAAGAAAGGATTTTTGAAAATTCAATCCCCAAAGGGGTTAAATGGGGGTTGAAAGTTTGTATAAATTCCGTCATTTATCAAATTATTTTTCATGTAATATCCATGAAACTTTGATTTCTGGGCTTTCGATAAAAGAATAAGAAATACGTGTTTCGCAAATTTTGAAAATTCCACCCCCAAAGACTTCAAATAGGGGGTGAAAATTTGTATAAAAGTCCAAATTTTTAAGTTAATTTTCAAGTAATATCCATCAAACTTGGTACTTTAGCTTTCATCTAAATATATAAAAGGCAAAGGTGACTGACTGACTGACTATGGTCTATCAACGCACAGCTCTAACCACTGGACGGATCGGGCTGAAATTTTGCACACAGATAGTTATTATGACGTAGACGTCCGCTAAGAAAAGATTTTTGAAAATTCAAACCCCAAGAGGGTTAAACGGGTTATGGTAAATGGTTAAAAGAAGTATTTGACTTTGATTTGAAGTCAAATAGGGGATGAAAATTTGTATAAAAGTCCAAATTTTTAAGTTAATTTTCAAGTAATATCCATCAAACTTGGTATTTTGGCTTCCAATTGAAAATAAAGAAGTACGCGTTTGACAGTTTTTAAATGTTCAACTCCCAATGGAGTTAAATAGAGGGTGAATGATTGTTATTAAGCCTGTCGTTTTTCAACTTAGGTATAACCATGAAACTTGGTATGTTGGTATTTACGGAGATACGAATCGCGTCAAGTTGGATTTAAATTACGAATAAAAATCTAACTTAACGTGAGCTAACCAACCGCTAAGAAACCATTTTTGAAAATTCAACCTCTAAGGGGGTAAAATAGGGGTTTGAAAAATCGAACTTAACGTGAGCGAAGCCGCGGGCAAAAGCTAGTTACTAATAAAAATCTAACTTAACGTGAGCTAACCAACCGCTAAGAAACCATTTTTGAAAATTCAACCTCTAAGGGGGTAAAATAGGGGTTTGAAAAATCGAACTTAACGTGAGCGAAGCCGCGGGCAAAAGCTAGTAATTATTAATATCGCTACGATCACCTTTTTTATGTAATAGTTTTATTATTGACCGAGTCCATTGCGTGGGTACGTTTTCACTTTCTAAGATTTTGTTAAAAATTGTGCACAGGATGTTCAATTGCAGGTTCAGTTGATTTGAGAAGCTCGTTTGTGAAACCATCTTCGCCTGGAGATTTGTTACTTTTTTGTGTAGACAAAGCCTTTGACACTTCTGCTGGCAATATATAAGGCACCGGTTCTTCTTCTCTATTCATATCTATGTCTTCAATAAGACTATGATGATACTTGGTCTGTATAGTTTTCGTAAGATTTCGTTGCTATTGATATAATTTCTTCTCTGCTGCTGACTAATTTCTTGTCTCTATTCTGTATTTTTTTATTCAAATAAACTTTTTTACAAGTGCTTTTGATCGTCGATGAGTCTACCACTGATTCGGAATGCCTTTCCTGCCGAGAAGAACCAGCAAGAAACTCGGCAGTTACTCTTTTCAAAACAAGTTTACACTAGTGGTTCGCCCCGAACTGAGATCTCGCGGTAACGGTTTCCCCTAATTACTTATTCATTCAATAGATACATGACGATCAAAATTGACATTATTATGATGCCCGTTTTCACCAACCATACCTAAATCATCCCCTCTGTAGAAGTCTCTTTACGTAGGTAGCCCCTAAATACAATCCCAACATCCCAATGTCATTTTCACCTTTAGTTGTCCCGTAGAGGTTCGTAATAACAAAGTTGACAGAAAGCGTCAACTAACTTAACATAGGTAGCCCGTAAAGGTTAGGGAACTGTATTGAAATCAGGCCTCAATCAAACTTAGGTATAGTTTTTTGGAACATTCAAATTAAATTATTTGTACACAGCGTCATCTATCGATACGATCAGAAAACATGTAAAAACAAACTGCAACGAAGTTTTATTGATGTTTGATATATAAGTATAACTAAATAATGATTTTAATTGCATAATATGTTATTATATGTATTAGTACTTGTCATACAAAATAATAATAATTTATATATAGCTGCGTTTGCAATATGAGATGAGAGCGCCATCTATTGACATTATTGTGAAGTTCTGTTAAAAATACTGCAGCTCATTAAAAGTTAAATAATTTAGTTTCCTTATTAAATTTATCTTTTAGTATTTGTTGTTCAAGTACATGATATAACGCTAATAATTATAAAAGTTTCAAGCCCGGCCTTTCAACGGTTAATCCGTTCTGAGGTCAAATATAATCTCCACTTTGAAAGCCCCCCATTTCGTCAATTTTAGGAAAAAAATTAAAAGAAAAACTTTTGTACTCTGTTCCAAATTATCTTTAAAATGATATACTGCAACCCTATGAAATACTATAAAAAATATTTTACTTCGCATCGCTTCTATGAGAGCCCCCCTGAAATAAAGATTTTATAACTTTTTAAGCCATTTTCGGCTAGAGGCCATCGGTTACATATTATATCTAAAATTGAATTAATTACGTTCAGTAATTCAGAAGTTATAAGGCTCTGACAGACGGACGGACGAACAAGTGCAAATTCACTCAAGTAGACTTTGTATGCAGTGTTTCCACAATGAGGGGAAATTCCACAAAAGCATACCTAATTATAATTCAACACATGTAAGACGGGCAGACAGAAAGTAGACCCATTCCCGCCGGTGGAACCCGTTAACGAGCATGACGCATGACCCAGCCATTGCTTGGTTCAACCATATTATTTGACAGAACGTAACAACCCGCATCACACGACACCACCACAGAAATGTTTAAAGAAAGCGTGACATACTTAGGCTACCCATGTTAAGGCATCGAATTGAAACTATTATTCAAATACCCATTTTAATGTCTTAGATTCTTTTTTTTTTCCTTTATTTTAAGGCTTTTACCTATCAGGTATGTCAGCCTCATCATACTCTAAATACCCTATTCACAATAATTAAGAAGAATATAATACAATCATTTTCTTATGAATAATCTGAACATATTCCAAGCTCCGTCAGAAATGGGGTTACTTAGCAAACTGTGAAAAACGCCAACTTGGAATCTGTTCAGATTTAAACATTCCATCAACTGATTCCTGCCCGACTGATACCGGACGCATTCCTCCAACAAGTGGGTCACATCATCTGTGACGCCACAGACGTCACAGTTAAGGGAAGATGTTTTTCCCATGAGGAAACTGAACTTGTTGGCAGGAATGTGCCCTGACCTAAGCCTATGTGCCAATACAACATATTTTCTGTTCATTCTAGTATAGCTGCTCCAAGGTATATGAGGAGGCTCACACTGCAGCGTTCTATACCAAATCCCTTTTTCTAAAGATGTTTTATCAAAGTATTCTTTCCATACTTTGTAGTCTAATTGTTTATACTTTGGTAAAGCTTCAAAATAATTAATCTTAACTTCAATTTTTTTGCCTTCTTTGCACCCGTATTTTGCCAAAGTGTCAGCCTCCTCATTACCTGACAGGCCAATGTGTGATGGAACCCATTGCAACTTCAAATCCACACCCAAGTTAGTCAACTCATCTATGATAGCCAGTACTGCATAAGCTACCGAAACACCTCTGATACCAGAGGCGGATCGAGCTATATGCTGAAGTGCACTTTTGCTATCGGTACAAATGAGAACTTTTTTGTAATCTGTTGCTCTAACATATGAAAGTGCCTCTAAAATTGCAATGAGTTCCACCGTCATAATACAAACCCTTCCGTCTATCCTTAAGCAGTCGTTATCATACAAATTACAATCATTTTTAGTAGCGACATAAAAACTAGCTCCTCGTCCCTCTTCGCTTTTTGATCCATCAGTAAAAATAACAAACCAACCTGCATACTTTTCTCTAAGTTCCTTAATAACATCGTATTTTAAATTATTAACCTCATATAACTTTTTGGATTTTTTAACACTATCTAAGTTACACTTAACAATATCGTAAATCTTAATATTTGTAACCCAAGTCCTTAATATAAACATTTCAAGATTTGCTGAGGAAGAAATAGGTTCTTCTTTCACTTCATCGTATACAGATACTAATACAGGCACTTTTTTATTTGCCCAATAATTATTGCTATTACAATAGCCACTAAGGACTTGAATTCGTCTAATAATTTCATTTTCTTTCCATGATAAGGACTTTAAACAATATTTGTAAGCTAAATACTTTCTTCGTTGTTTCAATGGTGGAATACAGAGCTCACTCTCCATAACGTGAATTGGGGTGGTCTTTATAAAACCTCCTATTATTCGTAAAGCCTGATTTTGTAACCTATCTAGTTTAGCTAGATGACTATTAGCACTATTGTCATATATGAAGGATCCATAATCTATACGGCTTCTTATTAAAGCCAGATAAATTTGTCGTAAGTGTTTAGTGTGTACTCCCCAGGATGATCCAGCCAAAACATTTAGTAAATTAAAACATCTTTGCACCTTTATGACAGTCTCACCGATATGCTTACCCCACCGCAATGATTTGTCCAACCATAAACCTAAATACTTATAAACTTCTACCAACTCTAAAGAAAAATTGTTTACTTTTAATTCTACACGTTGTCTTCTATGACCTCTGCTAAATATACAACACTAGCTTTTGCCCGCGGCTTCGCTCACGTTAAGTTCGATTTTTCAAACCCCTATTTTACCCCCTTAGAGATTGAATTTTCAAATGGTTTCTTAGCGGTAGGTTAGCTCACGTTAAGTTCGATTTTTATTGGTAATCAAAATCCAACTTAACGCGATTCGTATCTCCGTAAAAAGCCAACATACCAAGTTTCATGGTTATACCTAAGTTGAAAAACGACAGACTTAATAACAATCATTCACCCTCTATTTAACTCCAATGGTAGTTTAAAACATTTAAAAACCGTCAAACGCGTACTTCTTTATTTTCAGTTGAAAGCCAAAATACCATGGTTGATGGATATTACTTGAAAAATAACTTAAAAATCTGGACTTTATACATATTTTCATCCCCTATTTGAAGTCTTTAGGGGTGGAATTTTCAAAATTTGCGAAACACGTATTTCTTATTCTTTTATCGAAAGCCCAAAAATCGAAGTTTCATGGATATTACATGAAAAATAATTTGATAAATGACGGACTTTTATACAAACTTTCAACCCCCATTTAACCCTCTTGGGGTTCGAATTTTCAAAAATCCTTTCTTAGCGGACGTCTACGTCATAATAACTATCTGTGTGCAAAATTTCAGCCCGATCCGTCCAGTGTGGCTAGAGCTGTGCGTTGATAGACCAGTCAGTCAGTCAGTCACCATTGCCTTTCATATATTTAGATGAAAGCTAAAGTACCAAGTTTGATGGATATTACTTGAAAATTAACTTCAAAAAATCTGGACTTTTATACATATTTTCATCTCCTATTTGAAGTCTTTGGGGGTGGAATTATCAAAATTTGCGACACACGTATTTCTTATTCTTTTATCGAAAGCCCAAAAATCAAAGTTTCATGGATATTACATGAAAAATAATTTGATAAATGACGGTTTTTTATACAAACTTTCAACCCCCATTTAACCCTCTTGGGGTTGGAATTTTCAAAAATCCTTTCTTAGCGGACGTCTACGTCATAATAACTATCTGTGTGCAAAATTTCAGCCCGATCCGTCCAGTGGTTAGAGCTGTGCGTTGATAGACCAGTCAGTCAGTCAGTCACTTTTGCCTTTTATATATTTAGATGAAAGCTAAAGTACCAAGTTTGATGGATATTACTTGAAAATTAACTTAAAAATCTGGACTTTTATACATATTTTGATCCCCTATTTGAAGTCTTTGGGGGTGGAATTTTCAAAATTTGCGAAAAACGTATTTCTTATTCTTTTATCGAAAGTCCAAAAATCAAAGTTTCGTGGATTTTACATGAAAAATAATTTGATAAATGACGGACTTTTATACAAACTTTCAACCCCCATTTAACCCTCTTGGGGTTGGAATTTTCAAAAATCCTTTCTTAGCGGACGTCTACGTCATAATAACTATCTGTGTGCAAAATTTCAGCCCGATCCGTCCAGTGGTTAGAGCTGTGCGTTGATAGACCAGTCAGTCAGTCAGTCACCTTTGCCTTTTATATATTTAGATTTAGATTTTTTAACAGATAGTTCCAATCCAAGTTCATTTAAGAATTCATTAAATATAATCAGCGCTCCCTGTAACTTGTTAGCACTTTCAAGTATATCTTTATTTAGTACTAAATAAAACAAAATCATCTGCATATTGACATAATGAAATATTTACTATTCTATTCTATTAAATATTTTAGCTGTTACAATATTAAATAGTATCGGTGACATTGGGTCACCTTGAGCTAAGCCTTTATATGTAAATCTAGTAATATAAGTCCGTCTATCTAAAGTATCCTGAATTTTGAGATGTCTTTCACCTAAATAATTCCATATATATTTACATAATTGTTTACCAAAGCCAAATTCGTCTAAAATAACAGTCAGTTTATCAATCAGCACATTATTGTAGGCTCCATCAATGTCCAAAAAGCATGCTACCGTTTGATAGTTTTCAGTAAATCCTATTTGAATATCAGTAACTAATTTTACCAAACAATCCTGACAGGAACGACCTCTTCTAAACCCTGAGGTAAATGGAGATAGCAGGTTATTTTTCTCGGCATACCATTCAATCCGCCTATGTAGTCAACATTGAATATAGAATTTTGCAAATACAAGATATCAAGGATATAGGTCTAAGCTTTTTACTGTTGTCATCTGATGTATTGTTGGAATTTAGTTTCGGTATTGGAACCACAAGAATATCACGCCACTGTATCGGTATATTGCATGTGTTTACTATGCAGTTGTACATATCCAGTGGGTAGAGTTTTCCGTTATCTGGTAAATGGGATATCATGGAATACGTGATTCCATCATCACCGGGAGCTGTATCTTTTGTCTTTATGCAATTATACAACTCTTGCAGGGTAAATGGACTTTCTAAAAGTATATTTGTAGAAAAATATTCGGGCGCTTCTGTAGCTACGTAATCAGGGGCAAGACTACATAAAAGCTGAACCTTTTGATCCTGAGACACATGACATCTCGGAGATCGAAAACCCTTCATCCAACGTAGACGCTGCCACATATCAGGAATTGGTGTTTTCTCATTAACACTATCACAATAGTTTTGCCAATCTACTGTACTTTCTCTTCTAATAGCAATTTTAGCATTTTTAATTTTTCCTTCAAGAATACCCAAATTATCAGGTGTCGGGTTCTTACGAAACTGGCTCAAAGCCAATCTACGTTCAGCTACTACTTTTGATAAGTCTTGGTTCCAGTATGACTTAGGATGAAAACCTTGCTTTGGATTTTCGCAAGTTTTTACCATCGGAATAAACCTATCAGCTGCCTCATTCAACTCTTTGATAAAGTCGTCATATAATAGCTGAATATCAGGGTCTATCTTACCCGAAGAAAGATTACTTTTTAAATAGTTTGTGTAAGAATCCCAATCAGCAAGTTTAAAGTTTCGTTTTTGTGAAATGACTACTGATCCTTTAAACTTAAACTTCATTTGGATAAAAAGATAATCGCTCCCCAAACTTTCATTCATAACTTTCCATTCAAAACCTAATGCAATATCGTTCGAAACAAATGTTATATCAGGGGAGGTCTTCTGAACACTATTATTAACAGATTTAATTCTTGTGTGGTCACCATTATTAAGGTATATATAACCCGTCTCCATAGCTGCATCATAAATATTTCTACCTCTTGTGTCAGTTTTATATGACCAGTTCGTGTGGTGCGCATTAAAATCTCCAGCGATTAAACAATTATTGGGAAAAAGAGAAAAAATATCTTCCCAATCGGAGAGTGATGTGTTAATCGATGAAGGACAGTAAACTAAAATAATATTCTTAATGTCATTACAGTTTACTAATTTTATACATTTTATTTCTATACCTACATTATTAATATTCAAAGGAAATTCCTGAATCTTAATTGATTTATGAATAATAAAAGCAATACCTCCATATGAATCCTCCCTATCCTTTCTTAATACATTGTATCCACTGATATTCAAATGAGACTCTGAATCCAACCAAGTTTCGCAGATTAATGCTATATGTATTTTTTCTTGCGACAGTAACAACTCAAATTCTTTACGCTTATTTCTAATGCTTTGTGAATTCCATTGCAACAAGTTTAACACAAATTCTTTTTGACCGTGAGTATAATTAGCCATTAAACAATGAAGAAAGTACTTTCTTACAAACAGCCCCACTTTGTACAAAATTCATTATGAATTGCCAAATTTCTTTTACTAACATAATGCCTATTAACTCTAGCTTAGTTTCAAAACTATTCGTGGACTTACAGATGTTCGTAATGTTTCTAAAAATGTCTAATATTTGCCTACCAAAACTTTTTTCATACCCTTTCTTGTTCTTTTTCATCTGTTCTTCTCCATTCTGCTCTGTACTTTCCTCGAACGCTTGCTCAAACCACTCCGACTGTTGCTAGTATGACTGATCTTTCTTTTTTGTTGTCTTCTGTTTGTTTTGTCCCGCTTTCGCTCCCCTGCTTACTATCTCAGGCTCCGAATGCCAGTTTTCTCTTAAATCGTTTTCTATGGACGCATTTCTATGAATCTCAGCTTTAACTACAACGTCCCTGTAAGACCTGTGATTTTGCGTCTGTGTCTTACTTTGCTTTTGGGTATCTTCACCTTCGTCCTCTGATATTAAAATATCAGGGTCGTGATACTGAGGTTCCTTTCTCCCAGAGATTATTTTTAAGGTATTTTGATAAGTACAGTTCCTCTCAGACATAACATCTCTAATTTCTTTTTCTTTGAGATATGTTGGACATTTTTTAAACATTGCCATATGTCTTCCTTTACAGTTCACACATTTAAAATTAAGTGTCTCACAGTTTTCATGATTATCTTCGCATTTAGGACAAATCATTTTCTTCATTATAGGGCAAAATCGGATAGTATGTCCGAATTTCCAACAACCGCTACACTGACTGACAGGAAATGTATACTTTTCTACTTTAAATCTGCAGCCAAAACCAAATACAAAAGCAGGTAAAGTAGAGCTTTTAAAGGCTAACCGTATCGTCTCTGAATTAACCCACACACCTGTATTAGACAACCTTCTAAGTCTTCTCACCGACACTATTTCAAATTCAGCTTTTATATTTTTCAATATTTCTTCCTCTGTTTCTTCTAAATCCACCTGTCTAACTATACCGTAGGATAAGGTAATCTCATCGGCAGGCTGGATTCTCCATCCCAAGCTTATTAGTTTTCCGCACTCCATCAACTTTTGGCTGTTTTCATGGTTATCAAAAGAAATTATAGCTTTAAAGGGGCTCTTATACATAATTTTACTAATACCCTCAATATTTTCTGATCTCAACAACTTAGCCCTACCAAATTGTTTCGGTAGCAACTCCTTGGATATAATGCAGACCTTGAAGTCCATACTTTCTCCACAGTTATTCGAGTTAGGTCTAGCACGTCGTTTAGACGCTCGCTGCACTTTAATAAACCCCTCTTCATCCTCAGCTGAATCTTCCTCCCGACTTCTTTTTTTCTGATTTCTGCTCACTCTCACTCTGATAAGGCACAACCGCATCTTTTTGCACACATGTTACTATTTCCTCCTCAGACATGTTGCTACTTGTATCACACAAACTTACAGTCGGCTCCATAGTGAATCACCATAATAAAAATAAAAAGTAGTTAGTATGAAATAAAAAAACACTCGATAAAGTACGCTGCTAACAGAATACAAAACCGTGCGCTCGCGGTCACAGTTTGCGCGCCACTGGACTTAGATTCGAGACATAATAAATATTATTATGACGTCTGGAATTGAGCATACCTATATGTTTTAAGCTTATACGTAGGAATAGGATGCTTTTAAGTAATGAGAAGAATAATTTCATTCTGCACCAAACTTGAAGAATATTATGTAGAAAGTCGTTTCTGTATTACTCCATGGCACAATTTCACCAAGCACAATATGACAAACGCTTTGGACAAACGTCATAAGATATAGTAAGGGTAAGAACCTACCATTTGAACTTGAATAGTGGTCTTAGAGACGGGTATTGAATCAATGATTGATCACCATAATATCGCGCCTGTCGAGACATAACGTAACGTCGAATGATCTAGAGTATTTTAGAGTGCTTTCTTCTGAATATTGCACTAATTCATGGTTGTAAAAATAGACCCGTCTTCTATAGGTACTGTTGGACAATAGGGTATTTGACTACTTTTAGAAAATCATATTAAATTGTTAATAATGCTACGCTGAAGCTAACAAAACGTATATTTCGGCATAATTTTCAGTATTTTTCATAAAAATCGAGAAATAAATTCAAAAAAATAAATTGCCGCGGAAACGTTCCATTTGTTTACATGACGTTACAGTTCACAAACAGTTCAATGACAATTCCAAAGCCCAAAGGTGGCGAGAACTGTGACGTCATTCGAGATTCAAGAACGTTTTCGATCTCGTGAACATGGCCAGAATTATAGCAATTTTAATTAATGTTTTCTAATTAGATAAAGCTTTATTTTTTAGTTTTGTCGTATGGAATAATGTTTTTAGATAATAATCTTTTAAGATGATACCAGATGAAACGATATTTTTAATATAGTCAAATACCCTATTTTTAGGTATCTGCCTTTGTGTCTGCCTAAATTTTAATACTCAAAGGCCTAAATGGATTTTGGATGGTACTCGCTAAAAAGATTTTCTTTTACAATTTTATGATTTAAAGTCTAATTAAAGTCTAAAAGTCTGGATTGAAAGTCTTTTATTACACTATTTACCTACTACAGAGAAGGTGGTCGCGATTACCGATTTACTTTTCCTCGTAGATAAATTCAGTCCTTCTTCCAAAAAATTCATTCTTCATCTAATTAAAGCCAACAACCCAGACCCTCATCCTTTCCAATCAAAGGTTTACTTCGGAAAAAAAATTAAAAAAATCAAAATAGGTTTTTAGAATCACTTTCGTTTAGACCGAGCTATGGAGTAACATGACACTAATGACTTATCTTATCGCTAATCGCTAATGAATCTTATCATAATTTTGGAATTTTAAAAGCCTTTTGACATTTTGATTTTAAATTTTAACTAATAAGATTAGCATTGTTATTATTATATTGTATATTGTAAGATATTGATACATAAAATGTTCCTTATTACTACATTAAACTCCCAAAATATTTGTACGCCGATACGGCTGATGTGCTGAACCAATAATTGTATTTACTATCTTATCGACATATCGCTAATCAATAATAATGACTTATCTTATCGCTAATCACTTATGACTTATCGCTAATCACTAATGACTTATCTTATCGCTAATCACTAATGACTTATCTTATCGCTAATCACTAATGACTTATCTTATCGCTAACCACTAATCACTTATCTTATCGCTAATCACTAATGACTTATCTTATCGCTTATCACTAATGACTCATCTTATCACAAATCACTAATGACTTGATCTTATCGCTAAACACTAATGACATGATCTTCTCGCTTATCACTAATGACTTATCTTATCGCTAATCAATAATGACTTATCTTATCGCTAATCACTTATGACATATCTTATCGCTAATCACTAATGACTTATCTTATAGCTAATCACTAATGACTTATCGCTAATCACTAATGACATCGCTAATTACTTATGACTTGATCTTATCGCTAATCACTAATAATTTATCTTATCTTATCGCTTATCACTAATGACTTATCTTATCGCTAATCACTAATGACTTATCTTATCGCTTATGACTTACCTTATCGCTTATCACTAATGACTCATCTTATCACAAATCACTAATGACTTGATCTTATCGCTAAACACTAATGACATGATCTTATCGCTTATCACTAATGACTTATCGCTAATCAATAATGACTTATTTTATCGCTAATCACTAATGACATCGCTAATTACTAATGACTTGATCTTATCGCTAATCACTAATAATTTATCTTATCGCTAATCAATAATGACTTATCTTGTCGCTAATTACTAATGACTTATCTTATCGCTAATCACTAATGACTTATCTTATCGCTAATCACTAATGACTTATCTTATAGCTAATGACTAATGACTTACCTTATGGCTAATCACTAATGATCTTATCGCTAATCACTAATGACATCTTATCACTAATCACTAATGACTCATCTTATAGCTAATCACTAATAACTTATCTTATCGCTAATCACTAATGACTTATCTTATAGCTAATGACTAATGACTTACCTTATCGCTAATCAATATTGATTCATCTTATCGCTAATCAGTAATGACTTATCTTATAGCTAATCATTAATGACTTATCGCTAATCACTAATGACTTATCGCTAATTACTAATGACTTGATCTTATCGCTAATCACTAATAATTTATCTTATCTTGTCGCTAATCACTAATGACTTATCTTATCGCTAATCACTAATGACTTATCTTATCGCTAATCGCTAATGACTTATCGCTAATCGCTAATGATTTATCTTATCGCTAGTCACTAATGACTTATCTTATCGATTCTAGTTTTCGGGATATCACAATAATTGTATGGCAACCTATTTCCTTTTCATTTAAATCTCAAAACAAAAAGTATTTACATCCACATAAAGTAAATTACCTATATTTATATGATTTGAAAAGCAGAAAAAATTATTATTTTCATTTTCAAGTGATTTTTTGGAACCATTTGAAACGTAGGGTAAGTAAGCCGGTTCGCCCGCCTGCCTTCGATTTTCGGCCTTTACGCATACACCATGCCGTAAAATTGAGAGAATATCACATAAAAATACTATTTCCTAAGGAAATCTTTATTTAGTCATTTGAAAATGTTTTCTTTGTATAATAATAATAAACTTTTATTTCAGACTTTTCCATCCATAGTTTGTTAGTATGTTAGTAACCTATGAATGCTACTAAAGAACGAAAAAAAACAGGCCAATGAGAATATGCTAGTGTGCGTGACGTGAGTGCCGCGCATGCGCGGCGCGGATTACTGAGCGTGCGTAATGATACCAGGTACACAGGTGATTCCAATAAAATGGGGAGAATTATGTCATTTAAATTTTTAAACTTTTAAAATAAAATTAATATCTACTTTTTTTAATTTTTATCATAAAACAATAATTTTATTAATACCTTTAACTATAGTGATTTATTGTATTTAGTATTTTGTATTAGGTAAATGGTTTCCAAAATTTTAAAAAGTCAGCTCCATACTGAAATTCTTTGTTAATGCACCGATGTCGTTCAAAATCGATATTTAGGGTCCCCTAGCGTCAAATGAGAGGAAATGGTTGCCAATATTTTTAAACATTTTGGCAACCATTCCCTCTCTTTTGACGCTAGGGGACCCTAAATATCGATTTTGAACTACAATCGGTACAATAACAAAGAATTTCAATATGGCGCTGACTTTTTAAAATTTTGGCAACCAATTCGTCTCTCTTGACCCCAGGGAACCCTAAATATCGATTTTGAACGACATCGGTACAATAACAAAGAATTTCAATATGGCGCTGACTTTTTAAAATTTTGGCAACCAATTCATCTCTTTTGACCCCAGGAAAACCTAAATATCGATTTTGAACGACATCGGTGCAATAACAAAGAATTTCAATATGGCGCTGACTTTTAAGAATACTGGCAACCATTTCCTCTCATTTGACGCTAGGGGACCCTAAATATCGATTTTGAACGACATCGGTGCAATAACAAAGAATTTCAATATGGCGCTGACTTTTAAAAATTTTGGCAACCATTTCCTATTTTTGATCCGAGGTAACCCTAAACCCTATTTCCAACTCGATCGGTGAATCGCTAAATCGCTAAAGTCATAAAAACTCTCTCCCGGTAAAATATTCGTTTAAAAAAATAAAAAAAAAATAAGATGAATATAAATAAAAGAAAATCAGAAACGAAAAAGTTAAAAAAAAATAAGAGGGGAATTCTTGAGTTCGATTATCGATGGGGACAATTTCGAAATTTATAATTTCTGAAATATCTCAGATCTGGTGGGAGGCTTCGGCCGTGGCTAGTTACCATTCTACCATCAAAGACGTATCGCTAAGCTATTTAGCGCTCCGGCACGATAGCGTGTAAAAATTTAATAAATCCTAGCTTATCCCCTTCCAAGTTAGCCCGTTACCATCTACACTGCATCGTCACTTACCATCAGGTGAGATCGTAGAACAAGGACTGTCTTGGAAAGAAAATTAAAAAATGACACTATCTGCAATCGCTTTTCGAATATTATCGGTATCTACATTCTAAGGTTCATTATTTATTAGGGAAATTTTGGGTTCGTAAACTGGCAACACACAATAAATGGCGAACTCTAATTTAATTATTTTCTACAAATTTCAATTTCTTATTTTGCAGGAACTGATGGATCCGTAAGGACGCGATCCTTACAAGTGTGTCTTATAGCATCGGCATAAATGCGAATCGATCCTCACAGATGTGGTTCCACCCTTATCATCCTTTTGACAAAGCATAATTTAATTATTTTCGAAAAATTTCAATTTCTTATTTTGCAGGAACTGATGTGAATTAATGTTATTTACTGATGTTAGGTGATGTTATTGGTTATTTTAGATCATCCTGTTGTTTTTTTCACATTTATTTACAAAAAAACCGCCATTTAAAAAAACAAAATATTGGCTCGCGAGCTCCATATCTGGTGATGACCTAATTCAAACTGACCGCGGGAAAAGGGCGTGTGCCACATTTGGCAGCACAAATTTTCGACGTTCACAGCCTTTAGACTCCATCTTGTATATCTTTGTTAATAACAATGTTTCCTTTATTACTAAGTTAGACGTGTTAGTTTAGCAATTAAAAACATATTTTATTATTTTACTTGCTCAATAGCTACCGCCACACAGTGATAATCTGATAATATAGATCGTAGTCGTAGTTCCTAGTTCCATGATCAAGAAGCATAATTAAGTACTCTGTCTACATCGCACTTGAGCATGGAACTAGGAAGACTATAGTCGTAATTCCATGGAACGAGGTATATTACTAGTTCCATGCACTTGAGTTTGTCAGTGTGACATGTTTATGACAAATGTTGACAACGTCTATTCTCAAATGTCAATTGTCGAATTGTCATTTTCCTCACAGATTAATGATTATGTATACCAGATAATTTTCCTGCTGTTGAGATAGCAAGGGCACTGGGCAACGGTAGGTACTGTTAATAGGAGTAATAGTGTTCTGTGCTGTTAATTTTTATTGATGGAAATTGGAATTTGTGCTTGCCGGTTATTTACAAATGTTTCGCATTATTATAACAACAGCCGTGTAAAATAATGTACCTACTAAACATTTCATGTGACCACTAAGACTATAGGTAGTGATTGTTTATGTAATAGCATAGATATTGCAAAGGAAATGTCTCAGATTGTAACGATTTCCCTAATAAGCTTTTGCTTATTAGAAAGTGCTACCGGCTTGGGGGAAGTTATATACGCAATAAACGCAGGTGGCCCAGCGCATACTGATATATACGGTATACACTATGAAAAGGATCCATTGCAGGGGAGAGTGGGCACAGCTTCAGACTACGGGAAGCAGCTAGTTATGATTGGAAGAGTCAATTCTAAGGATGAAATACTATACCAGACTGAACGGTACCACCACAGTACTTTCGGCTATGACATTCCTGCAAACAAAGATGGTGACTATGTATTAGTTCTTAAGTTTAGTGAGGTGTACTTCAACGCACCTAACATGAAAGTGTTCGACGTCGTCCTCAACGGAGACCATACGATAGTAGCTGATTTAGACATCTTTGACAAAGTGGGCCGTGGGGTAGCCCACGACGAGTATGTCCCCTATTCCATCAAAAATGGTAAGCTTTACTACAACGATGAGGAATCTGACATAAGAGGTGGAAAAATTAAAGTTGAGTTCATCAAAGGATATAGAGATAATCCAAAGATTAATGCTTTGTATGTGATAAGGGGAACAATAGACGAGGTCCCCAAGTTACCGCCCATAGTGTGGCCTGAAGCTGATGCTGAGGAGCCTCGGGAAGAAGTAGAAGAGAAGAGCACAAAGTCTCCACGTGCAAGTGGACCTAAACAACCTGATCCTTATTCTATGGATGACAGCTCTGTGCTGATCCCAGTGTTTATCACTATCGGTGCTTTCATACCATTATTATTTTGCCTTTGCAAATTATAAACCTCATTTTAACTTTGGAAAAAATGTTTAACAATCAATGATCAAACAAAATTCAGATTTTCACATTGATTCACATTGTAAGAAAAGTTTGATATCTACGAAGAGATTGCAACAAAAGCGGTTTTGGTTTTTTATAGATCCTATAGATCTGTACTTTGAGAGTCCAAAAACATTAAAAAAAATACAATGACAAGTGTGCTTTTGATTCACAATCATATTATAATTATGTTAATATTTTCCTATAAATTATTATTAATTCATTATTTATGGCAGCCCAGCTATCTCATTTGTATCCTAACAGCTAATCACAGACCAAAATATTATAAAGCAATTTTTTATAGGGCAGATTGTCGATTTGAAATTGTGCTGGCAGATTGTATCTAGAGTATGTAATCTGTGATTAATTGCAGATCAATATACTCTATGGAAAATGGAAAAGAAAAATAAACTACTGACATGCATAAGGGCTAGAACACAGAGTCGTTAAACCAGTTATAAAAAAAATCCAGATTGAGTAAATGGCTGCCTTATAGGTACTGGATGTTATTGCAAAAATCTGAATAAGTTGTAAATATTGCATTTTATTGATAATGATTGTTAACATTTTCACCAAATATTTTAGTGTTGTTGACTGACCTAATTTATGTATGTCATATGTTTTGCATTTTTTATCTCATAGCTTTGTTTTTTATAGGTATATTTTAATTCATTAAATAATTATATACAATGTTTCCTAAATTATATAAGCTCAAGCCTAATAGTACAAATCATGAAAAATTACTAGTGCCCGTCCCATATAGGATATACATCTAGCTAACTTGGGGTAAGGGCATGCCAAAGATCCCATAGCCTGGAAATACACGTCAGATTTTTTCATTCGATAGTCGGATCTGGTTGTCTGATCCGGCTGTCGGAAGGCATTGGAGACATTATTTTTTGAACATTCAACACGTCCGATCAGGCTAACGGATCACTCTGGATGATATCTCGGGAATGACTGAGTTCAGAAAAAGCCTGACAAAACAGTTGGATGTGTATCGAGTAAATATGATCAGATAGTCTGATCAGACAGTCTGAAACAAAATCTGACGTGTATTCCCAGGCTTAGATTAATGATCAGGTCTATTGATTCTTTTTATTAAAATAGTTAATATAAATCTGTAAACCATGCAGTTCAACCTCTGTAATTCATTAAGTTTCACTTTGGAACAGGTACTTACTACTTACTGTATAATTTTCCACGACACAAGAATAATCTTATTATATATAAATTATGTGTCACGTTGTTTGTCCGCGATGGACTCCTAAACTACTGAAACGATTTTTATCAAACTTCGTAACTATCTGTAATTTGGTCCAACTTAAAAGATAGGATAGTATTTTTGGATTGGGATAGTGTATTTGTTTTATTTATATAGGTAAGTTGACGGTACGAAGTTCGCTGAGTCAGCTAGTAAACTGTATTCTACTAACGAATAGACATCTCAAATTCCTGAAGTTTATAATTTTTGATATTTTAAATTATGGTTTACTTATAATGTTAAAAATTATGGCCTGCTATCAACAAGAAAATAAAAGGCACAAAAGGTATCTTTAACATAATCTCATTCATCTGTTGGATTTTACATTTCTGCTGTAATTCAATCATAAAAAACAGATAGGTAGATGTTCAGTAATATGTAGTTAGTCAAATCAGTTTTCAAGATAAAAACAGTCAGATTGCAAATATACAGTCTATTGCAACTAGCTGTAAGAATAATAAGCCCATATTTATTTAAAAAAATACAACTGGCAGTAGCTAGCAGTTTGTTAGTGTCTTAAATCTTGATAAAGGTTAAAAATTAAGAGGTTAAGTTAAGTTGAGGGGGTGACCCTTAACAAATTTTAAGTCACAATAATTATTATAAAATTACATTACTTTGATGATAATTATTTTATTATGGACTGTATTACTTTTGTGATCAAAATATTACATTTTAAACAATCTCGTGTACCCACTGAGCTGTATAATAAAATTAATCTATGATTATCACTGGAGGTGGTAGCCTCGCCATAGGAGCTGTCTTATTTTTTGGATGTACTCGATTGATGCCATTTTGGCGCTGTAAGCATAGATACGAGTGTCTCTGGAACTAATAATATTGCAAATGGTGCACCAACCTCTGTAATTAATTTATGATTTCATAGATTAATTAATTCATATCTACCTCTATCTATGATTTCATATTATAAATTACTAATGTATGATTTCATAGATTAATTATAGAGGTCGGTGCGCCATTTGCAATATTATTAGTTCCAGAGACACTCGTATGTCAAATGTGGCGCTTCAAATTATTATTACTTATGCTGGTCATTAAATTTTGTCTATATATAACGGAGTAGTGTCCCTAGTCCATGTCCATATGGACAGCTAATCCAGTGTTAATCATAGGCTAAATAGAGAGTTCAGTGTGTGTACAATGTACATAACTTTTAGCTATGAGGCACTGGCAAACCTGATTGATGACTGACGTACATACAATAGGCATGTTTACCTACCTACTAAGTCTGTCGGCCATTGGAACTAGGAAGACTACACCTAGTCGTAATTCCTAGTTCCATGCTATCGGTAGTTGCGATGCAGATATTATATATTAATTGCAATAGGACTGCATCAAATTCCAAACTGTAACTTTGCAGTGTAATTTTGTAAAACAAACCCGATTTACATATTACTAAATAGGTATCTATTCAATTAGTATCATAATTCCACTGAGTCATTGTATCAAAATAGTAAGTTGACTAGAGAGCTTTGGGCATCTTCTTCATGTCTCTACCCTTACACTATCTATTTATAAGCACATTTCATTGCAGATGCACATAATATTATGTAAATAAATTATTTGACACTTTCTTAGTTTTACTTTCAATGTCCCAAAATATTGAAATATCGCTTAACTACTTAACTGAAAAAAAAACCGGCCAAGCGCGGGTTGGACTCGCTCACCGAGGGTTCCGTACTCCAGAAGTAAAAGTAAAACGATAATATTATATTAATTTGCTTATTAATCGTTAACTTTGTTTGTAGAGGTTTATTGTTAATATACTAGTGGTTCGCCCCGAACCGAGACCTCGCGGTATCCCATAATTCCCATAAGGTAGTTTTAACTATATTATATTGTAATCAAAACGCGCCGAATCTGATGACGTCAATCGTCATCTGCTTTCGTGGATGGGATGCATATTTACAATATTAAAGACAGCGCCATCTAGTAACAGTATAGTGAAGTTTTGTTAAAAACATTGATGCCCATTAAAACTCAAATAATTTCGTTTCTTTATAATATTTATCTAATCTTAGTATTTGTTGTTCAAGTACAGAATATAACTCAAATTATGTGTAAGTTTCAAGTTTTAAAACAAAGTGGTTTTAGAAATCTAGCCTCGAATACAATCTCCACTTTGAAAGCCCCCCATTTCGTATGGGAGCCCCCCTGAAATAAAGATTTTTATAACTTTTTAAGCCATTTTCGGCTGGAGGCCATCGGTTTACATATCATATCTAAAATTGAAGTAATTACGTTCAGTAATTCAGAAGTTATAAGGCTGTGACAGACGGACGGACGGACAAGTGCAAATCGCTCTAGTAAACTCAGAGACCTTCGCTTCGCTCGGTCGAAAAAAAAACTATGCTAGTTAGAGCGAACCCCTCTCGGTATAGTAATCTATATATATAGTATAGTAAACTATACCGAGTGGGGCATCATAATATGAAAGGCCTTTACCTGTACATTCTAAAACAGATTTCTATTTATTTTTATACATAATAGTTTTTGATTAATTGAGCAATCGAAAAAATATCCCACACCCCTATCTCCGAAGTTTACCAATCGAAAAATTCTTTTCAAAAAACCGACTTCTAACGCCACTACAAAGTATAAAAATAATTTTAGTTTGTCCACGTTTGTTGAAGTCGGGCGGGCCTATATACAAACTATGAAACCGATGCGCGACGCTACAGAATATGATAGATTCGTTTGTAGAAGTCGAGCGAGCATCGCGAGTCGGTTTCATAGTTTGTATTTTAGGCCCGCCCGACTTCAACAAACGTGGACAAACTAAAATTATTTTTATACTTTGTAGTGGCGTTAGAAGTCGGTTTTTTGAAAAGAATTTTTATTTTAAGCTTTTAAGTGTAGTATCCTATGATTGAGGAGCTAGGACCTGGAGCTCCATGATGTAGTCCATACTTGTTACCTTATACCTTCAATATCAATTCGTAATCGAAATTTCCTAAATCGCCATAGTTTTAGCCTGCAGCATCAGGCTTGAGGAGTTGAAGGTTAAAATTTTTATGGGACCATTTCGCAAACATCCTCTGTCGATTAAAAAAAAAATCACGCGAATCGGTCCATTAATCCCGGAGAAATCGGTGGACATACATAGAAAAAAAAAAAAAAAAAAAAAAAAAAGATACCGGCCGAATTGAGAACCTCCTCCTTTTTGGAAGTCGGTTAAAAAATCAGAAATAATTATGGTCAATAGAAGTTTATGTATATTTTACAGGAAAAACGAAAACACGCACGGAACCCTCGGTACGCGACTAAACTAAAATAACTTTTGCGTTGGATTTATTTTCAAATATAGATACATAAACCTCTATTGACCACTCGGTATAGTAAATTAAATTAAAATTAATTTTCGATTTTTTTTATTCCAATGATATTGATATTGATATATACATCATCATTATCCTTTAGATGTCCACTGCTGGACATAGGTCTCCTGCATGGACCTCCACAGGCTTCGGTCTTGCGCCGCCTGAATACAGCGGCGCCCTGCGACTCGTTTGATGTCGTCGGACCACCTAGTGGGGGGTCTGCCAACACTGCGCTTACCGGTGCGGGGTCGCCACTCCAGCACTCTATTGGGACCCCAACGACCATCAGCTCTTCGAACTATGTGCCCCGCCCATTTCCACTTCAGTTTCGCGACTCGCTGAGCTATGTATGTCGGTGACTTTGGTTCTCCTGCGGATCTCTTCATTTCTGATTTGATCACTCACTCACCTGCGATTTGCCGATGACATAGTAGTCATGGCAGAGACTCTGAGAGACCTCAATACAATGCTCAACGATCTCAGCAGGGTTTCTCAACAGATGGGCCTGAAAATGAACATGAGCAAGACGAAAATCATGTCCAATGCTCATGGTTCGCTCCTCCCAGTAATCGTTGAGCACTCTGCACTCGAAATAGTGGACGAGTATATATACCTGGGACACGCAGTCCAGCTAGGTAGGTCCAATTTCGAGAAAGAGATCAACCACCGAATCCAACTCGGCTGGGCAGCGTTCGGGAAGCTCCGAGATGTCTTCTCATCCAAAATTCCTCAGTGCCTGAAGACTAGTCTTCGAACAGTGCGTGTTGCCAGTGATGACTTATGGATCCGAGACATGGTCGCTAACTGTGGGCCTCATAAGAAAGCTCAAGGTCACTCAGCGAGCGATGGAGAGAGCTATGCTTGGGGTATCCCTGCGAGATCAAATCAGAAATGAAGAGATCCGCAGGAGAACCAAAGTCACTATTATATACAACTATTCCAAATTTCATGTCGATAGCTTTAATAGATACTAAAATAATCGACTGTGACAGACGGACGGACGGAGAAAGTCTCACCATAAGGGTTCCATTTTTAATACGCTTTTATTACCATTTTGGTACGGAGCCCTAATTACCTTGACGTTGGAAAATTACCTTGACAGAGATAACTTTCTTTTCTTTACACCTGTAAGTTTTTGTGACGTAGGTAGTTAAGGTGGTAAAAGCATGCGACAGGCGTTTTTCGGTGAGCTCACAGAGCTTGCAAATTGAAAACTATAATTCCAATTTGAATAATTTTAATGCAATATGTAATTTGGGTATCTTAACTAAATTCGCTTAGAGATAGAAACACGATTGGAAAAAAAATTCTCGATAGAAAGTTTTCCCAAACTTTGATCGAATAATCACCTTTTTTAGGTTTAAACCTTGTTTAAACAGAAACGGTGGGTTTTTTTTCCTGTTATTTTTTTTATTTGTGTTGATATAAATAATTACTAAAAGCGGTGAGAAAAATTCTTGATTATTGGCATCCATAATTTTTTAAATCAATTTTAAAGATTTTTTTCAATTCTTGACCCCTGAATCCATAATTTCCATCTCTTTCCTAGCACTGCAAAATATATAGCTCTATCCCACTCGTACGACCCAAACAATTTAGGATCGTTTTAGCACCAGTAGCTTTTGTAAACACTCCAATAAGAAGCTTTACATTATTTGCAAAATCCTTAGAGATAATAACTTAAGCTATTTATAAGGTATGTAAGTATACCTACTTACAGGTTTCAGGCCGGGCTAAGTCTGATAGGTAACTTAAGAGTAAAGGGTGACAATATGCATTGGTAAATAAGGGAAGAGAAACAAATGTAATTGATCTAAATGAATTTATTGTATAAAAAAATAGTCTTAAATAAAAGCATCACTAACAATGTCGTCTTCTTTATCTATTCAGTGGGTAGGTAGGTATAACCATGAAATGATCACTTTGAAATATTTAAAAAGTTATTATAACTTACGCAAATTTTAACCCATGTAGCTACAAACAAAATTAGGAGTTGTCTTTAGGTACTCAGCTTATTCTCTCTTCTTAATTTCAATTTTTGAGACAGTTTAACTAGCCTTAATAACCTGTAAAAGCACAATAATATATCTTAGTATTAGCCGAGAATAGGAGATGCTTAGTAGGTGTTAGTTCTTAATATTACTGGAACTTTAAAGTGATTTACTCTGCGATAAGAATAATAAGAAGTAATTTAAAGTAGTTAAATAAGTTAAGTATTCTGTCTGCCATCGAAAATTGTCCGTGAGTAGGTAAGTTCTCATCCACAATTGCGAACCTATTTTCAGTGAGAAAGTCGTGAATTCGTTTCTCGATGCCACAGAGTGATTTAAAAGTTGGAACTTTAAAACAACCCCGACAATCAATGGCACCTGTGAAACTTTGTAAGACCCTTTAATCAAGTAAGAAATGAGCATATGATCTTCAAACGATATTCATAAATTACTTGCTGATGCCCGCGACTTCGTCCGTGTGGGTTTAGTTTTTAAAATCCCTCGGGAACTCTTTGATTTTCCGGGACAAAAAGTAGTCTGTGTCAATCGTTATCAACTTTATCCATGCAAAAAAAAATCACGTCGATCCGTAGCTCTGTTGCAAGTTGCGATGTGGGTGAAGGACAAACCAACAAACAAACACACTTTCGCATTTTTAATATCAGTATGATTATTGCTGAGATCCATCTCGATCACGTGAACTTTCAAACACCAAAAGTCGAATCAAAATAGGTCCATTCGTTGGGGAGGTACTAGGGAACATACAGACACATGGATAAACAGATAGGTAGGTTGTTGCTTCAACTTCTTTTCCGTTTTACGTCTCGTTTAAAAAAAAGTTAAAGCAAAAAGTAGGTATTTTCGCATATGTAGGTATATCTTGAAATAATTTTGCAATTAAATGTATGGGACTGCATAGTATCTTTTACGTTTTCATGATTAAAATTAGGAGTTAGATTGCTAACTAATCGCTTTATTTATGCAGTAGCCAAGCCGGCTATGTCGTCTGATGCGACTATAATCTATTGTACTTTCTACTGAACGGAAGATAAGGCCTGAACTACTGAGATACTAGAACTACTAGGTATACATACCTAAGCAGCAATTTTCGTTAGCATGCATCAGTTGAATCAAAAAAACCGGCCAAGCGCGAGTTGGACTCGCTCACCGAGGCAGGGTTCCGTACTCCAGAAGTAAAAGTAAAACGATAATAATATATGCATATAAAAAAAACTATGCTTGTGAGACAATTGTGAGAGGGTTGGTTTTATTTTTCCTGTAAAATATATCTACATAGGTAAACCTCTATTTGACCATAATTATTTCTGATTTTTCGATTGGTAAACTCTGGAGATAAGTAGGGGACGGTATTTTTTTCGACGATTAATCAAAAACTATTATGTATAAAAATAAATAAAAATCTGTTTTAATAGTTAATTTTAATAGCTTTAATAGGTACTAAAATAATCGACTGTGACAGACGGACGGACGGACGGAGAAAGTCTCACCATAAGGGTTCCATTTTTACCATTTTGTTACGGAACACTAAAAATGCTGTGACCTCAGCAGAAATCGACGCAGTTTTAGCCAGACTACATTTTATCCCGGATAATTAGTTTCCCGAGAGAATTCACGCGGACGGAAGTTGCGTGCATAAATTATTTATACCTATCACTTAAATAACATGCACACACGAATTAATAATAAATTCTTATCACCTTTTACTGCCTTGTTTAAAACTTGTTTTTCTGATAGCGAAAAATGACAAATCCAACAGTAGGTAAGTCAGTAGGTAAAAAGAGTAGGTACCTACCTACCTAAGTATAATATGGTAGGACCCGGATTTCATTGAGCGTCCAGAAAGATACCTAATAATCAATCAAAGATTTACTCACGCATTTTCAGTACTGTTCGTTTTGAGTTGACATTGCCCTTTTTGATTTAAAACATATCCTTTTCTACAGTTTTTACGAGTGGGCCCATATGGGGGTGCAACTGTTACATCTTTGATGGTCCCGATGTTGTGTTCAGATGTGATGTCGGAATAGTTACCCACACTCGTGATAATGGCTTTGTCTGGAGAGACTGTTGAGGCGTTAAATGAATTCGTTAATTCATTATTTACGGGTGCAATCGTGTGTTCTTGAAGCACCGTTGTAGCAGTTGTTGAATTATCTCTAGTAAGCGTAACAGTTTGCTCGGTGGAAGCGCTCGTGGCGTGTGGTTTCGGTGTAGTACGGTTCTGCGGTTTTATTGTAAACTCTGAATAATCGTAGGCGTAGTCATAGTCCTGGAAATAAAAAGATCCATATAAGTAGGTACGACTACTTAGATAATCCGTAAAGTAAATACTTAATAGGTACTTAATAAGAATACCTAACTCATTTCTTCCCCGTCCCGACAAGAGATCAGTAGTTGGGTATTTGACTGTTGTCAAAATTTTAGTCATTTTAATCGAAAATATAACACGTAAAAATAATAAAATAATAGAATAACATTTGTAAAAACAGAAAATAAATCGGTCAAAAAACAAATAAGTTAGCTAAAAGCTGTTTTATTGTGACTGTATCTGTCTCTTTCTAAAACGAAATTTTATAATATGGAGCGTGGAGCTGCTGACTTGTCAGTTGTGACCATAGACTTAGAATTTTTTCGCTTCGCTCGTGACATCAAAATTCAGTAGCGCTCTCTCTGTCTAATTTAAGGTATAATCGATCGTATAATCAATACTGGTCTGCCCGCGAAATTCAAATTTAATTTGGTTTTTCGCAATTTGTAAACTTAAACGACAAAGTAGGCTTATGGCATTCTAATTGCGACGATGGCAGTAAGTATCATCTTCACAGGTTTATATAAAAATCTTTACTTGAAAGTGTCCAGTTTAAGAAATTAGTCAGAATATCGAGTTGGACGTGAGTTACTCACAAATTATTTATTATAGGTATAGATATTCTGACTAATTTCTTAAACTGGACACTTTCAAGTAAAGATTTTTATATAAACCTGTGAAGATGAGACTGCCATCGTCGCAATTAGAATGCCATAAGCCTACTTTGTCGTATTAGTTTACAAATTGCGAAAAACCAAATTAAATTTGAATTTCGCGAGCAGACCCGTATAAAAAGCAAAAATGGCATTGTGTTATAATATTTAAAAACGTTATTTTAAATAAATAAAATTTCAGTCAAATACCCAATTATTCTTCTAGTATTCTAGATAAACCGCAATGGCCGAAACCTGAAATTCTAATTTGATGGGACGCCGCGCCGGCCGATTCGATACGGAGATTAAGTGCAGGAATTATGTCCAACTTAAGTAGGCATCTACTTAGTTATTAAAGTAGGTACTTAATTGCGTACCTACTACCTACCTAAGTACATAGTTTTTCATCATCAACGGCAACCCATCAACGGCTCACTACTGAGTGCAGCTCCTCTTAGAGAAGGGTTAATATACTTAGCCCATATAGTCCACCACGCTGGCCCAATGCGAATAACATACCTTGAAGAACATAATGGAGATTTTTTCCTTCACCGTTAAAGCGTGTGATATTTAATTGCTTAAACGCACTTAACTCCAAAAAATCAGACGTGCGAGCCCGGGATTGAACCTGCGACCCGCCAAATATTAGACCGCAGTTCTAACCACTATAGGCTATCACTGCTACATTTACTAGTTTTTACGTGTTTTAAATAAATAAATGAAATAGAAAAACATAGAAATATAGATAGAATATGATCGTAAGACAAGCAAGGTTTTTATCGTGTAAAAAAACAATTTCTGAAGGTACAACTTTAAAAGAATTGAGTAATCTGATCACTATATTGGATTTTCAGTCGCGTAGGAAACATCATATCAAATACTATATCTAACTGCTGTATTATCCTAACAAAGTTACCTAAACTGTGTGAAAATAATAAATAGAGAGATATCGGAACAATGAGTAAAGTAAGAAAACCGTCTCACCACATATTCTTCTTTATCGCCTTTCAGAATAGCAAATATCTGCAAGTCCTTGAGGTCGACCTGGACATTAACATCTCCCGTTTGCCGCTGGTCGTACTGTGACAAATCTGCATAGCTCGATACGAGAGAACAAAGGAAGCATATAGTAACAAACATATCGAAAACCTGTTGATACTCAATTTGTACGGGAATAACTCCGTTCCGATCGAGTCCCGCGAGCTTTCGCAACTGGCCGAGCCGTATTGCTGCCGCCCTCCGTGCTTCGCGGCCCAAGTTATTTCCATCAACATAACAGTTAATTCAAGTAACCGTGAGAAGGTCGATAGCCTCCGTTAGTGCACGGAGCCGATCAACCGACAGGTTGCGTAATGAACGCAAACAATGTGTAAAACAAGTACGGTAAAACAAAAACAATAACCACGTCACACCTTACGTGTTTCTTTTTCTTTATCTATACAAATAAATTAAATTGAAGCGTGTTTGTAATATTAAATTAACAGCTTTTCACTAAATGCATTAGGTATGCATATGAAAATAATATGTTCGGTACTTTTAACAAAACATCATTTTTTTTTATTTTTGTCTGTCTGTTTGTTTAGGCTAATCTCGGGAACGGCTGCACCGATTTTGACGGGACTTTCACTGAAAGATACTCGTAGCTGTTGTTATAAGTAGTAACATAGGCTACTTTCTTAACCGAATTTCAAAAAAGGAGTTACATCTCCGAGCACGATTTTCAACCGATTTGCGTGAATCTTTTTTTAATCGATTAAGAAACTTTGCGAGATGGTCCCATAAAAACTTCGGGTTCGTACTCTTTAATCCTGATGCTGCAGGGGTTAATCTCCCTACCTAAACTGGTGATTTATTAACTGTCGATTATGAATAGTCGTTGTAGGTACCAAGCAAAGACTACATCGTTGAACTCCGGGATTTAACCCCTCAAGCCTGACGCTGCAAGGAACTGCACTCCTAACCCTTGGTGGTTTGGGAACTGTCGATTGTGAATTATTGATCTTATAGGTAGGTGAGCCTAAGAGACTAAGCCTGGATAGACTTCATCACTGAATTCCAGATACCGCTCTCAACTATTAAACTATGAGTTCTGACGCTAAAAAGCTCTAATTAATATTTTTATTTGAATAAAAATCCACGCGGACGAAGTCGCAGGCATCAGCTAGTATTCAATAAAATAATTCTAGGTAGGTGATATATTAATAATAATTAAATATATAAATAAAAATATATTCTAGGTAGGAATAAATTATAGTACATTGTGTAACTACGTTTACACAATGTAATTTATTCCTATTTGATCTATTAGATCAAATAGGAATAACCTAATGCAGAAAATGGCAATAGGTTAGATTCTAACCTATTGCCATTTTCTGCATTAGGTTGGTACCTACGTGGTACCTACGTAGGTATAGTTAATAATAATGTCCTCCCGACCGAATCCGATCACGGCGGCCAACCTCCTTTAGAGATCAGCCACCTGCGCGGGAGATATTATAGTGCACAAGTGTGTGCGCAAACACAAGTGCACTCTCTATTCCCTCACTCTCATAGCCCGATGGGACGGAAATCCGACACGACCGGAGAGAAATCAGGCGCAGGACCGACGGCTTTACGTGCTCTCCGAGGCACGAGGGTGACTCACTCACCGCCAACTTCTTAACTCCGGGCTAGTACTGAGAATTTCTTTGGCATAAAACCCCAATACATTTATGGCCCGACCCGGGAATCGAACCCGGGACCTCGTCATCCGCCGTCGAACAAGCTAACCACTAGACCAACGAGGCAGTTATATCTGTGGTATAGGTATAGTTATATCTGTGGTTACTGGGTATATTATGTTTCATTAAATAATTAGTAAATAAGTATTATAATTTATTCTTAGGCACTAATATTATAAATGCGAATGAGTGTTTGTTTGTTGGTTGGTCCTTCAATCTCGCCGCAACAGAGCTACGTATTGACGTAATTTTTCGCATGAGGACTATCTATAAGAGGACGAGAGTGACATAGGCCACTTTGGTCCGGGAAACGGTAACATTGAAAGTATTTTAGCTCGGTATGCGTTAATTTGAAAAGCCGAAATAATGTTATTTTTTTTGGAACGTAAGTTCCTTATCGCGCGGTACGGAAGGGGGCTAGACGGAAAAAATTAAGGAACCGACACTCGACATATTTTTGAAACCGACACTTTTTTGTTGAATGTGAATTTTGCATTGTGTTCGGTATTTTCGCGGTTCCACATGTAGAAATTGTTTAAAATAAAATTGAAAATGGAAAATTCGGTCTGCCGAGCTTGGATTCGAACCATCGACGTTGAACTTTAAGGCGACTGCCGGAGCCACTAGGCTACGGAGACTCAATGTTGTACCGCGAAAATACCGAACACAATGTAATCGAAAGGAACTACGTTCCATCCGGGTGTCCCTTGACACCTATCAAGTTTTTTTAATTCAAAAATGTTTTACCGTCATCGCGGATGTTTATTTTTTCAGCGCATTCGATAAAAAAATTTCTTACCCTTTCAGGAAAAAATTACGCAAAACACTTTTTTTTGACCGGAAGAGTCTCGCATACCTACTTGAAGTATGGTAGGTATTTACTGCTGCGTACATTGTCGCAGTAAGATAGTAGAAGAGCGCGTGTAACCCCAAAAAAAAATCAGATTTCGCGATGAGATAAAACATAGCCACAACCTCATGTGAGGCGCGACAAAAGAAAGCGTTTTGCGCGGAATAGGAGTGTAGTAAGCGCCAAATACATACTTTGTAACTCGTAAAATATTCATTTTCTTTTCAATTCACTAGGCTACTCTCTTGATAATATCAATCGGAATTTAATGTAAAAATTTTGGCTCTGTAATATGCAACACATTGAAAATAAATGAATATTGGTTAAAAATTAGACCTAACTTCGCGATTTTTAGGGTTCCGTACCAAAATGGTAAAAATGGAACCCTTATGGTGAGACTTTCTCCGTCCGTCCGTCCGTCCGTCCGTCCGTCCGTCCGTCTGTCACAGTCGATTATTTCAGTAACTATTAAAGCTATCGACATGAAATTTAGCACAGTTGTGTATAATAGTGGCCCAACATCATTGGAATAAAGAAAAATCGAAAATTATTTTCAGTTTTCTTAAAAAAGGGGGAAAATCGGGGGTTTGAAATTTCAAAGTAAAATAACTATACCGAGTGGGGTATCATATGAAAGGCCTTTACTTGTGCATTCTAAAACAGTTTTTTATTTATTTCTGTATATAATAGTTTTTGAGTAATCGGCCAAAATGTCGAAAAAAATACCGTTCCCCCCCCTTATCTCCGAAGTTTACCAATCGAAAAATCTGAAATAATTATGGTTAATAGAGGTTTATGTATATTTTACAGGGAAAATAAAAGCAACGCGAAAATTATTTTAGTTTGATTAAAAACGGGGGAAAATCGGGGGTTTGAAATTTCAAAGTAATATAACTATACCGAGTGGGGTATCATATGAAAGGCCTTTACTTGTGCTTTCTAAAACAGTTTTTTATTTATTTCTATATAAAATAGTTTTTGAGTAATCGGCCAAAATGTCGAAAAAAATACCGTCCCCCCCCCCTTATCTCCGAAGTTTACCAATCGAAAAATCTGAAATAATTATGGTCAATAGAGGTTTATGTATATTTTACAGGAAAAATAAAACCAACTCTTTAAATAGCACAGTTTTTTTTTAATTAACAATAAACCTCTACAAACAAAGTTAACGATAAATAAGCAAATTAATATACACTAGCGGCACGCTATGATGGCCGGTTTGACACATTACAATAGTGATGTGGAATGTCAATTTATTCTCGAACAAAAAACAATTAAGTTTTGTTTTTGTACCTGATTAAATAGGTTTAATAAAACAAAAATGTATATGTTTATTTAATTTATTTGAACGAACTGAATATTTGAATGAAAATGAATATACATACTTTATATGCACACAAGAAACATATGAATACAAAAGATACCAAAAAAGGTGCCACAAAAGGCCATAATTAATCAGATTCGTCCATACTACTATTTTCACTGTCGTCACTGCTATCACGAGCAAGGGTCAACAGTAATGCAGTATCAATATTTGAAATCCAAAGCCAGGTCAAAACTATATCACAATCGCATTGCACTGACAGTTTATACTTTTCGAAGCAACGTCAATTCGAAACTGCTTTGTTTTGCATTGAGCATTGACGCGAGTTTGCCGGAGGTAGTAGTTGTGCTAGCCAGCGATCCTATGTGACGATCGTATTAGATTCCATTTTTAAAAATTTTCAATTTAGAAAACCAAATGCCGAGTTGTGGTATATATCATATAAAAATAAAAATTTTACCTTTTGTATGAAACAGCTGATATTTTTTTGCGATTTCAGAGGTTTGTCCACATAGTGAAAATTGTTCATATTCACAAGTACATTCACCCCTTAAATGGTGCAAACTGATTTTTCTACACTTGTATACATTTTAGAAATCAATTTAATAAATAAATTTTGAGTCCTAAACCTAAAACTACATTCGATAAAATTTATGAATCTCTGCACATCACTATCGTCAATAAAGTAATACAATTATTTCCTTCAAAGTCGTTATCAATTAATACGGAACTTCATAAGCGGACAAACGTCAAACCGGCCATCATAGCGTGCCGCTAGTTGTCATAAACTCGCCGGCATATTTAGCGGAACATAAAAAAAAGGTTTGATATCAGTATCATATAAGGTTGCTGGCTGGTTTATACGTCATTTAATTTAAAAAGAAATATTTTCAAACTAAGAAAACAACTGAACATCACATTTTATGCAATTGTTTTAATTTTATTCAAATACACCTTATCTGGAGCGAACTTCGAGTATAAATTTCTTCCTTCTGAGTTTGATTTAAAATTTCATTGAAATACTGTTTTTTGTTAGTTTTTTTTAATCGCGTATCTTTCTGGAGTTGATGACTAAATTATGCCTGACTTAGCCCCAACGGAGATTGCCAGGGCACTCGAAATGCGAAGAAATGGTCAAACCTACAGAGTGATATCCAGAGATTTTCGTCGACCAGTTTCAACGATCCATCGCAGTATCCAACGGTTCAGGGAGACCGGTACTATGTGAGAAGAGCAGGACAAGGCAGAAAAAGACGCACTTCGAGTAGGGATGATCGTTTCATTCGGCTTCGTGTACGTAGGAACCCCCGTTTGACGGCCGTCCAAGCCCGACATGAGTTAGAAGCAGTGCGGGGTGTAACCGTAAGTGAGCGTACGGTACGAAGAAGGCTCGAAGAAGCTGGTTTGGGTTCATTTGTGCCCGCCAAGGCTCCAAGGCTCGAGGTAAATCATCGTAGAAACAGGTTAAGTTTTGCTCAGGAACATTGACTTTGGAACGCGGACCAATGGAGTAAGGTATTGTTTAGTGATGAGTGCAGAATTCTCTTAAATCAAATTGACGGCAGGCAAAGAATATACAGACGCAAAGGAGAACGATACATTCAGACAAATTTTGAAACTACAGTTGCATACGGTGGTGGATCAATAATGGTTTGGGCGGGCATTTGTTTGGGAGCTCGCACAGACTTGGTAGTGATTGACAGAGGGAGTCTGACTGCAGACCGCTATATCAGAGAAGTTTTAGAAGTAAATGTCGTACCGTTTGCCCCATATATCGGTGACGATTTTGTTTTTATGCAGGATAATGCTCGGCCGCATACCGCTCGGGTAACTCAAGCTTATCTTAATGATATGAATATCACTGTTATGGAGTGGCCGGCGAGATCACCGGATATGAACCCAATAGAGCACGTTTGGGTCTTGCTGAAAAGAAAAGTTAAGTCCAGAATTCCAGCTCCTGCCAACGTGGGAGAACTGCGAATCGCCGTAGTTGAGGAATGGCGGAGACTATCCCAGGAGACCATCGATAACATCATTCTCAGTATGCCTAGACGGGTAGAAACTTTAATAAGAGCACGTGGAGGAAATACGCGATATTAATCACCATTTTTCTAATTTAATTAATTGTTATTTTAATATTAAATTTCACTTTTCCCGGTTACATGAAAAGTTCAAAAATGTACAATTTTTCACAAATAGCCTTTACTCGCAAAATCTGTTCTTAATGTGATCTCATTTTAAGTAAAACAAATGAAACAAAAGAAGTGTAGTAAGTAGATTTTAAAATAAAACCATATTTTTTTAATTATGGACCTTTTTTTTATGTTCCGCTAAATATGCCGGCGAGTATATTATCGTTTTACTTTTACTTTTGGAGTACGGAACCCTCGGTGCGCGAGTCCGACTCGCACTTGGCCGGTTTTTTTATTATCGAACAAATTTCATCATTTTATGTTTTTGCCCAAACACGTCCCTTGGCAGTATGATGTAATTCTTGCGTGTTTTTTTTTTTCGGATAATTGAAACTTGATCTACTTACTACTGTAAAAATTAAATCTGTTTACTGTTAACGAGCGCACACCCACTCTTAAAGCTATAACCCTAGGGATTTTTATTTACCGGAATATAGTTACCTATACCTATACGGAAGCGGTACATAGCTATCTTACAAGGAATATAGCTATAATACGAGCACGATCTAGTAATATGTATAACTATCTGGCTAGACTAATCTAGTGAAATGATTAAAGTATAAAGGGGAATGCCCAGTGTCCATACAACTGTGGGCCCATCGCGGACATGCAAAGATATAATAGGTAATGCATTATTATTTATTTAGGCTTTTTAGCGTATTTTTAATAATAAGATCTGGTACAGGTGGCCGCCAGACTAATAATATGAGAAATATAGCGTATTTTTGTGACCATATTGGGGTTATTTTTTTGACAGAGAGCTTAATTGTCTGTATTTTTACACTTTCCCTGACTTGTTCCTGTTTCAAAATAATATCACTGCGCATGTGCATGAAATACTTTTAAAACATTAAAACCTACTTAAAAATTATCTACGCATTTCGCAAGATGACAGACAATAGACATACTAGCCCATTCGTAATTCCTAGTTTCATGTGAGACACCATCTTCCATGGTAGGTAGGAAATAGGTGGAGATGAAGTTTATAAAGTAATTATAGAGCAAGATCCCAGTGCCGCCAGACCTAAGTTATTTTCTCAGCAATTATTTGTGTACGATAGAGTACTGTGCGAATGTCCTTTCAGTATATGCGTACCAGCTAGATTGTGCCGACGGCCAATTTCCAGATACCAGGTGCTAAAGGTAGGTAAAAACTAGAATAACTTATCTTAAATTCTCAGGGCTGATTTTCATATATGTTTTAAAGAATATTGTTAAAATTAATAAATTAATACTGCCAGACGCTTACCGCCGGCGGTTACTTTAGCCAGACGCTTTGAAGCTCCCAAAAAAATATATAATTTAAGTTAACTTATATTCTCAGTTCTGATTTTTATACATGATTCTCAGGGAACTATTGCGATATTATCTGTAAGCTGCCAGACCTATTGGAAGGGTCAAACATCCCCCCAGACACACATTATGCGTCCCCATATGTATGAGCGCTAGAACATGATTCACTTGTTTAAGTGTGTGAGAGATAATATCATCATACTATAATATTATAAATGCGAAAGTGTGTTTGTTGGTTTGTCCTTCAATCACTCTGCAACAGAGCTACGGATTGACGTGATTTTTTGCCTGGGTATAGCTTGCAGAAGATATTGCAATAGTTCTCTCTCTCTAGATCCTAAGCTATACCCAGGCAAAAAATCACGTGGATCCATAGCTCTGTTGCAGAGTGATTGAAGGACAAACCAACAAACACACTTTCGCATTTATAATATTATAGTATGATGATATTATCTCTCACACACTTAAACAAGTGAATCATGTTCTAGCGCTCATACATATGGGGACGCATAATGTGTGTCTGGGGGGATGTTTGACCCTTCCAATAGGTCTGGCAGCTTACAGATAATATCGCAATAGTTCCCTGAGTATCATGTATTAAATCAGAACTGAGAATATAAGTTAACTTAAATTATATATTTTTTGGGAGCTTCAAAGCGTCTGGCTAAAGTAACCGCCGGCGGTAAGCGTCTGGCAGTATTAATTTATTAATTTTTACAATATTCTTTAAAACATATATGAAAATCAGCCCTGAGAATTTAAGATAAGTTATTCTAGTTTTTACCTACCTTTAGCACCTGGTATCTGGAAATTGGCCGTTGGCACAATCTAGCTGGTACGCATATACTGAAAGGACATTCGAACAGAACTCTATCGTACACAAATAATTGCTGAGAAAATAACTTAGGTCTGGCGGCACTGATGGGATCTTGGACCATTACTAGTCAAGCCGGGTGCCATCAACCATTTTATGAGTGTTATGTACAACACATTTATGTAATGTAATGTAAACATGAGCCTTAGGGATGTCCATTGTTTATTTGTGTCAATGGAGTATCGACTTGTCGATATTATTATAATAATATAGCCTTTATTCAGATCAACTTAACCTAATAACAGTAGTTCTAAAGCAAACTTAAACTTAAAACTTATTCTAATATTTGCTGCTTTTTCATCTTTTGTAGATCTGTTTGCCAATCGGCAAAGGCCTCCTCCAAACTTTTCCATTCTGATCTTTCCAGAGCCACTCTGTTCCACATCACTCCTGCCACTTCTCTTATATCGTCGTCCCACCTTTTCTGTGGTCTGCCTCTTTTCCTTTTACCTTCCCTTGGGTACCACCTTGTCACCTTCTTACTCCATTTGTTATGACCTCTTATTGTGTGCCCTGCCCATCTCCATTTGAGTCTTTTAATTTTCCGTACTACATCTATGGTTCTTGTTTTATTTCTGATGACACAATTTTTCAGTCTGTCTGATCTTTTGATATTCAGCATGCTCCTCTCCATAGCATATTGGCAGGTTGCTAGTCTGCTTGTCATATCCCTAGTTAAAGTCCATGATTGGCAGCTATACATAAGGACGGGTAGAATGCAGGTGTTAAATAATTTACTTTTGATGTTTATATGAAGATGTTTGTCTTTCATAGCCTCTCGCAAACTCCAGTATCTTCTCCAGCTATTCGTAATTCTTCTCTTCACTTCTTCGCGCATAGGTTCTTTTTGAGTTATGAGTTGTCCCAGATAGATGTACTCATCAGTGTAGTTGACTTCGGTGCTTCTTATCTGTATGGTGGTTTTCTCTCCATTTATCATCATTCTAGTCTTTTCTGGGTTTAGTTTTAGTCCCGCTCTCTCACTTTCTATCGCTAGGTCTTCTATCATTTTATTGATGGCTTCAGGTGTTCTGGCGAATAGCACTATGTCATCAGCGAATCGTAAGTGCGTCAGTGGTGTACCGTCTATATTGATCCCAAAGTTTTCCCAATTGAGTTTTCTAAAAATTGATTCCAGTACAGCCGAGAATAATTTTGGGGATAGGGGATCTCCCTGTCTAACGCCTTTTCCTATTTTAAATGGCTGGCTTTTCTTTTCTAACTGGATTCTGGCTGTACTATGACTGTACACGTTTTTTATTAATCGTATGTATTTAAGTTCAACCCCTTGTTCCGCTAATGCTTCCCATATATTTTTATGTAGAAGAGAGTCAAATGCTTTGCTGTAGTCGATAAAAGAAATGTAATATGTCAGCTGGTATTCGCTGTATTTCTCAACAACTTGACGAACTACATGGATGTGGTCGATCACCGAGTAATCCTTACGAAATCCCGCCTGCTCAATGGGTTGTTGTTCGTCTAGCGTTCTTTCAATACGTTTTAAAATGATCTTAGCAAAGATTTTGTATATGTTTGACATAAGACTGATGGGGCGATAGTTTCCTATTTCATGTTTATCACCTTTCTTATACAACAGGATAATGTTAGATTCCGTCCATTGCTGGGGAATTATTTCAGTGTTTATAATATTGTTAAACATATCTGTAAGTACAGGTGCTAACACTTCCTTTCCCTGTCTTAAGATGTCGTTGCTTATGCCGTCAGGACCTGGTGCTTTATCTACCTTTTGAGTATCTATGGCTTTCTCGACTTCAGCTTGAAGAATGTTTGGAACGTTTGAGGTATCCGCCAAATCAATTTCGTCTTCTGTTGTGTTACTTTCGTACAGTCTCTTGTAATAAGATGTTGCTATATCCAATATTCCTGTTCTACGATGATTCCATTTTCCACGGTCATTTTTCATTTTAACAAATCCAATCCTTTGAATTATTTAACTCTCTATATGCTTTTTTGACTCCACCCGTTTTGCTTATAAATTTTTCTATAATTTCCATTCTGTTTTGTTTTCTGTCCTTTCTTATGCTATCTTTAATTTGTTTACTAATTTCCGTTAAATGTTTTCTTCTGTCTTGTGTATCTTTAGTGCTAATTAAGTGGTTTCTCTCTTCTAGTAGTTTTATAGTATTTGTTGTTAGCCACTTTTTCGGTTCAGTTTTGGTATTTGCAATTAGTTGTATTTGGGTTTTTATGGTATTTTCTATCCAATTGTATCTTTCTTGTGTTCCTAATTCTTTTGTGTTAGATTCGTAGTCTGCAAATTTGTCACTTAGAGCGATTATTATTTGTTCTAACTGATGTTTTCCGAGCTTTACGTTTCCTAAATCGTATCTTGGTCTAGGTTTTTTTGGTTGCTTTGATACTAGTTCTGCTCTAATTAGTTTATGATTAGTATTAAAGTTCAATTTCTTGATTACGGTAAAGTTAGAGAAGTAGTTCTTTCTGTTGGTCATTATAAAATCTATTTGGTTTTTTTTTTTGCCATCCGGCGAGATCCAGGTCCACATGTTTTTCTTATTTTTCCTGAACACAGTATTTAAGATAGTTAGGTTATTTTCTAGTGCGAAGTTTGTAATATGTTCTCCATTTCTACTTCTGGGTTTATTACTGTATGTGAAAGGTCCTAGTATTTTTTTCTCTTCCGGGCGCCTTTCTCCGAGTTGACCATTACAGTCTCCCATTATTATAAGGTTTTTATAACCGTGCTCGTGAATCGCATTATTTAGATCAATGTAGAATGTATTTATTGTATCTGGACTCGATTGTTCAGTAGGCGAGTATATTTGTACTATTGACCAAGGATCTTTATATCCAGGTAATTTCAAATTCATTATCGCAATACGCTCCGTTATACCTATAAATCCTTCCACGTATTTTGTTATATGTCTTTTAACAATAAATCCAACCCCATAAAGTCCCGGGGTCTCTCCTATATGGTAAAATGTGTAATCTGGATAGGATATGATATTTTCACCCATTCTTCTCACTTCACTGAGGCCAACAATATCCCATTTGATGTTTTTTAAAGCATACATGAGTTCTGTAAGGTTTTCTTCACTTTTCAGGGTAAGTACGTTGAGTGCTGCGATAAAGATTTTAGATTTTAAGTTTTTGTTATTGTTGTTGTTGTCACTTGATGTTGGAGGGTTGTGGTCTTTTTCCCCCACGAGGACCAGTCGGCTTGGGGGAGGTTGGTGTATTCTTGTTTCATCGATATTGTTTTGTCGATATTATTATAGGTGACGTTAAACGACCTGAATAAATTCTAATGCATTACTGCTCATCACCATATCAGATAATACAAGAAGTTTGGTGTTTATAGCTGAAATTTATATCATTTATCCGGTTATTTAATACTTCATATAAATTATATATGCTAGAATCTAATCCCTCTATATAATAGATGATAATGTCCATGTTTTCTGCTGTCGTTTAAGATTTTTTTCCCATGGAAACTCCTCAATTTTGCAGGATTCTATCTCTATAGGTAGGTACAAAATTTCATCGAAAACAATTAAAAATATGGGCCGTTTAAACGTAGCAGACAGGTAGACAGACACTTTTCGCATTTATAATATCAGTATTGATTTTACTAATATTATACTTGTTATCTTCAGATTTCCGGCTAATGAAAACTTAGAGAAAAAATGGATGGATGCTATAGGCGTGGAAAATAAATATAAATGTATTGAAACACATCCCTCTACATAAAATATGAAAAGATCGTGTGATACATTTATTTTCTACGGTAAGAGCAAGAGGTTGATTTAATAATAATCCCTGTGCAATTCAATTACAACAAGAGGGCTTACAAGAGATTAATAATTAATAAAAGCTGATATAAAAGATGGCAGAATTAAGAATTGCGTTCCTCTTAACAAATAAATATTCAATTGTTCAAGAAAAACCCAGCTAATACAAACAATGATTTAACAGAAAAAAATCCTCGTACAGATTCAAGAGGACCGCAGCAATCTTTATGAGAGGTACATAAACTATATACGTTCTGACTTGGAAAATTAAACCGAAGTTGTTGAATATATCGCAGGTTCACTGCAAGGAAATTTTGAATTAATGGAAAAATAAATTAAAATTTTAAATTAAGTTTTATTAAAGGAAATTGATGAAACCAATTTTAAATGGTAAAACGAAACCTGAAACGTACGTATACTTAAACCATATAGGTAATGTTGAGGCCAACGGCTTGGCCAACGAGTCAAGGCCTGGACCGCTAAGTTCAGGGGCCCATCAGCTGAACCTGAGTCCAAAGTCGCTGCCCAAAGCGGCCTTTAATCGCGGTCAGATTTGTTCTCAACGTAACTTAATGATGGTAGGGTTGCACTGACCTTCCTTGCAGCATTCAATCCTCGTACGGCCTGAGATGGTATGAGAATGGTGATTGTGATGAGTGATGATGTGGGTGTGTTATGTAGGTTAGGTGTAAAGGGTTAGGCCCAGGCCGCTAGCAGCAGCAGGCAGGCAGCTAGTTATGGCCTGCAGCTGTGGACGTTGGGCTGGCGTAGCACTGTACACTCGGCTTGTCACTAGTTAAGTCCAAAATCTTGATCACACACACTTCGCCGAGCGCTTGGCGAGCAAAATCGGCGGGTTCCAAAAAATGTTCTCTTGTTACGGACAGCACGTTAACAATGATGCTTATAGCTAGGTCGACACATAGACCGCTTGGCGGCTCAACAAAACCGTAAAAAAAACTAAAACTAGACACTTAAAAACAGCAAACGGTGCGCGCGACGGATTTTCGTGAATACGTGTTATTCAGCTGTCAAACCAAAGGAACTTGCAAAAACCACGCCCCAAAACCGCGGCAAGTTTAAAACTAAGCATCTGTCAACTTCATTGCGAGCCAAAGAGATTGCCAGCGCTACGACCATGGAACAAGGAATTATGGACAGGTACATGGCGCGAACAGGTAACCTTTATGTATTGAGGTTCTCATGAAATACGACACAGAAAATACTTTTGGAATGATCCTGAGCATAACACTAATAACTAATTGATGCCCATAAAAAGTGTGATTTAAACATATTTAGACCTAAGATTCCGTTAACAATAACATGGTACTAAAATAAACGATGCAGTGTTGCAAAGGAGTTTTCTATCTAACTTGATTTTATTCAGAAACGAATGAAAATTGGTTTGGTTCGCTTCATAAAAAGTGTCCCATTTTGATAGTTAAAAAATCGTAATAGAGAGTTTTACCTACCAATAAAATTTACCTATTATTTTTCCTGAGATATCCGGAATCCATGTTGAGTGTAGCGTTTCCTTTTTCGTATGTTCTGACTTAGCAATACCCTCGCTTCCGGTCCCCACCCTGTATCCATTTCCGCTTTGAGTTCAATATGGCGACGCCGCGGGATCGCGGGTGGGGCCATCTTATTTTCTCATTATAAGCGTAAGTACCAGGTAGGAATTATGTGGATTCCGGATATCTCAGGAAAAATAATAGGTAAGTTTTATTGGTAGGTAAAACTCTCTATTATTTGTTCCGTCTTCGATATCCGGAATCCATGTTGAGTGATGTGTTTGATTTCTCCTGGTACCATTTTGTTGATGCTATAATGTGTTCAAAAATGCTATGGCATGCAAAAAGAAATAATTACGTATTAGATGACTATATTTCTATAGTTAGTATTGAATCATCTTGTCACCAATGTAATGATGATACCACCAAAAGCAACGCTATAGTGAGAGACCTCGCCACTGACCGTGAAGCCCACGGGGGCACAGGCTTCCCAACCGGTTAAGACACAAGGTAGATCACTTTCCTGGTAATGTTTGGTAATGTATATCTGATGCATCCGTGATAACTGATTGACGTGATTTCTCTTCGACTGAATTAGAGTCGTCTGCATCAGATTTTCTAGCCACCATTCTAGTTCGACACACACCTCTTTCGGTAAACGCATGGGTTTGAGAGGATGTTGACGCAGACAACTGCTGTGACGTCGATGAATGGTTCGGCACTGCAACCTTCCCCGGTGGGTGATGAAGGTCGCAAAGTTGGGAGAACCCTAAGAGGACAGGGCCTGCTTAAGGGTCCAACTGCCAGTTGCTAGAAAGGATATTAGACCCAATTTCTTATATCCATCAAGGGACAACATGGCTATTGGCTAGGCTTTTCGTCAGTGGACTCCTCGCTGCGAGCGAGGGACTCGCCGCTGCGCTCGCGATCATTTACATATCTTAAGTATTTCCTATAAATTGAACAAAATCAAAGGATTCAGTATACTAAACTCGTCTTAATACTTGTTAGGGTGCTGTGTCTTTCCAACTAGATTGTCCAAATTGAGCAGTATCTGTTTTGCAAACAAAGGTCAAATGTAATAATGTGGCATTACCAAACATTATTATATTATGATTTATGATCACCATAAACCATCATGTGCTCCGTGTCAATCGTTGGTAAAGCAAGATCAAGCCTCTCTATCCGACGCAAGCAGAAGTAAATGGCAGTACGTTTTGAAACAAGTTTTCCTCATCAGGTTCTGAAAACTCAAAGAATAATTAGAATGACTATACAGATATGATTTCATAGAATGGAATAGAAAAGAATAGTCTATTCAAGCAAACGCTCATAAAGTTCCTTTGATTCAAGTGCATTCCTTCGAAATGCTGTTCCAACTTTTGAAATATGTGTAAACTTAGTTTTACTTTTCAAAAAACTGGTGTACAGTTCTTTTTCAAGAGGATAGTAGATTTTTCAAGAGGATAGATTTATAAATTGTATAAGCCAAGTCTATCCGGCACAAATCAATTATGCCTCCTAAAATATGCTTCTGGACCTCCGGTGAGTGCTAGCCTTAAGTCTAAGTCTTCATCAGTATTATTGGAAGAGCTGGTATCTGATATAGTTTCTGCATTTCCAAATATTTAAACATATCGACCCTTCCATAGGTTGAGTGGTGCTTACAGCCAGCCCGGGTTTTAGTTCCAGTGACAGAGAAAGGCACTGTGAGCAAAGGCTTTCTCGTTCTATGAATCCTTTGACACGTATTTCGAAGCAAATATGAGCCGTGTGTAAGCAAACAGATCTACACTGGTATTCCCCACGTTCAAAACCTGACCTACGTCGTTGGTAGTTTCGGAATATGTATTGCAGGGGGACTGGGGGATGGATATCAGCAGATGTCGACTGTATTGCTGCACTGTTCGACAGTGAAACCATCCTTGGCGAATAATAGACGAGGCAAAGTTGTGTCTCCCATTAGGAACTAGGCCTGTCTGAGAGACTAACTGCCTTTCTACTAATTCTGTAATGCCATGCGTAGTGTGGGGCATTTTACTGTATCATATGATGATGATGTCCTCCATGACGTATCCGTTAACGGCGGTCTTGGCTAGAGCCGGTTATGGGAGCAAATATGGCTCGCGAAACCAAACTTTGTTTTCAAATACTGTTGCACGGCGCACAGTGTAACTGACCCGACCTATTATACGTGTAGAGGTAGGAGGTCCTTGGCTGGGTCTTTTTATTATGGCGTTTGGCGTCGAGTTCCATTAGACGCTCCTCAAAGGATGCCATCGCCTCATCTCCTTTATATCATATATTTCAGTATTAATCTGACATGCATTGCTTAACATGATTTGCCGGGACATGCAAGCATATATTTTGTTGCCAGGTTGGACATTACCAGCTGATGACTCGCATAAATATTTTGACCATTCGCAGCTCGATCGTTATATAGCAATGGACGCCAGTATTCTAACTCCTTCGCGGCTATGTAGTACCTACACCATACAGCGCGCTGTATGGTGTAGGTACTACATAGGCAAATATATACTTAGGCAAAGTTGTCTCCTCATTAGGAACTAGGCCTGTCTGAGGGACCAACTGCCTTTCGACTGTTCCTGTAATGCCACAGTCTCTCATTGGAAATTAGTACTGAACTAGCTGATGCCCGCGACTTCGTCTGCGTGAACTTAGCCTTTAAAATGCCTCGGGAACTCTTTGACTTTGCGGGATAAAATGTAGCCTGTCACTCTCCAGGTCCTCAACTATAGGTACCCCTGCAAAAAATCACGTCGATCCGTAGCTCTGTTGGGGCGTGATTGAAGGACAAACCAACGCACTTTCGCAGTTATAATATTTCACCATATAAAGTGCAGGTGCATATAGTCGACGTGGTTTTTTACACAGGTAAAGTTGAGGTCCTGGAAAATAACACAGGCTACTTTTTGTCCCTGGAGCATACATTTAAAAACACTACAAAGTATATAATTTATTGTAGATTTTTAAAAAAAACAGATCGGTTCAAGCGTCTTCGAGTAATCGGTGAACATGAATAAAAAAAGATTCCGTTGAATTGAGATCCTCCTCCTTTTTTGAAGTCGGTTAAAATAATAATAAAAATTAGTTTAAATTTAACGAAGTTATGGAGTAAAACAGTCAAAATAGTTCAACCCCTATCTCAGAGAACATACATCCATCCATCCGTATACTACAATACTACATCTATACAAACATGCATCCGTATACATCCATCCTCACAAACTTTCACATTAATAATATTAGTGGGATATTATGAGTAATAATAAGTCGGTTAGGATATAGCTAATGTATTGATAGTTAGTAAGAGGAGGATACAAACATACATAAATACATGCATATATACATACACACATGCATACATACATACATACATACATACATACATACATACATACATACATACATACATACATACATACATACATACATACATACATATATACATACATACATACATACATACATACATACATACATACATACATACATACATGTATGCATGCATGCCTATTGGCGCATAATTTAAGGATAAATATGTGAAAAGTAGCATACGAATATCCCGCGGGAACTGTTCGTTTTCCCGGGGTTAAAAGTAGCCTTTGTCACTTTTCAAGTCCTCAACTATGCCTATCCAATAAACCACGTCAATCTGTAACTCCGTTGGCGCATAATTTAAGGATAAATATGTGAAAAGTAGCACACTAATATCCCGCGGGAACTGTTTGCTTTCCCAGGATAAAAAGTAGCCTTTGTCACTTTTCAAGGCATCAACTATGCCTATCCAAAAAACCACGTCAATCTGTAACTCCGTTGGCGCATAATTGAAAGATAAATGTGTGAAAAGTAGTATACTAATATCCCGCAGGAACCGTTTGTTTTCCCGGGATAAAAAGTAGCCTATGTCATTTTTCAGGCCCTTAACTTTACCTGTGCAAAAAAATCACGTCAATCTAAAACTCCATTGCGCGTATTTTGAAGGACAAATGCGTAAAAAATATCGATGCTATCCCGCAGGAACTGTTTGCTTTTCCGGGATAAAAAGTAGCCTATGTGCTATTCCAGACTATAATCTATGTCTGTGCCAAATTTCAGCAAAATCGGTTCATTCGTTGTCGCGTTAAAGAGTAACGAACATCCATCCATCCATCCATACATCCAAACATCCATCCATCCATCCTCACAAACTTTCGCATTTATAATATTATCGGTATCGGTTCATTCGTTATCGCGTTAAAGAGTAACGAACATCCATCCATCCATCCTCACAAACTTTCGCATTTATAATATTAATAGGATAATAGGATAGGATTAATAGGACATACATACATACATACATACATACATACATACATACATACATACATACATACATACATACATACATACATACATACATACATACATACATACATACATACATACATACATACAAACATACATACTTACATACATAATTGCCGCGTAATTAAAAGATAAATACGTGAAACGTAGCATGCGGAAATCCCGCGGGCACTGTTTGTTTTCCCGGGATATAAAGTAGCTTTTGTCACTTTTCAGGTTCTCAACTATGCCTATCAAAAAACCACGTCAATCTGTAACTCCGTTGGCGCATAATTGAAGGATTAATATTTGAAAAGTAGCATACGAATATCCCGCAGGAACTGTTTGTTTTCCCGGGATTAAAAGTAGCCTTTGTCACTTTTCAAGTCCTCAACTATGCCTATCCAATAAACCACGTCAATCTGTAACTCCGTTGGCGCATAATTGAAGGATAAATATGTGAAAGTAGCATATTAATATCCCGCAGGAACCGTTTGTTTTCCCGGGATAAAAAGTAGCCTTTGTCATTTTTCAGGCCCTTAACTTCACCTGTGCAAAAAAATCACGTCAATCTAAAACTCCATTGCGCGTATTTTGAAGGACAAATGCGTAAAAAATAGCGATGCTATCCCGCAGGAACTGTTTTCTTTTCCGGGATAAAAAGTAGCCTATGTGCTATTTCAGACTATAATCTATGTCTGTGCCAAATTTCAGCAAAATCGGTTTATTCGTTGACGCGTTAAAGAGTAACAAACATCCATCCATCCATCCATCCATCCAAACATCCATACATCCATCCTCACAAACTTTCGCATTTATAATATTAGTAGGAAGGATACATACATACATACAAACATACATACTTACATATATAATTGCCGCGTAATTAAAAGATAAATACGTGAAACGTAGCATGCGGAAATCCCGCGGGAACTGTTTGTTTTCCCGGGATATAAAGTAGCTTTTGTCACTTTTCAGGTCCTCAACTATGCCTATCAAAAAACCACGTCAATCTGTAACTCCGTTGGCGCATAATTGAAGGATTAATATTTGAAAAGTAGCATACGAATATCCCGCAGGAACTGTTTGTTTTCCCGGGATTAAAAGTAGCCTTTGTCACTTTTCAAGTCCTCAACTATGCCTATCCAATAAACCACGTCAATCTGTAACTCCGTTGGCGCATAATTGAAGGATAAATATGTGAATGTAGCATATTAATATCCCGCAGGAACCGTTTGTTTTCCCGGGATAAAAAGTAGCCTTTGTCATTTTTCAGGCCCTTAACTTCACCTGTGCAAAAAAATCTAAAACTCCATTGCGCGTATTTTGAAGGACAAATGCGTAAAAAATAGCGATGCTATCCCGCAGGAACTGTTTGCTTTTCCGGGATAAAAAGTAGCCTATGTGCTATTCCAGACTATAATCTATGTCTGTGCCAAATTTCAGCAAAATCGGTTCATTCGTTGTCGCGTTAAAGAGTAACAAACATCCATCCATCCATCCATTCATCCATCCATCCAAACATCCATACATCCATCCTCACAAACTTTCGCATTTATAATATTAGTAGGATGGTTCTATAATTTGGATAAATTCTACCGTGCTGTCCGCGGAGGGCCCGAAAGTAGGCATTCTCCTTTTCTTTGAATTGCACAAGTAAGATAGCTATGAACCGCTCGGTTTAATATAACTACACTAGCGGCACGCTATGATGGCCGGTTTGACACATTACAATAGTGATGTGGAATGTCAATTTATTCTCGAACAAAAAACAATTAAGTTTTGTTTTTGTACCTGATTAAATAGGTTTAATAAAACAAAAATGTATATGTTTATTTAATTTATTTGAACGAACTGAATATTTGAATGAAAATGAATATACATACTTTATATGCACACAAGAAACATATGAATACAAAAGATACCAAAAAAGGTGCCACAGAAGGCCATAATTAATCAGATTCGTCCATACTACTATTTTCACTGTCGTCACTGCTATCATCACCTACATTAATAATTATATGTTCATTTTCTATAATATTATCTATTTTCACATCTCTTTCATAATCTTCCCTTATTAATTTAACAGTTCTATTCACAACCTTTTCCCAGTCTCCTTTAGTCACATGTTCACAAGCTTCTTCTAATAATTTTAGCATTTTTTTTGTGGTAAATGGGGGTTCTGTATTGTGTCTTGCAGCATATCCCTTAATTTGAGCCCACACCAACTCAATCGCATTATACTCACAATGGTAAGGCGGTAACCGTATAACTCTGTGCCCATGTTCTAATGCTATTTCGTCAATGACGTATCGGATCTTGGTTGGTTTGTTTTCTTTTAAAAGACGTACTAATTCCGCTTTTAACATATTCATGTTTGCATCTACGCCATTTTTACGAAGCCATGCGACGATATCAGCTTTCTTTTGGGATTGGGCAGGTGGCTTGTCAATTTGCATCGAGTGGTATGGGGCGTTGTCCATAATTATAATAGATGGTTCAGGGAGGCTACACAACATTGAGGTAAACCATTCAGTAAACTTTTCTCCATTCATGTCTTCATGATAGTCTCCAGTGGTTTTTGACGCAAAAGCCATGAGAGAACCTTCGACAAACCCGTTGATGGTTCCGGCGTGACAAATTATAAGTCGCGATCCTTTTCCTACAGGAACTTTGGAAGTAGATGCTGCTGTGTCATCGTTCCAAGAACGGCCTACAGTATGGTTAGCATTAAGCCATGTTTCATCCAAGAACACAACATTTTGCCAATTTTTGATTTCTTTCACTTGCCGTAAAAAAGTATACCTTGCCATCGCTATATCAAATCTTTCCATCAATATTTTGCGTTTGTTACATTTTTTGTATCGAAATCCAATGGTCTTCAAAATCTTCGTTAAAGAACTTTCCCCACCGAAGAATAATCCAGCTTCCTTCAGTGAATGCACCAACTTTTTTCTTGTTGGATACTCCTTCTGTAAATAGTAGCCGTAAACATGTCTTCGGATAGCATCGGCATCAAAGCTATCGATGCCTACGACTGGTTTTGCTCGTTTTCTCTTTTTTGGTGTGTGAAGTTTATTTTCTTCTGTGCCAGTCTCGCCATATTTTTTTTTAGTTATCCGTCTAACAGTTCGTTGTCCAATATTAAGCGCATCAGCTACGCGTTCAACCACTGACGTTATAGGTAAAATTGGCCCTCCATTTTGAGCTTCACGATCGAAATAGTTACGAAGGCGTATTACGAACTCACGTGTCTGACTATTTAGAACAGTTCTCTGCGTACGTTCGGTCATATCGACGAAATCCACAACAAAGGGCTTGAACAGAGTCCAAATTAACGAGCAAGGGTCAACAGTAATGCAGTATCAATATTTGAAATCCAAAGCCAGGTCAAAACTATATCACAATCGCATTGCACTGACAGTTTATACTTTTCGAAGCAACGTCAATTCGAAACTGCTTTGTTTTGCATTGAGCATTGACGCGAGTTTGCCGGAGGTAGTAGTTGTGCTAGCCAGCGATCCTATGTGACGATCGTATTAGATTCCATTTTTAAAAATTTTCAATTTAGAAAACCAAATGCCGAGTTGTGGTATATATCATATAAAAATAAAAATTTTACCTTTTGTATGAAACAGCTGATATTTTTTTGCGATTTCAGAGGTTTGTCCACATAGTGAAAATTGTTCATATTCACAAGTACATTCACCCCTTAAATGGTGCAAACTGATTTTTCTACACTTGTATACATTTTAGAAATCAATTTAATAAATAAATTTTGAGTCCTAAACCTAAAACTACATTCGATAAAATTTATGAATCTCTGCACATCACTATCGTCAATAAAGTAATACAATTATTTCCTTCAAAGTCGTTATCAATTAATACGGAACTTCATGAGCGGACAAACGTCAAACCGGCCATCATAGCGTGCCGCTAGTTTAGTGGTTCGCCCCGAACTGAGACCTCGCGGTAACGGTATCCCATGATTATTCATTCAATCGATACATGACGACAAAAACTGACATTATTATTATGCCCGTTTTCACCAAACATACCTAAATCATCCCCTATGTAGGAGTCTCTTTACGTAGGTAGCTCCAAAATACAATCCTAAGTCCTAACATCCGTCCCAATGTCCTTTTAGGTGTCCCGTACAGGATCGTGACAAAGAAGTTGACAGTAATCATCACCTAACTTATCATAGGTAGCCCGTAAAGGTTAGGGAACGTCAGTGAAAACATTGAATTATTATGTAGGTACTAACGAGTGAAAACGGGTTAGGGGCATCTGCACAAATCGTCATCTATCGACGCGAATAGAAAATATACAAACTGCAGCACTTAATAGTTTATTGAAGTTTGATATTTAACTAAATAATAATTTTAATTGAATAATAAGTTATTATATTATGTACCTAAATAATAATGCTCGACGCAAAACTGTTTTTGGGATAGATCGTAGTCGTAGCTCCTACGAGTAGTTCCATGGAATAGTTAATGACTGCGCCATCTATTAGCATTATTGTGAAGCTATGTGAAATTTACTGATGCTCATTAAAAATTAAATAATCTCGTTTCTATAAAATATTCATATAATTTTAGTATTTGTTGTTCAAGTACAGGATACAAGTGAAGTAAGAAAATAAGTAGAACTTGAAAATATATAGCCAATTTTCCCAGAGAGCGTCTTCAAGCGAGCGTATTAAATCGCCACTTTGAAAGCCCCCCATTTCGTCAATTTTAGGAAAAAAATAAAAAGAAAATACGTTTGTACTCTGTTCCAAATTGTCTTTAAAATGATACACAGAAAACCTATGAATAGCAAAAAAAAAATTTTACTTCGCATTCGCTTCTATGAGAGCCCCCCTGAAATAAAGATTTTTATAACTTTTTAAGCCATTTTCGGCTGGAGGCCATCGGTTTACATATTATATCTAAAATTGAAGTAATTTCGTTCAGTAATTCAAAAGTTATAAGGCTCTGACAGACGGACGGACGGACGGACAAGTGCAAATCGCTCTAGTAAACTCAGAGACCTCGCTTCGCTCGGTCAACTATATTCCGGTATATAGCTATATCCCTAGGATTATAGCTGTATCACGGCTCCAACTATCTTACTGCGACATACACACCGGCCCAATGAACGCAAACGAATGGTTTCGTTGGTCCTGTCTGGACGGCTTAGCGAACGCCAGCGATCGTTCCTTGGCGTGTGCCGGCGATCCAAAACGTGGCGGTAGCATCAAAGGAATAATTATTGAACCATTTGGTCCAGTGTTGCCATGTGCACCGTAATTACGGTAATAACACCGTACTCAGCAAAAACTTACCACCTACCGTTGAAGCATGACACGTGTGACGATATCTACCGTAATCAGAGATTGAAATTTTCTTACGGAGGTAACAGGGTTAGGACTGTGGTCTCCTATTCGGGGGGTCGCAGGTTCGCCTCTGACGTACGGTACGTACCTCTGACTTTTCGGAGTCAAGTGCGTTTAAGCAATTAAATATCACTTGCTTCAGCGGTGAAGGAAAACATCGTGAGGAAACCTGAGAGTATTCATAATGTTCTTGAAGGTGTGTGAAGGCCGCCAATTCGCATTGGGCCAACGTGGTGGACTATGGCCTATATAATCCTCCTACGAGGAGACCTGCGCCTGCGCTCAGTAGTGAGCCGTTTATTGGTTGCTGATGATGATGATGATGATGATTTTTAGTATTTCAATTTAAAAAATAGTTCTTTAAAATGGTTCTTTTATTAAAATTTGTACGCCGTTATTTTACCCGTTTTTCTCCAGACCCTATCACCGTAATTTCTTAGAAAATACCGTATCTTTTGTACGGTATCACCGTCGACCAGATTTTGGACATGGCAACACTGATTTGGTCGAACTCAGTGTGGACGGTCGCTGAAGGCCAACGAACGAACGCTCAGTTAAAGCGAGAGCGTGCAGAGGTCTAAATAATTCAGCGTGTATAGAAACTAGAAAGTCCGAGATAATACTGAAAGATACACCTTTCAGAACTTTTCCTACTTATCTTACCTACCTTAGGGTTACCGTAGAAATGTGAAAAATTCATATTTTTGTATGCGACTTCTATTTGTAGAAGGATTTGTCTGGAACCTTCTTTGAGTAATAAAAAGGGAACCTTAGATAATTAAAAAAGCTTCTTGCTTAGAACTAAAAAATCGTATGAAAACGACTTAATTCGTACGTCTGCCGTCTAGCAACACTGGCTCTTGCCTATGACACTTGACACTGACAGAAGATCGGCGGACGGAACGAATGTTTGTTTGTTGTGTTTGCACTCTAAGTAAGAAAATAATATATTGCTTTTTATTCTTTATGAAAACAAATATTAAGTATCAGAGTTTGATTTTATCATTTTTAAATCTTACTGGATATTTCACAATCATTGTCTCCTGAAGAAATGATAAAATTTTGGAAGAGCGCAGGTTTGTTGATATAATTAGTACTTTATTATTCTCTACTGTTTTCTTTTTAGTTTTAGATTGGATAACATTTTTTTAATATAATTTCTAGCTAAAGGTAAAACTGGCTGCCCTGTACGCCCTCCTGAAAATGTAGAAAACAGGCAAATAAAACTATTGGATATTAAAGGAAGCAATGACGTCGATGGTAAATATTTCCTCATATTCATTTCATAGTTTTCAATTCAGTTCTACTAACTTATGATATTATTTTTAGATAAATTGGATATTTTCGAGAAAAAATCTAAATTATCTATTGATTTACATGACATACTTATAGAGAAGATTGCTGTTAAATATTTTACAATGTATATGGAAAATATTGGTAAACAATATCTTATAAAGTGCTGGATGGAATTAGAAAATTTTAGGCTTCAACTATCTGATGAAAACAACAAACACAAAGAAACACTTTCACCAAGAATAAGTCACACTCAAAGTTTAGATGATGACTCAAAGAATGTAGGAAATGAACAGAACTGTGAAAATTTTATGATAAAAAAAATTGGTTGGAGAGCTGGCACTAGTAGCTTAAGAAAAACCAATAGTGAATGCTCCACAAACTCCTGTAGGGATTTTATCCAACATTTAGATAATTGTGATGGCTGTAAAAATGAAAATTTTACAAATTTCACTGAAAAAGCTATAGAATTGTTTAAAAAGTATGTGGCTTTAGAAGCCCCATATCAGATAGATTTATCAGATGATGTTAGAAAAGCAGTTATATCAAATATATGTCAACCAGAAGGTCATATTACTGGGGACTGCTTTGAGCCCATTCGAGATGTTTTATTTGATCAAATAGATAAACTCTACTTTGTAGGATTTCAAAACAGTCCCTTATATATCAAATCACAGATAGATATATTGACTGGTGGATGTATAAATCTTAAGGATATACTTTATAATGATACAATATTATTTTACTTTACAGAATTCTTAGAACAAGAATCTTGCAGTAATTTGCTTGAATTTTTAATAGCCATCATGAATTTTAGGGACAACCTTATTTCGTGCAGTACACCTAACCTAGAACAAGCACAAGGTGATGCCATTGTCCTTTATGAAAAATATTTTTCCCTTCAAGCTACAAACCCTATTGGGTTTCCCACTGAAATTCGATTAAAGGTTGAAAGTGATATCTGTAGTGAACCAATAGCAACCTGTTTTGATACACCATATATCATTGTCTATAAAACCCTTAGTAATTATATCAAAATATTCTTAAGCTCAGAATTATATTATAATTACCTATCTGAAATGATTAAATCAGTTGATCAGACATGGTCTCCAAACTATAAATCACATTCCGATTGCAGCAGCGAATTTAGCATAAGCACGCAGAATACTCTTTTAGCGACAGGTGATCCACAATTCCGAAAAAAGCGTAACCACTCTGTACCTGATATGACCATAGATTCGAACCAATTGTACAATGCAGATGCATTATGGCAAAGAAAAAAACATGATGGTCTCATCCTTGGCAGAATCAACAGTTTGGGAAGGTTTGAATCAAAGTTTGAACCAGATCCTGACAAAAAAGAAAAGTCTGTCTTAAAGAAAATGGTGAGCAAATTTGTGGCAACAAACACATCAAAAGTTGAAGAAGAAATGGCATGGCAAATTGCTCATATGATTGTTAAGGATGTTACTGATTTAACAATGGCTCCACCTGAAAACTACAATGTATGATGATTGAGTGTGATAAATAATAATTGTTTAAAAGTATATATTTTGTAAATAATGTTAAAATGTATAAATATAATATAAGAGATATATTAAAATTTAAAATAAAAATTCTGTAGTATTCTCTTTAGGATTATTATTAGGTTTAAAATATTCATAATTTAAGAAACTCAAGCTGTAACTAATTACTCAATCAAGTATTATCCTCCTGCATAATATGTTATTGAGTAGTCACAATAACGAAAAAAACACATCTGATTAGAGTTAACTACTCATTTTTATCTGCAACATAATCAAGGATACAAGTTACAAATGACAAAATAAAAAAATATATATTCAACTGTGCTAGTTTTTATTACAAAATATCACAAAATGTTATGTGACATAGTTGTGTATATTGTGAAAAGTATAAAACTTATAAGTAATAGATTACATAGTAGCATAATTGTTTATGGCAGGAGGTATTGGCGATAATGGCAAACGAGGTGGTTCTGACCCAAGCAGCGGCGATTGCTCATCGTGAAATGAAAAACTCTTTTGTAAGTTTGGCACTGTAGGTCTCTGTCGCCTTACATCGGGATTCCATTTTCTATATACTAGAGCATTCAGTAAAGCCTGCATTGGATTTATTAAGGCCTGAAACAATGAAACAAGTATTATTGTCAATGTATTTCTTTACATTCTGTATTCTAAGTAAAATAAGCTCATTTAATAAGGCTAGAGTGACATAAAAGTCCTGACATAATATAGTTTATCCTATTCAGTATAGTAAGAAATACTCATATTGTTGGCAAGTAATTTCTTAAACATAAAAGGCTTCCTTTGTGACTAGTGCTTAGTATTTGTTTTTTTAAGTCTTAAAAATTCAACTTTTGTAGTATTTGTGCCAATCACTTACCATTATATACCATATTGAGATTATGACTTTAACAGGCATGTTAAACCACATTGTCCACACCAAGAATCCATTAATAAGATTGGGCATCCAACAAACATAAAAAACAGCATTTATAAGAAAGAACTTCAATCTCAGTGTGTCCACAACTCTCCGTTCTTTGCTTGTGAACTGCAATATAACACAAAAAAAACTGATTAAATTAGATTTTATCAGACAATTTTAAATAAAAGTAAGTTTGAAGTAATCATTCACTCTTTAATCGTATTTCTGTAACAAGTAATAATGTTACATAAAATAAATTTTTCAGTAGTTTATGTTGTTATAATGTATTTTTTTTAGTATGCCCATTGCCCACAGAACATGTATTATGAATATATTACAAGCATAATAAAATAACTGGCCAAGTTCATTTCTAATTCTTGCACTAAGAAGGGTTCATATGGGTGAAATGATATACATAATTATTTTTGGTTAAATTAGCCTTGATATTGTTTCAATTGTTTCTAAAACATTATTTCTGATTTCTTAAAAACTTCTAGTTAGATCAATCAGTAACAGGCAGTTAGATCAAACATCAATAAGTAAATTAAAAAAGAGTAGAGTACCTGAGCTAAAGGGAGTGCTACAGCCATTTCAATCTTCTTACTTGCCATAACGTAAATCACAGGGTTCACAATCATAACAACAGCGATGGGCAGGTAGGTCACACAGTAATTTGGAAGAATTCGAAGTAAAGCAGTTGAAATAGAAGATATATTATGACAACTGAAAAATAAAACAATAAAATTTTATACTTAAAGTTGTACAATCTATTATTTTATTATCTATACTTATTAATATAATAAAGCTGAAGAGTTTGTTGGTTTGTTTGGTTGAACGCAAATTAGAAAAGAATATTGAAGATTAGCGAATCTCGGGAACTACTGGTCCGATTTGAAAAATTCTTTAAGTGTTAGATAGCCCATTTATCGAGGAAGGCTATATATATATCATCACGCTAAGACCAATAGAAGCGGATCACCAATGAAGAATGTTTCAAAATTGGAGGCTTTTTATTCGTTTTGAGAGCTTCAGCTCACACAGAATTGTCCCCCTTTAAAAGTTCTAAAAAAAAGTCCGCGAGAACATATGTCTATCTTTTAAGGATAACCTTTTTTATGCTAACCTTTGTTCTAAACTAATGCATTATTTGCGAAGGTGTTTTTATAAACATTATATTAATCCTTATCCAAATAAATACGTTATTCATCACAAGTATTTAATTTAAAACAAAATTGCCCTTTACATTTCAATTTCAATGAATATCTTAGATTATGAATAGTTGTTGTAGGTACCAAGCAAAGATACATATATACTTATTATCCCAAGAGCACGCTCCTCAATCCTGATGCTGCAGGGGTTTTGCTCACGCAGATGAAGTCGCGGGCATCAGCTAGTTCTCTTATATAAATGGAAGTCAGCAAGCAATGTCTACCTCTAAGCTTAATGGTCAATACAAATATTCTTTATATCTAGAGGTTTTCTATCTAGCCACATAAAATGTTCACAAAGGAAATGTTGGATAGTGTTGGTTTTTCCAAACAAGATTCAAAATAATATTTTAACTGATTTTGAGGTCAGGTAAAATGGGTTTGGTTTTAACCATTTTCAAATCTCATGCAACTGGAATAAAATAAGTAATTTGAAACCCCAATACTTTTACTTCTTCATTTAGCTGTTATGCCACCAAAGCTATGATGGAACGTGTGTAATAAACGAAGGCAACAAGGGTTGTGACAGAAAATTCTTACATTTTTTTTGCCTAGCCTCCATCCACCAAACCATCCGAAAAGGAACTTCATTCCAAAAAAATCTTAGAAGTAGGTACTTACGTTGCATTAGGTATATAAAGTATAGATAATCCAATGCTAGTGGTGGCTGCAGGTACTCCCCAAGCCAATGAATGATAGAGTACAGGATGGGAATCAATACCTTTAATAGAATGCCAGGTATCAATTGCATAAAATAATGTCCAAAACCAAGTTGCTGTATAGAAATACTGTGTCCAAGCCTAGAACAGATATAAAAGAATGAACTTTTGTTGCATACAATTATTATTTTATTAAGTACTGAGATAAGGTAACGTGAAACTTACTGATATTATACTGCAAAACAAAACGCTAACATCATCATTAGGCATTGGCATAATACTTTTGTACTGCAACCATAAAGATGATCTGATTAGAACACCTAAAATGATAAGTAACAGTTAATGATTATTTTATATAGTGGCATAACTACAGGGTGTCATTTAGGCAAAATGCCACGGGCCCCAGCCGGAAGGGGCCCCCAGCCTGAGTGGGCTGTGAGCACATTGTAAACTAATTTATTTTTTACGCTGGTTGAACTTCTTTGGGTGGGAGAGGGCCCCATCCGATTCATTTGTCACGGCCCTTAAACGGTATAGTTATGCCATTGATATCATAAGCCTATTTTTTTGTAGCTTTTAGAATGCTCTATTGCAAGGCAACACAATAAACATAGCTATCATACATAATTTATAAAAAAATTAGAAATATTTTACCTAGCGAAGCCATCAAATCTGCAACAGCCAACCAGACAATGATATGTCGACCTCTTGTAGAAGAAAAGCTTTGTAGTCTGTAAGTATTTTGATATATGCTTCGTGGAAATATCTGTACATAACAAAACATTTAATAATTAGAAAACATTATTTTAACCATACATTAATCCTGAGAATTCAGAGTGGCAATATTATACTCAGTTGTGAAGCATGCATCTTCTGCTGTGAATGTAAAATTAATTTAATTAATAAGGCAAAGTCTCAGTAAATCATAAACTTAGTTGGGTCTTTTAGGATACTAATCATACTATTTAAAGAGGCCCCTTTTAGTGTGAGGCCTAGCTGTGCCACTGAAATTTATTATTATGAAATATTAAAATTCTCAGAAAAGCCTGGAAATACCAAACTTGAACTTAAAACACACAAGTCTCACCTGATACAAAGATCCAAGGATTCCAATTGTTGAAGACACTAAACATAATGTGTTATATGATTCAGTATTGAATTCGTCCATAATTTTTATTGCCAGATCTTCATTATTGCCCGTGTGGTGGCAGCAAAATGTTTGTATAGTAGGATCAGACATTTTTGAAAATCAATAATTATGTACTTATTGATAATTTTGAAGTGCACAGCAAAGGTAAAAGGTCACGGTCCATAAGTTTGAAGCATTTATTTCATCACATTTTTAAAACACACTATGGGATCCAAAATACAATAACACAATTATTAGTAGCTTTTTAGGGAAAAGCCTAAAATTATTGAATGTGTTCAAATATATTATGTACTAAATATTATGTCATAGATCCATTTAAATTTCTTTATAAGTAAAATTATAATTACTGTTTAGTAAAAACATTTTATTAAAAACTTTAAATCGAAATCACATCGGAATTGCGAACAAATATTTGCGAAAAACATTAATAAACTCTGCGTCTGCGAAAAACACTTGTTGTTCCGGTCCAGGGTTGCCAGATGAAATTTTATTATTTTCCCCAAATCTATTTTAATTTTTCCCCAATATGATAAGTTTTAAACCAAAAATCCCCCAATTTTGTCACCAATAAAAATAAATATAAAATTAAAACTGCTTTTATTTTATGTACTGAGGAAAAAAATTAAATGAAATACTTGACTAAGCATTGAATTTTTTATTCTTCATTAAAAATAGCAAATACTTCATTTACTTTGTCTTCATCTTCTGTTTGATAGACAATTTCAGACTTAAATAAACTTAACATTCTAGAGCTTGGCTCAAATTTTGTGCACCCGCCGTGGTGTTGTATGGCACTTCTCACTCTCATAATATGATCAACAGTTTTCGTATGCATTCTGTTTCGCAATTTATTTTTGACGATGTTCATCATCGAAAACGCCCGTTCTACTGCAGCGTTAGAAAATGGCAAACTCAAAATAGCCGTGGCAAGTTTTGTTAAATTAAAAAAAACCGCCTCTCCACAAGCATTTCTGTATGACAACACTTCTCCCCAAACTCGTCAGCTGTTTTGGTTTTTTGCCATATCTGAAGAGGTAGAATTCTCCACTCTTGCAGCGTCGCATCAACGTTCTCCACTCCTCCAATCACATCTTTGAAAGCAACAACTATTTCTTCAATATTAGGTCTTACTTGGCTTGTCGCGATTTGTGGCGAGAAAAATGAAATTTTTTCTAATAATTTAATGTTATTTGGTAATCGCTTTTGAATTTCTTCACAGAGCCGGATAAGACATTGAGCACACCTTTCTTTAATGACGTTTAAATCTTGTACAGGTACATTAGCAGATTCCTCTGTAAACAAATATCCATAATGAATGCAACTAGTATTCATAACGTAGTAGTAACGGAAATTGAATGTGGCCAGCTCATTTGGTGGTACTTTCTGTAACCGTTCAGGGGGAATCAAAATCGATAGATAATTTGAAAGCAATCCAGTCAGTTCGGACAACAATTTCAAAGAATCTACATTGTCTGACTGAAACATTTTGTTCACGTCTGTTATGGCTTTTAACGATTGCTTTAAAAACAGTAAATACAGCTTATTTGGCTTAAAACCACAGACAGAGAGATTTTTATATGGCTCTGGATTCTTGTATTTTAACCATGATATATTAGCTGAACGAAAAGTACGTTCGTTTTATTGCGCTTTCTATTTTCTAAAATTTTTAAAAGTTTTAGATCCAAAGTTCCCCATTATTTTTTTTATTTTCCCCAAAATTTTCCCCAAAGATTCTGTTTCCCCAGTTTTTCCCCAAGAGTTATTTTTTCCCCAAAATTGCGAAAAAATCCCCCAATCTGACAACAGTGTTCCGGTCTGTGAAAAACACCATGTTCCTGTTCCTCTGCATAGATAAAACACTAGTTCCTCTGTGAAAAACACCATAACACAGACCTAAGACCAGCAAACGCAAAGAGAATGTAATCACCATGGAACTAGGAATTACGACATATACAACATGTTTTATACCGTAATCATTAAGTTTGGTTTGCATCTTGTTGTTCCTATCATGAAGGTAGCAAATACATGGAGGTGCCCTTTATACAAAAATCGGGTGCATACCTACAGAAAAAACCTCATAAAATGGCCGCCCATTAGGGAGTGTGCTTCGAAACTATCGACCTCGATAAGGAGTGAAGCGATAATCAAGCATTTATGTATACGTAGTATTTATAGGTAATAATAATTACGTAACGTACGTTTGTACTCTATCAGGTACATATTATTCGCGTGGATTTAGGTTTTTAAAGATCTTGGAATATCCAAACAGTTGTGCTGCCGTTTTGTGAAATTGAAAGAGATCACCATATATAAAAAAAGTACTCATTTATAAATTATAATATGTATCAATAGTTTGTTAATTATAAACCACTATTTCTTTTCATTAAAAGAGCAACTTGCTGGCTAGTAGTAGAATTTCTTTCTATAAGCGGTGGTAGAGTCGAAACATGACGTGCTTAGCATGAGACAGCTATCTGCTTGCCCTACATATAAATAAACAAATATAGAATACTAGTTGACCCGGCGAACTTCGTACCGCCAACTTATTTATATAAATAAAACAAATAAACTATCCTAATCAAAAAGAACTATCCTATCTTTCAAATTGGACTAAATTACAGATAGTAACGAAGTTTGATCTTTTCATATTTTATGTAGAGGGATGTGTGTTATATTTATATTTTCCACGCCTATAGCACCCATCCATTTTTTTCTTTAAGTTTTCACTAGCCAGAAACGACAGCAGAAAACACGGACATTATCATCTATTATATAGAGGTATTAGATTCTAGCATTTATTATTTATGTGAAGTATTAAAATAACCGGACAAATGATATAAATTTCAACTATAAACACCAAACTTCTTGTATTATCTGATACTATGGTGATGAGCAGTAATGCATTAGAATTTATTCAAGTCGTTTAACGTCACCTATAATAATATCGACAAGTCGATACTCCATTGACACAAATCCAATAACACGCAACTACTTGACAGGCTGACAGCTGAAGTTCAACCAATAAGAGTGAATACATAATGTGTTGTACATAATGCTCATAAAATGTCGGATGGCACCCGGCTTGACTAGTAGTTACTTTATATACTTCATCTCCATCATGAAGGTAGCAAATACATGAAGGTGCCCTAAGTACAAAAATCGGGTGCATACCTACAGAAAAAACCTCAAAAAATGGCCGCCCATTATGGAGTGTGCTTCGAAACTATCGACATCGATAAGGAGTGAAGCGATAATCAAGCATTTATGTATACGTAGTATTTATAAGTAATAATAATTACGTAACGTACGTTTGTACTCTATCAGGTACAAATTTCAGGATTTAGGTTTTTAAAGATCTTGGAATATCCAAACAGTTTCGCTGCCGTTTTGTGAAATTGAAAGAGATCACCATATATAAAAAAGTACTCATTTATAAATTATAATATGTATCAATCGTTTGTTAATTATAAACCGCTATTTCTTTTCATTAAAAGAGCAACTTGCTGGCTCATAGTAGTAGAATTTCTTTCTATAAGCGGTGGTAGAGTCGAAAGATGACGTGCTTAGCATGAGACAGCTATCTGCATGCCCTAGATATAAATAAACAAATATAGAATACTAGTTGACCCGGCGAACTTCGTACCGCCAACTTATTTATATAAATAAAACAAATAAACTATCCTAATCAAAAAAACCTATCCTATCTTTCAAATTGGACTAAATTACAGATAGTAACGAAGTTTGATCAAAATCGGTTAAATAGTTTAGGAGTCCATCGTGGACAAATAACGTGACACGTAATTTATACATTATATTACTAGCTGACCCAGCGAACTTCGTACCGCCTACTTATCTATATAAATAAAACAAATAAACTATCCCAATTCAAAAACTATCCTATCTTTTAAGTTGGACCAAATTACAGATAGTTACGAAGTTTTATAAAAAACGGTTAAGTAGTTTAGGAGTCCATCGTACAAGGATTTTTTTTCTGTTAAATCATTGTTTGTATTAGCTGGGTTTTTCTTGAACAATTGAATATTTATTTGTTAAGAGGAACGCAATTCTCAATTCTGCCATCTTTTCTATCAGCTTTTATTAATTAGTAATCTCTTCTAAGCCCTCTTGTTGTAATTGAATTGCACAGGGATTATTATTAAATCCACCTCTTGCTCTTACCGCAGAAAAGAAATGTATCACACGATCTTTTCATATTTTATGTAGAGGGATGTGTGTTATATTTATATTTTCCACGCCTATAGCACCCATCCATTTTTTTCTTTAAGTTTTCACTAGCCGGAAATCTGAAGATAAGAAGTATAATATTAGTAAAATCTATACTGATATTAAAATGCAAAATGTGTCTGTCTACCTGTCTGCTACGTTTAAACGGCCGATATTTTTAGTTGTTTTCGATGAATTTTTGTACCTACCTATAGAGATAGAATCCTGCAAAGTTGAGGAGTTTCCATGGAAAAAATCTTAAGCGACAGCAGAAAACACGGACATTATCATCTATTATATAGAGGTATTAGATTCTAGCATTTATTATTTATGTGAAGTATTAAAATAACCGGACAAATGATATAAATTTCAACTACAAACACCAATTTTCTTGTATTATCTGATAATATGGTGATGAGCAGTAATGCATTAGAATTTATTCAAGTCGTTTAACGTCACCTATAATAATATCGACACGTCGATACTCCCTTGACACAAATGCAATAACACGCAACTACTTGACAGGCTGACAGCTGAAGTTCAACCAATAAGAGTGAATCATGGTAGGTAGGAAATAGATGGAGATGAAGTGTATAAAGTAACTACTAGTCAAGCCGGGTGCCATCCGCCATTTTATGAGCCTTATGTACAACACATTATGTATTCACTCTTATTGGTTGAACTTCAGCTGTCAGCCTGTCAAGTAGTTGCGTGTTATTGGATTTGTGTCAATGGAGTATCGACTTGTCGATATTATTATAGGTGACGTTAAACGACTTGAATAAATTCTAATGCATTAGGTACTGCTCATCACCATATTATCAGATAATACAAGAAGTTTGGTGTTTATAGTTGAAATTTATATCATTTGTCCGGTTATTTTAATACTTCACATAAATAATAAATGCTAGAATCTAATACCTCTATATAATAGATGATAATGTCCGTGTTTTCTGCTGTCGTTTCCGGCTAGTGAAAACTTAAAGAAAAAAATGGATGGGTGCTATAGGCGTGGAAAATATAAATATAACACACATCCCTCTACATAAAATATGAAAAGATCGTGTGATACATTTCTTTTCTGCGGTAAGAGCAAGAGGTGGATTTAATAATAATCCCTGTGCAATTCAATTACCGATTTTAACCGATTTTTATAAAACTTCGTAACTATCTGTAATTTGGTCCAACTTAAAAGATAGGATAGTTTTTGAATTGGGATAGTTTATTTGTTTTATTTATATAGATAAGAAGCGGTACGAAGTTCGCTGGGTCAGCTAGTAATATATATAAATTACGTGTCACGTTATTTGTCCACGATGGACTCCTAAACTATTTAACTTGTGTGATAATAATAAATTGTGTGATATAAAATTAAATTTAAATTAAAGTGATTTTGATCAAACTTCGTTACTATCTGTAATTTAGTCCAATTTGAAAGATAGGATAGTTTTTTTTGATTAGGATAGTTTATTTGTTTTATTTATATAAAATATAAGTTGGCGGTACGAAGTTCGCCGGGTCAACTAGTATTCTATATTTGTTTATTTATATGTAGGGCATGCAGATAGCTGTCTCATGCTAAGCACGTCATGTTTCGACTCTACCACCGCTTATAGAAAGAAATTCTACTACTATGAGCCAGCAAGTTGCTCTTTTAATGAAAAGAAATAGTGGTTTATAATTAACAAACGATTGATACATATTATAATTTATAAATGAGTACTTTTTTATATATGGTGATCTCTTTCAATTTCACAAAACGGCAGCGAAACTGTTTGGATATTCCAAGATCTTTAAAAACCTAAATCCACGCGAATAATATGTACCTGATAGAGTACAAACGTACGTTACGTAATTATTATAACCTATAAATACTACGTATACATAAATGCTTGATTATCGCTTCACTCCTTATCGATGTCGATAGTTTCGAAGCACACTCCCTAATGGGCGGCCATTTTATGAGTTTTTTTCTGTAGGTATGCACCCGATTTTTGTAGGTAAGGCACCTCCATGTATTTGCTACCTTCATGGAGTGAATACATAATGTGTTGTACATAACGATCAAAAAATGGCGGATGGCACCCGGCTTGACTAGTAGTTACTTTATATACTTCATCTCCATCTATTTCCTACCTACCATGATCTCCATCTATTTCCTACCTACCATGGTTCATATACACTGATTTTGTTCCACAGAATACATAATATAGCATCTCACATAGTGGTTAATTCTCTTTGGTACCTTACCATGTGCGAGACGTCAGGCGAGTCGAGTATCATGGCCCTGATTCTGTAACTTATTTGCTATCAAAAAATGATAGCCACTGACATATATTTGTTATCCATTGAAGGTTTGCTTTGAAAATAAAAGTATCATTTTCGTAGCAAACCTTCAATGGATAAAAAATATATGTCAGTGGCTATCATTTTTTGATAGCAACTAAGTTACAGAATCAGGGCCCTGGTCAAATCTTATACGAATCAAATCGAGTTCAGTTTTTAGCTCGAATCGAACTAACTCGGTCCGATAAGACGTACAGTCCGTTCACAGTTATTTTACCTCTGACAACCTCCGTCAAGCCATTGTATTTTGTCAAAATATTATGGCTTGACGGAGGTTGTCAGAGGTAAAATAACTGTGAACGGACTGTACTTCACGTCGTCGCTTTGCACGAGCCATGACCCGTCACCCGCGCCATGCATCTCCCTTTTTTTATTCGATGACAAGATATTCCTTGACTGCGATCTCACCTATATACAATGCGTAAAAACTCATATGTCACGGATATCTATGTACTCCATACTTGGTTTACACTTACAACAACAATGAAGACAACATTTTCGCGAGCGAAGTGAGCGCGAATTTTTTTACAATTACATTGCATCACTACGTAGTCCATACTTGGCAATCCAAAACGGACATTTTCGCAATTTTTTTAGGGCTGCACTACTTAACTGTGTCCTTCATATTTTGTTCTTACAATACCAATCAAGACAAGACACAATTTCGCGAGCAAAGCGAGCGCAAAAATTTTAGATTGCACTACGCTCCTTTTTAGTTTAAACTTGGCACCTAGGTATAGAAAACCAAAATTTTCGCGAGTGAAGCGAGCGCGAAAATATTTTGATCGCACTACGCCTCTGTGTAGTCCATACAAATTGGTATAGACAAAAGCAATCTACAATCGACATTTACGCGAGCGAAGCGAGCGCAAAAAATTTCGATTGCACTACGCATATTTGTAGTTCATACTTGGCACCTACAGTAGCAACTGAAAACTGATATTATCGCGAGCGAAGCGAGCATACTTGGTTTACACTCACAACAACAATTAAGAAATTTTCGCCAATGAAGCTAGCGCAAAAATTTTTACAATTTCATTGCATCACTATGTAGTCCATACTTGGCAATCCAAAACAGACATTTCGCAAAATTCTTTAGGGCTGCACTACATAACTGTTTCCTTCATACTTGGTTCTTCTTCTTCTTCTTCTTCTTCTTGAGGTGCCATCTCCTACCGGAGGTTGGCTATCATATTGGCTATTCGGACCTTACACACAACTGCGCGGAATAAGGATCGAGTACCTACTCAGTCCGAACCATGTCCGGAGATTCTTGAGCCAAGAGGTCCGTCTTCTTCCAGGGGGTCTCCTACCTTGTATCTTCCCCTGTATTATTAGTTGGAGCAACTTGTACTTATCGCCACGCATTATATGTCCCAGATATTGCAGTTTTCGTTGCTTTATTGGTTCGTTATACTTGGTTCTTACAATACCAATCAAGAAGACACATTTTAGCGAGCCAAGCGAGCGCGAAAATTTTCGATTGCACTACGCTTCTTTGTAGTTCATACTTGGCACCCGCAGTAGCAACTGAAATCTGATATTTTCGCGAGCGAAGCGAGCGCGAAGGTTTTTTTGATCGCACTACGCCTCTGTGTAGTCCATATACAAATGAGTACATAATTTAATATAATTTTTTTACAAAACAAAGTATATATTTTGTTTTCTTAATTTTTTAAAACCGCTCAACCGATTTCGGTAAAATTTAAAAACCACCTGGGAAGTACCCTTTCAAACAAAAAAGTAAGAATTTTCCAAATCAGTTCAGGCGCCTTCAAGTCAACGGTGAACATACATAAAAAAATTGAAAAAATAGATTCCGAGTTCCGACGAATTGAGAATCTGCTCCTTTTTCGAAGTTGGTTAAAAAGAAATCTACAATCGACATTCTCGCAAACGAAGCGAGTGAGACATTTTTTACGATTGCACTATGCCACTTTGTAGTCTTCACTTGGTTGGTACCAAAGACCTTACACTTACTAACTAGACTGTGCACCAAACATTTTTGTTAAGCTAAAATGAGATCTATGGCGTTTTACATAGGGTAGCTATTTCCTTGTAAGCGGTAGCTAGCCAAAAGCGGTCCTGGCGAGAGGGCCTCCGGTGGTAGTGTGTCCTTGTCTGACGTCTTGCTAGCTCAAATAATTATTGGGTTTGGTAGAAATGGCAGAAAATTTTATATTTCGCTCTTTTATGATTTACCAAAACGAACAATCCATAAACTTTGAAACTTATTTTAATATTTCTACAGTTTATAGAAATAATTATTATTGCGTTGTATTTAAAAATAAATCATGAATACTGAGTAAAAGTAGTACTTAAATGTTTGTCACTGGTAATACTAAATGCACATTACGTATTATTCTTTAGGGTAACCATGAATTATGTGGATCAAAGATTTTTCTAGTCTTTTCGTAGAAGTAGTTATGTAGATACGTAACGTACAATAAATTAAATAAACTAAAAAAATATTTAATCAAAGTAAATCACATGAATATTATTTTACTTAGAAAGTCGCTTCTCTCAAGTTATAATATTTTAAGTTATTTAGGTGAAAATTAGGAGATTTATTGGAGTTTAGTAAAATACGTTAAGTATGTCATTTTATTGAATCTAATTAAATGTCGGAGTATACAAGCAAATTGTCCTGTGTTCTGTTTTATCATGGTCACTAGTAATTAGAAAGGGACACACTACCAACGGGAGCCCTCTCACGCGGACCGGTTTTTTCGCCATAGTGCACAGTCTAGTTAGTAAGTGTAAGGTCTTTGGTTGGTACCTACAATATGAATTCATTATCGACATTTTGTAAACACCTACTATTTAAGTGGGTATTATCATCAGCAGCATCGGGATTGAGAAGTTGGTACCATTAGTATCTAGTTGTAGCATGGGGAGGAGAAGGGAGGTGGATGATTCCTAAACCGAACCGAGCGATAATTAAATTAGCTGAATAGATTGATGCCATCTAAGAATACAAAGCTACTGTGGGAAATTTTAGTAAACGGAAAACGGAGACGCGAAATTTTTTACGGCTGCGTTATGCCACTACCCTAAGTAGTTCATACTAATAGTTACCTATCATTGGTGAGCAGTACCCAGCAGCATCAGAATTGAGTCCTCTTTTACGGCTCCACTACACTACACACTACACTACACTACATATTTTAAATATTTGGCACCTACAATATCAATTCACAATCGACAGTTCGTAAATAAATCCATAATTTAGGTGGGCAGTACACTGCACCATCAGGATTGAGGAGCTAGGGCCTGGAGGTCAGTGATATAGTCTAAAATTAGTATGTAATGAATAGCTCAGGTCAAGATATGGCTGTGGTATGAATGTAATAAGATCTATATACGTATATATCGTATGCGAGTGACCTGGAACTATCCGAGAGAAGTTTTGTCCTCTATCTCCGATAATATCTAGCAGATCTTCACCAAAATTGGTCATTGTATTTCTTGTCGTAAATACTTTCAAATAAAGAAAGAATTATTAAAATCCGTTCAGATTTGACTGAGTTATGGAGTAAAATCAACAAAAAGTTTTATCCCCTATCCTGGAGTAACCTTATGTTTTATCGGGATAAAAACTATCCTATATGTTGACCCGGAGTATCAGCTACCGCTGTACTAAATTTCATTTAAATCCGTTCAGTAGTTTTCGCGTGAAGCGCGGACAGACAGACAGACAAAAATTAAATAAAAATCTGTTTTGGGCTCAGTATCGATAGTCAAGCATCCCCCAATTAAAATTTTCAAAATATATTAAATGTACAGAAATCTTCCAGTTACAGTTTTATTATAAGTATAGATATAGATACTACCAAATACTTACTAATATTATAAATTCGAAAGTGTGTTTGTTTGTTGGTTTGTCCCAAAGATTTACAAGATGGAGTCTAAATGTGAACGCGTCGAAAATTTGTACTGCCACGTATGGCACACGCCCTTTTCCCGCGCTCAGTTTGAATTAGGTCATCACCAGATATGGAGCTCGCGAGCCAATATGTTGTTTTTTTGAATGGCGGTTTTGGTAAATAAAATGTGAAAAAACTAAACAGGACGATCTAAAATAACCAATAACATCACCTACCATAAGTAAATAACATTAATTCACATCAGTTCCTGCAAAATAAGAAATTGAAATTTTTCGAAAATAATTAAATTATGCTTTGTCAAAAGGATGATAATTTTGGCAGATCACGCACATGAAGTTTCGTATTTTTTTGTTCGGTAGATGTACTACAGTTAATTTCGTACTTCGTTGATGGGTACCGCCCACTTAGTAAAGTGCCATACCTCTCGAACAACCACAGACAATATAAAATCGATTTTGAAATGAAATAAATCTATAATAAACATTGTTTAGGTTGTGCACCGTTGTACTAGCCTGGCTTTGAGTAATAAACCAGCAATGGAGAGGAATTGACGCCTAATTTATTTGCAAAAAAGTCTGTCAATTACGGTGGGGGGCGAGGTAGCACACATGAAAACTTGCTTACTACAGGTGCATTTTTCCATCACGTCGCTATGCACGCACACAATATAATTAGCAAACACTACCTTAAATTATATGCACACAATCACATTCACACACAGGGACGCTCTATCATTACATGAAACAATCGCATCATATGTGTAAGCATTTTAGGGATTTGACACTATCGATTATCGACTTTCGATAAGTTCTTCTAATAATTATTTACAACAGAGTTACTTTATTCGAGAGTAAATTTTTTTGTTCGAGATCTTTAACATGGTAGGTACCTATATAGAAGCGCTAGGAAACGAGGCTCTTGCCGTTATTTTAGTCATAATATGCCTTTGCTATTAGATTGACTCTTTGTAGGCTTTTAGTACTTGCGTAAAGATACAGCTAGAAACTTTGACTTATATTGACGATGGAAAGCGATCTAGCTTATTTCGAAAAATAACAAAATTACTTTTTTATATATTTGGAAGAAAAAGATACTGCGTCGGATTGTTGGATTTTCGTTTTCCTACGACATTATTTTTCTAAGATACTATGTTGACCTTCTCTGCATGTTTATAGTATATATTTTTTGTTATTCATATTTTTAAACGTTCTCAAAAATGCTGTAAATACTAAGACACAATCTATTTTTCAATATTATACAGATACTTCAAAAAAGTTATCAATACTTTTTAGCAGTGCAGTGCACTTAGGTTTACTGTAAGGACTTAGGATTATCTGATTATTAACAGATTTTGTAGATACCATAGTATATCACCTTAGAGAAGCTGTTTAGTTATGATTTAAGATTATAAGCCACCAGGGCGTGCTGTACTTTGTCATAGGTTTTTATAATTTTTAATAATATTGTTTATTAAGTTGAGAGACATTTAATTTTTATTTGATTACGTAGTGGGTATCAATATTGAACACATTGATTTTTTAAGTAATCTTGTTTAAATAAACATACAGCATTTTTAATGAAACATCATTTGTTTTATTTATGTTTAAAGCGAAATTTACGATGTATCTATTACTAAAAAGTATATTAAGTACAAACTGTTAGGACTACATCATGTTTCCTTAAAAATAGATACATCATAATCAGCATTTCAGAGTTTAGAGTTATTTCGTGGTTTCATATCTTTCAAATACAAAGTTACAGCAACATTGCTTCTTGAAATTGAAAAACTACTACTTTAGAATTATATAATTAGTATCATCTGATGTGTTACATTAAAAAATATGCTTTTTGAAAAAAATCTGCTCCTGATAGCTTATTATGAGCTGTTATGATTTTTTAAAACGTTATTGGCTCTGGTTTAAAGTTCACTTTTTCGATTTACAAGATCGTTTTCCAGCGTTGAATAATATTCTCTCAGTCCAGCATGGAGGAAACATAAAAAGTAAAAACTGAACCCTAAAAAAAATTTTTATTTAAAGTTATGATTGGTAAGTTAAAACTTGTACCTACACACTTTACTTGGAAAGCTTATTTTTTTCATCTACTTCATCTGAACGAAGTGTATATTTGTTTGTAATGCTAGGCTGCCGCCATGGCTATAGTGGCCACCCCATCTGTTATAAAACACCGCCAAGCTATTTAGCTTTCCGGTAAACCTAGCGCGATGAATAAGAAGTATGGGTACTTTAATTCAATTGCCAAGTTTTAATGAACCAAATAATATGTATAGAATTTAAATTATTTTTTTTCGTCAATGAACCATTAGTAAGACGATAAAAATATCTCGGTATAAATAATTTATACAATCCCCCCACCAATATCGACATATGAAATCTTGCTGTCCAGCCCTAATTTTATTGCGGTGTGGCCAACTTCATAAAATTAAAGTCCTAATTTTCGACTAAGAAAGACTTACGTGGAACTAATCATTATTATCAAACAATTTTTTAGTCTCGTTTTCATTATTTTTTTGTATTATATTTGTAAAAATCCTTTCTTAGCGGATGCCTACGTCATAGTAGATGTGCGTTGATAGATCAGTCAGTCAGTCACCTTTTCATTTTATATATTTAGAAAATTATACCACACTGGCTATATGGAAATATATACCTATAACTTTTGAAATAATTGAGTAAAAAAACTAATTTTATGAATTCGCTGAGTTTATGGAGCTCTAGCTGCATCAACGCATTTTAAACAATAGTGGGAGAGTACCAGCCAATCAGACACCATTGCGATCGTTATAATAATGCAATCATTTTAACCGACTTCAAAAAAGGAGGAGGTTCTCAATTCGAATTTTTTGGTATATTTGTTACGCAATTATTCCGCCAAATAATGAATGGAATTTGATATTTTTTTTTGTTTAGTAGGGCATACTTCAGAGGTGGTTCCCATATAAATTGTTGTTGATATAATGTTAGATGTTACTCCATAACTACGTCAAATCTGAACCGATTTCAATTTTTTTTGAAAGAACGCATAATAAGGTTGGGCCTATTTAAAAGGTGAAGAGAAGGTGATTCATATCTTCGGTAATGGAGGAAGGAACTCAATGATTAAGAGCAAATTGCTCGCGATCAGAGATATACACTAAAAAGCTTAAAATAATAATGTAAAAAAAAATATCTTTAAAAAACCGACTTCATACGCCGATCGGGCAAAGTTGGGCTAGCGTCGCGCATTGGTTTCATCATTTATATTTAGGCCCGCCCGACTTCAACATACATGTACAAATTAAAATTGTTTTATACTTTGTAGTGGCGTTTAAAGTTGGTTTTATAGAAAGAATTTTTATCATTATTTGATAATCCCACAGACGATCAAAGTTTGTATTTATATATCTAGTCATATTTTACTTAAAGCTTATAAATTAGTCGTTCACCCCTTCCTATTCTATCGTGATTTTAATTCTATGGGATCAATTTATAATGCAGTTCATGAAAAAGGTCTCTAAACGAATAGTAAGTAGGAAGATTAATTTTCAATATTTTCCCCAAATTATTTCATGTACGATTAAGTAGCAACATTTTCAGATCGACAGTTTTCTTAAGTTTTCTGCATAAGTATTGCATTATTTGGATAAAATAATACATGAGAAGTAAATAAATGTTATCCTTTAGTAAACTGGATTTTTTAAATATTTTTTTAGAATAAAATACTCTCATATTCGGCATTTATAGCGGAGCTCATTCCCCGCTAACCATACGTAGTTGACAGGCGCGTGACTCGAGTCAAACAGTTTTATATAACGAGTATGAGCACTGCTCATACCCAACTTACAGAGGGGTACGCGCGTCAATTCTTCTCCTGTGTTGGTTTATTACTCAAAGTAGCCTGGCCTGTTTGTTTGGTCATTTGTTGGTTTGTTGTGTCATTGGCCTGTTTTTTTTCGTTCTTTAGTAGCGCGACACTCCTTCTCGACATATATGTATTCATAGGTTTGTCCTTCAATCACGCCACAACAGGGCTACGGATCGACGTGATTTTTTGCATGGGTATAGTTAAGGACTTGGAGTCGAGTGACATACGCTACTTTTTATCCGGAATTTAATTTATACGGAAAATCAAAGAGTTCCCAAGGGATTTCAAAAACTAAATCCACGCAGACGAAGTCGCGGGCATCAGCTAGTGATGTAATAATTTATAGCAGATTTTGTAAAATCTTAATGATAAAAATTAAGTTTCGTTAAAATCAAGGGTTGAACTCCTTTCACGATTTCTCTATTTTTCTCATAGTTAGATTTTGATCCTGAAAGCCCATCACAATCACATCACAAAATCTCAGCCTGTATGATGATGTAAAGGAGGAGAATTCATAAATTATATAAGATAGAAATTATATATAATAGAATTTATTTTTTCATAAGCATGAACTTACAAAAAAAACATGATTAAAGAAATAAGCTACATTAAATCTGTGTACCTTCATTCTTCAACAGTAAGAAAATCTATATTCATAAATTATTCATTCATCTTTAGTAGAAACAGCAAAGGCAAATTTTTTTACTGCAATAGTTATGTCGCAAGAGGTACCTACTGGAAAAATATACAATATATAAACTCACTCCTTTATCTTCTAAATAAGTACTTTGATTCAGTGGGTTATACTAGCGGCACGCTATGATGGCCGGTTTGACGTTTGTCCGCTCATGAAGTTCCGTATTAATTGATAACGACTTTGAAGGAAATAATTGTATTACTTTATTGACGATAGTGATGTGCAGAGATTCATAAATTTTATCGAATGTAGTTTTAGGTTTAGGACTCAAAATTTATTTATTAAATTGATTTCTAAAATGTATACAAGTGTAGAAAAATCAGTTTGCACCATTTAAGGGGTGAATGTACTTGTGAATATGAACAATTTTCACTATGTGGACAAACCTCTGAAATCGCAAAAAAATATCAGCTGTTTCATACAAAAGGTAAAATTTTTATTTTTATATGATATATACCACAACTCGGCATTTGGTTTTCTAAATTGAAAATTTTTAAAAATGGAATCTAATACGATCGTCACATAGGATCGCTGGCTAGCACAACTACTACCTCCGGCAAACTCGCGTCAATGCTCAATGCAAAACAAAGCAGTTTCGAATTGACGTTGCTTCGAAAAGTATAAACTGTCAGTGCAATGCGATTGTGATATAGTTTTGACCTGGCTTTGGATTTCAAATATTGATACTGCATTACTGTTGACCCTTGCTCGTTAATTTGGACTCTGTTCAAGCCCTTTGTTGTGGATTTCGTCGATATGACCGAACGTACGCAGAGAACTGTTCTAAATAGTCAGACACGTGAGTTCGTAATACGCCTTCGTAACTATTTCGATCGTGAAGCTCAAAATGGAGGGCCAATTTTACCTATAACGTCAGTGGTTGAACGCGTAGCTGATGCGCTTAATATTGGACAACGAACTGTTAGACGGATAACTAAAAAAAAATATGGCGAGACTGGCACAGAAGAAAATAAACTTCACACACCAAAAAAGAGAAAACGAGCAAAACCAGTCGTAGGCATCGATAGCTTTGATGCCGATGCTATCCGAAGACATGTTTACGGCTACTATTTACAGAAGGAGTATCCAACAAGAAAAAAGTTGGTGCATTCACTGAAGGAAGCTGGATTATTCTTCGGTGGGGAAAGTTCTTTAACGAAGATTTTGAAGACCATTGGATTTCGATACAAAAAATGTAACAAACGCAAAATATTGATGGAAAGATTTGATATAGCGATGGCAAGGTATACTTTTTTACGGCAAGTGAAAGAAATCAAAAATTGGCAAAATGTTGTGTTCTTGGATGAAACATGGCTTAATGCTAACCATACTGTAGGCCGTTCTTGGAACGATGACACAGCAGCATCTACTTCCAAAGTTCCTGTAGGAAAAGGATCGCGACTTATAATTTGTCACGCCGGAACCATCAACGGGTTTGTCGAAGGTTCTCTCATGGCTTTTGCGTCAAAAACCACTGGAGACTATCATGAAGACATGAATGGAGAAAAGTTTACTGAATGGTTTACCTCAATGTTGTGTAGCCTCCCTGAACCATCTATTATAATTATGGACAACGCCCCATACCACTCGATGCAAATTGACAAGCCACCTGCCCAATCCCAAAAGAAAGCTGATATCGTCGCATGGCTTCGTAAAAATGGCGTAGATGCAAACATGAATATGTTAAAAGCGGAATTAGTACGTCTTTTAAAAGAAAACAAACCAACCAAGATCCGATACGTCATTGACGAAATAGCATTAGAACATGGGCACAGAGTTATACGGTTACCGCCTTACCATTGTGAGTATAATGCGATTGAGTTGGTGTGGGCTCAAATTAAGGGATATGCTGCAAGACACAATACAGAACCCCCATTTACCACAAAAAAAATGCTAAAATTATTAGAAGAAGCTTGTGAACATGTGACTAAAGGAGACTGGGAAAAGGTTGTGAATAGAACTGTTAAATTAATAAGGGAAGATTATGAAAGAGATGTGAAAATAGATAATATTATAGAAAACGAACATATAATTATTAATGTAGGTGATGATAGCAGTGACGACAGTGAAAATAGTAGTATGGATGAATCTGATTAATTATGGCCTTTTGTGGCACCTTTTTTGGTATCTTTTGTATTCATATGTTTCTTGTGTGCATATAAAGTATGTATATTCATTTTCATGCAAATATTCAGTTCGTTCAAATAAATTAAATAAACATATACATTTTTGTTTTATTAAACCTATTTAATCAGGTACAAAAACAAAACTTAATTGTTTTTTGTTCGAGAATAAATTGACATTCCACATCACTATTGTAATGTGTCAAACCGGCCATCATAGCGTGCCGCTAGTGTAAAAATAAATTAATAATTATTGTGCAAGTAGCAGCCCTAGTCGATAAATCCTGATATTTTTATATTACGCTATAATTACAATAATCCATGGAATAAAATTCTGATATTATTACAACACATAGAATACATTAATAGCTAGCGCTTAATCAGAAACATTGTTTATACTACGGTGTTACTATTTGAATAAAAAAATAAAAACCAAAAACCAAAAACAGAAAATCCCAAATAATGTCTTAACGTTTGGTCCTACTTCATTTTCTTTTGATTTAAAATATGTGGCTTTACTAGTTTAATCGAACCATTGGATCGATCTGATGATAGTGAAATAAAAAAATAAGTTCAGCTTGAAAATACATAGCTGATTTTGCTAGAGAGCGTCTTCAAGCGAGCGTATAAAATCTCCACTTTGAAAGCCCCCCATTTCGTCAATTTTAAGGGAAAAATAAAAAATATATATATTTTTGTACTCTGTTCAAAATCGTCTTTAAAAAAAGATATATCGCAAGCCTATGAAAGGCAACAAAAATATTTTCCTTCGCATTCACTTTTATGAGAGCCCCCCCCTGAAATACAGATTTTTATAATTTTTTATGCAATATTCGGCTGAAGGCCATCAGTTTACATAATTATCTAAATTTGAAGTAATTACGTTCGGTAATTCAAAAGTTATAAGGCTCTGACAGACGGACAGACGGACGGACGGACAAGTGCAAATTCACTCAAGTAGACTCAGAGACCTCGCTTCGCTCGGTCAATAAACTGTCTCTAAACTTTTTTCCATTTACGTTTATTGTGTAGGTACTCCATTTCCCTCATATTCTATATAGGGTAAAAATGTCTCATTAAACAAAACACGAATTTTATCGAAATTTAATTTGAATTTGGAACATTAAAATTAGGGATTGAATACCTCATACTACTCACTATTAAACAACATTTAATAGTAATTCCTATTTCCTAAAGTTATTTCATTGAATTTACTCAATGAAAAATTCTTCAATTTCTATACATTTTTACAAGATATTTAATATTATTTTAAACGTGGCAAGGGTAGGACAAGAAGTTTTTGTACGGTTGAATTTGAATCATTATTTTTAATTTTTTTTATTATGCAGATTCTTTACACATAGGTACCCCGTAGGGTGGTCTGGAAGTGGAATCGACCACAGATTAATGATTATGTATACCAGAACATGGACTTAATAAACAAACAGGACCGAGTACTCGCAGCTGAAAAGCGAGCCGAGCGAGATAGTTAGTACCATAGCGAAAAAATTCTAAGTCTATGGTTAGTACAGAGGCCGTGTGTCCCTTTGAGTAATAAACCAACACAGGAGAAGAATTGACGCGCGTACCCCTCTGTAAGTTGGGTATGAGCAGTGCTCATACTCGTTATATAAAACTGTTTGACTCGAGTCACGCGCCTGTCAACTACGTATGGTTAGCGGGGAATGAGCTCCGCTATAAATGCCGAATATGAGAGTATTTTATTCTAAAAAAATATTTAAAAAATCCAGTTTACTAAAGGATAACATTTATTTACTTCTCATGTATTATTTTATCCAAATAATGCAATACTTATGCAGAAAACTTAAGAAAACTGTCGATCTGAAAATGTTGCTACTTAATCGTACATGAAATAATTTGGGGAAAATATTGAAAATTAATCTTCCTACTTACTATTCGTTTAGAGACCTTTTTCATGAACTGCATTATAAATTGATCCCATAGAATTAAAATCACGATAGAATAGGAAGGGGTGAACGACTAATTTATAAGCTTTAAGTAAAATATGACTAGATATATAAATACGAACTTTGATCGTCTGTGGGATTATCAAATAATGATAAAAATTCTTTCTATAAAACCAACTTTAAACGCCACTACAAAGTATAAAACAATTTTAATTTGTACATGTATGTTGAAGTTGGGCGGGCCTAAATATAAATGATGAAACCAATGCGCGACGCTAGCCCAACTTTGCCCGATCGGCGTATGAAGTCGGTTTTTTAAAGATATTTTTTTTTACATTATTATTTTAAGCTTTTTAGTGTATATCTCTGATCGCGAGCAATTTGCTCTTAATCATTGAGTTCCTTCCTCCATTACCGAAGATATGAATCACCTTCTCTTCACCTTTTAAATAGGCCCAAACTTATTATGCGTTCTTTCAAAAAAAAATTTAAATCGGTTCAGACTTGACGTAGTTATGGAGTAATATCTAACATTATATCAACAACAATTTATATGGGAACCACCTCTGAAGTATGCCCTACTAAACAAAAAAAAAAATCAAATTCCATTCATTATTTGGCGGAATAATTGCGTAACAAATATACCAAAAAATTCGAATTGAGAACCTCCTCCTTTTTTGAAGTCAGTTAAAATGATTGCATTATTATAACGATCGCAATGGTGTCTGATTGGCTGGTACTCTCCCACTATTGTTTAAAATGCATTGATGCAGCTAGAGCTCCATAAACTCAGCGAATTCATAAAATTGGTTTTTTTAATCAATTATTTCAAAAGTTATAGGTATATATTTCCATATAGCCAGTGTGGTATAATTTTCTAAATATATAAAATGAAAAGGTGACTGACTGACTGATCTATCAACGCACATCTACTATGACGTAGGCATCCGCTAAGAAAGGATTTTTACAAATATAATACAAAAAAATAATGAAAACGAGACTAAAAAATTGTTTAATAATAATGATTAGTTCCACGTAAGTCTTTCTTAGTCGAAAATTAGGACTTTAATTTTATGAAGTCGGCCACACCGCAATAAAATTAGGGCTGGACAGCAAGATTTCATATGTCGATATTGGTGGGGGGATTGTATAAATTATTTATACCGAGATATTTTTATCGTCTTACTTATGGTTCATTGACGAAAAAAAATAATTTAAATTCTATACATATTATTTGGTTCATTAAAACTTGACAATTGAATTAAAGTACCCATACTTCTTATTCATCGCGCTAGGTTTACCGGAAAGCTAAATAGCTTGGCGGTGTTTTATAACAGATGGGGTGGCCACTATAGCCATGGCGGCAGCCTAGCATTACAAACAAATATACACTTCGTTCAGATGAAGTAGATGAACAAAATAAGCTTTCCAAGTAAAGTGTGTAGGTACAACTTTTAACTTACCAATCATAACTTTAAATAAAATTTTTTTTTAGGGTTCAGTTTTTACTTTTTATGTTTCCTCCATGCTGGACTGAGAGAATATTATTCAACGCTGGAAAACGATCTTGTAAATCGAAAAAGTGAACTTTAAACCAGAGCCAATAACGTTTTAAAAAATCATAACAGCTCATAATAAGCTATCAGGAGCAGATTTTTTTCAAAAATCATATTTTTTAATGTAACACATCAGATGATACTAATTATATAATTCTAAAGTAGTAGTTTTTCAATTTCAAGAAGCAATGTTGCTGTAACTTGGTATTTGAAAGATATGAAACCACGAAATAACTCTAAACTCTGAAATGCTGATTATGATGTATCTATTTTTAAGGAAACATGATGTAGTCCTAACAGTTTGTACTTAATATACTTTTTAGTAATAGATACATCGTAAATTTCGCTTTAAACATAAATAAAACAAATGATGTTTCATTAAAAATGCTGTATGTTTATTTAAACAAGATTACTTAAAAAATCAATGTGTTCAATATTAATACCCACTACGTATTCAAATAAAAATTAAATGTCTCTCAACTTAATAAACAATATTATTAAAAATTATAAAAACCTATGACAAAGTACAGCACTCCCTGGTGGCTTATAATCTTAAATCATAACTAAACAGCTTCTCTGAGATGATATACTATGGTACCTACAGCATGCTCTCAGCATGAGATTGAGAGTATAGTGACGGAGTAAATATCTTGTTATCTACAAAATCTGTTAATAATCAGATAATCCTAAGTCCTTACAGTAAACCTAAGTGCACTGCACTGCTAAAAAGTATTGATAACTTTTTTGAAGTATCTGTATAATATTGAAAAATAGATTGTGTCTTAGTATTTACAGCATTTTTGAGAACGTTTAAAAATATGAATAACAAAAAATATATACTATAAACATGCAGAGAAGGTCAACATAGTATCGTAGAAAAATAATGTCGTAGGAAAACGAAAATCCAACAATCCGACGCAGTATCTTTTTCTTCCAAATATATAAAAAAGTAATTTTGTTATTTTTCGAAATAAGCTAGATCGCTTTCCATCGTCAATATAGGTCAAAGTTTCTAGCTGTATCTTTACGCAAGTACTAAAAGCCTACAAAGAGTCAATCTAATAGCAAAGGCATATTATGACTAAAATAACGGCAAGAGCCTCGTTTCCTAGCGCTTCTATATAGGTACCTACCATGTTAAAGATCTCGAACAAAAAAATTTACTCTCGAATAAAGTAACTCTGTTGTAAGTAATTATTAGAAGAACTTATCGAAAGTCGATAATCGATAGTGTCAAATCCCTAAAATGCTTACACATATGATGCGATTGTTTCATGTAATGATAGAGCGTCCCTGTGTGTGAATGTGATTGTGTGCATATAATTTAAGGTAGTGTTTGCTAATTATATTGTGTGCGTGCATAGCGACGTGATGGAAAAATGCACCTGTAGTAAGCAAGTTTTCATGTGTGCTACCTCGCCCCCCACCGTAATTGACAGACTTTTTTGCAAATAAATTAGGCGTCAATTCCTCTCCATTGCTGGTTTATTACTCAAAGGTGTGTCCCTTTCTAACAGGGTGACAATAAGATTTTCGATATGTGAGACAAATTCAATCTTGCAATCTTCCTACTAATTAGTTTATTATAAACACAGTTATTGAAGTTTTTCATTAGCAATGGAAAATTTCTTAGGGATTAGGGATGGATTACGAAATAAATAATACAAATAGTACACGGTATCGATTTGTCCAGTCATAGTGAGTACATTGCTAGATATTATAATGACTGGTCATGTCACATGTGTAGATAATGTGATAAATTCATCACTTTCTCTGGATATTAATCATAATAGCTGGCCAAAGGCACCCAAAGTAATAAATACAACCCCACTTCCCTTCCCGCGCCTTATTCCGTTGCCGCACGATCGGTATATTTACCAAAATCTTAGGTTAGGTCAGGGTTGTACAGAAATATTTAGGTGTCCACTTGGCAGGGCACTTAGGTTCTATTGGTTTGAAATGAAAAATTAAAATAATGAAAATAATAATATTTTTTTTATATTTTTAAATGTTTTTTTTATAATCAAATATTTAAAAATGTAAATTATACGATATAAATGAAATAAATGTAAATAATAATAGTACAAAAGTAAGGAATAAGGAACCATCGTAATCGGCATCGGCATCGTACGTACTCGACAAGTACTCGACCCATCACACAATACAAGAATTTAAAATTCATTGTCAACATAGTTGTAGATTAGCGTTCACGTTTTAACGGGCTGCTGCTCGAAAAAAAAAGACTAGATAAAAATTTGTATTTTCTGTTTTGTTAAGGAATATATCTATCGAAATTAATGCAATTAAATACGGCGACATAAAAATGTTAAAATAAAATTAAAACATAAGTGTCTCAACTGAGTTTTATGAGCCAAAATTTTTGATCAAAATCATTTTTTTTAGGCTGGCAAGATGAAAGAACGATACACACCTATCCCTCTCGGCTCGGATTAGCCTCTGTGTAATGCGCAACAGGAAATATACTTTATCTACTTGATATAAGGTTCATTTTCGTAAATACAAATTTTCCGAGCTATCACTCTTGTTTGTATATTAACTTCATGTACCAGAATCGACCGTAGTAGAGAGACCGATTTTATTTATTACTAGCTGATACCAGCGACTTCGTTCGCGTGGATTAAGGTTTTGTACTCCCGCGGGAACTCTCTTATTTCCCGGGATAAAAAGTAGCCTATGTGCTATTCCAGACTACAATCTATCTGTAACAAATGTCAGCCAAATCGGTTCAATCGTTGCGACATGATTGAGTAACAAACATACAAACTTTCACCTTTGTAATATTCTAGCTTCTGCCCGCGACTTTGTCTGCGTGGACTTCAGAATTGGATCCAAAAAAAAATGATAAATGTGAAAGTAATAAAAAATGGAATAAAATTTACACCCATGCTATCGCTTGCGCCGCTATAAATATAAAGCTAGAATGATATCAAAATGAATTACTGGTTCGCTTCGCTCGTTAACAATTTTTAATCTTACCACAGGAACTATTTGAGAGATCGGTAAAGAAAGTATATACCGGTATAGAAAGTATAGCTTTTCAATAGCATAGGTGACATGCATACCAAATTTCAAAACTGTCTGCCCGCGGCTTAGCTCGTAAAAAAATTTCAATTTTCCCTCGGGAACTACTTAAGGAATCGGGATAAAAGGTAGCCTAGGTTCATTTTCGTAAATACAAATTTTCCGAGCTATCACTCCTGTTTGTATATTAACTTCATGTACCAGAATCGACCGTAGTAGAGAGACCGATGTTATTTATTACTAGCTGATACCCGCGACTTCGTTCGCGTGGATTAAGGTTTTGTACTCCCGCGGGAACTCTCTTATTTCCCGGGATAAAAAGTAGCCTATGTGCTATTCCAGACTACAATCTATCTGTAACAAATGTCAGCCAAATCGGTTCAATCGTTGCGACATGATTGAGTAACAAACATACAAACTTTCACCTTTGTAATATTCTAGCTTCTGCCCGCGACTTTGTCTGCGTGGACTTCAGAATTGGATCCAAAAAAAAATGATAAATGTGAAAGTAATAAAAAATGGAATAAAATTTACACCCATCGTCAGTATTATAAGGTCTGTGCCCATGCTATCGCTTGCGCCGCTATAAATATAAAGCTAGAATGATATCAAAATGAATTACTGGTTCGCTTCGCTCGTTAACAATTTTTAATCTTACCACAGGAACTATTTGAGAGATCGGTAAAGAAAGTATATACCGGTATAGAAAGTATAGCCTTTTCAATAGCATAGGTGACATGCATACCAAATTTCAAAACTGTCTGCCCGCGGCTTAGCTCGTAAAAAAATTTCAATTTTCCCTCGGGAACTACTTAAGGAATCGGGATAAAAGGTAGCCTATGTTCTTTTCCATGTCAAAGGCTACATGCATGCCAAATTTCATCCAAATCCGTTCAGCCGTTATTGCGTGATTGAGGAACAAACATCCAAACATCCACACTTTCACATTTATAATATTAGTAGGATTATTTGCATCGTCAAAAAAATCATTTAAATATTGTGTTAACATGTTATTTCCGAGGACAAATTTTTTTTACCAAATGTACAATTTTTGCAATTGACCCTAAAATATTTCTAGGAATAAAAATTAAATGCACGAGTAGATAATTAATTACGTTTCAGCTAAGTAAGCTATAAGTATTTTTGTAACATTAAAAAAAAGTAAGCTTTCGTTAAAACCATCTACGTCGAGGCACGAGGAGGAAGTTCTTTTGAAATCACAGACAATTTATTTGTAGGTACCCAAGTTTTTAATATTATTAATGTAAGTAAGGTGCATCGGGGGAATTCCGATAGAAATTTTGATGAGATGACAGGCGGCTTAACGTTGTCGAATTAATTTAAAATATTTATAATTTTATTTACTAACAAATTTTACTACCGTTTTTATAAATAAATGACCTATTGATCCTTATTAAGAGATTCAATAGAAATGCTTATTTAAATTAAATACAAATATTCAAAAATGTAGTTCGTATTTTTTATTAACTAGAGTAATTCCGATATATGTTGGGGTTATTCCGAATATTTTAAAAAATGAGTTTTATTAAGTTTCCGTTTAGAGTTCATATTTCATTTTTACCCAAGATAGTCCTTATGTCAATTTTGTTCTTATTACTGTTGTCGATGACCGAGAATATCGATTTAGCCATCTAATGTTTCGGAATAACCCCGTCAAGAACCTCAAAGAAATAATGGTTCCCAAATTTAAGGATTTACTTACCTTTTCAACCACAATATGTTACTAATTAAAACAAAACAATAATTACACGCAAATCTTTATTGAGATCAATTTGAGCAATTATAATTAATTTTTAAGCTTAAGAGAACTATGAAATCATTTCCACCGCTTTCAAAAATAGAATAATTAGTTTTTTTTTTTTTTTTTTGATATTTTTTTTTTATTAATCATTGCAATTTTATTATATTATAGATAGAAAATTTCATATATACAATACTATAAACCTAAATTTAATTCTAAAATTAAAACTAAAATAAAAACTAATTAAAATCTAAAACCCCATCCAAGCCACCGCAGTGTGGCATAGTACCCAAGATGCTGGCAGCATTACCTCTTTGGATGGCCAGGCTAATCCTTTGGCCAAGGTAGCTGCCAGCTCTTGGATCCCCGGTAGACTCGATCACCTTTTTTGATATCTCTAAAAAAAGTGCGCGAGCCTCCGGGCCCCACGGCCCCAGGGTCTGTACACCAAAAGGCGCAAATATGAAACCACTGTCAAGTTTCTCATATTTGCGCCTCTTAGCCTGTTCGGCGCTAGTAGCCGCTGCACCCGCCACAGAGGAGGTCGCATGGATGTGGGAAGCAGCTAGAGTATCTACACAGGTGGCATCCCACACAAGCGACCTCCCTGTCCTCCAAGGAACAAGCGTCATACCATCAGGTCTCTTGCCATCACTACGTGCCAAACCAATAGGTTCTAATACAGCTGGCACGTGAGCAGTAGCAAGAGACCTGCGGATGATGTCGTTGAGGGCATTGTGGCGGGAGAAACGACCAGCGCTCTTCGAACAAGAGAGCCCGTGATGACCGTAAGCGTCGACGTGGTCACCGCAGTGGCAACGGTGAGGCTGGGTTATTTTGGCGCCAAGCCTAAGACCAACTACCACTGCAAGAGTGGCGTGGTTTAAAAGAGTGCCCAGATTAGCAGAAGGGATAGCATGGAGCCAGTGTCCGGATTCTTTCGCAGAGACAGCGAGAAGACGAGCACGGTCTTTGGAATTTGCTTGCATTAACATTGCGTCAAAAGTTTTTTTACAAATAATGTCATCCCACTGTCTCTGGGAAGGAAGAGAAACCGGCAATTGATTTGGGCTAATCGCTGACCAACCACTTCTTGCCTCTGCCAAGTACGACACCTCAATTGATCCCAAAGACTGGGATATAATTTTTTCAAAGAGAGTGTGTGTACTATAAGCAGAGGAAAGAAAAGCTGGCAGAGAGACACTAGAAATTTTGCGGATTCCCAGACCTCCATACCTGATAGGAAGAGAAGCCTGGGCCCATACTTGATCATCTATCGGACAATTTAAGATTTCAGATAGAATATTTTGTATAAAATTATCCAAATTTTCCAATAAATTATTAAATTTCCAAAGAGGTGAACATCTAACGAAATAAGTAAATTTTGGAACAAATAAGCAGAATCGAATGATGGTCATTGCCATATGAGGATTAATATCTAACAGATGATGGGAAGTGTTTTTGAATTTAGAAATTAAGTCAGTAAAAAATTGAGGAACTGAGGCCTCTAAAACAGGTGCTCCTAAGAGGCGAAGTGACTCATCGTTTAAAATTTTAATACCCGGAGCTAAAATATTGATTTTGTTTAATATGTGCAGTTTGGATTCGGCCGAAAAAGAATTTGGAATATAAATTTCACATTTATCAAAATTAAGTTCCAAGCCAATAGTTTTAAATTTTGATATAATTATTTCTAAATCCTTCAAAACCGAACTCACTTCGCCGCCCAAGGTTCCATCATCCAATTACCAAACATTGAATTTGGAATTTAGAACCGAAATTATAGGGTGTATGGCTAAACTAAAAATAACTGGTCCAAGCGGATCCCCCTGCTGACAGCCGACAGCGGAGCTCAGAACATTCTTTTTGTGTACGAGCTTTGAAGGTTCCCGGTAGCACTGCGCCAAGTATGGGAAAAACTGTGGAAATTTATTTTTTACTTCTGAGAGGAGGACCCCCCGATCCACTGAATTGAAGGCATTCTTCACATCAATTTTAAGGAGTACCTCCTCCCGGGAGTTAAGGAGAAATGTGCGAGCAGCGTGAACAGCTGCTTCGCATCCCCCCTTTACCCCAAAGCCTAACTGAATTGGGACAAAATTAGAAGATATTAAAGGAAGAATTTTTTACAGCAAATTTTGGAAACGACGCGCCGAATCGTTGAACCCACTGCTATGGGACGAATACCACCATCCTTTTTTTTTAGGGCACATAAATTTGCTCCATATAAGGTTTTAGTTATTTCATGGGGTACTCGTCCAGATAGCATCAGGTTCACCAGATCAGTGATCGATTTCAGAAGGGCACCACCTACGTCAACGTTTGCACCACAAACTAAGTCTTTAAAGTGCTGTGGTGACAAACCATCGAGCCCTGCAGCGGAACCACTTCTGAAAGACATCAGAGCTCCCAGCACGTCATTAGTAGTGGCCTGAAAAATAAAATCGCTATTTGTCGGTGGGTCTGGAAAAGAGGAATCAGGAGAAGGGGATGGGTGTTTAGAACGCAGTGCTTCCAGAGTCTCCGCTGTATCAGGGGCAATTGTGTCACTGGAGAATAAAAGTCGAGCCGCTCCCTTAAGGTCGCCGTCGCTTATTTTGTTTTCAATAATTTTTTTTTTATAATAATTGTGTTTCAAGTATGGATGAGATTGTGTATGTGTCGCGTGTAGTGGATTTAACTGTATGGTAGTATTATAAATGTTGCTTTCATTTAATGTGCAGTTATTTTTTATTTTCTGTGTAAGGGAGAGGTTTTGACTCTTATCCGCGTGTAGCGTGCGGTACGCGAAAGTGAGCAGCAGCTCCCAGCTTCGATAGGTGTTATGAGTGATGACATTATCTATGGTTTTTTTTAACGAACATGAAACTGAATGGCGTGATCCTCGAGGAATGCGTCTGATTAATGGGATGGAATTCTTAAATGTACTTAATGATTCGCAGAGGTTATCAACATATCCATTAATTGGAAGGGAAGAAAATGAAATGGGAGGTATCGATGGCGCAAATGACGATTTGTGAACTCTACCTACGTGAATTTTTAATCCTTTACTATTTTTAAAATACCGAGGCTGGGAACACTGATCACAACGCACGCTATCCTGCGACATAAAAACCCCAGCTGTCTCAACCTAGAATAAGTGGCTTGGCGCCACAATAACACATATGATATATATATACAAATAAAATCTAAAAATAAGAAAAAAATACAATCACAAAAAGAAAACAATCCACACTTCACACTTCACAATTTAACAGCGTAAACTAAATTGGCACTTGTTTAATTTCTTGGCATTTATTTGTCTTAGAGCTTCTTTACGAGGATTCCGTTATAGGAGATGCTGCCTCATTGTCCTGCGTGGATCCGTACGTGTCCAACACAAAGATAACACCATAATTCCACAGTCTGAGTCTGATAAACTAAATGTGCAAGATCACACCTTCTGAATCGCCTTTTATCGGCCTCCCAAACGAGTTCCGCATCAAATACTGGTGCATGAGACGGTACTACGGGGTCCGTTTCTAACATATATCCATTTAAAGAACCACTGACTACGAAGGGGCTCTTGAGAAAACCGAAACCGAGTCCTTAACGTTGAGGGCTATTTGAATTGTTGGCCCTCTTAATTCATCCATCGAAAAATTCTTTTTAAATAGTGTAAAATTTCCAAGGATAACACAATTATCACAACGTAAACAAACAAACAATTCACCATAAACCATGTGAAATTCATTATTATATATTATTATTATGCATTATTTTAATTGTTGTGACATATGGAGAACTATTAAATAGTTAATTCCATTTCAGTATTTTCTTCATTGTGTCCTAAATTTTTATTTTCGTTATAACATCGATAAACGTTTTCCTTTCCCACAAGCGATCAAAAAGAGTCGTTGTAGGTATATGATATTTTTTGATGCACTATAAATTGTGTGCTCTCCATCTTTAATATCTGCAATGCTTGAACCAAATCTTTTGGTTCGTAAGCCTTTTTCTTTTTGCGAGCATACGAGTACGAGGCATAATTCTGAAAAAAAAAGTACAATAAATACTATAATAATAATGTTAAAAAAACAAAGCAGCTAACCCATACGAGGGTCAAAATTCAATTTTAGGGTGAACCTATGCTTTGTTAAGTAAACTAATTATTCATAATAATGTTCTAAATAAAAATCAAAATCAAAATTGACTTAATTACAATTAATACAATAATTTAAAAAATTACTACAATATGTTCCATTAATCAATTTAGTTAGCTGAAGCTCCTAATATTATTATGAGCAGTCCACTACAATATTTATTTTGCCAATAAAATATATTCGCAGTTTGACAACCACTGACAATAACTGTAAACGAGGTAGCTCTACCGGAATTGCCCCGCAGGGGTTATTTCGAAAAAAAGACAAATACAGAGCTACGATATTCTGAATCATTTCATAATTTAGTAAAAACGTCAATGTATTTGAAAAACTAATTAATATTTCAATAACTTACCAGATCACTGAGAAAAATTGCACGGGGTAAATCCGAATGTCGAAAATGGCGCGAAAAATGAGTAGGCTCAGAGAATTTGAATTTGCACGGGTCGGTTCGATGTTAGCGGCTAGACTCAACTGAAGCGGCGGGGGGCATTAAACATGCCATCTATTGCAGTGGTACCTTTAAAGGAATGTTAAGGGGTTTCGTAGAAATTTTAGACTTTCGGAATATCCCCTTTTTCGTAATTACCCCAATGCACCTTATATTATATGGGTATAGGGCCAAGAATAGCTGATTGATACAAAATTGTGCAGTTGGTTGTTTACAGCAAAGACTACAATAATACTATTGGGTTTACAGTACTCTTCGACAAATTCCAAGGGCGTCGTGTCTATAGCCTATAGGGCATTGATTAGGTATATTGATGATTCTGAATGGAACTTTTACAGTGTCAACATTACTTTGCTTAGATTGTACAATATCAGCGCTATCAACTTGAAAAATTCCGCCATCAATTATTGATTTAACCCATAGGTTCAAATGTCTGAAACAAAAAAACCTTTTTAAATTACAAGTAGAGCAGACCTAAGGAGGAGACAGACATGAGACCTATAGACAGACAGACAAAAAAAGTCGGAGTCGTATGTCGGAGTGTGGTCCGAGTCATGTCCGGGTGACAATTTCGTTCAACGGCAGCAGTAGCAAAGAAGTAGTTGAGCAGTTAAAAGCTAGCACGGGTTTTATGCACTGTAGGTCGATTGCGTACAAGATACATCAATCATTGCTACAATCTCAATTGCCTATATCTATGCCTTTATTGGAACTTAGAACTTCCCCTCATTGTGGAAACACTGCATACATAGCATAGTACCTATAGTAAACTTGTTTTGAAAAGAGCAACCGCCAAGTTTCTTGCTGGTTCTTCTCGGCAGGAAGGGCATTCCATCGATTGCAACGGAACTATGTGAGTACGCCAGTTCAGGCGTACCTATTATGAATTGCCGTAATTTACTACTAAGCCGACGGTATCTAGTAGTGTGCGAAGCGACTACTAATCCTAAATCTATGGATACGGCAACATGGCAACCATCCATGATGGCAACAATGGTATACCTATTTTTCCTATAAGCTTCTTAATTTTACCCAATAACGAGAGACAAACTTAAGTCATATCTACAATCTACATGTCATCTACTTCCATTACTACTACAAACTAAGGCCCGCTTGCAGAGACGCCGGGTTAGGTTTAGCCCGCCCAGGAATAAAATATGTGTAATTTTGACAGATGCTATTTACGTAATCTGCCAAAGCAGCAGCTAACTTTGGATTATAAGGATAACCTGGCGTTTCTGCAAGAAATACAGTCCATCTAACTGGTACTTTGCGGGTTGTCCCTTGAACCGCCGCGGGATTGTCTAAAAATGATTGCTACCTTCCCTTTATAAATCTGTGCTACATGCAGTGTGATGATCGCAATCGTCTCTGACAGGCATATTCTATCATTAATGACTTAAATGTAATTGCATTCTGGGCTTAAATGCATATACACACATCAAAAGTGTCTAGGGATCAAGCATTTTTATGCGGATTTCTTGAGATTGAGATGTGGCTTTGTAATAAATTTATGATTTTATAAATTTATATGGATCCTTTTTGGTGCATTTCATAATTTCATAATCAGCGATTAAAATCCTGCCAGGAAGTCCATCCTTATAGTGGTGGAACCATCATGGTATGGGCGGGTATTTGGATCGGCGGAAGAACTGAGTTGATTTGGATCAGAGGCAACCTCAACGCTCAAATTTATGCTGAGACGATTGTATCAGACGTCATCGTTCCTCTACAAGTGCAAATCGGTCCCTTATTTCAGTTAATGCATGATAATGCACGACCGCACACCGCAAGAGTTGTAAGACAGACTCTCGCCGCAGCTAACATCAATGTCCTGCCCTGGCCTGCTCAGTCGCCAGACTTGAACCCGATTGAGCATGCATGGGATATGCTACAGAGAAGAGCTCTGCCGAATATGGAGGGTATCCAGTGGCAAGAAGACCTTTTTTTGTTGTTGCAACGAACATGGGCGGCCATTCCACAGCGTGATTTGGATGAACTCATTTTGAGTATGCCAAACCGATGTTCTTGTGTTGTTAGTGTTCGCGGTAGAAACACGGATTATTAATTGTTTAAGTTACCCAATAAAATTTTAAAGAAAACTGTTATTTCAGTCTTTTTTTCGAACTTTAATGTTAGTGGTTCAAATGTCAAAAATCCCTTTATTAGGAAAATGGCAAATTTCTTTATTAATGCAAAGGTGACTTGGTTTATCGTTACTGTGACAAACGAAAACACTTTATTTGATGAATCCTTAAAGAAAATTTTAATTAATATCAATCAGGAGAAAAGTTATTGCAAAAATATATGTTGATCCCTAGACACTTTTGATGTGTGTAGTTTCAGTAAGAACGGGATAAATTCAGCCATCCAACACAACTGAAAGGATACCAATGAGTGATGATCTCCCACAATCGATGAGCTGAATGCTTCTCCTTAGTTCTGTAGACCATGATAAAAATGGAATGATGAAATGATAGAGTAGGTACATAGATAGAGTAACAATTTTATTTTCATCCACTTCCACCTAGGTAGAGGATATATTATTTGTTTGCAAGAAGTTTTAAGTAATTTAACACTAGATAAACATTTATTTAAAGTTTTGGTCGACAAACTCCGAGGGCGTCAGGTTTGTATCCTTGAGGACATTGGTTCGGTACGCTGATAATATTTCTGCTCGGATCATCTTCAATTTCAAATTTAGGTAATGTATCATAGGAATTTATAACTTCTTCTTGTCCAGTATTTTGTACATGGGCAATTTTAGCCCATAGGTTTTGCACTAACTCTTGAAAAAGCTCCGAATCTCTGCAAAAGGATATATACATAAATAGATAATATCTAATCTATTTTCCTATTAAAGACAGATATGCAAACAAACGCAAATGGCTCTTAATTATTAATCTTATCGGTTGATTGTGCAACTGTTGTGAAACAATTTTGTGCGAAACTAAATCGTAAGTAATTATTAATCTTTAAAAGAACATCTTTTTTAGTGGCGACTTAGCAAACTCAAATTGTGGCTTGTTATATGCTGCCGCCTGCCAAGACACATTTTACTGAGGTAAAGGTGGAACAGAATACGTACTATAGTGCCCGCGTTAACAACTGCGTCGTCGGGCAATAAATCATTGTAATCAGTCTATCTCGCTCGCACTCATTGGACTTATGGAACGTGATGATGTGCGTAACAGCAGGTAATCGATATCGATAAGATTTAATAAATGGGTTTTCAAGGTATAAAATTATAAAATAACAATAAAATATTCAAAAAAAAGTCAAATTTTTTATTTTTAATAGGTAACAATTACACGTTTTGAATGTTACAATCTGCATTTATAAATATTTCATTATATTACAAATTATCTTCTTCATCCGAATCATCTGTGTTCCTAACGTCTTCCTGTAGATTTATAATCATAGGTTCAACTCAATCTCTCAAAAAAGCTTTTTTCAAATCCGTTTCCTGGAGGTCTTCTGCACGTTTCACACATTCAACCCAGTAAATTTTATACTATGCACAACTGTCGAGATAGAAGTGACAAATAGAAATAAAATTCATGCACAAAGGTCCTTATTGTTACCTTAGTAAACATAAACATGTAGGTACATAACGACAAATTTAATAAGGTAGCGAGTGGCGCACAGCGGTGGCACATCCCTATTGTTATTGACATTTATGGCCCCACGACTCAGTTGATAAAGCGAGCACTATAATAAATCTAAGGTGGAAGACACGGGTCTGCCCGCGAAATTCAAATTTAATTTGGTTTTTCGCAATTTGTAAACTAATACGACAAAGTAGGCTTATGGCACTCTAATTGCGCCAGTAGAATTATCATCTTCATAGGTTTATATAGAAATCTTTACTTGAAAGTGACCAGTTTAAGAAATTAATCAAAATACTGAGTTGGACGTGAGTTACTCACAAATTAGTCGATATTTTGATTAATTTCTTAAACTGGTTACAATTTCGCGGGCAGACTCGTATAATCCACGTTAACGTAGGTACCTATCCTACACACAAGTTTTCCTCGCAATTCGCAAATACATAAGCGACGCGCTAAGCACAACACATAGGACTTTTTGCCACATATACTGGCTATGACTCTCCCTGTCCCTTGTCACACAATGTCACATTTTGTTGCCCCCCTCCACCCCCCCTCAACGTGTGAAGTAATTTATGGATGCCCCCCTAGGTATGTAGTTCTAGTCATCTAAAAAATAATATTCTTCAATACTCACGCTAAAGCTCCTCCTCTCCACACGTCACGACATTGTCCATTGATCCACTGCTGGCCTGGGGGACAGTTAGGCGGGACTGTTATCATGTTATGCACATCAATATCTGAAGGTCTGAAAATAAAATAAGTAAAATCATCTAAAAGTACAATACCATATTTCGTTAAGAATGCAATGGTAATTATTGAGTAAGTAAGCATATTACCTATGGTAGGCACGACAGTTCTTCAGTGCCAGGTAGGTACCTACTAGACCTACTATTTGCTTATCATTGGATATGAGAAAGGAATTCTAATTACCCTTACTTTAGGACGACTTTTTTAGGGTTCCGTAATAAAACTACAAGGAAATCTAAGTATAGTTTCGCCAAGTCCGTCCGTCTGTCCGCAGTTTAGCGCAGTGACTATTAGGGAGAGGGCAGACTGGCTACTTTATGCGGCAGCGATCGCGCGCTTTTATTGCCTTTAGCGTTTTTATGGCCTTTTGCGTGCATCGCGTTTCGCCGGATTTCGCGATTCTGCGATTGAAAGCCATACAAACGCGAACGTGTTTCGATTTTCGCGCTCTCGAAACTCGCCTGTAACTATAACTAGGCGAGCGCGGGTCGCGGCCGGGGTAGGCGGGAGGGGCAGCGATCGGCAAACCTTCTGCGCGCGGCTTATACTTCCGCACATTATCCAATCGGTTTTCAAAATCAGTCATCCTGCCTAAATTTATTTATTTGCCGTTTATTTGTCACTAGCTGATGCCCGCGACTTCGTCCGCATGGATTTAGTTTTTAAAACTCCCGCGGGAACTCTTTCATTATGCGAGATAAAAAGTAGCTCTCCCGGTCTGAGGAACCACTACTACATCCATTACTATACCCATGCAAAAAATCGCATCAATCCGCTGTTCTGTTTTTTTTTTTAAAGTATCCTATGTCCGTCTCCTGGTTCTAAGCTACCTCTCCACCAATTTTCAGCCAAATCGGTTCATCCGTTCTTGAGTTATAAATAGTGTAACTAACACCACTTTCTTTTATATATATAGATTTCTACTTAGAGTGGAATTATCATCTTCACAGGTTTACATAAAAATCTTTACTTGAAAGTGACCAGTTTAAGAAATTAATCAAAATACAGAGTTGGACGTGAGTTACTCACAAATTAGTCGAGATTTTGATTAATTTCTTAAACAGAACACTTTCAAGTAAAATTTTTTATATAAACCTGTGAAGATGATAATGCCATTGTCGCAATTAGAATGCCATAAGCCTACTTTGTCGTATTAGTTTACAAATTGCGAAAAACCAAATTAAATTTGGATTTCGCGGGCAGACCCTTGTCTTCACCCCTTGTCTTGTCTTGTCTTCAACCTTTTCAATTGATTAGCAATTAATGCGAAATCTATATCGAGTGGTTTCTAATATGAAGTTACGGACGTAGTTAGGTACCTAAACATAAGTACCGACTAGACCGAGTATTTTCCCGCCACTCTATTATAGTAGATTATTAACCAAGGGGATAAAGCAGTGTCTTCTGTCGCGGGTGACGATTTAAATCGCGAGCGTAACGAAGGACTCGAGGTTTACTCCCGAGCGTAGCGAGGGTATTAAAAACATAAATCACGAGCGAAGCGAGGGATTTAAGACGAGTCCTGAGTGTAGCGAGGGATTTAAGTTCACCCAAGACTAAGACAGCTTTATCATCGACATTCTCCCGGATGAATAAAATTCAGTACAATTTTCTTTCACTGTTTTTAACAGATTAAAAATGACTATTGATTATGTTCGGTTTTTGTGGCACAGAATGTCACTTTTTTGAGCAAGTGGTACGAAAAAATTATTATTAATAGGCAACGAACTCAACATACTACATTTACATTTATATCAGTTTTAATAGGTTTCAAGTACCTATAATAATATTATGGGTATAATTTATGTAGTAGAATGCTGTGTCTGGAATCTGTGAATCTGGAAAAATAACTAATTAAGTAGCTTATCTAATAAGCTAATTACGTAATTATTTATTTTTCCAGATTGTACACGAGCATTTATAAAGTAATCAGGTACCTAAGTACCTACCTAATTTATTACAAGCTGATGCCCGCGACTTCGTCCGCTTGGATTTAGTTATTAAAATCCCTCGGAAACTTTTTGATTTTCCGGGATAAAAGTAGCCTATGTCACTCTCCAGGTCTTCAACTATACCCATGCAAAAAATCACGTCGATCCATGGCTCTGGTTGTAGCGTGATTGAAGGACAACCCGACAAACCAACAAACAAACACACTTTCGCATTTATAATATTGGTTGGATTATTTTCATATTAAGCTATGTAGTCGGCTGTTATAATACTTATATCACAGAGTAACGAAGGTAAGGTTCATACCTTATACTGTGCTTATATTATGAAAATCTGCGAAATACAGGGGCTATACCTACTTACTTTAACTCTTTCCCTGTCTCATGAACGACATTTATTATATGCGAAGATAGTCATTATTTAACTATTGTGTCTGCTGCCTGGACAGGACCCTGTTAACAAAGTTTCAACAGCCAAGTCCAAAATAGGGGCTAACGATGTTCTCAATAGCCAAAAGCATAAAAAACCTAATGAAACACGACAAGTATCTAGGCAGTTCGGTACCTAGCTTAGGATCTAAGGTCACTAAGAATACCTACTGCTGTCTGCTGCTATGGAAAATCTTTTTTTAGGTTATAGGTTTATTAACCCAAATAATATTTTTGTGGTACAACCATGAAACTGCCATGGATATAGGTACCCATGGTACCCACGGAGCGGTTTTCACCCGCGCCCGCAGCGGTTGCGGGCCTGCGGCCTCCGTAGAATGCAGATTTGTATGTAAAATGAAGCAAAAATTTTCACGGCGAGGTTTGCGCCCGCGGCGGGCGCGGTTGCTCCGGCGTCCGCAGTAGAACCGCGCAGGTCGCCGTCGTCCGCAAGCTTGGCGGCCGTCGCCCGCAGACTGCGAATTCTGCGATCGGTCGCGCGGTCGCATGGCGACACGACGTAGGCAGGATGTATTCTCTCCTTCCGACGCCTTTTTGTGTGCGCCTTTTTGTGTGGCGGCTGCGGGACCGCATAAACCTGCGGTGTCGTGAGTATTGAAATAAAACAGCGGCACCGCAACCGCTGCGGGCGCGGGTGAGAACCGCGCCGTGAAAACAGTCTGTAGGCGCAAATAATCAACTTGTAATAAAAAAAACCGGCCAAGTGCGTGTCGGGCCACGCGCAGAATAGGGTTCCGTAGTTGAAAGTCTCAAATATTATTGCTGACCTAGGATAGTGCTTTTATTTTATTTATGAATTTTGAATACATTTTGAGTTGCATGGTTTAAATACTATAATATACTACAAAATATGCAACTTACACTACGTAATACCTAGCTTAGAAAAAACAGATATAACTCCTTAACTAATTAACCCTACTTAGCCGTGATAGTTTTCCTTTAAAATTCATTATATATACTACTGCTATGTATTTTTTCTTGTATCCTTTATACAACCATTTAGCTGGTAGAGGGGGGGACACTTGACTCTAATAAAATTTAGCACTTTAAAATATCATATTTCACAAACGGAACCCTGAATTGAAAAATGGTGTTCCCACACCCACAATATTTTTGAAAGACCTATTCAACGATACCCCACACTATGAGATAGACGAGAAAAAAAAATTCATCCCCACCTTACATGTAGGGGAGGTACCCTAAAAAAATTATTTTTCACAATTTTATTACACCACTTTGTCGGCGTGATTGATATTTATACCCTTGTCAAATTACTAGTACCAATAGTCTCTGAGCTAAACCGTGGACGGACAGACAGGCAGACAGACAGACAGACAGACAGACAGGCGGACAGACATGGCGAAACTATAAGGGTTCCTTGTTTACTACGGAACCTTAAAAATCGGATAGATAAAATGATGAAGCTCAATAAGAAGCTATAATAGGTATAAGAAAAATATTCCACTCACACTTTTAATGGTGCAACAGCAGCCAAAAGGGTTTTCCAACTATTACAATCCCCGTTCACCCATTCTTGTCCTTCTGGACAGTTGGGTGGCGCAATTTCCGGTAAATTTTCAGAAGAACGTGCTGAGCAAATGCTCAAAACACTTAGCACAATTAATACTCGAAGCATCCTACAACTCCACTCTGTTTGGGAAGAATTGTTTTGTCCGCAGTCCACAGTAAAAGCTATGTACTTTATTGTTCAAGAATTCAAGTATAACTAATCTATAATTTACAGTACAAAGATAAATCAAAGGATTGTTTTAGATATGTTATCTATCAAGTCCTACGTATTAGAGTTGATGAAAAATGTAGAGGTGAACACAAACAAAAGATATGTATTGTAGGTATCTAATCTTGAGTACAATATATATAGCATTTATACCTACTTATTTACACTAATATTATAATTATAATATATTAAGAAGAGGAAAGATTTTTTTGTTTGTTTGTTTGTTTGGCGTGCACTGAGAAAACTAATTACCAACAAAAAAGTCCGCAAGGGAATATATTATCTAATTAAAAGTCACAATAGTAGCTTTTGTGTTCTAAATTTTAATTAGATCGTCGGTAGAAACAAAAGTTGGTTACATTTGTATCGTAGTATTAATGTTATTGAAATAAAAAGTTTTATCATCAAGGATATTTATGTAGCAGTAGGTAAAATACTTTCTAATTCATTCGAATTGGACATTTAATTTCGAAGTTATCACGAGTATAAAAAATTGTGAGTTTGTTTTAAGTAAGTAATATGTAGGTACATAACTATTATTTTTGTTACTTCTTCATGCAAAAAACTAATGAACCGATTGCGATAAAACTTGATAGGTACACAGCTGTTACCTATAGCGCTGTTACTTTTCATCCCGTTCCCGTCATTTAGCGGAATTTGGTAAACTCCGAGAGAAGGTGTTCCGTCTGCATGGAATTAAGCTAAGCACAAAAATCAAGGTGTACATGGCTATTGTATTGCTGAATCTACTTTATTCCGCTGAGACTTGTACACTTTATCGCAAGCATATTCGTGCTTTGGATAAATTCCACCTCAAGTGTCTACGTGTAATACAGAACATCAGGTTGTCCGACCGCATTAGAAGCACAGACGTATTGCGGCGGGCGAAAGTCAGTGGCATTGAGGCATACCTTACGCGGTGTCAATTGCGTTGGCGCGGACATGTGAGAATGCCCAACGAAAGGATAGCCAAGCGCATCTTTTATTCTGAGCTTAAGGACGGAAAGCGGAAATAAGGCGGTCAGTTCCTTTGGTATAAAGATGTGCTAAAGAGGCATATGACCAAATGTAACATCAACTCCTTTCGTTGGGAAAGTCTCGCTGAAAACCGAGGGGAGTGGAGGCAGGCTGTCACGCATTTTGAAGATAAAAGGAGGGCAGGTCTGGATGTTTACCGAGATCAACTGAAAAGTAGACCACCATCCATTATTATTTACTAGCTATTACCCGTGACTTCTTCCGCGTTTGTTCCGGTTTTTTTAATCCTCCAAGTAATAATCATCATGCTAATATTATAAATGCGCAAGTGTGTTTGTTGGTTTATGCTTCAATCACGCCGCAACAGAGCTACGGATCGACGTGATTTTTTGCATGGGTATAATTGAGGACCTGGAGAGACCTGGACCTTTTTATCCCGGAAAATCAAAGAGTTCCCGAGGGACTTTAAAAACTGGGTTCACGCGGACGAAGTCGCGGGTATCAGCTAGTTTTCAAATAATATAATATTTTTTAATTAATCGGGTAAAATGTCGAAGAAAATACCGCCCCCCCCCCCCCCCATCTTCGAAGTTTACCAATCTAAAAATCAGAAATAATTATGGTCAATAGAGGTTTACGTATATTTTACAGGAAAAATAAAACCAATGCGAAAATTATTTTAGTTTAATTAAAAAAGGGGGAAAATAGGGGTTTGAAATTTCAAAGTAAGATAACTATACCGAGTGCGGTATTATATGAAAGACCTTTATCTGTACATTCTAAAATAGATTTTTATTTTTTTTCATAGTTTGCTTAATCGGGCAAAATGTCGAAAAAAATACCGTTCGCCCCCCTTATCTCCGATGTTTACCAATCGAAAAATCAGAAATAATTGTGTTCAATAGAAGTTTATGTATATTTTACAGAAAAATAAAACCAACGCTCTAACAAGCATAGTTTTTTTTTATATTAACAATAAACCTCTACAAACAAAGTTAAAGATAAATAAGCAAATTAATATAATATTATCGTTTTACTTTTACTTCTAGAGTACCGAACCCTCGGTGCGCGAGTCCGACTCGCACGTCGCGAGTTTTTTTTTCACTTTTGAAGAATCGCTAGAATAAAATGGTTCTATAAATATCCACACGCAATTATTATATATCTATATATATAAAAGAAAGTGGTGTTAGTTACACTATTTATAACTCAAGAACGGATGAACCGATTTGGCTGAAAATTGGTGGAGAGGTAGCTTAGAACCAGGAGACGGACATAGGATACTTTTTATCCCGTTCGACCGCGTTTCCGTCAAGTCACTATAAAACGTGGTATAACAAAAATGCATCTGACATGGAATAACAAAACGCAAATGACAGTGGAATAACAAAACGTAAATGACAGCTAAACGTAATTTTGTCTTTGGTTAAGTATGGTAAAAAATTTGACAATTATAAAAAGTGTTATAATAAAGCATTACTGATATTATAAATGCGAAAGTGTGTTTGTTTGTTGGTTTGTCCTTCAATCACGTCGCAACAGAACAGCGGATTGATGCGATTTTTTGCATGGGTATAGTAATGGAAGTAGTAGTGGTTCCTCAGACCGGGAGAGCTACTTTTTATCTCGGATAATGAAAGAGTTCCCGCGGGATTTTTAAAAACTAAATCCATGCGGACGAAGTCGCGGGCATCAGCTAGTAGCTAATAACTTTCCTATGGTAGGGTGCCGTACCTACTTACTCATGAGTCATAAATATATATTGAAACCTTTGACCTTTTTGAGAAGCATAAGAGATACCTACCTTATACCTACTTTTAAGCATTCAACTGTCGCTCACTCCTTTGCAGTTTGGTTTCTTAGTCAATTTACCAATTGAGTCTTGGACTGACTTGAAATTGGATAAATTGCTGTTGAAATAATATTGTAAACAGTCTTTGGAATACAACTCTATGCCAAAGATATAAGGATGATCCCTATATCCCCAATGTTTACAGCGGTAACAAGGGCAAGTAAGGCTTCCGCTACTCAATTACAGTGGTAGGTACTACTGGCTTAGCCTGTATTTTACCCGACTTCGCAACATGGAGTGGTTAAATGTTCATCAGTCTTGTCAGTGTTTTTTATTCCTTTGTAGCATTAATAGACCAGTTCAGATACCTTTGAAAATGATGAAAAATAAAAAAAAAAGCCGGCCAAGTGCGAGTCGGACTCGCGCACCGAGGGTTCCGTACTCCAAAAGTAAAAGTAAAACAATAATATTATATAATTTGCTTATTTATCGTTAACTTTGTTTGTAGAGGTTTATTGTTAATATAAAAAAACTATGCTAGTTAGAGCGTTGGTTTTATTTTTCCTGTAAAATATACATAAACTTCTATTGACCATAATTATTTCAGATTTTTCGATTGGTAAACTTCGGAGATAAAGGGGGAGAACGGTATTTTTTTCAACATTTTGGCCGATTACTCAAAAACTATTACATACAGAAATAAATAAAAAACTGTTTTAGAATGCGCAAGTAAAGGCCTTTCATATGATACCCCACTCGGTATAACTATCTTACTTTGAAATTTCAAACCCCTGATTTTCCCCCTTTTTTAATTAAACTAAAATAATTTTCGCGTTGATTTTATTTTTCCTGTAAAATATACATACACTTCTATTGACCATAATTATTTCAGATTTTTCGATTGGTAAACTTCGGAGATAAGGGGGGGAACGTTATTTTTTTCGACATTTTGGCTGATTAATCAAAAACTATTATATATAGAAATAAATAAAAAACTTTTTTAGAAATAATTTTCGCGTTGCTTTTATTTTTCCTATAAAAATACATAAACCTCTATTGACCATAATTATTTCAGATTTTTCGATTGGTAAACTTCGGAGATAAGGGGGGGAACGGTATTTTTTTCGACATTTTGGCCGATTACTCAAAAACTATTATATATGGAAATAAATAAAAAACTGTTTTAGAATGCACAAGTAAAGGCCTTTCATATGATACCCCACTCGGTGTAGTTATTTTACTTTGAAATTTCAAACCCCCGATTTTCCCCTTTTTAATAAAACTAAAAATTATTTTCGATTTTTCTTTATTCTAATGATGTTGGGCCACTATTATACACAACTATGCCAAATTTCATGTCGATAGCTTTAATAGTTACTGAAATAATCGACTGTGACAGACGGACGGACGGACGGAGAAAGTCTCACCATAAGGGTTCCATTTTTACCATTTTGGTACGGAACCCTAAAAAGATACCTTTGAAAATGCTGAAAAATTTCAAAAAAAATATTAGGATGAAACCCATTGGAAAAGAAAGAGAATGTAACAAAAATGAAAGGAAAAATAATTTACGGGCGATCTGAGGTCGGGAAGTGGGGGGAGGGTTTAAGGGTAAAAAACGGTTTATCTCGATTTGCGGCAAAACTACAAGTCCCATGGAAAAAAGTTAAATGGCAAAGTTGTAGGTAATAAAAAGCTCTACAACTTTTGTATTTACACTTTTTTCACATAACCTCAAAATGTATGTGAAAAATTCAAATAACCAAGTTTTTGGTTTTTCATTTTTATCTTTTAAAAAAAAATATTTTTCATAAACTTTGGTGACAACTTACCTTTTTATGTCCCAAACACACTGTAATTTTTTTGATTTGATTGAAAGCCCTTTCATATGATACCCCACTCGGTATAGTTATCTTACTTTAAAATTTCAAACTCCCGATTTTCGCCCTTTTTTAAAATAAGCTATATTTTAACCACGAAAGCCGCTGGAACTCTGCAATATAGTCCAGTCGACAGGTAGGAAAAAGTGGCGTTTGGTGGAAAAAGGTCAGAAGTTTATGAAACTTTGAGATGTTGTTTAGGGATGGTTAATAAACATTTTCTCAAGTTTTGGACCTCAAAGACCCTGTGATGAAGGAGGGGAAAAAATTTTTCTTGTCAAAATTCGCTTAAAATCTTTTGTTGATTGGGGTTGAGTGGGGTGAGCGGGGGAATGGGGTGTCCACAGCTTGTGATTGTAACCAGGTACCATAATTACAACAACATTTCATCATAATTCGGGCATAACAGAAGAAATAAGGTGGAATTCTGCGGTTTTTGTCGCATTTTTTTTAGCGAATTTTGAATTTTTTTTTGAAGCGTCATATCTCGGAAACGAATTGACATACAAAAATTGTTGTGTTATGAAACTTGTAGAAAATTGAACGCTCTACAAAAAAGTAAAGAAATACTTTGCCGTAGGACGTAAGAAAAAAGTTATTGAGGGAAAACCGGAGGAAGGTCGAAAATTTTGCTGTTGTCCCCGCCCTCCCCCTGCAGCACAGGGTCCTCGAGGTCAAAAACTTGAAAAAATGTTAATTAACCATCCCTGAACACATCCTAAAGTTTCATTAACTTCCGACCTTTTTCCACCAAACGCCACTTTTTCCTACCTGTCGACTGGGCTAATATACTGATAACTGAATGGAACACGAAAGAGAACAGAATGGAGTGGAATAGAATAGAAAATCACATTTATTTTCCATAGATAAAGGACGTTTAGGATTTACATGATTAGGATCATGATTTGAAGTTTTTCTTTTGATTTTATTAGAAAACTATAGGTAGTTTTTAAAAAGATTTTTTTATATTAATTTATTAAAAACCGACTTCAAACACCCGCGCCACTACAAAGTATAATATCATTTATTGTTCATTTTTTTTAAACCGCTCGACTGATTTCGATAAAATTTAAATGGGACTACTTAGGAAGCATACCCTTTAAAACAAAAAAGAATTTTCGAAATCGGTTCAGGCATCTTCGGTGAACACACATAAAAAAATTAAAAAAAATAAAGATTCCGACGAATTGAGAACCTCCTCCTTTTTTGAAGTCGGTTTAAAATGAGAATCGAGTACCTACCTATCTTAAATCTGTATCTATTGAATTCAAATAATTTTATTTGGGTAGGTAGCAAGTACAAAATAAAATCAAGGTTGGCTCCTATTTCTAAAGTCAGAAGGCTAGCTCCTTAGTAACTCTATTGATTTTACTAAAGTAATTTGTTTGCGCGCGTCATGCAAAGGTAGACCTCCATAATAATAACGTATAGTAAGTAATAGGGTGACCGGCCAACGCAACACTACGTTCTAGAAACATACTACGCTGAACGATCGTTACGAACACACGTTGCAGTTCAGTCAGAAATGAACTTTTGCGACGAACGTTGAAACGTTTAAGTACAGTCCAAAATGATGAAAACTACGTATCTTATAACTGTCCTAGTGCTTCTCGCGGTAGTGAGTGATAGTGGTGCGAAGAAATTGTCTCGCAGTCGGAGCTCAGGCTCAGGTCGTAATTCCGGCAGAAAAACTTACCCGCAGCCAGCACCAACATCTTTTAGTCAACCTCAATCTTCTGCCCCAAAGCCGTCTCTGTTTGGGTGGCAGGAGAAGCCAGCACAAAAACCAAGCAATCAAGGCCATTCATATCCATCGAGCCATACTGGTCTCTCGGGAAGCAACCAACCTAAACAACCATCAAGTCATCAGGAAAGTGTTCAAAGAAGCTATGTGCCTGTGCCACAATCTGCTCCAAAACCGCAACAAATCAGCCATCCGCAATCAAATAGTCATTCCTATCCAGCGTCAAATGGACTGTCCGGTAGCTCTGGACCCGGGTACCCACAAGGACAAGGGTTGTCCGGTAACAATGCAGCTCCACCTTCATATCAAGGTATAAACACGGGAAATTACAATAAACCACAAGGAGGTAATTATCCCGCTACTAATATTGGTAATCATCAACAAGCGGCACCACCACCTTACTCAAGCGGAGGGCATGGCTACCCGCACCCTCAAGGACCACCTCCCCCGTATACGAGTGGACACAGCTATAGAGGATACGGCGGACCTCCTGGTCCTTCTTATAGTCCACAGGCACCTGGATATTTTGGAGGCTACGCAAATAGTGGCAGGGGATTTGGAGGCGTCAGTCGCACACGAAGTGCTTTAACTGGAGTAGGTATTGCAGGTGCGGGAATCGGAACTGTTTTGACCGGTTTAGCTTTATGGAATTTAGCTAGATCAACTGGTCATAATCACCATACAGTAATTTATGACAACCGCGGTCAACCTATCGCAGTAGCTCCAGATAACGGTACCATACCCGCAGTCGATCCCATTTTAGGTGATTTGGTTAATTGTACACTTACCATTGATAACGAAAATGCTACAGAAATCATTGCCATACCTTGTTCAATTGCAACTTCATTTACCCCAGAAGCTGATGTAAAAGACGTAAGCATGAAAAATCAAACAAATGATAAAACAAAATGTACGATAACTGTTGTAACAAAAACTGGAAAAGAATTCATGACAACTATTCCATGTTCTGTATTACTGAATACAGCTGCTGAGAATAACGTAACCGAGCCTCCGATTCTTGATGAACCAACGAAAATTGACAATGGCACTCTGGCCGAAAACAATACATTGATTTATTCTGATCAACCTACTGCCTTACAACTTTCTACAACTGACGAAAACCCCAAAAACGAAGAAACGGACTTTAACTGCACTAAGGAAGAAGGTGAAATTCGAGATCCAATCAATCCTTGTTTTAGTGTAAAGCACAACTTAACCGTCATTCCACTTCATACAACTGAACATATGAAAACCTGAAAATTACCCTTATAAAACCTTATTTTAAATAATTACTTACAAAGATAGGTAGGCTAATTGCTGTATTAATATCATTGCTAATTGCATTATGTTTAGTATTATTAAAATAACTTATTTATTAACCATCGAATTTATTGTTAATTCATTTATTATTATCAATTAAATTATTATATTTACTGGGTTTTATGTCCTCTTACAATCCTAAAAAAATTGTTCGAGCAAACGCAAATGAAACATAATGTAATATAATATGCACTGATGACTGAACCGATTTCAACCTAGCTTGCCTTTAAACGGGTCTGCCTGAAAGTCCATGCGGATTCAAAAATTTTGTGTTGAAATTGATAGTTAAACATTATACGTTTTTATTAAGCGCAGTATGCGTAAATTTGAAAAGCTTTCTGCAATATTAAACAAAAAAAATTTTTTTTTGAAAAACTTTTTCAAAAGATCAAAAATGTTTTACCGTCAACGCGAGTGTTGTTCTTTTGCAGTGCATTCGATAGAAAATTTCTTACTCTTTCAGGAAAAAAATTACACAAACCACTTTCTGGCCGGAAGTGTCTCCCTCGATCACATTACTTCCAGTAGGTATGCGAGACTACGAGGTAGAGCGATGACCGTAAAACATTTTTAAATTTTGAAAAAAAAAAAATGTTTTTAATATTGTTTCGGCTTTTTAAATTAACGCATACCACCTTTATATAGTATGTTTGTGACGCATATGACGCATACCGAGCCTACACTAGCGGCACGCTATGATGGCCGGTTTGACGTTTGTCCGCTCATGAAGTTCCGTATTAATTGATAACGACTTTGAAGGAAATAATTGTATTACTTTATTGACGATAGTGATGTGCAGAGATTCATAAATTTTATCGAATGTAGTTTTAGGTTTAGGACTCAAAATTTATTTATTAAATTGATTTCTAAAATGTATACAAGTGTAGAAAAATCAGTTTGCACCATTTAAGGGGTGAATGTACTTGTGAATATGAACAATTTTCACTATGTGGACAAACCTCTGAAATCGCAAAAAAATATCAGCTGTTTCATACAAAAGGTAAAATTTTTATTTTTATATGATATATACCACAACTCGGCATTTGGTTTTCTAAATTGAAAATTTTTAAAAATGGAATCTAATACGATCGTCACATAGGATCGCTGGCTAGCACAACTACTACCTCCGGCAAACTCGCGTCAATGCTCAATGCAAAACAAAGCAGTTTCGAATTGACGTTGCTTCGAAAAGTATAAACTGTCAGTGCAATGCGATTGTGATATAGTTTTGACCTGGCTTTGGATTTCAAATATTGATACTGCATTACTGTTGACCCTTGCTCGTTAATTTGGACTCTGTTCAAGCCCTTTGTTGTGGATTTCGTCGATATGACCGAACGTACGCAGAGAACTGTTCTAAATAGTCAGACACGTGAGTTCGTAATACGCCTTCGTAACTATTTCGATCGTGAAGCTCAAAATGGAGGGCCAATTTTACCTATAACGTCAGTGGTTGAACGCGTAGCTGATGCGCTTAATATTGGACAACGAACTGTTAGACGGATAACTAAAAAAAAATATGGCGAGACTGGCACAGAAGAAAATAAACTTCACACACCAAAAAAGAGAAAACGAGCAAAACCAGTCGTAGGCATCGATAGCTTTGATGCCGATGCTATCCGAAGACATGTTTACGGCTACTATTTACAGAAGGAGTATCCAACAAGAAAAAAGTTGGTGCATTCACTGAAGGAAGCTGGATTATTCTTCGGTGGGGAAAGTTCTTTAACGAAGATTTTGAAGACCATTGGATTTCGATACAAAAAATGTAACAAACGCAAAATATTGATGGAAAGATTTGATATAGCGATGGCAAGGTATACTTTTTTACGGCAAGTGAAAGAAATCAAAAATTGGCAAAATGTTGTGTTCTTGGATGAAACATGGCTTAAACTAGCGGCACGCTATGATGGCCGGTTTGACGTTTGTCCGCTCATGAAGTTCCGTATTAATTGATAACGACTTTGAAGGAAATAATTGTATTACTTTATTGACGATAGTGATGTGCAGAGATTCATAAATTTTATCGAATGTAGTTTTAGGTTTAGGACTCAAAATTTATTTATTAAATTGATTTCTAAAATGTATACAAGTGTAGAAAAATCAGTTTGCACCATTTAAGGGGTGAATGTACTTGTGAATATGAACAATTTTCACTATGTGGACAAACCTCTGAAATCGCAAAAAAATATCAGCTGTTTCATACAAAAGGTAAAATTTTTATTTTTATATGATATATACCACAACTCGGCATTTGGTTTTCTAAATTGAAAATTTTTAAAAATGGAATCTAATACGATCGTCACATAGGATCGCTGGCTAGCACAACTACTACCTCCGGCAAACTCGCGTCAATGCTCAATGCAAAACAAAGCAGTTTCGAATTGACGTTGCTTCGAAAAGTATAAACTGTCAGTGCAATGCGATTGTGATATAGTTTTGACCTGGCTTTGGATTTCAAATATTGATACTGCATTACTGTTGACCCTTGCTCGTTAATTTGGACTCTGTTCAAGCCCTTTGTTGTGGATTTCGTCGATATGACCGAACGTACGCAGAGAACTGTTCTAAATAGTCAGACACGTGAGTTCGTAATACGCCTTCGTAACTATTTCGATCGTGAAGCTCAAAATGGAGGGCCAATTTTACCTATAACGTCAGTGGTTGAACGCGTAGCTGATGCGCTTAATATTGGACAACGAACTGTTAGACGGATAACTAAAAAAAAATATGGCGAGACTGGCACAGAAGAAAATAAACTTCACACACCAAAAAAGAGAAAACGAGCAAAACCAGTCGTAGGCATCGATAGCTTTGATGCCGATGCTATCCGAAGACATGTTTACGGCTACTATTTACAGAAGGAGTATCCAACAAGAAAAAAGTTGGTGCATTCACTGAAGGAAGCTGGATTATTCTTCGGTGGGGAAAGTTCTTTAACGAAGATTTTGAAGACCATTGGATTTCGATACAAAAAATGTAACAAACGCAAAATATTGATGGAAAGATTTGATATAGCGATGGCAAGGTATACTTTTTTACGGCAAGTGAAAGAAATCAAAAATTGGCAAAATGTTGTGTTCTTGGATGAAACATGGCTTAATGCTAACCATACTGTAGGCCGTTCTTGGAACGATGACACAGCAGCATCTACTTCCAAAGTTCCTGTAGGAAAAGGATCGCGACTTATAATTTGTCACGCCGGAACCATCAACGGGTTTGTCGAAGGTTCTCTCATGGCTTTTGCGTCAAAAACCACTGGAGACTATCATGAAGACATGAATGGAGAAAAGTTTACTGAATGGTTTACCTCAATGTTGTGTAGCCTCCCTGAACCATCTATTATAATTATGGACAACGCCCCATACCACTCGATGCAAATTGACAAGCCACCTGCCCGATCCCAAAAGAAAGCTGATATCGTCGCATGGCTTCGTAAAAATGGCGTAGATGCAAACATGAATATGTTAAAAGCGGAATTAGTACGTCTTTTAAAAGAAAACAAACCAACCAAGATCCGATACGTCATTGACGAAATAGCATTAGAACATGGGCACAGAGTTATACGGTTACCGCCTTACCATTGTGAGTATAATGCGATTGAGTTGGTGTGGGCTCAAATTAAGGGATATGCTGCAAGACACAATACAGAACCCCCATTTACCACAAAAAAAATGCTAAAATTATTAGAACAAGCTTGTGAACATGTGACTAAAGGAGACTGGGAAAAGGTTGTGAATAGAACTGTTAAATTAATAAGGGAAGATTATGAAAGAGATGTGAAAATAGATAATATTATAGAAAACGAACATATAATTATTAATGTAGGTGATGATAGCAGTGACGACAGTGAAAATAGTAGTATGGACGAATCTGATTAATTATGGCCTTTTGTGGCACCTTTTTTGGTATCTTTTGTATTCATATGTTTCTTGTGTGCATATAAAGTATGTATATTCATTTTCATTCAAATATTCAGTTCGTTCAAATAAATTAAATAAACACATACATTTTTGTTTTATTAAACCTATTTAATAAGGTACAAAAACAAAACTTAATTGTTTTTTGTTCGAGAATAAATTGACATTCCACATCACTATTGTAATGTGTCAAACCGGCCATCATAGCGTGCCGCTAGTTTAATGCTAACCATACTGTAGGCCGTTCTTGGAACGATGACACAGCAGCATCTACTTCCAAAGTTCCTGTAGGAAAAGGATCGCGACTTATAATTTGTCACGCCGGAACCATCAACGGGTTTGTCGAAGGTTCTCTCATGGCTTTTGCGTCAAAAACCACTGGAGACTATCATGAAGACATGAATGGAGAAAAGTTTACTGAATGGTTTACCTCAATGTTGTGTAGCCTCCCTGAACCATCTATTATAATTATGGACAACGCCCCATACCACTCGATGCAAATTGACAAGCCACCTGCCCAATCCCAAAAGAAAGCTGATATCGTCGCATGGCTTCGTAAAAATGGCGTAGATGCAAACATGAATATGTTAAAAGCGGAATTAGTACGTCTTTTAAAAGAAAACAAACCAACCAAGATCCGATACGTCATTGACGAAATAGCATTAGAACATGGGCACAGAGTTATACGGTTACCGCCTTACCATTGTGAGTATAATGCGATTGAGTTGGTGTGGGCTCAAATTAAGGGATATGCTGCAAGACACAATACAGAACCCCCATTTACCACAAAAAAAATGCTAAAATTATTAGAAGAAGCTTGTGAACATGTGACTAAAGGAGACTGGGAAAAGGTTGTGAATAGAACTGTTAAATTAATAAGGGAAGATTATGAAAGAGATGTGAAAATAGATAATATTATAGAAAACGAACATATAATTATTAATGTAGGTGATGATAGCAGTGACGACAGTGAAAATAGTAGTATGGACGAATCTGATTAATTATGGCCTTTTGTGGCACCTTTTTTGGTATCTTTTGTATTCATATGTTTCTTGTGTGCATATAAAGTATGTATATTCATTTTCATTCAAATATTCAGTTCGTTCAAATAAATTAAATAAACATATACATTTTTGTTTTATTAAACCTATTTAATCAGGTACAAAAACAAAACTTAATTGTTTTTTGTTCGAGAATAAATTGACATTCCACATCACTATTGTAATGTGTCAAACCGGCCATCATAGCGTGCCGCTAGTGTAAAGCTTGGCAAAAAAGAGTAGAAATGAATAGGGGTGCCACTGTCGCAAAATTTTCTCGAATCTAGCAACCCGAACTAGCCTGAATAGTACGACAGATTAGTTTTGATACTTAACTACTTTACTGAAATCAAAGTAAGTAGGTAGATTTATTGATTCCAAATTTCTTGTTATTTATTTCCTTGTTATTAAAAATAATAATAGATAACCTAATTTAAACCCAAATAGCAACTAAATAATTTATAAAAGAAAGTAAAATTTAAACTATATTGCTACTAAATTGATTAAAACTAAATTAAATATTTGTGGTTGGCACCACACTCCTATATTATACTAATTGCACACGGGGTTATTGATTAAAAATTAAAATGCGGTTTAGGTCGTAAGTTTCATTATAATAATATTCTATTTTATATGTACAGGGTGGGCCAGACCAGGTGGATATAAATTTTTTTTTAGATTGTTCACTTAGGGGCCTACCAGGACCCGGAAGGAAAAAAATCGGTTCCCACCCGATTACGAGAAAAAATTTTTTATTTAAATTTTGGAATATCATTGCTTTGACGAACTTTTAATTTGTTTTTAATTTTTCCAGTGACAATTTCCGCAATTTTTTTATGGAATATCTTTACCTAATAACTGTACTCTCTTAGAAAAAAAATCCAGTCTGGTTAGCTGGTTTTAAGAGCATTAAATTTTAAATTATTTCAAGAAAATTAAGTTCATCGAAAATCTACAGAAAATTTTTAAAATTCCATTAAAAATAAAAAAAAGAAGTTCATAGCCCTGGTGATTTTTTAAAAACTGTAGCAACTTATGTTCTTTCGAATGCCAAAAGAAAAATTGTATGTCAATGTGCCGGATAAAAAGTTATGATTTTTCAAAAGTCTTCGTTCCTCATTCGTGTAAATAACGCCCTTATTGAAAAAAAAGTTAATTGTTTGTAGAGACTGCAGTATGTCCTTTAATTTTAACTGCCTCGTTGGTCTCGTGTTTGACTGCGGCCGACGAGGTCCCGGGTTCGAGTCCCGGGTCGGACCATATCAAGTATTGGGGTTTTCCATAAGAAATTCTCAGTACTAGCCCGGAGTTAGGAAGTTGGCGTTGTTTCACCCCCGTACCTTGGAGAGCACGTAAAGCCGTTGGTCCTGCGCCTAATCTCTCTCCGCCTGCGCCTAATCTCTCTCTGGTCGTGTTGAATTTTCCATCCTATCGGGCTATGAGAGTAAAGAAACAGAGATTGCACCTGTGTTCGCGCACACACTTGTGCACTTTAATATCTCCCGCACAGATGGTTAATCTCTCGGAAGATAGGCCGCCGCCGTGGCCGAAATTTGGAAAAATAAAACATTGTTTTATTTTTCTTTCTCTTAAAAATGTAGATACCGTCAGTCATCATTAAAGGATTAATGTCCTCCCGACCAAATTTCGACCACGGTGACCTATCTCCAGAGAGATTAACCATCTGTGCGGGAGATATTAAAGTGCACAAGTGTGTGCGCGAACACAGGTGTACTCTCTGTTTCTTTACTCTCATAGCCCGATAGGATGGAAAATTCAACACGACCGGAGAGAGATTAGGCGCAGGCGGAGAGAGATTAGGCGCAGGACCAACGGCTTTACGTGCTCTCCAAGGTACGGGGGTGAAACAACGCCAACTTCCTAACTCCGGGCTAGTACTGAGAATTTCTTATGGAAAACCCCAATACTTGATATGGTCCGACCCGGGACTCGAACCCGGGACCTCGTCGGCCGCAGTCAAACACGAGACCAACGAGGCAGTTAAAATTAAAGGACATACTGCAGTCTCCACAAACAATTAACTTTTTTTTCAATAAGGTCTTTATTTACACGAATGAGGAACGAAGACTTTTGAAAAATCATAACTTTTTATCCGGCACATTTACATACAATTTTTCTTTTGGCAATCGAAAGAACATAAGTGGCTACAGTTTTTAAAATATCACCAGGGCTATGAACCTCTTTTTTTATTTTTAATAGAATTTTAAAGATTTCTGTAGATTTACGATGAACTTAATTTTCTTGAAATAATTTAAAATTTAATGCTCTTAAAACCAGCTAACCAGACTGGATTTTTTTTCTAAGAGAGTACAGTTATTAGGTAAAGATATTCCATAAAAAAATTGCGGAAATTGTCACTGGAAAAATTAAAAAAAAATTAAAAGTTCGTCAAAGCAATGATATTCCAAAATTTTAAATAAAAATTTTTTTCTCGTAATCGGGTGGGAACCGATTTTTTTCCTTCCGGGTCCTGGTAGGCCCCTAAGTGAACAATCTAAAAAAAATTTTATATCCACCTGGTCTGGCCCACCTGTATACATAATAAATACATCAATGAATGTCAATCGCCCAAAATATCATATTTTTCCAAATATCCCATTTCCGGAAAATCGACATCCATGACTTGAGTTGAGTAACCCATATCATCGACTTCAATTTTTATCCGACTTCAAAAAAGGAGAAGGTTCTCCATTCGTCGGAATCTTTTTTTTCAATTTTTTATGTATGTTGGGCGATTAGTCGAAGACGCCTGAACCGATTTGGAAAATTCTTTTTTTGTTTGAAAGGGTATACTTCCCAGGTGGTCCCATTAAAATTTTATCGAAATCAGTCGAGCGGTTTTTAAAAAATCAACAATAAATTATATACTTTGTAGTGGCGCGGGTGTTTGAAGTCAGTTTTTTAAAAATATTTTTTTATATTAAATTATTATTTATAAGCACTGAGTTACAGAATCGGGGCCATGGAGCTTCCGATAAAGCTATCCATCAATTTTTGAATGCTCTGTGATGTTGCTAGTGTTGCGACTATCCTAGTGTTCGTGGTCTATGGTTGGGACCACAAGTAGCTATGTTGGGACAAGTTAGGGTGGAACCACATTTGTGAGGATCGATTCGGATTTTGCCTATACAAACCTGTCATTTTCCATACATTCGTGTACGCATCGAAAAGCCGATTTGATCCGTACACGTTTCTATGGAATTTGACAGTTTTGTATAGGCAAAATCCGAATCGATCCTCACAAATGTGGTTCCACCCTTAATGTCACTTCGTATGTCACATTCGATGTATTTTGACAGTTCATTGAATTGAATTGAGGTTGACAGTTGACACATCATTACTCAACTAGACAAATACTCACACACAACATTACTCATTTCAAAAAAATCCAAAAATCTAAAACCTATAAAACCAATCACAAACTTTGAATTTAACAATACACTTTACAAGAAAAAACTAAAAATTTCAAATTAAAAAAGCACTACAATTTCCGTACAAGATATTTTATTAATTTCTGTAGAGAGTGTAACGTTCCGAAGTTATTAGAACCATGTAGAGAAAGAAGGCTTCAAAAGTTTACAAACTTTTACCAAAATGATATAAGTATAAAATATTATGAATAGTGAAATTTAATTTGCCCATACACGATGTCAGAAGTTAAAGGAACGAAAGCCTTGGAATTATGGTGTAAACGGTTAGTGAAGGATTGTCCAGATGTGCAAATAGATAATATGACAACCTCATGGAGAAATGGAATGGCTTTTTGTGCTCTAGTTCACCATTTTAGACCAGATTTAATGTAAGTAGCACAAAATCTAATATTAATATTCAACTAGCTGATGCCAGCGGTCTGTGTGGATTTAGTTTTTTACAATTCCTCCAGAACTCTTTGATTTTCCTAGATAAAAAGTAGCCTATGTCACTCTCCAGGTCCACAACTATACCCATGCAAAAATCACGTCGGTCCGTAGCTGTGTTGTGGCATGATTGAAGAACAACCCAACAAACAAACACACTTTCGCATTTATAATAAAGTGTTTGTTAAGAACTTGACATCCTGACCTGACTCAGCAAGAAGGAATATGTACAACATATATGGGGTCTCTCCTTCATGAGGCATTCGTGGTATAAATGAGTTAAATGTTTCATAGTGGACAACAATATAGGATATATACAGGATAGAAGATGTTGTCAATCTGTTTGTCTGTCCGTCCATCATTAACAGTGTGTGTCTAGGCCTTGACACATGTATGGTTAAATTTCTAAGTTTCTAGTTCAACACAATAAAAAAATACAAAACAATGACTGTCATCATTGCAAAAGAGGTCAAAAGGAGATGGCCAAAAAAGTACATTCGGCGTACACATACATAGTAAATATTTATTAAATATTAAAAATAGAAAGATGAATTATTAAGTACCTAGTTTTTAACCTCTCTGAACTTGTCAGTTTTTATTTCAAAATAATAAGGAATACAAGATGAATTCGTCAACTTCCGCCATAGTGTAACATAGAGATATCTGTAGAAAAAAATGGACGTTCCTCACCATGCGTATTACTTATGTAGACATGTTATTTGGATATACGCTTGACAAATGACAAATGCTTTTAGTAGGAACATTTTATTCATATCGAAACTGTCTTTATTGATATTTTTTGCATTCAATAAATGAAAAAAAAAATTGTATTAAAACTAACAATGTTCTATGTGAAAATGAGTTTTACTTAATTCCATTCCCACATTCTGCAACTTAATACATAAAACGGAACACGTTTACGTGTCTGACATTGTGTCATAGTCTATGTCAAACGTCAATGTTATGCGAATGATAGTTGATTGTAGTTGTTTTCTTAGTTCCATGGGTGATTGCATTGCCGTTCATCATCATGCATCATATTTTCTGGTGAGAAGGTGGCCTTAATCTTGTTTAAATGCCTATTGTTACTAAAACCATATCAGTTTACCGTAATAATTCGCAACTGTTCACTATTTTAAAGCGCCTTAAGTTTTTTAATCACAATCTATACTCTTACATGTTTACGTCTAGTCTGTTGTAATGACAAGTTCTGTGAGGTTTTTATTTATGGCAATTTAATGTCCCTATAATCACGAATTTATAACACCAAAAGTCATTGGTGTACACTAAGTTCGAACGTCCATAGAGAAATTGGCCATGTCCTTTCCTTTTTTTTTGACATAAAAATATGAAAAATGCTTTAAGCTCTTGAGTAAAATTTTCAGCAACTATAGTTAACAAGAACCTCATCCTTTTTTGGTAGTTGGTTAAAAACTACAGCTTTGAACAAATTCAGTCACAGATCCCATCCAAATTTTGCAGTGCTAGCAACTTACGGATTAAAAACTGTGCTGATATTTACTACATGCATCTTTTTAATTATTATACATACATACTTTTTATGCAGAGTAGTATTGCTTGTGCTTGCTTTTTGTGATGGTCAATAACTTAGGACATCTTGGTGTGCAAGTCTGATACCTGTTATGCAGAGTATTGCTTGTGCTTGCTTTTTGTGATGATCAATAACTTAGGACATCTTGGTGTGCAAGTCTAATACCTGTTATTCAGAGTATTGCTTGTGCTTGCTTTTTGAGATGGTCAATAACTTAGGACATCTTGGTGTGCAAGTCTAATACCTGTTATGCAGAGTACTGCTTGTGCTTGCTTTTTGTGATGATCAATAACTTAGGACATCTTGGTGTGCAAGTCTAATACCTGTTATGCAGAGTATTGCTTGTGCTTGCTTTTTGAGATGGTCAATAACTTAGCACATCTTGGTGTGCAAGTCTAATACCTGTTATGCAGAGTATTGCTTGTGCTTGCTTTTTGTGATGGTCAATAACTTAGGACACCTTGGAGTGCAAGTCTAATACCTGTTTTCACCAACCATACCTAAATCATCACTTAAGTAGGAGTTTTTATGTAGGTAGCCCCTAAATACAATCCCTTACCCAATGTAATTTTCACCTTTAGGTGTCCCTTAAAGGTACATGAAAATGAAATTGACAGAAAGCGTCACCTAACTTACCTTAGATATTTTCATCTCATTGGGTAGTTTTATTTTTTACTAAAATAAATATTAGAGATGAAACGGATATCCGTTAACTATCCCGTATCCGGCCTATCCGGCAGGATACCGGATAGTAAAATTCAAAAATATTATTACTATACTTTGGGTAAATTATACAAAATAATAAGTTATTGACACTGTTTATTTTTATAATCGCAAATAAAAACATTTATTGTATTACTAGCTGATGCCCGCGACTACGGCCGCGTGGAAAAAGTTTTAAAAGAATAGCTTTGTGTTAATCGCGACGTTTTTACAGTTGCACTACGCCACTACTTGGTACTACCTACTTAGTACCTACAATATCAATTCACAATCGAAATTTCGTAAAAACCCAAAATATAGGTGGGCAGTACCCAGCAGCATCAGGATTCAGGTGTTGGTAACTGGTCTTCAATGATGTAGTCCAGTGATATAGCGTGGGAGAGGGCGATTCTTAATACAAACCGAATGGTAGTTAAGTTAGTGGAATATATTTGTGTGTATCTATAAGTAGTTCATACTTTGCACATACAATACCAATTCAAAACTGATATTTCCGCGAGCGTATCGAGTGTGAAAATTTTTTGATATCACTACGCCTCTGTGTAGTCCATGTTCTAATGGGTATCTACAAAAGCAATTTATAAGGGACATTATCGCGAGCGAAGCGAGCGCGAAAATTTTTTACGATACCACTACGCCATAATTATTCCATTAATAACACATAGGCTACTATTATCCCGGAAAAATCAAAGGTTCCCGCGGGATTTTGAAAAACCTTTACGCCATAACTAATGAACCAATTTGGCTGAAATTTAGATTGAAGTTAGATAATACTTTGGATTCATACATAGGCTACTTTTTATCCCGTAAAAATCCAAGGTTCTTGCGGGATTTTGAAAAACCGAAATTCACGTGTTAATTCTTCACGCCATAACTAATGGACCAATTTGGCTGAAATTTAGATTGAAGTTAGATTGTACTTTGTATTAATATATAGGCTACTTTTTATCCCGTAAAAATTAAAGGTTTCCCCGGGATTGTGAAGAACCAAAATTCACGTGTTACTCCTTCAAGCCACAACTAATGAACCAATTTGGCTGAAAATAATGAATGAATTGGCTTGGCTGAATATACGTCCGCGTTTGTTTCGGGTCAGACAGACAGACACACAAACTTTCGCCTTTATAATATTAGTAGGAACAGTTACAGTTTTATTATAAGTATAGATAGATAATAACTAAATTTTATGTAACAATGTCAATTTTTGACGTTCATAAGCGTTAGGATATGCAGTCGCTTGTGCTTGAAATTTCAAAAACTGATGCTTGCTATGGTTTTTTGAAACCGAAGCTTGCTTGCTTGTTTGCTTGCTTGATTTCTTGTATGCTTGCTTGTAGGATTTAAAAACCCCGAATCCCGATGAAAAAATTGATGCTGCGGATAATGTAAGCGTGATTTAAGTACAATCAGCGCCATCTATCGGTGGTTTTTCAAAATCCCGCGGAAACCTTGGATTTTTCCGGGATAATTTGTAGCCTATGTGTTATTCCAGGGTATAATCTATCTCCATTCCAAATTTCAGCCAAATCCATCCAGTAGTTTTTGCGTGAAAGAGGAACAAACATACACACAAACTTTCGCCTTTATAATATTAGTAGGATAAAAATTTAGTATTCAAATTCAAATTTTTCGCATTTGTTGGTAAGAGTCGACTCCGCTTAGCTTCGTATACCAGACCAGCTTCCGAAAATAACCTTTCACTATAAATGCTACTGCCAGGTGCTGAAAGATAAACTGATCGCGATATGTAAAGAGCCGAATATTCGGCAGCCGGATATCCGGCGCTCCGGCCTCGTAGCTTGCCGAATATCCGTTATCCGGCCAAACCACTATCCGTTTCATCTCTAATAAATATATTATATAAACTAAAATCATTTTACAGGATTTTTATTGTATTATAAAAATTTAGTATTCAAATTCAAATTTTTCGCATTTGTTGGTAAGAGTCGACTCCGCTTAGCTTCGTATACCAGACCAGCTTCCGAAAATAACCTTTCACTATAAATGCTACTGCCAGGTGCTGAAAGATAAACTGATCGCGATATGTAAAGAGCCGAATATTCGGCAGCCGGATATCCGGCGCTCCGGCCTCGTAGCTTGCCGAATATCCGTTATCCGGCCAAACCACTATCCGTTTCATCTCTAATAAATATATTATATAAACTAAAATCATTTTACAGGATTTTTACTTTGTAGAGATTGTCTGATTACTGAAATAACACATTGCATATAAGGTTAACTATTTTTCAGAGATCTTTCAAAGTTGAGACCAGAGAATATTTATGAGAATAATGAATTAGCGTACAGAATTGCTGAAAAGCATTTGGGCATTCCTGCACTTTTGGATCCTGAGGATATGGTTGAAAATGAAATCCCGGACAGATTGTCAATTTTAACATATCTATCCCAGTTCTATCAACGTCTAGGACATACTGGTAAGAAACTTATCTTAGTTCTTTGAATAAATACTCCTAGAAAGCAATAGTCGACATGGTGATAAGCCATTTTTAGGAAGCCGAAAGCATATTCCTATGCAATATCATTGCGTTAGTATGACAAGCCCACAGAAAAATTATTAAAAAATAACATACTGTGCTGTGAAAGGGTGTCATAATGCATCACAATAACCATCAAAAACCGAATTATTAACAGTACCAGTACAGAAAATAATTACATGGCATTCACACAGTCATTGCTTATTTTGAGCCTACGTTTGGAGCAGAACTTAGTCTTATTTATGCACATTCACAAGAATATAACAAACTGTTAATTCTAATCTAATGTAAGAAAGTTCCATCTTAATAAACACTTAACACATGCTTTATTAATTGTTCCTTACAGTGAACACAAAAACGTCTGAAAGTGAGCCTAAAGTATCGTCATCCTCAACAAACCAAACATCAGTTAGTATTATTGTAATAAGATTGTATTGCTTGCACTATTTCAGATTGTATGTTATGAGCTTCATCTAGCACTGCTCTCTTTGTGATGTTATTCTCTATTCCTCAAATTCTTAATCCTATACTATATATTCACCCTTTTAGACTCCAATCAAATTTGGAAAAGTGGCTCTAGATAAGTGTGCTGCATGTGGGTTGCCTGTATACCTGGCTCAGAGACTTATGGTGTCACAGAAGCTTTATCACAGGAGATGTTTCCGTTGTTCAAAATGCTCAGGACATTTGAACCCAAAGAGTTATCATGTCAATGACTCTTCCGAGTTTTCCTGTGATACATGCAAAAACGAAAAAAATACAACTAAATTGTTGAACAACAACAACCAAATAGGAATGCTGGCATTCAGCGGTGATGTGAATTCAACACAAGGTCTCAAAACTGAACAGCCAGTTAGTACAAAAAGTTTACCAAGACCACAATCAATATTAGGTGAGAAATGACAATAATTTTACTATTTTATCACTCTGTATTGCATGGTCTCTTGAATCTTTTTCATGTTTTCTTCTCATTGTTATGTGTGATGATTGTAGTGTAACATCTAATTTATTCTAGTTTAACTACACAGCGGGATACTGAAACACATTTTATTAATTAACACAGTTCAAATGCTATGTATAAGTGCAAATTTGCTGCGTGAATTTTTACGGCACCACTCTGGTGTTGGGTATTGGGCGTGGTGTTGTATGAATTAGTATACACTATATTATAACACTTCAGATGGTACTGGGCCAACTAATACATACAAAACTATGTCTAATACCCACAGAAATGGTAATAACAAGGCAATAGAAATGCTGTGTGCCACGTCGAACTATACGTGCTGGAGACTGGGAGTCTCCAGCGCGGCGACAAGGTCACGCGTACACAGCATTTCTATTGCCTTGTTATTAACATTTCTGTGCTAATACCCAGTGTGGGACATCCGCACGTGTGCAAAATTCAAAATTATTTATTTCACGTAGGCCAACCTGTGGCTCTTATGACTCGTCACGACCACCGGTTCGGAAATCAGATTCTGCTGAGAAGAGCCGGCAAGAAACTCAGCAGTTGCTCTTTTCAAAATAATCATTTTACAATATTATTATGTAGCTCTTACATTGTAATAAGTTTTTTTCAACACACTTGCTCATAAAGTGGCTCTAGTTTCACCGCAATTAGGCGCATAATGACACCTATAATCAAACTGTGACTTTTTCATTACTATTATTCACAAGTGAGTTATAGAGTTTTTTTTTATTGGTTGAGTTGCTTTGTTCTTAAAAAAGTTTCGATACAAAAAAGATCGTATTCAATAGTACAAATAAATTAATGTACCTATTGCTTGCTCATTTCATGCAACTTCGTATTTAAATAGATTTCAACTTGTACGTGTTTTTAATAAATAAAACTTTCACTCAAATATAACTTTTGTTTTTACTGTAATAAAGAAAACTCGAAATTCCCCATTTTGTACGTGGCTAAAACGCTATCCGCGAAAAGCCAAAAAGAAAGAAACCTCATTCTTTTAGTCTATGGTCGATCGCCATTATAAGATGCGCGCGCATAGGAAAACTGATTAATTTGTCCCGCCATTGCGAAATATTTTTCACAACTCGTTTTCACTATTGAAATTATAGTTATTTATTAATTAAAATGTTATTTTTTAGTATTATTTTCTTCACAAGTGTGTTGAAAAACGTCGTATGATACACGCGTGTATTGATGATTACCGTCCTCGGCTATCTTAAGACCCTCACCAGCTAACGGCTCGGGTCTCAATGGCGCCTCAGCGGCAATCACCAACATTACACACTTGTACCACAATGTACTATTATACTATCTTGTGGGCAGCTGGATGCCAAGCCGATTTAACTCATGCAACTTTGTTAGAATAGAATAGAATATTTCCACAATGAGGCAAAGTTCTAAAAATGAGGTGACAAATGGGGGTACACCTACACTACATCACTGTTTTATGATACAAAGTGCATAATTTTATCAAATTCAAATTGTAAATTATTCTAACTCTTGAAGCATAAAGAGTGATTTCTGTATTTGATCATTAAATTAATCGACCGAGCGAAGCGAAGGTCTTTGAGTCTACTTGAGTGAATTTGCACTTGTCCGTCCGTCCGTCCGTCCGTCCGTCCGTCCGTCCGTCTGTCAGAGCCTTATAACTTCTGAATTACTGAACGAAATTACTTCAATTTTAGATATAATATGTAAACCGATGGCCTCCAGCCGAAAATGGCTTAAAAAGTTATAAAAATCTTTATTTCAGGGGGGCTCTCATAGAAGCGAATGCGAAGAAAAAAAAAAAATTTTGCGTTTCATAGGTTTACAGTACCTCATTTTAAAGATAATTTGGAACAGAGTACAAAAGTATTTTTTTTTAAATTTTTTTCCTAAAATTTACGAAATGGGGGGCTTTCAAAGTGGAGATTATATTTGACCTCAGAACGGAATAACCATTGAAAGCTGGGGCTTGAAAGTTTTACAATTTTAGCGTAATATCATGTACTTGAACAACAAATACTAAAATTAGATAAATGTAATAAGGAAACTAAATTATTTAACTTTTAATGAGCAGCAACAACAGAACTTCACAATGATGTCAATAGATGGCGCTCTCATCTCATATAGCAAATGCAGCTTTATGTAACATACCTATTATTCAATTAAGATTATTATTTAGTCATTTAGCAAACATCAATAAAACTTCACGTTGCAGTTTGTTTTTACATATTTCTGATCGTGTCAATAGTTGACGCTGTGTACAAGTAATTTAATTTGAATGTTCCAAAAAACTATACCTAAGTTTGATTGAGGCCTTGAGGATTTCACTATAACAGTTCCCTAACCTTTACGGGCTACCTATGTTAAGTTAGTTGACACTTTCTGTCAACTTTGTTATTACGAACCTCTACGGGACAACTAAAGGTGAAAATGACATTGGGATGTTAGAATTGTATTTAGGGGCTACCTATGTAAAGAGACTTCTACAAATGGGATGATTTAGGTATGGTTGGTGAAAACGGGCATAATAATAATGTCAATTTTGATCGTCAATTATGGGAAACCGTTACCGCGAGGTCTCAGTTCGGGGCGAACCACTAGTATTTAAAGAATTTTGAAATAGAAATTCTCATACATACATAAATCTGATCATGAAGACTATAAAATCAGTCTTATTTTTGCATAGATCTGACACATAAATAAGTAATTTGCGATAATAATAATAATGTACGCTAAAATACACACATCTTTTTGCAGAAAAAATAAATATGTTTGAAAAAAACATAGAAAAAGAAACCAGTATTCAGGATAAAATAGGAAATATTAGTATAAAAGATAATTATAATGATAAGTGTAATGATAAAGAATTGTATAAATCAACTGACATTACTAAGCCAGTTATAATGAATAGTCAGGATGTTGAAACAAAAAATAAACAAGTTGATTTAATACCAATACCAACTGTTATAACAATGGAAGATTACAATGATTTACCACCAGAGAGTGACAATATTTATAAAAATATACCTGAAAAAACTTATAGAAGTAGTAAAGATAAATACAATTTTTTACAAACTCAATTGTCTGATGACACTTTAGATGCTGAGGTTACTTTTAACAATGAAAAAGAAAATATTGCTGTACATATCAAAGATGACTATATTACAAATGATTTACTACCTAGTTCTGAACAAAATGGCATATCCGATCATTTAAAAAGTGAAAGTAATATTACTGATGATAATAGATTAGCTCAAAATGGTTGTATTCCAGAAAAGATAGATACATCAACAGAATCAAATAAAAACAATGAACAAGAAATTAGTATAAGTGTTCCACCAAGGAGGAAAAAACAAAATTTAACTGACAAGAAACTAGATAGTAATCCAATAGACGTAGGGAACTCTTTTTCAAAAGATATAAAACCACCGACTATAAAGCCCGACAAAGAATATCCTGATCACTTAAATCCTTTTTCTGATGATGAGGACGAGGTATGTAACATAGCTATTAGAATCAAGGACTTAATGAATGAATTATAAATTATAATGCATGTGTTTCCACGTTTATATAGCATGATACAACTGAAATGCCAAGAAGAGTAAGCACCAATCCATTTGGAAGCAGTGAAGAGGAGGATGATGATGTTCCACCAATTCAGTCACCACCTAAAGTACCTGATCAATCATCAACTCCAGTGTATGTTACATATTTATTGATTGTTCTTTTCTTTATTAATTATTAAACCAATAACTAATTTAAGTATTATTTGCTAAAATTATATTACCATTTTTAGGAAGAAACTTATCAAAGCATATAATCCATTTTGGTCTGATGGTGAGGAACCATCTTCAGACGAAGAAGCCCTTGATGAGAGGTAACATACTTAAATCTGTCTGATGTTAGTAATATAAACTGTATATAAATGTAATCATAGTCCTAGTTAAACACCTTTCTTTGTTTGCTTCTCTAATTTACAAGCGCGTCAGACGAAAAACTTTGCAATTTGTTGTTATATCTATGGGCTGTTTGCGAAAAAGCTACATCAATCTTCGCCATAGTCAAATTGTGGTGATTGGTTGAATTTACGGCATTCTTGCTGCAACAATGCATTATAGATTTATGTATCGGCCAATCAGAGGTAATTGCGATCTTCGTAATATTTATTTCAGACTATACGCCCCATATACACGCGACCTCGTCAGCTTGGATTTTCATATCCCGATAGATACGATTAATACTGGCTTTTTGTGTCAATATCAAGAGATGTAAATTATGTAGCATCGATCACTCCTTGTATACTCCTCTGCCTGCCTGCTTGCTCATAGTGTCTATTGGATCAGTCATTCTGAAGACAGAAGATCCCAAACAAACAGACAAAACGTGACTATGAGCTAAAAAGCTAAAATACTTTTTTAACTAGATGATGCCCGCGATTTAGTCCGCGTGAATTCAGTTTTTTTTTTAATTCCCGCGGGATTTGTAATTTTCCGGGCTAAAAGTAGCCTATGTGCTAATTCTCCATTCCAGATTTCAGCCGAAACGGTTCTTTCGTTCGCGTAAAAGAGTAACAAACATCCATCCTCACAAACTTTCGCATTTATAATATATAATATTATTAGGATAGTAGGATTCACAGACAGATGTTTCAATTTTATCATCTGGACAGAGCTGCAGGTATTATTGTTTTCAGTTCGACTATGCATAAGTCGTCGGTAACGACAAGCACGCCCAACCTCCCTGCGAGCACCCCGCGCCGCCGCAAGCCCAAGGCGCCGCCCCCGCCCGCCCTAGTCGAGCACTTGGGCGTGCCCTCCACCTCCATGGACGACGTGGCTAGCATATCGTCGTTCAGCTCCCACACCTCCACCGTACATTCTGACCAGGTGAACTATTATCATCTACATTTTTTTGAATTTACAGGTGGTACTTTTAAATCAATAGTTAATAGGCATCTTCATTCTTCTAGGTAAGCGCTCGCCCTTTAGCTTGAGCCATCGCGAGTTGAATCGCTTTAAGCATTACTATCGAGTCCACTTGTTTTTTGAAGTAGGTATTTTTGAATTTGAAAAAAAATCGAAATAAACTCGAAACTGTGAGAAACAGTAGTAGTGGTTTGTTTACTACGCGGCGCCGCACGTAGTACTGCCGCTTTTAAAACTTTAATCGAAACTTTTCTACCTAATGTAACTACATCAGCTGATTGCGTGAATGACCTGACGCGACTCGCGCGCCGCTCTCGCTTCAAGCGTCACGTGACGTTTTCGAAATATTAATTTCTCGATTTTTTATTTTAATACAAGGGTCAGTATAAATTGTCGAAATGGATTAATTATACTGTTAATTTCGAATCACTTCTCTGCGGCCTTAAAACCACTAAATTTTCACCGTGTATAAAAATTCTTTTTATAAAACCGACTTCAAACGCCACTACAAAGTATAAAATAATTTTAGTTCGTGCACGTACGTGCATGTTGAAGTCGGGCTAGCGTTGTGGTTTCATAGTTTCTATTGAGGCCCGCCCGACTTCAACATACCTGTACAAACTAAAATTATTGTATACTTTGTAGTGGCGTTTCAGTTCGGTTTTTTTTTTTAATTTTATATGTATATTATTGACCGAGCGAAACGAGGTCTCTGAGTCTACTAGAGCGAATTTGCACTTGTCCGTCCGTCCGTCCGTCTGTCAGAGCCTTATAACTTTTGAATTACTGAACGTAATTACTTCAAATTTAGATATGATATGTAAACCGATGGCCTTCAGCCGAATATTGCATAAAAAATTATAAAAATCTTTATTTCAGGGGGGCTCTCATAGAAGCGAATGCGAAGGAAAATATTTTTTGTTGCCTTTCTATATTTGCAATATATCTTTTTAAAGATAATTTGAAAGAGAGTACAAAAGTTTTTTTTTATTTTTTTTCCTATAATTGACTGAATTGAATGGGGGGCTTTCAAAGTGGAGATTATATTTGACCTCAGAACGGATTAACCATTGAAAGTTTCGGCTTGAAAGTTTTATAATTATTAGCGTAATATCATGTACCTACTTGAACAACAAAAATTAATTAACTTTTAATGAGCAGCAATATTTTTAACAGAACTTCACAATGATGTCAATAGATGGCGCTCTCATCTCATATAGCAACTGCAGCTATATGTAAATCATTATTATTTTGTATGACAAGTACTAATACATATAATAACATATTATTCAATTAAAATTATTATTTAGTCATTTAACAAACATCAATAAAACTTCAGGTTGCAGTTTGTTTTTACATGTTTTCTGATCGTGTCGATAGATGACGCTGTGTACAAGTAATTTAATTTGAATGTTCCAAAAAACTATACCTAAGTTTTATTGAGGGCTTGAGGATTTCACTACAGTTCCCTAACCTTTACGGGCTACCTTTGTTAAGTTAGTTGACACTTTCTGTCAACTTTGTTATTACGAACCTCTACAGGACAACTACAGGTGAAAATGACATTGGGATGTTAGGATTGTATTTAGGGGCTACCTACGTAAAGAGACTTCTACAAAGGGGATGATTTAGGCATGGTTGGCGAAAACGGGCATAATAATAATGTCAATTTTGATCGTCATGTATCTATTGAATGAATAAGTAATTATGGGAAACCGTTACTGCGAGGTCTCAGTTCGGGGCGAACCACTAGTTATTTTAAGTTTTTTAGTGGTAGCTTAGCTTCATAGGATCAATCTTCACATTCCCTGATCGCGAGCGATTTGTTCTTATTCATTGAGGAGTTCCGTCCTTCATCACCGAAGATATTCGTCAGATCTTCACCAAATTTAAATGGGACCAACCTGACGTTATAACCTTTCCAATAAAAAAATTATTGAAATCGGTCCAGATTTGACGGGGTTATGGAATATCATCGACAAAAAAGTTTCTAAGTCGGTTAAAAACACGCGGTAACGACATGAGCTTTCCCAATGTGGCCTGCATTTTACAACGAATGGCGATACTATGGTTTCGCCTTGGAGGTACCTATACTAAAGCTTCAATGTTAAGCCTACCATTCACTACACGAGCTTCGAGCCGCACGCCGCGCCGTACAAATCGGTCGACAAATCCGTCATCGCCCACACACTACACGAGCCCTGAGTCGTACACTTGTGTACTTCGGCGAGCCTTGGACGTGAATAATTTCATTGTTTATTAAGTTAACAATTTGTCATAAACAATTTTTAACCCACGGTTTATTTTTTTCCTGAAAGCAAAAAAAAATACAAATATAACCACAGTTGATTACATTTCGGTATCGTGTAATAATTGTTATAACAAACAAAATATAAAACTTTAATAAACTTTTATTGCGTGATCTTGTTAATGCAGTATATTTATTGTCTGTGTCAATATGTCTCTGATATATCTATGGTTTATTTTCTTTACGTCAAAGAGAATATCTGTCATTGTTTGTGGTAAAGTAAAAAGTGAAGAATAAATTACTTCTGCTAATAAATATAATAGTTTAATTTACAACAAATTGGCGACGATAAGTGCGTGCAAATAAAAATAAGATAACTAACAAAAAAATATAAGCTAAAGTATTAAGCATCAAAGATCTAAACAAAATTTAATGGACATAACCTGGCGGGGCGTGGTCATACCTTCATGGACGCAAGTTTTTATCGAGAAATCCTAGAAAAGAAAACTAGTTTCTTACAAAAATTAACCAAAAACGAGTTACTGTTACTGTGTAAAAAGTTACAGGTAACGGTTGAAGTGGAAACAGTAGAGGAACTTCGTAAGACCTTACGTGAGGTGGTCAAAAGTGGTTCTAGGTTGGAAGAAGTCAAACTCCTAATTGGTGAAACTCAATCCGATAAAAAAGTGTTTCTAAAACCTCCAAAGATGTCCGTAAATAATATCTATAATATTGAGCCATTTGATGGTCGTGACTTTGACACTTTTGAAACCCAGTTACAATGCTTAATTACTTTAAACGAAGTCCCAGAAGAGAAGAAAGTGGCATTATTAATTACGAAACTGACGTCCAAGGTATTTGATACACTTAATCACAAATGCGCGCCCGAAAAACCTACAAAGAAAACATTTACAGAATTGTTAGGTATTTTAGAGTCAAGATATGCAAAATCCACCTCAGTGGCCTTAGACCGGGCAGAATTCAGGAAGTGCAATCAGAAGTCAGATGAAACAATAGAGGAGTACATTATTCGGTTAAAAAAGTTAGCAAAAAAGTGTTCCTTCAAGGACTATGATGATCAAGTTAAAGAGAAATTAATTGATGGAGTATACTCTGACTTAATCAAATTTGAACTGTTGAAAAACGGAAATCAAAGTCTAGAAGAATTAATAGTATTAGCCAGAACCGTAGAGTCAGCTTTATTACATTCAAAGGTTAAGGAACCAGCCTCAGTGGAAGAGCAGTCAAGCAGCATGTTTCAAATTAGGAAAGGTATACAAATGCGGGATAAATCATTTACTAGGAAGAAAAGTGAATCTATAGGAACAAGGCCAGCAGGTAAGTCATCCAAGTGCTTTTGTTGTGGCAAGAATAATCATCTTAAAAGTGAATGTACACTTAAGAATAAATTCTGCTCTGAGTGCGGATTACGTGGACACTTATTCCGGATGTGTGGAAAAAACCGTAATGTTAACTTATTGGAGTGTGACTCACATAATATAGAAACTGAGGATCAAGGGAGCATAGAGCAATCAATCAAAGACTTATTTCCTGATAATGATGACCATTATAATGTTTATGTTTACAATAGGCTATTTGACTACTTTTAGAAAATTATCTTAAATTGTTAATAATGCCATGCTGAAGCTAACGAAACATATATTTCGGCATAATTTTCATTATTTTTCATAAAAATCGAGAAATAAATTCAAAAAAATAAATTGCCGCCGAAACGTTCCATTTGCTCTCATGACGTAACAGTTCACATTTCAAACAATGACAATTTTATAATATGTGTTTAGGCCGCGTGTCGCATACTATTTGGTATTTAATAAAATAGTAACGATGAAAAACAGACGAAATTAGCCTATTACGCCGCACAAACACGTCGAAATGTATTGACAAAATGAGAATTCCATAGGTGGTGTGGACTGTGACGTCATTCGAGATCACGGAACGTTTTCGATCACGTGACCATGGCCAGAATTATAGCAATTTTATTTAATGTTTTCTAATTAAATAAAGCTTTATTTTTTAGTTTTGTCGAATGGAATAATGTTTTTAGATAATAATCTTTTAGGATGACACCAGTTGAAACGATATTTTTATTATAGTCAAATACCCTATTCAACCACAAATAAAATACCTCCTTGTTTAGTGCATGGTAGTGTAAATGGTGTAAATGGTTTCCTTTACCTCATGTTGAAGATATATTTAATAAGTTAAGAGGCGCTGAATTTTTTTGTGAATTAGACTTAAAAGAGGCTTACTTACAAGCACCTCTTGATGAGGCATCTCAAGAACTTACTGTTATAGTTACTGAAATTGGGACATTTAAGTATAAATTTTTGCCTTACGGTGTAAGCACAGGACCTGGCTCTTTTCAGAGATTAATGTCATAAAAACTTTCACATATTCCAAATGTAATAGTATTTATAGATAATATATACATGTGTGGTAAAACCCACAAAGAAATGATGCAAACCTTAGAAAGTGTTTTGTCAAGATTAAAAGAATGTGAATTTAAACTTAAGGTCGAGAAATGTAAATTTTTTCGAAAAAGTATTGATGTTTTTGGATACAGAATTAACAAAGAAGGTATTAAAATCATAAAAGAAAATATTGAACCTATATTAAACCTTCCACCACCAGACAATCTCACCATGCTAAGATCATTTTTAGGAAAGATAAATTACTATGGTAGGTTTTTAAAACATCTAGCTACCAATTTACACCCATTGTATGAGTGCACTAAAAGGGGTAATTTTGTCTGGACTGATGAGTGCCAAAGGGCATTTGAGTTAGTAAAAAGGGAATTAGCTTCTTCTCAGAACTTATCACATTATGATCCAGATTTGCCGTTGATTTTGACTTGTGATGCATCTGCATATGGGGTTGGGGCTATAATATCAAATAGAGGGTTAGATAATGTTGTGAGGCCTATAGCATTTGCTAGTAAGAAATTTAATGTCTCTGAAGAAAAATATACCGCTTTGGATAAAGAAGCACTAGCAATAATTTTTGGCATAACAAAATTTTATAATTATACATATGGGAGATTATTTGAATTAGAGACGGATAATGCTGCTTTAGTTCGTATACTAGGCCCACATAAGGCGATTCCAAAAATGGCAGCCAAGCGACTACAACATTATGCGATATTCCTCTCTGCTTTTAATTACACAATAAGACACATCAGTACAGACAGAAATCCTGCAGATTATTTGTCCAGTAAACCTAATTATAAAGATAATACTAATTATTATCATACTCTTTGTAATACAGATGGTGATATAAATGTAAACTATATACAGGAATCAGACATGCATTCTCTGAACTGGAAAACCATTCAGACAGAAACAAAAAAAGATACACTATTGTCCAAAGTACTTGTATACTGTCGTGATGGTTGGCCAGGTACAGTAGATGACAATTTGAAACCATTTTATTTGCGAAGACATGAAATTAGTATGGATAGAGATTGCATAATGTGGGGTCACCGGATTATAATACCTTCAAGCTTACGTGAATTGGTTTTAAAGGAACTTCATGTTACACACTTTGGAACTTCTAGAATGATTGAGATGGCAAAGGCTTACTTTTGGTGGCCAAAATTAAATGAAAATATTGAAAACATCTCTAATTCCTGCGAGTTATGTTTAAAGAATAGACACAATCCCTCTAGAATAATTCCAAGGTGTTGGCCAATTCCACCTGGTCCATGGTATAGAATCCATGCTGATTTTTTGGGCCCATTATTGGGAAAGATGTATCTAGTAATTGTCGACAGTTATTCCAAATGGCCAGAGGTTTTTCAAATGGCAAATATAGGTTCAAGCTTAACCATAAGTAAATTTAAGGATATATATGTTCGTTATGGCTTACCGGTCCATCTGGTGACGGACAATGGCAGTTCCTTTACAAGCCAGGAATTTCAGGAGTTTTGTAAATCCACGGGTGTAAAACATAGTTTTACATCACCTCACTACCCTACAACCAATGGGGCTGCAGAACGGTTTGTGGAGACATTTAAGGCTCACTTGACCAAGATAATAGAGAGTGGTAAATCACCTAATTATGCTTTAAACATATTTTTGTTTGATTAAAGGACCACTCCTCATAAAAGTAGTGGAGTTTCTCCAGCTCGCTTAATGATGGGTAGAGAACTGAGAGCTCGCTTATCACTGCTGAGGCCCTCCCCCATCTATCAAAATTTGGTAGAATCACAAGAGAAACAATTGAAGCATGCAAGGGGAGGTAGAGTTTTAGAATTAGAAGAGGGGGATGAGGTCATGGTTAGGGATTATAGAAAAGAAAAAAATGGTCAAGAGGCAAAATTATTAGGGAAGTGGTTGCAGGTACTACTTATGAGGTACATGTGGAAGGGTCTAAGTGGAAAAGGCATGGCAATCAAATAATAAAAATTTAATTTAAATTAAAAAGTTTATTAAAGTTGTTCACAAAAATTGTTGTAATAATTAAGTTAGTATAAGGTTAAGTTTAGTATATTATTTTGTTGCATAATATGTACACATTTTAATGTAGCTTAAAATTTGTTAAGGCGGGGGAGATTGCAGTATATTTATTGTCTGTGTCAATATGTCTCTGATATATCTATGGTTTATTTTCTTTACGTCAAAGAGAATATCTGTCATTGTTTGTGGTAAAGTAAAAAGTGAAGAATAAATTACTTCTGCTAATAAATATAATAGTTTAATTTACAACAGTTAAGTAGGTAAGGTCAACCGGGGCAATTGCGTTACATTTTTACTTTATCCCCTTTTAACTAGTCATACCACCGTAATGATAAAATCATTAGGAAAATTCTTAGTACAAATGTGTTTTGAAGTTATTCATGTGTAAGTTTGACTGATTTGTTTCTTTCTTGAGTTACGATAAAATGAGTAATTATGTTTTTTTTAAAAAAGAAGTATTTTAGACGCATTTTCCCTAATTGGGGCTAACGCGTCTTTATTAAATAACTTCCAACTGGTGACTTTGAAGATTGAAATAAATGTATTTTGCTCCAATTACACTTTTGTGTATGTATCTATCTAAGTGAATCTAAAGAAAAATTAAAAATTCAGCCTGTTAATGTTATGTTATGAAATCTGGGAAAATGCGACTAAAAAGCCATAGACGCATTTACTCCGTGAGAAATCCAGATGTTCAGAACATTTTGTTTGTTAAAGTAAAATTAAAATGACTTACTTATGTGATGTGTCTCAAAAAAACATTTTGTTGCAAAAATTTATATAAAACAACATATATTAATATTCGAAAAAGTTTAATCAAAATTAAGTTAAATTACAAATTGTAATATTTTAGCATATTAAAAAAAATACCTGTAGTCACAAGACACTTGAAATATTAAGGAATTTACTTTCAATCGTTATTATAGAAAACTATTACTACTAACTATAAAATACTTATTTTAATGAAAATATCAAATGAGCTATCCTGCCTGGCATTAAATAAAAATCTAAAAATATAATATTGTTACTTTTATGAGATCAAATCTACCTTAATCTAGGAAAATCACAACAATATGTATCGAAATTACAGGATGTATGAAATATTTACTTCAAACTATCTAGTCGAACTTTATTTTTAAATCACTATTCAGTCTAACATTTACGAGATCAAATCTTTCTGAATGTAACAAAATAATTATTTATTAAAATCACAACTTAATGGGCAATCTTTCCTTCTTTAAAGAATATTAATTGCACTTTTTTCAGCAAAAATACAATTTCACTGAATTAAAACCTTGCCTACTTAAATAATATCAATATAAAAAATATAATAACCGTAAATTAAACTAACAAAAAAGTCTGTTTTTTATTGGATGTTAAATACTTTTAGGTTTTCCTTAAAAATAACACGTCCTCTTCGGGTTATTTCAGGTTTAGCAAGGAACTTTACAATATCAGCATCATGTTTGAGTACTGAAATATCTTCAACATCAGGGTAATGAAATGATTCAACTTTACTATTTTTAATAATTCTTAAAAATATTACCTTTGGATATATTATGTTATCGGAATCTTGAACCATTGAGATTACATTTCCTACAAAGTGCTTTACAGTTCTCTTTGTAGCAAATTTAACTACTAACCAATCGTCAACTTGCGGATGCCTTATTCCGTCCAGAATATCTATCCCTCCTGTATCATCCAACTTTTCATGTGTTTCCATAATACTTCCATCGAGTATTTGATCGCTGCTGGATTCGTAATCGAGGATGCAGTTCTGTTGTTTGTGATCTTGAAGAATATTTTCACAATAAGTATTCCAATCTTCAGAATCTGTATCATCGTTGAGTATTATGTCGTTACTACTTTCATCTGACGAATATAATAATTTTTTCTTTGGTTTTTTAACCTTAGCAGACATTTTTTTTTCCTTTTTAGGAGGTTTTTGTTTTTTGGGAACTTTCTTTAATTTTTTCATTTCTTTTTCTTTCTCGATATTCTCTTTTTCGGCTTCTTCATTTCTTAATTTTTGTAAATAATTTTCGCGAGTAATTACTTCACACCCCTTTGCTGCTTTTCTTTTCTTTATTTTGATTGTGCTATCAGAACTCTTTATAGTACTTAGCAATAAATTCTCAAAAGACTTTTCAGTGTGTATAATTCGATTTTCTAGAATTTCAATTTTTGAACCTCCAGTACCAGTACCGGGTATAATTATTTCGGAAGGATTCAAAATTGTTATTTTGCTAGCTTTGCTGTTATTAGTGTTCAATATGCTCAAACATAGATTTGATAGTAGTGGCACTCTCTGTATAGTTTTAGCTTTGAGAAATCTTTTTAGGGACTCTGGGTCGAATTTATCTTCCGGTATCACATTTCTGTTAAATGGGAATACACCTCCTTTCTTAAACCCGTTTCTTATTATTTTAGGATCCAATTCTTTCCACACTTCTCCAAGGATTTGGCTGAATTGATTCTTTTGAAGTTTTGCTCCTACATTAAGACGTTGCCATGCCAATATTTTTGCGTCCCATTTGTCTTTCATTGATTTAAAAACAGCCAAGTCTAAAGGTTGTAATAGATGACTAGCGTGCGATGGTAATTTTAAAATAGTCACACCCATCTCAGCAGCTTTTTCTAAGATTTTCAACTGAATGTGTGTTGAGTGGCCATCATATATCAACAAACATGGTGATTCTTTGCTTAAATGAGGTAAGACAGTTACGAGCATATATTTTTCAAATATTTTGGATTCCATCCAGCCATTTTTGGTAGCAGCATATGAGGTACCTTCAAATGCGTTTGCAGACATCCACTGATCCCACACGTTTTTGCCTCGGTATATAATCAGTGGAGGTAATTTTTCACCAAGAGCACTGGCTGTAAATAAAACAGTTACATTGTCTTTACCTCCAGAGGCTATAGTACGTGTACTTGCAAAACCTTTCGCACCTACAACTTTCGTTTTTTCAGGGTCTTTACTGAAACTAGATTCATCCAAATTCCAGATTCTTTCTGGGTTAAATGTTAAATTTAGTTCATTAATACAGCTTTGCAGTGTGTTGAAATATTCGTCAATTATGAAAGGGTCACAAGCTGCTTTTCTTGACATTTCCACTGCTTGTGGTTTCTTTAGTGACAGTTTGTTTCGTTTAAGGAAAGCCGATAACCAATCATACCCTGGTACATTATCTTTGAAACTAGTTTTAAGTTTGTTACTGACGATGAATTTTGATACAACTGTAGTTGTTTCTTTTGCAGAAAGAGCGAATCCATATTTTTCCAGTGTACGTAAGCCAGTAGCAAGCCTTCTTTCATTTTCGACATCGATTTCAGTTGGCCTGCCACGTGTATCTTTAATAACACCTCTTCTACGTTTGACTCGGTCTACTATAGTCGTACGCGGTATTCCATATTTTCGTGATGCTTGGTACGAATTCAATTCACCATTCTTGTATATTATATCTTGTGTATTTAGAATCAGTCTTCCTTTTATAATTGCGTACCATTGTCAAATAAGGGTGTATCTGTAATAGAATTAATTTATTTTTAATTATGACTCATTTCGTGTTGATGAAAGGTATGTGTTTAACATACCTTTCATCTCAACACTCAAATAATCAAAATAAAAGTATTCGCATTAATATTCTGTGAAACTTGTACGGACGATAGTTAATTGAATCTAATATATATTAATTAACATTATTACTTACTAAGTTGTTATGTAAAATATTTTCAAACGTAATTAATGAGCAGCTATGTATTAATTAACTATAACAATACTCGCATTCATCCTCAGTATAGTGTATGTATAAAGTAAAATTGACACAAGATTGACACCAAAAGAATGAACTTTCTAATAAATCCTTTGCAATTTGAGTATTCATAGTCAAAATAAAATGATGAGGTCCAGTTGCTGTTGAAATTGATAACTGTCCACATCCAAAACATTTATGTGACCAGACAAAATGCGTTTTATGCCATGGCCAAGTAAGTTTCTGTTCTATGTAATTTTGAAAATCATTTCTATCAGATGTATCTCAGTATCACCATTGGTATTGTACTTTACTTTATCTGAAATATAAATTAAGTAAAAAAGTAATTTACAATTTTCACTACTAGAAAAAACAATACTTAAAATCCTTAAAATTTAATCTTAAACCGAGAAAAAGCAAAATGAAAACTCAGCTTTCTTTATAAAATACCTATTAACCTCTCTACATCTAAATATATAAAAGGCAAAGGTGACTGACTGACTGATATATTAACGTGCGGCTCAAAACACTAGACATATCGGGCTGAAAGCGGAATGCCAACTTTTGGGCCCTCCGCGGACAGCACGATAGAATTTATCCAAATTACAGAACCATTTTAAAATAAATAAATACGAATTATCATAATATTATGAAGCCCGCCACTATTATCAGTAATTTTCATAAATTAAAAGTATTTATAATGACTCGAGTAAGCTGAATCTATAGTCTGTGATCCAAGTTGTAGCCATTTTCTTTAAAATGTTGCCAGCATCAACCATGATACTAATCGATACTGTCGATTTTTTCGATTATTATCAGATTTGTGTAGCGTTTAATGGGTGCAGGGTGTGTGTATATTTATATTTGAAAAGTATATTGTATAAAACCCTTTAGTTCATTTCTTGAAGTGTATTCATAATTCTTATCACTACATATTATAAAACAAAGTCCCCCGCCGCGTCTGTCTGTCTGTCTGTTCGCGATAAACTCATAAACTACCGAACGGATTTTCATGTGGTTTTTATCAATAGATAGGGTGATTCATGAGGAAGGTTTTAGTGTATCAAGGTTTTGTGTAAATTAGTTGAAATATGACGATAATTGTTGACAATGTCGGAAAAATTCAAGCCGCGTGGGAGCTTTCATCGAAAACGCTGCCTAATCTCTTTTAGATTTATCAAAACAATTTATGGTGGTGGTATGGTGGGATAAGTCTTTACAGAAAAGTCCGCGATGGCATATATCTATCTTTTAAGGATAGCTTACTATACCCATTTTAAGTTTAAAAAAAATGGTCACATACCATGCGGTTATTGGAAATCTATTCAGACGGAACAATATTAATCCTTATTAACTTAAATACGTTAGTTACCATAAGCATTTCATGCACATTATGATAATGCGTTACACCATACAATTTAAATGAATATCTTAGGAGCTATCGCAAAATAAAAACGAACGCGCGCAAAAATAAATACGAGGATTTCAACCGAATGGCAATGACGGGACTCGCTCACGAGATGCGACCAGTGACCACCCCAGCGTCGCGTTGACATTGCTACATTATAAGCCGAGCAATACTTCTTTTATAAGCCTACATCCTGTTCAATATGCTGTTCAATATAACTTAGGGAACATTTCAAGGAGATTGCAAAGTATAGGCGTAATATGCTCTACTATCCGTGTGAAGCTGGGGCGGGTTACTAGTTATGTATAATGTGTCCAGGGAGGCGAGGTTACGTCATCAAGATTGGAGACATAAAACATCAAAATATGATATGAATAGGCGATACACAGCAGGATTACGTCTTAACAATACCGACGGCTCTCATATGTTTAAGTGACTGCAGTACCGATTGTGTTCGAATATTATTCAAGAATCGATTATAAATATTTTCACTCACGAGTGAAATGGTAAATGGCAACATTCATTTTTTGACATCAGATGACATTTCCTTTCACTCATGTTTTTGAAGATGGTGTCTCTGGCTGATACATGGAACTAGGAATGGTCTGATATGTCTATTGTCTGTCATCTTGCGAAATGCGTATTGTTGTTTTAATCGTAGGTTTTATTGTTTTAAAGTAATAAACAGTGATATTTTGAAACAGGAACAAGTCAGGGATAGTGTAAAAATACAGACAATTAAGCTCTCTGTCAAAAACATAACCCCAAAATGGTTACAAAAATACGCTATATTTCTCATATTATTAGTCTGGCGGCCACCTGAACCAGATTTTATTATTAAAGATACACTAAAAAGCCTAAATAAATAATGCATTAATAAATCTTTGCATGTCCGCGATGGGCCCAAAGTTGTATGGACAGTGGGCATTCCCCTTTGGCATACAGATTACGACATTAGACACAGCTATTACGACGTAGATATCCACTAAGAAAGGATTTTCTAAATTTCTAAATTTGTGTAGTCTACGTGGACGAAGTCGCGGGTAGAAGCTAGTTTATTATACACTACAAAAAAGGTTGAAGAACCCTGGTTTTGGGGCAATAGGGTATTTGACTACTTTTAGAAAATCATCTTAAATTGTTAATAATGCTATGCTGAAGCTAACAAAACGTATATTTCGGCATAATTTTCAGTATTTTTCATAAAAATCGAGAAATAAATTCAAAAAAATAAATTGCCGCCGAAACGTTCCATTTGCTCTCATGACGTAACAGTTCACATTTCAAACAATGACAATTCCACATCCCATATGTGGCGAGGACTGTTACGTCATTCGAGATCACGGAACGTTTTCGATCACGTGACCATGGCCGGAATTATAGCAATTTTATTTAATGTTTTCTAATTAAATAAAACTTTATTTTTTAGTTTTGTCGTATGGAATAATGTTTTTAGATAATAATCTTTTAGGATGACACCAAATGAAACGATATTTTTAATATAGTCAAATACCGTATTGCGATAAACAGACGCAATAACCTCAAAACAGCAGACGCATTTACCTCAAAAATCCAATCATAACCTCTAAATTTGAGATCACAATTTCTCAATAATTAAAACTATTACAATAAAAATAACTGTGTTCACATCATCATTATCAACCTTTAGATGTCCACTGCTGGACATAGGTCTCCTGCATGGACCTCCACAGGCCTCGGTCTTGCGCCGCCTGAATCCAGCGGCTCCCTGCGACTCGTTTGATGTCGTCGGTCCACCTAGTGGGGGGTCTGCCAACACTGCGTTTACCGGTGCGGGGTCGCCACTCCAACACCTTGGGACCCCAACGACCATCAGCTCTTCGAACTATGTGCCCCGCCCATTTCCACTTCAGTTTCGCGACTCGCTGAGCTATGTCGGTGACTTTAGTTCTCCTGCGGATCTCTTCATTTCTGATTTGATCTCGCAGGTTCACATATAAGCTATATTATATTGATTACATATACTATATAATGAAAACAAGAGATCCACGAAAAATGTGGATTTTTAAGGATTTTGACCACTCACCTCGCGCAGCACCTCTTGTCACGAAACATGTGATTTTAAAAATGGCTGATATTTCGAATTTGTGAGTCACAACGCCCTCTACTGAAGATTTATGTTGCGATTTTAGTGCAAATAAACAAGACTAAACTAGCGGCACGCTATGATGGCCGGTTTGACGTTTGTCCGCTCATGAAGTTCCGTATTAATTGATAACGACTTTGAAGGAAATAATTGTATTACTTTATTGACGATAGTGATGTGCAGAGATTCATAAATTTTATCGAATGTAGTTTTAGGTTTAGGACTCAAAATTTATTTATTAAATTGATTTCTAAAATGTATACAAGTGTAGAAAAATCAGTTTGCACCATTTAAGGGGTGAATGTACTTGTGAATATGAACAATTTTCACTATGTGGACAAACCTCTGAAATCGCAAAAAAATATCAGCTGTTTCATACAAAAGGTAAAATTTTTATTTTTATATGATATATACCACAACTCGGCATTTGGTTTTCTAAATTGAAAATTTTTAAAAATGGAATCTAATACGATCGTCACATAGGATCGCTGGCTAGCACAACTACTACCTCCGGCAAACTCGCGTCAATGCTCAATGCAAAACAAAGCAGTTTCGAATTGACGTTGCTTCGAAAAGTATAAACTGTCAGTGCAATGCGATTGTGATATAGTTTTGACCTGGCTTTGGATTTCAAATATTGATACTGCATTACTGTTGACCCTTGCTCGTTAATTTGGACTCTGTTCAAGCCCTTTGTTGTGGATTTCGTCGATATGACCGAACGTACGCAGAGAACTGTTCTAAATAGTCAGACACGTGAGTTCGTATACGCCTTCGTAACTATTTCGATCGTGAAGCTCAAAATGGAGGGCCAATTTTACCTATAACGTCAGTGGTTGAACGCGTAGCTGATGCGCTTAATATTGGACAACGAACTGTTAGACGGATAACTAAAAAAAAAATATGGCGAGACTGGCACAGAAGAAAATAAACTTCACACACCAAAAAAGAGAAAACCAGCAAAACCAGTCGTAGGCATCGATAGCTTTGATGCCGATGCTATCCGAAGACATGTTTACGGCTACTATTTACAGAAGGAGTATCCAACAAGAAAAAAGTTGGTGCATTCACTGAAGGAAGCTGGATTATTCTTCGGTGGGGAAAGTTCTTTAACGAAGATTTTGAAGACCATTGGATTTCGATACAAAAAATGTAACAAACGCAAAATATTGATGGAAAGATTTGATATAGCGATGGCAAGGTATACTTTTTTACGGCAAGTGAAAGAAATCAAAAATTGGCAAAATGTTGTGTTCTTGGATGAAACATGGCTTAATGCTAACCATACTGTAGGCCGTTCTTGGAACGATGACACAGCAGCATCTACTTCCAAAGTTCCTGTAGGAAAAGGATCGCGACTTATAATTTGTCACGCCGGAACCATCAACGGGTTTGTCGAAGGTTCTCTCATGGCTTTTGCGTCAAAAACCACTGGAGACTATCATGAAGACATGAATGGAGAAAAGTTTACTGAATGGTTTACCTCAATGTTGTGTAGCCTCCCTGAACCATCTATTATAATTATGGACAACGCCCCATACCACTCGATGCAAATTGACAAGCCACCTGCCCAATCCCAAAAGAAAGCTGATATCGTCGCATGGCTTCGTAAAAATGGCGTAGATGCAAACATGAATATGTTAAAAGCGGAATTAGTACGTCTTTTAAAAGAAAACAAACCAACCAAGATCCGATACGTCATTGACGAAATAGCATTAGAACATGGGCACAGAGTTATACGGTTACCGCCTTACCATTGTGAGTATAATGCGATTGAGTTGGTGTGGGCTCAAATTAAGGGATATGCTGCAAGACACAATACAGAACCCCCATTTACCACAAAAAAAATGCTAAAATTATTAGAAGAAGCTTGTGAACATGTGACTAAAGGAGACTGGGAAAAGGTTGTGAATAGAACTGTTAAATTAATAAGGGAAGATTATGAAAGAGATGTGAAAATAGATAATATTATAGAAAACGAACATATAATTATTAATGTAGGTGATGATAGCAGTGACGACAGTGAAAATAGTAGTATGGACGAAACTGATTAATTATGGCCTTTTGTGGCACCTTTTTTGGTATCTTTTGTATTCATATGTTTCTTGTGTGCATATAAAGTATGTATATTCATTTTCATTCAAATATTCAGTTCGTTCAAATAAATTAAATAAACATATACATTTTTGTTTTATTAAACCTATTTAATCAGGTACAAAAACAAAACTTAATTGTTTTTTGTTCGAGAATAAATTGACATTCCACATCACTATTGTAATGTGTCAAACCGGCCATCGTAGCGTGCCGCTAGTTTAGATGGCAGAAGCAGTTTTATTTCGACCAGATTTTAAATAATTTCGAATAGACTCAATAGCCCCCAAGATGCAAATCCCCCGGTTGACCTTATATAAGAAGGGCTCCAAGAAGCAAAAAAATTTTAGGTCAATTATTTAAACTTTTATGTTGACTTTTGTAAAAACAGAGATTGGAAAAAATGTAGTTCATTAACAAACGTATAACTTTTTGAAAAAGTTTTTTTCCCAACAGGGCTTTATTAAGTCAAGTGACCTGATGACACCATAATTTACTCAAATTTTAAATTAATTATGTCTTCAGTCTTCAGCGGCGATGCGCTCATTCCGTAACGGTCGCGCGGAGCCCAATTTTCGACTTTAAATAAAAACTGTAAATAATGGAGATAGAATTTCGGGAGCTGGGACTTTTTTATTGGAAATTTCCTCCTCTTTAAGAATCTTTTTTCAAAAGTTCTTAAATATTAATAATTTTTGAGTTATTAATGACTAACTAAATATCTTTTTTTTTTATCATCTTATTTTTTTAATAACAATTGCAATTTTTTATGTGCTAATAAATCCTCGAGATACATTTTTCTAGACGTCATTCCGAATCGAATGAGCTATCGCACATATTTTTAGGAGCTTTATCAAGAATTAACACGTTTTTGAACTTGTGGACTAGACTATCGCGTCGTCAGACGGCGAGCGCCGGACAAATCCGCGAGCCGCATGCCGAACCGCGAACCGTTACATTCACACGCAGATTTGTCCGCGGACTTGTCGCAAATGACAAATCTGGCGGATTGGTGCGCCTGTGAATGGGGGCGTTTATTTTGTATCGGAAGTTGAATGGAACAAAAGTGAAAGTCATCCAGCACCTATTGGCGTATTGTTATGATGACGCATAGGCATGCTACAGTGACAAAATAGAAAGTAGGTATAGGTACCTAATGTTAAGATTCTATTAAAAAACAATATATTATATTTATATAAATAATTGCTTTGAGATCAACCATTGCTGTAGTATAGTCTGTTGCTTATATTATAGACTAGATAATGCCCGCTTTACCTACGTTTCTTAAAATCCCGTGGGAACTTTTTGATTTCCCAAGATAAAATTGGCATATATCCGTGTCCAACATTTCAACATGATTTATGTTCAGCTTACCTAAAACGACATGACGGTGTTACGTATTATTTATAGACGTTTTCAAGTCTACTGTGTGGTCTTCTTCTTTATCAACCGATAGACGTCCACTGTCGAACAAAGGTATCTTGCGTGGACTTCCACAGGTCTCTGTCTTGTGTCGCCTAACCACCTAGTGTAATACATACCTACCTAATATCAGCTGTCGTTTGTATTTCTTATTTTTTAATCCTTAGAAGTCCATCGGCAAATCAACCCCAAAGTTAAAGAAGAGTCGGCCGGCGCCCACTCCTCCAGACAGTCTTTCAACACTGTCAGGCTGTGGAGAATCTTTGGAGAAAGGCGTTGACTTATCCGATGTTCGCAACACATCTGATGGTATGTGTTTATTTTCTACCTAAAACCAATTTCATTAGCCGCGTGACTATATCTCCTAAGGTGTAAGATGTATTCAATGTGTAAACTGTAAGGTGTCAGTAAAGATACGCCTCAATAAATACAATTACGCTGGACTGGCTGAGTCGCCATTTTGGGGCTGATTCAACTCGAATCGGATTTGTATTGTATATATAAAACAAACGTACCTATCGATTGTCTTCAGGCCGCGAAGCAGCGCTACAAGGGGGATGTGGCCTACTTCAAAAATAATTTATTTCAATTTTGATATAATCATTTTAAAGTAGCGATTAAACTACAAAACGGACGTCTAATGCTTATGACGTCACAGTTCACTATATATTTACTTGGCAACATCTTTATTCTCGACTACTTTTGTGGCCGAAGTATGAAACTATGAACACAAGACGCAAGACGCAAGGTTTTGACGCTCGTTTCGCTTGTCTCGTGTGTGTCGGGTAACAGCCAGTTTTCACGGCGCGGTTCTCACCCGCGCTCACAGTCGTCGCGGTTACGGGAAAGAGGCGTAAAAGAGGCATCGGAAGGAGAGAACACGACTACCGGCTACGTCGCGTCGCCCCGAGTCCGCGCGACCGATCGCATAGTCCGCGGGTGACGGACGCCAAGCTCGCGGGCGACCGCGACCCGCGTTGGTTTACTTCGGGCGCCGCGAGCAACCGCGCTCGCCGCGGGCGCAAACCGCGCCGTGAATTGCTACTTCATTTTCCATACAAATCTGCATTCTACGGAGGCCGCGGGCCCGCAACCGCTGCGGGCGCGGGTGAAAACCGCTCCGTGTGCACGGGGGCTAAAAGTGGGCCATGTGCAGGAGTTCGTCGCGTGAAGGGCCCAGCGCCGGGGCTGCCGCTGCCGGAGCGGCGCTCCGTGAAGATGCAGCTGACGCCCGAGCAGCTGCAGGTGCAGCTGGACCTGCTGGAGACGCAGCAGCTGGGCCTGGAGCGGCAGGGCGTGCTGCTCGAGCGGATGATCCGCGACAAGTGTGAGGGTAAATCTCGACACTGCACAGTATACGCTATTACACGCTTTTGTCACACGGTGAGTGGTTTAGACCTGACACCATCGATCACGGAAAGTCATCGATCGAAGCTTGGCACGGGCCGCGGACACATGTCTCCGGGATAGTTTTATACTAAACAAGAGGACCGCTACATCGAAATTATTCTTCTTCTTCTTTATCAACCTATAGACGTCTCCTGCATGGACTTCCACAGGCTTCGGTTTCCGCCGCTTGAATCCAGCGGCTCCCTGCGACTCGTTTGATGTCGTCGGTCCACCTGGTGGGGGGTCTGTCAACACTGCGTTTCCCGGTGCGGGGTCGCCACTCCAACACCTAGGGACCCCAAATTATTAGTCGTCGTTATTCTGATTCACATAGTTTGTAGAGCTCATGATCGTTGGGGTCCCAAGGTGCTGGAGTGGCGACCCCGCACCGGGAAGCGCAGTGTTGGCAGACTCCCCACTAGGTGGACCGACGACATCAAACGAATCGCAGGCAGCCGCTGGATTCAGGCGGCGCAAGACCGAGGCCGGTGGAAGTCCATGCAAGACACCTTTCTGGCAGTGGACGTCTATCGGTTGATAAAGAAGAAGAAATTGTCTTGAATAGTTATGGCGTTATTTCTTAATAAATTCGTCACTTCGTCTTCGTCGCGGAATGTCGACAGGTGACATCCGTGACAGGTGCCCGCCAATCGCCACTTCTGTATAAACCGCGCCTTAATTTTATCTTATTCTGATAGCTTCTGATTTGATACCTGATATGTACCTATCTTCAAGATAAACGAAGATTGTGTTCAAGGAATTTTTATCTCCGGTCCCTCATCGCTATCGAATCGCAAGCCATCGCATGGATCTGCACCGCTGCGTGGTTGAAATCCCACGGTCATGCACTAAACACTTTGCTTCCTCATTTCTGATACGCATCGCCAAAATATGGAATGCCCTTCCGGCTTCCGTTTTTCCAACAAAGTAAATAAATTAAGAGTGAAAAAGCATCTTCAAGACAAGCACGTTCCATCTCAGACCTTATTTGTCAACAATTGTAATCGCAACCAAGCGCTAATCTACATATTAAACAAAAGATTTGACCTGACTCATCATTCACGCATTGCTGGAGTTAGATCGAACCGCCGAGTTTAGTGCTGGTTCTCCTTGATTGGGACGGCATTTCATTCCACTTGACGATTTGAAACCATTTTGTAAAAGTTTATTTAAAAAAAAATGATGCGGGATTGTCTAAAAAATTATAGCATCAGTTTAACAATCGCAATAACTTCTGATTGGCTGAATTTATAGAGTTCTTGCTGCACCGATGCTTTTTAACCTATTAGGCCCGCTTGCAGAAACGCCGAGTTGTCCTTTTATCTCAGTTAGCTGCTGCTTTGACAGATTTTATATAAAACTTCTGTCAAAATTACAAATTTATTCCCGAGTTAAACCTAACCCGGCGTCTCTGCAAGCGGGCCTTAGCGAGAGAGTACTAGTCAATTAGAGGTCATTGCGATTGTTACACAGATGCAATCATTTTTAGACATCCAGTGTGTCGATACTCTGAAAAGATTGCAAAAGAAAAGATGGCAATGACCTCAGATTGGCTGAATTTATGGCGTTCCTCTTGCATGATTGCATTTTAATCAATAGCACGGGAGTACCGGCCAATCATAGATCATTGCGACCGTTACACTGATGCAATAATTTTTAGACAATCCCACAGCTGCTCTATTCATCACTAGCTGATGCCTTCGTCCGCGTAGATTTAGTTTATAAAATCCCTCGGGAACTCTGATTTTCCGGGATAAAAAGTATGTCCTCTATGTCACTCTTCAGGTCCTCAAATATACCCATGCAAAAAATCACGTCGATCCGTAGCCCTGTTGCGGCGTGATTGAAGGACAAACCAATAAACCAACAAACACACTTTCGCATTTATAATTAATAGTAGTATGAATTATGATTAATAATATTCTTCTTCTTGTAGTGCTGACTCCTATTATTATCGGAGGTTGGCAAACATTAGGGCTATGTGCACTTTGGATGCTGCTGCACGGAACAATGATCGGGTACTTTTGCCGTATAGGTACAATTGGCGAGGTTTTTAAGCCACGATGTTCTTCTCCGACGGTGGTCTTCGGCCAGCTATTTTTCCTTGCAGCTGCAGGAGGTCGTATTTCCGCCTCATACTATATGGCCAAAGTACTCCAGCTTCCCTACTTTTATGGTCTTAAGGGTTTCAAGATCTTTGCCTAGTCTCTGCAGCAATTAATTTGTCATTTTTTTTTAATATTAATATTATAATAAGCAATAAAATATGACTGGCACAGGCGACGACGGACCCACAGCGCCTCAGGAAGAAATAGAAGACCTAGTAATACAGCTATGTGAACTAGTCAACGAGAAAAATGACCTGTTTAGGAAGCAAACCGAGCTAATGTACATGTGAGTAATGCATTAACAATTCAATTACGTATGTGTATATATTAAGTTTACTAAAGTACCTTACCTCATTACGTGTACCTATCCATAAGATTTCTCTCCTAAGATTCCTCTTTAATGTAGGCCTACCATAATTTCTAACATGAAAGATGGATAAACAAATTTTTTTAAACATGTAAACGAAATAACGGCGTTTAACCGACTAATTATCTTACATTTTCTCTTTATTGACGAACAAAAATATACTTAATAACCTACCTAAAGCAAAGTTTACTATTTGCTAAGAAATAATTCATTTCAATTCATGCTTAGTTTTCAAATGAGGTTTTTTTTTCAAGTTTCTTATTTTTTTCCATTTTAATCTCAAGATAATAAATTTTCCAAAACAAGAAATACGAGCAAGTTAATATTAAAGCAACTAAAGAGCTAAAAGATGCTTGTAAAGATTGTATGAAGAAACATTTTTTTTTAATCTTAAATCCAAGTGGGAATGTCGTGGGTATCGACTAGTTAACTATAACGCAGGAATAAAGAGACCAATCGCTATTCACTACATAATATTATGGTATGCCTACTATGTCTTAAGAGTACAATAATAATAAAATAAGGTAGCTCTGTGACCTTCGATGCAGCGCTGAATAACAACATTGTATAGTTGTTTTCCTTTTGTATAGACGAAGGCAACAAAGACTGGAACAAGAGCAAGCCGATATAGAGCATGAAATCAGGGTTCTACAGTCGCGGCCCGCCGTCAATAGAATTGATGCGGACAAGGTAATCTTATCGATCTATTCTATCTATAAAATTCTAGTGTCACAGTGTTTGCAACCAACTCCTCCGAAACGGCTTGAACGATTTTTATGAATTTTTTTTGTATATTCGGTAGGTCTGAGAATTATTTTTATACCCCTAAGTGATAAGGGTGGCTCGCACCCCAAAAATTTATTTTTTATGTTTTGGACAAAAAAAGTTATTGGTTGTAGTACCTTAGTATTTTTGTTTTATTTGTTAGATAAGTTGGCGGTTAGAAGTTCGCCGGGTCAGTTAAATAATATATAAAAATAAATCCCTATTTCCCTTGGACACGGCATCACGCGTGAACGGCTACACCGATTTTGACGGGACTTTCACTGACAGATAGCTGATGTTATAGGGAGTTGTAAAAAGGAGAGAGAAAACAGTTGTGTTTTTCTACCTTTGCCTGTCTGTCTGTCTAAAGTAGTTGCATTGAAATATTTCTAGTATCTGAGCTTTAGATCACTTACATTATTTAGTTTACTTTACTTTAATTGATTGCGCCGTGAAAAGGTAAAACTAAGGCGTAAGTGGGTTAACTTGGAAGGGATATGGCAGTGTACATTCAACCCATACCCCTAATCTGTTTCTACACGCCATCGTGCCGGAACGCTAAATCGCTTGGCGGCACGTCTTTGACGGTACGCCGTACGGTGGTAGCAAGCTACGGCCAAAGCCTCCTACCAGACCAGACCAGTGACAATTGAGAAATTATAAATTCCCAAATTGCCCCCGCCGGGAATCGAACCCGAGATCTTCCAAGTATAAGAATAGAATAGAATAGAAATATTTTTTATTCAAATAAACTTTTACAAGTGCTTTTGAATAGTCAATGAATCTACCACTGGTTCGGAATGCCTTTCCTGCCGAGAAGAACCAGCAAGAAACTCGGCGGTTGCTCTTTTCAAAACAGATTTACAATACAGTAAATACTATGCTATATATGCAGTGTTTCCACAATGAGGAAAGTTCCAAAAATGCATACAGACTAACTTCTATCTTAAGATGGGCAGACATAAAGTAGCCCCATTCCCGCCGGTGGCACCCGTTCACGAGCATGACGCATGACCCAGCCATTGCTTCGCTCAACCATATTTGAGGGAACGTCGATCACGGCGCTCACCACTGCGCCAGCGAGGTCGTCACTAATACTCGGATGATAAAACTTCGAGTTTTATCATCCGAGATAAAAGAGCGAGGTCCGCGACTCGCACTTAACCGATTTTTCCTCGTTCATTTGTAAATTATATCTATCATCTAACACTGAGTCCAGACTCGTAAGTGTGTATGTGTGTGTGATTGTATGTAATCAATTATTGTGTATGTGTGCGTGTGGCTCATCGACAATTAGGATTATTATTAGAGGAAATGGCCAATTAAGAATTTTGCCCAATTTTTGAATGTCCTGTGTTGGTAAAAATATTAACTTTATTTGATTCTTATTTTTAATTCCCTATTAATCATGTTTATTAATAGTAAGTCATGACAAAAAGGGGGTGATTGCTGTAATTAACCCCTTTTTAACACATTTTTATTAACTCACTTTCTTGTCCTAATGTTTGTCTGCTCTTACATAATAATAAAATCTGTCATCGCGCCAAAGTATGACAGACCTTTGAAAATGCGGCGCCATGGGCGCGTTCTAATTACATACTTACACTAGCGGCACGCTATGATGGCCGGTTTGACACATTACAATAGTGATGTGGAATGTCAATTTATTCTCGAACAAAAAACAATTAAGTTTTGTTTTTGTACCTGATTAAATAGGTTTAATAAAACAAAAATGTATATGTTTATTTAATTTATTTGAACGAACTGAATATTTGAATGAAAATGAATATACATACTTTATATGCACACAAGAAACATATGAATACAAAAGATACCATTTGAATAGATAGAATAGATTAATTAGATAGAATTTTTTGGTGTGTGAAGTTTATTTTCTTCTGTGCCAGTCTCGCCATATTTTTTTTTAGTTATCCGTCTAACAGTTCGTTGTCCAATATTAAGCGCATCAGCTACGCGTTCAACCACTGACGTTATAGGTAAAATTGGCCCTCCATTTTGAGCTTCACGATCGAAATAGTTACGAAGGCGTATTACGAACTCACGTGTCTGACTATTTAGAACAGTTCTCTGCGTACGTTCGGTCATATCGACGAAATCCACAACAAAGGGCTTGAACAGAGTCCAAATTAACGAGCAAGGGTCAACAGTAATGCTGTATCAATATTTGAAATCCAAAGCCAGGTCAAAACTATATCACAATCGCATTGCACTGACAGTTTATACTTTTCGAAGCAACGTCAATTCGAAACTGCTTTGTTTTGCATTGAGCATTGACGCGAGTTTGCCGGAGGTAGTAGTTGTGCTAGCCAGCGATCCTATGTGACGATCGTATTAGATTCCATTTTTAAAAAATTTCAATTTAGAAAACCAAATGCCGAGTTGTGGTATATATCATATAAAAATAAAAATTTTACCTTTTGTATGAAACAGCTGATATTTTTTTGCGATTTCAGAGGTTTGTCCACATAGTGAAAATTGTTCATATTCACAAGCACATTCACCCCTTAAATGGTGCAAACTGATTTTTCTACACTTGTATACATTTTAGAAATCAATTTAATAAATAAATTTTGAGTCCTAAACCTAAAACTACATTCGATAAAATTTATGAATCTCTGCACATCACTATCGTCAATAAAGTAATACAATTATTTCCTTCAAAGTCGTTATCAATTAATACGGAACTTCATGAGCGGACAAACGTCAAACCGGCCATCATAGCGTGCCGCTAGTGTAAGTAATGTACCCCTGCTTAGCCAGTATCGATGCAGTGCGCTTCTTTTAACCCGGTTTCCACTACAATAGGCTCCTTTTAGCTATTTGCGAAATTTTGATAAGTCTTTTATCCAAGAAACGAGCCTCTTTGTGATAATTTGTTTGATTTTAATAAAAATATGTCGATGAGCCCCTTCTTTTCCTGTACCCTATATATGTGTGTGCGCAGGCGCGTGAAGAGCAGCTGGTGTCGCGGCTGGTGGAGATCGTGCGGCTGCGCGACGAGCTGGTGCAGCAGCTGGACGCAGAGCGGCGCCGCGAGCGGCAGGAGGACTGCGCCATTGCCGCCTCCATCGCCTCCAAGAGAGGTATACAACTGGTCTAGATATAGAGTCTATCTAGGTATAGAGGATAAAAAATTATGAAATGCGACACCTCGTGACGTCATGACGAGCACATGATTTTTTACCAGTAAATCTTAATATATATAAATTACGAGTCACGTTGTTTGTCCGCGATGGACTCCTAATCTACTTAACCAATTTTGATCAAACTTCGTAACTATCTGTAATTTGGTCCAACTTGAAAGATAAGTTGGCGGTACCAAAGTTCGCCGGGTCAGCTAGTATAATAGTAAGATACATGGCAAAATTTTAAACTGCAAAATTAAACATTCCTTATTTCATGTAGGTCAAATTTGGCACATAATGACAAGACTAGAATCTACTACAGGTTTTAGTTTTTACTCGGTAAAACGTCACTTGACGTTTTACCGAGGAGTAAAATTGGGCGTTCTGACAGTTTTGTACTGAAAATACTGTCAAAATATCAAATTTACGCTCGAATAAAATTTTACGTTGGTGAAATCGTAAGTGCTGAATTCACCAATGTCGAGTGACGTTTATATGAGGAATAAATTCGCGTTCTGACAGTTTTTGTATTGAAAATAATGTCAAAATATCGAATTTACCCTCGGGTATTTAAACTTATTTTACGTTTGTGAAATCGGCTCTTAGTAACATTAAAAGTCATGGCAGTAATTCATTGTTTCAGCTCAAAGGAACAGCGAATCAAACAGTTCATCAATGAAATCCGCCGATGCGGTGACGCCGGTGAAGAAAAACAAGGTTAAAGATAAAGTTAAGAAACAACTGAAAAAGGCTAAACACACGTTAATTTCTAAGAAAAAAGACGATGACAAACCAGAAAAAGACAAAAAATCGAAATGAATTTAAACTCTTATCCACTTTACTAACATAGATCTTTTAAGTTAATTAATCGTTATTATTGAAACATTGAAAAAAAAAAAATAACAAGTAAGGTCCATTTAGACGAATTTCTCGAAAAAATATTAACTTAATCGATATCCGCATTTGGAGGGATATTATCGCTTCGCCTACCTACGAATATTGGGAATCTCTAGTACACAGTTGTGCTTATTCTGATCTGAATCTCCAATTTAAATTGACGGCTCTAAATGCTTTGCCTATTCACGGGGAACATCGTGACACACAACACTTTTTTTTGACGTGATAACGTCTTATAAATCGATGAACACCGGCTGCACGCACGAAAAAGTGTCACGTTCTGCCTGAGCCTGCGCGTGCAAGCGAGAGCGCGGAACAAGCGATAGCGAGGCACGATCGGCCCAAGCGTTGGCTTAGAGAGCGCCCGCCACTCATCTTTGTGACGTTATCACGTAAAACTATCGTCCGTAAACCGACTTTACAGACAACCAATTTTTTTTGTATGTCAATTTTGCCTAGAAAAAGCGTTTAACTAATACATAGTAAGTAGCATTATTTGAATTGGCGGGAGTTTTAGGTGGGAATCGTATCCGAGTTTGTAATTTTACATAGCAGCTGAAAGTTTTTGCATAACTGTATGAGTAAACACATGAATTGCGAGAATCTTTGTCTAAATGAACTTTTATTTGCATTTTAAATGCGGGGTATAAAATAAACTTGTCGATATAATGGCGCTCGAAGTACTTAAAAAGACTGAAACATTCCACTTAAATTTTATGAGTAAAAAATCAACAATTTTTATTGCTAAGATTTAAAAATCATAATTACATTTACGACAACTGTGTATAAAACGGTTTTCGCATTTCTTTCACACGTAATAATCGCTTACCGACATTGAATAATTGACCATTCTTGAAGATAAATACTCGACATAATCATTTTTATAACATGAAGAACAAAATGCAATCAATGGCTGAAAAAATAATAGTTAATCGGTCAATAATATTTATACCGCGAAGTAATAATGCTTTTTAACTTTTTTCTGTCCCTTTCACGCAAAATGATATTTCTATTGAATATCTATCAAGGTAGCTTCTGACGTCATAATTAATTCATACTGTCGTCCCTGTCAAGTAGTGCGTTTAATCTTAAAACTTCTTTATCTTCGCAATGTGTTAAGACATTTAAATTCTGTTTTCAGTGTTAATTATATTTATATTCTCAGCAAGTTTAATTTTTAAGTTAAAAAAAGGAAGACAAAATTACCCTATTTATTACTACTTTACGTATTTCTGACTATTATAGCATCTACTAGAGTCAACACTTAATTAATTAGCATACATCGTTCACATTTTATTCAATGCAGTCGGCGAGTACTGAAGTCATTTTTTCAGGGAAGAAAAAGGAGTTGCATTTGGTGCGTGAAATGTGCAATCCGTAGCTATTTATAATCATTTTTTATATAGTATTTTATTCTACAATGTTTATATTATATTCTTTCAAAAGTTTACTTGACCTTTGTAATACAAGCACAAAATATATTTTATTTTATACTTACATAGGACATTAAAATAAGTTAATATTTAATAAACAGTAATATAAAATTCTCATGTCGCGGTGTTTGTTACCAAACTCCTCCGAAACCGCTGGACCGATTTTTATGAAATTTTGTGTGCATATCGGGTAGGTCTGTAAATCGGCCAACATCTATTTTTCATACCCCTAAACGATAGGTGACCCACCCCTAAATATTTTTGTTGGTGGTACGTAGTTCGCTGGGTCAGCTAGTAAACAATAAAATTCGCTAACAACTTACTTTCGTGCACTTATTGAATTGGAAAGGTATTGCAACTTTTTCGATTAAATTAACAGTATTAATTTTATCTGCTTTAACCGTGGCAAATGTGCGTCTATAATTGTTGAATTTTAATCAAATCACTGAGCTCATAAAAATAACTAAAAGGATGACATGATTTCGACGATGAGAAGAATATTTCAAACAAAATACATTAATACATACTTACCTACCAAAATCATAAATTAATTAAAATTAATTAACAAAAATACCTAAAGTTCAGAAAAAGAATAAAAAAACAACAATACCATAAATATGTAAGATAATTTAGATTTTAAATGTTCCTGCAATTCACATTGTCCATTTTCTAAGCAGATATTTGGCCTAATTAAAACAATAATTATTATAAGTAATTTATTGTTATTAGTTACTAAAAAATTAAGACCATACATTTGTGTAAACGTTTAAGCTTTGAATTTAAGAGATTGCCAACTTTATTTGCAGTCAAAAACAGGCCAGCGAAAGCATCGTTACCAACGAAAGTTGACTTAGTGATACAAAGTTATTTTTCCAGCCACGCTACATTCACAATGTAGCCTGATGTGTGTTTTTGGCAGCATATAAAGTTGTTATTTTTGAAACAAGGAATATGTATATTAAATGTAGCTGTAGGGGCATTTTATAAATTTATTATTAAGAATGATTAAAAATAGTTATTTGTGTTATATGGGGCCAAAGGAATTTTTTGTTCCCCGAGGGCGTTATTTTGAATTCAGAGCGAAGTGAAGGATTCTATAGTAGACTCCCGAGCGCAGCGAGGGATTCTAAAGTAGAATCCTGAGCGTAGCGAGGAATTCAATATACGCCGCCCGAGGACAAAAAATTTTGCCCCTGAATGACACACATTATTTTTCATCATTACCTATGAGAAAAAGCTAGGAGTATCAACCTACTATGTATAGAGTATAGACATTACCAATACGTATATTGAAAGTTTAAATAAAACACAAATAAATTTTTATGAAATAATTAAACATTAATATTTATGTTGGAAGTATGGGCGTATATGTCTAATCGACAAATTTGATCACGTGACTTATCGTAGACAACAGCTTCTCAAACATTTTTGAATTTCGACACATTTTTGAATTCTCTCTTCTGATTGGTCCGCGTTAGTGCTTTAGTATGCTAAAGCACTATAACGCGGACCAATCAGAAGAGAGAAATGAAAAGTCCCATGGGGTTAAAATGAAATTTTGCTCCCGCTATCCTCTGAAGCCAATATTCGTTTTTCGAATAGGTATGATGAAAAATACATTTTCTTTGTCAATTGCCATAACTTTTTATTACAAATTACAGTGTAGTATATTTTCATCGAATCTGCGTTATTATTACTTCTATGTATTGAATACTAATTTAATGACATGTTGATTGTAGGTACATACCTACTTACAATCTTACATACTTATTTTTTTTAAGACATCATTTATTATTGTTTACTTAAATGTTGCAAAGAACTAAGTTTTCTATAAGTGTTAAAAGGTTTCACCTCAGAATATTAATTAACAAATAATTTGTAAATGTACTTACAAAATAAGCACTTAAAATGTAAAAAAAAAAAATAGTTTTTTATTTACAATAGTTGAGCAATTGTTGCAATGGAATCAATATAATACTCGTTTTATACTGTCTTAAAAGATTTTATGATGCTTTATTTACATTTGTTGTGTATTAATTATTAATTAAAGATACCCATTAATTCAAACACATACATGCTTGTACCTTATTACACCCACACAGACAAACATCTTCACCAAAATATTTATTTAAAACCTAACACTTAATTTACCTATGAGCACTTTTTGAATTATTTCTACCTGTAAATGCACAATTTTTTTTTAATATACATAATTTAAATATTGATAAAGTTGTTTCATTATAAATGTTGACTATCATCATCAACAACCCATCGCGCAGGTCTCCTCTCAGAGAAGGGTTATAGGGCATAGTCCACCGCGTTGGCCCAATGCGAATTGGCGGACTTCACACACCTTTGAGAACATAATGAAGAACTCTCAGGTGTGCAGGTTTCCTCACGTTTTCCTTCACTGTTGAAGCTTGTGATATTTAATTTCTTAAACGCACTTAGAAAAGCCAGAGGCGCGTGCGGATCGAACCTGCGACCCCCCGAATTAGAGACCGCGGTAGGTTATCACTGCTTCAATATGATACTATGTACGTACACTGGGTTCCAACTTCGCATGCCTATCTTTATCAACCGCTTAGCCGCCGTAAACGGTGCGCTACGCTGCAGTAAGTCCTGTGTGCTGTAATATAATACGTAAAAAAAGTTGTGCTTATATTCTCTTGGGGATATTCTTACCACACTGACGATGAAACCGTGCTACAAGTGAAAAATAACTACACAACCTATGCGCCTGGCTAAAATCGTCGGTTATAGTTCGGTTCAAACTTTATGACCACACGGATGTTAGCCGCAAGTGTAGGTTCGCCGCCTCCCCGCGCGCCGCTGATTGGCTGGTACCGATTATTGAATTCTGCGTATCGAAACGCACGAAGTCCGAGAAGTCATAAAGTATGAATCGGACTGTAGGTACGCGTTTCGCCGAAATAGTATACAGATAGTTTCAGATGGAAAAAGGTCAGAAGTTAATGAAACTTTGGGATGTTGTTTAGGGATGGCTAATTAACATTTTCTCAAGTTTTGGACCTCGAGGTCCTGGACCTGTGCTAAAAGAGGAGGGAGGAAAACTGCAAAATTTTCGACCTTTCTCCGGTTTTTCCTCAATAACTTTTTTCCTTACGTTCTACGGCAAAAGCATTTCTATACTTTTTTGTAGAGCGTTAAACCTACAATTTTGACTATACAAACATGTTTGTATGTTAATTCGTTACCGAGATATGGCTCTTTGAAAAATTAGTCCAGTGGACAGGTAAGAAAACGTGGGGATAGGTGGAAAAAGGTCGGAAGACAATGAAACTTTGGGACATTGTTCAGGGATCGTTAATTAACACTTTCTCTAGTTTTGGACCTCGAGGACTCTGTGCTAAAAGAGGAGGGTGGTGGGAGTTTTTCCTTGCCTTGATTTCTTCTTTCTGCTGAGGGTTAATCGAAGAAACGCATAATCCCGTATTTAAGATTATTTATTCTAAGAAATAAAATTGTACAAAATTATTTTTTCTTTACTTTTGAAAATATTTCATGTCTGATTCGAATAAAAAAAAACATTATTAATTACATATAGATGTGTAAAAAATTAAGAATAAGAAATAGTAAATAATAATTCATCTATCAGCATAATTGTTATCTATTTCAATACGTAGATTACATTGTTTCACTTTACCAAGCTTTTCTCTTAAGTCATCTGATCTATGATCACGACCATCTGATTTATGTTTACGATCATCTGTTTTATGTTTGCGTGTTTTTAAAATTTGTCTAAGATCTTTTTGTGCTATTATATTGTGTGGGTTGCTGTCCAATCTAGACCACACATCTGATAAATTTTTTGAGGTGCTGGTAACTTTTTGTACTCTGCTCATAGTATTATGATCAGAATCATTTGATGAGGACTCCTCACTTGAACTCGTGTGCTTTTCTGGAGTTATTTTAACACCTAATCTTGATTGTATATTTCTATGTACATCATTAATTCTTGTATCCTTTTCACATCTTGTGTCCTTAAATCTAAATTTATCTGATACTCTTGTTTCTCTCGGAGTGAATGTACTTCTTGAGTTAATGACCTCTATTGATAAAGGGGCATAACCATCCTCTTCCTCATCTATGTACTGTTTAGATGAGTTTTGTTTTTTTTGTTTTGATTCTTCGTCATCTGCATGCATTCTCATTCTCGGCATTTTCGATTTTGTCTTCCACTCTGAATCTGAACTACTCTCATCATCACTTTCAACTTTATGACTTCTTTTTCCAAGTCTCATTGCTAACCTCTTGTTTTTTATTTGTACAGTTGGAAATTGTTCTTCAGAATTAAGTTCATCAAAGTCTGTCTTAGGTAATTTTCTTTGAAAAACCTCTTGATGATCATAAACTCCCCATGATCTACATAAATCACCCCATGGATTTTTGCCCACATTATTCACATTGTCTTCATCATGATGTTTTATTTTTTGTTCTGGTAGTTTTTTAGACATTTTTTTGTCACTGTTAGTAGCAAAACGCATCAATATTAAATCTCTTTTCGGATGAGGCATTCCTTCTCGCCAATGGTACGTAGATTTTTCATGAAGCATGGTGTTTATTTCTTTGTTTTTAATTTCCCTAGAATGCACCAACAGTGCTAACGCAACCGATATGTGATCCTGACACACAATATTACCTGAAATTAATACACAAACTTAAACATCAATATGTATTTAATTTTTTTTTTTGGCTCAATATTTTACTTCCTCTTTAGCACTTGTCTGCAATAAAATTATGTTGAGGTCAAGTTAAGTTGTAAGGTCTGATTTAGGTAATAGTTTTCCAACTCCAGTTGCAGCTTCAACCAGAATTTATGAGAAAAAACCATGTACTTATTATTATTATTATTATTTATAATAGGCTACACAGCTGTCACTGATGCGCCTATATCACTTGCTGTACTTAGAGTTTCCATTGTTATGGCGGTCTGATCTGTTTTTAAATTAATTAACTGACTTTGATGTCACTATTTCTTTAGGCAACTTATTCCATATATTCACCACTCTGTTTGTTAGATAGTGTTTATAGGGATTGGACGATGCTAGTTGTCGCCGTAATTTAATATCATGTCCTCTTAGCCCAGGGTTGCTCTTTCTCAAAAACAAAGTCTCTAAATCGGGGATGTTGTAGAACTTGTTCAAGATTTATTACTTATTTTTTTATTAAAGTGTTAACATACACTTATGTATTGAAAATTTTACTCAGATTTTTCCTTAAGTGTATGTTAACACTTATGGAACAAGTTTTAACATACACTTGCTCCATAAGATGTGGGTTCGAATCCAGCAGGATTCGAACCCACATCTCTTGGGAAAGTAGATACATATCACTAATTTCGATGCTGGTGTGTAGTTTAACCCTGGCTATAGTGTGAAAGGCTAACACACTCTGGCGCTATTCCCAAGAGATGTGGGTTCGAATCCCGCTGGCTTCGGAATTTTTGATGTGTTTTTTATTTCTGATATAATAAAGGGTATAGGTAGCTGCACGAAAGTCTAGCGGTGACTGTTATTGCGCAGAAGTCGAAAATAAGGTATCATGGCGCTGATTAGCTCTCCAGTCGCATTCCGTCCATCGTCATTGGTTGCGCGACAGTACCCCATGCGCAGCTATTTTGATCAGCGCTAAACTTTCGTGCCGCGACCTATACAAGGTTTTAGTTCATGCCCAACCACAACCTAAAATTAACTTACACGAATTATCATCAATCCATTCCAAAGACACTGGCTTATAATCTTCTAAATACTCAAAAATATCTTTTGTGGACAGACCATGCACACCATTCAAATGAATTGTATCAAATCTAAAATGACGTTCATTTCCACTTTTAATGCCAAAATTAGTGTAAAGTTCATCGATTTGTGTTTGGGTAACCATCCTGTTCCCCCTGAGATCCAAGCCAAATCGTTTCGCTCTCTCTTCTAGCTTCGAAGCATCTATTTTGTTTAATTTTTTTACAAGTGGGCCATTTTTATCTGCTGTGTAAAGCTAAAATAATAAAAATATCGTTTAAAACATTAATAAATTTTATTTAGATATCATAATCCCATTACATTATACATACCACTGTACATTTTTTGTCAATTTCGATGTCTGCTTGTTCCTCGTCTACGAGCATTTCTGTATCATCACTCATTTCACCTTCTTCTTTATCTTGGTCCATGTTTTATTATATAAATTGATAATTTAAAATAAAATAGGCAGGTAGTTATGTACAAAAAAATAATTTACCAATTTTTGATTACGAAATACGAATTTGTAAACACAAAATCATCAAAAACGTAGTCATAGACCATAGACTGCACAGAACAATATACTTCTATTATACTCTTTGATATACCTTCGTAAAATCATAGAATAAAGACTATAGACAAAATTCAATTCATGTTTTGTTTAGGACCCTTTGTCCGTGTTGATCTCATGTTGACCTTTGTGCTCTATGACAGAAGTGTTCGTGGTCTATGGTGATTTTATGGTTTAGAACTAGGTTTTATTTTGTTCTCTTGGTCACAAGCACAGACCGTCACAAGGTCACAAGCAGCATTTCCTACTTCATGCAGCATACAAGCAGTTTTGACTTTTGAGTTTACACTATTACTCCTAGATAGTGATCTGTGGAGTATATTATAATGTACTCTGTGATCTGTGGTGTCAGTATATTATAATGTACTCTGTGATCTGTGGTATCCTAGTGTTCGTTGGTGTTCGTGGTCTATGATCTGTGGTCACAGGTGGTGATGAGTGAAACATTTTTTATTTTATATCGTTTGTAATTCAAAACTAAGCTGAAACAATTTGCTCTAATCAGTGTAGTGCACAGAATACTTATACGTGTAGTGAAGGATAAAACTAGGATTCATTTAATAATTGCGCGTGTGCATTATTTTCATAACTAACATCAATAGATTCTAACATGGCTTCATATATTGACATGAGTTTGGATGATATAATACAAAAAAAGAAGAGGGAAATCGTTAGGTACCCGAGTTATTTATACCATAGTGATGATTTCTACGCAAAATACTCAGATTTCAGTACATTTCAATTTCGATCCCTTATTTTATAAAGTAATGATCTCGTAGGTTATTAGCTACTGTACTGTACAGTCTGTACGTGGATTCTCGCACTAGATTTGAAGCACTAAATGTTAAAATTATTACTAAATGTATAGACAGTGACCCTAGTCTTATTGCAATTCTTTTATTTCATAAGTTACATGAATGTGCTTTATTTATTAGTGTATAGTTAAATTTTATTTTCTTACAGACCTAAGTCAAAGATGAAAACACAACAGCCTATAAAAAAACAGATTGTAGATGCAAGGAATAAAATAATATCTAAAAAACGTACTCAAATAATGGATGCAAGAGAAAAATTGGCAGAAATTGCAAAGCAAAAAGATGCCCGACTTAGATTGGAAGAGCTAAGGGCGAAAAAGGTGTCTGTCAATTATTTATTTAGTAATATAGTAGTAATAGTAATCTAAATATATTATAAAAGGAAAAGATGACTGACTGATTGATTGACTGACTGATATATCAATGCACAGCTCAAATCACTGGATGGAATGAGCTGAAATTTGGCATACAGATTGCTATTAAGATGTAGGCACCTGCTAAGAAAGGATTTTTGAAAATACAACCCCTAAGGTGGTAAAATAGAGGTTTGAAAAAATCAAACTTAATGTGAGCATAGCCTGGGGCAAGAGCTAGTATAGTATAACCTGCTGGTCAATTGCAGAAAACCTACATCAGTTATTGCTATAGCCTTAATTGTGATTTTTGGATGAATTTATGGCATTCTTGCAATAACTTTTGTTTAGCCAGTAATTGTGAGATGTGAGAGAATGTTTATAGGTATTAAATTTAATTAACAACAATATGCAAAAATATTATAAATATTATTATTTGCTATCCACGAATAAAAAAGAACTGGAAGCTCTCCAATGTGTGGAAGCTACATAAATAGTGCCCGCATACAGTCTAGAGTACTACCCTTATAAACCGAAAGGTGGCGGTTCTACCCATTCCTTTCCACCAACAAAAGCATTCCCAAGAAGGGGTGACGTCAGGCAAGCGGCCGGTCGTAAAATGTCAAGCCGAACCACTTACAACATGGCTTACAAGCCATGTTGTCCCGACCCCACATAGCGTGGGACAAGGAGAGGGAGATGATGATGATGCAAAAATATTATAAAATTAAATAAATTAATATGTTACTTTGTATGTATATGGTGCTTTGATCCGAAAGCACTTTGTAAAAATTTATTTGAATAAAAAATTATTCAATTCTATTCTGTAACAGGCAATGGCCAGAGCACCGGGTGTTAATTCCCAATATCATCGTAGACCTCAAATGTCAACTCATTATAAGCACCCCTCTAGAAAAGAAAGAGGTAAGTACCTACACTGACTGACTAACTTTATCCTTGGTCAGAAATATATTTATTATGCTAAAATTTTTAGGCTCCTATAAATTTTGAAAAATTTGTTTTCTGCTTGATTAATATTACTTATTTATTTATGATTATATTTGAAATTATGCTATTAATGCAAATGACAAAAAGCATTTATATATTCTCAAAATAAAGTTACCAAATGCTATGGGTTTGTTTTATTGTGATTGTAGTTCTAAATAGAGTATTTACTTTAAGTGTTTACAGATCTTTCAAGGCAGGTTGTATCACAGCCACTAAATGTGAAAGCAATAAGAAGACAAAACTTCAATAGTAATAAAAAGTTCATGGTGGACAGGTCTTTAGAATCCAGAACTTTAGGTGATTGCGTTTTATATGTTATTATTATTAAAACTTGGATTTAATTTCACATGTTTTACTCTGAACTTCAAATGTGTCAAATTTTAAGAGTGTGTAATATGCAATTTTGTAATTACCAGTTTTGAAGTGCCAAAAATATGTTCACATCTATCGCTCTGTATGTCTCACTCAGGAGAAAACAATAATTCGCCAACCCGCTTGACGCTTACTTATGCTCCTGTTTCAATCTATATTACGTAGCAGCACTCTTAAAGATAGTTTTTAAGAACTTATGTAAGAAATATTGATGATGTGATATATTTTTCATTAAATGTGTTCATTTTAGTAAAGCCAATGTTGAAGCCTATAATTAGAACAGTGGAAAATGACATTGAAATCATTGATGATCCGATGGAAGATAATTATAACATTTCAAGAACAATTCCTGACCGAAAAGCAAGCTTGCAGCTCAAAATTGTTACACACAATAATAATGTTTTCAGGTAAATGAAATTTCTTAAATATATGGGTGCACCGCATGCCTCATAGAGCAAGGTACCACAGGTTTAGGTAGGTACTTATCAGATTATTTTCAGTCAGTAATGATGTATGGGTAAAAGCCTCCTCCAATTCTTTCCAGTTTTTCATGAACAAGTGTAAATTAAAAATTTAATTTTAAATGCCAGCTTTTAGTAGCTGGCTCCATCACACCCTGGATATCATCTAGGACCAGAGTACTTATGAGGACGAATCAAACAAGTCTAAACTCTAGGTTTACATAGTTGTATTACAGTTTCCATAGCTACATTCCAGCTCCATCGTCAGAACCTTAATATCATCTAGAACTAGAAGTACTTGTCAAGATCAATCAAACAAGTCCAAACTTGATGGTGTTACTTTGTTTTATAGCAGAGTTCCCTTAGCAATCTTTCGTTCTCATCATCAGATCGGCTCTATATCACAATAATATTGCATTATCATCCAATTTACATATTATACATGCTGCATGTAATATTTCAGTCAGCTCCAATCGAAAACTATGATGTGGTTCTATTCAGCTTTCAAGATTTGACCTAAACATACATACATTGCTACATTGCAAGTTAAATAAAAGCTTATAAATAGAAATAATGTTTTTAATTACAGAAGTGCTAACATAGACAAAGAAAAGAGTCCTCCAAGACCCCCATCAATTTTGAAGAAAAGGCCCATGGCTGCTTTGCGTAGTGAAAATAAAGTTCAAAAAGTTGAGAAACCTTGTACCGAATTCAGGATTATTGTCAGCAATTTACGTAGCTCTGTCACAGCTGGAGATATAGAGGTGCGAATAGTTTCAATCCTTAAGGTCGGGGAATGTTGCAGCAACAAACCCCTAAGTATCGATACAAACACAAGAATAGGTGCCTATTTTCTTTGAAAGAACCAACATGGATGGGCTAACACCCAACGTGAGGTGTACTTACTGTACAGTACTCAAGCCAATGTGTGGATCCCGGGGTTATGCTATTCTCTTGAATCATCATCAACAGCTCACTACTGAGTACAGGTCTCCTCTCAGATAAAGGTTTATAGGCCATAGTCCACCATTCTGGCCCAATGCAAATTGGCAGACTTCACACCGTTGGAGAACATTGTGAAGAACTCTCAGGTGTCAGGTTTCCTCACGATGTTTTCCTTCACCAATGAAGATTGTGATATGTAATTTTTTTAAACGCACTTTGAAAAGCCAGAGTTGCGCGCCCAAGATGGAACCTGCGACCCCCCAAATAGGAGACTTCACTACTAACCACTAGGCTATCACTGCTACTGCCTGCCTACTGCCGAGTTTCTTGCTGGTTCTTCTCGGCAGGAACGGCATTCCGAACCAGTGGTAGACTCATCGACGATTCAAAAGCACTTGTAAAAAAGTTTATTTGAATGAAAAACATTTCTATTCTATTCTACTTCTCTTTTTGCTTTGCTTCTTTTATTCTCTTGAATTACCATGATTTAATTTAGTGCACTTAATGTGGCGTTTTGCTGCATTTCATTAATTGTCTTCTACATTGATATTACCATGTATACTATAATTGTTATTATTTTTTATTAGGAACTATTTGGTGATGTTGGTGGTATGGTGGAATCTCGTCTGGTGAGACCTGGTACAGCAGAAGTCATATATAAGAGTCTTGAAGATGCTCAAAGAGCTGTAGAACTTTATCACAACAGACAATTGGATAAACAACCTATGAATTGCTTACTTGTCACTCCTCGCACAACTGCGCCTGTACCTACAAGGTAAAATTATTTTTTTATATGTACCTATCACTTAATTTACAATATGGAATGTAATGTACAATACCTAAAAAATAAATAGGGTATTTGACTACTTTTAGAAAATCATATTAAATTGTCAATAATGCTATGCTGAAGCTAACAAAACGTATATTTCGGCATAATTTTCAGTATTTTTCATAAAAATCGAGAAATAAATTAAAAAAAATAAATTGCCGCGGAAACGTTCCATTTGTTTACATGACGTCACAGTTCACACACAGTTCAATGAGAATTCCAAAGCCCAAAGGTGGCGTGAACTGTGACGTCATTCGAGATTCAAGAACGTTTTCGATCTCGTGAACCTGGCCAGAATTATAGCAAATTTAATTAATGTTTTCTAATTAAATAAAGCTTTATTTTTTAGTTTTGTCGTATGGAATAATGTTTTTAGATAATAATCTTTTAGGATGACACCAGATGAACAAATTTTTAATATAGTCAAATACCCTATTCTATGGTTTCAAAATTCTCCCCTGGAAAATGCATCTTTTGCAATATTGTAAGATTGCTGTAGATGTTATGATATGATTTATTAATTATTTACTTATGCAAAGTTTTTTATAATGGTTTTTTTTTTCAGTGGCAGTAATAAGCCAGCTCTGTACAGCACAAATTCAAATGTTGAACCGGACATATCTACTTTCCATAAAGTGTTATTTAGCAATTTCTAGCCTCATGGTTCTGGTTTTACATGTATATTACAGTGCAGATTTTTTTATAAGAAAAGAACACTGTTTTTAATTCATGAAGTTAACAAATGGCCTTTAATATTATCATTGTGAAAAAAGTACCTAAGTGTTCTGTTCTGTAAGATCATAGTTCAGTTTTGCCTCAACACATGACTAATTGATATTTTTGCAATGTATGAAATGTCTTAAATTCCTTAAAATCTTTGTGTTAATTTTATTGCAACAGATATCTATACAAATCTGTTCACCTGTATTAAACTAATGATAAGTTAAGATTGAAATAAATACTTAAGTTCTTTAAAATATTTGGATTGATTTTATTTACAACCTAAAAAGATACAGGTACTTATTACTTTGAGTGAAGGTACATGTGGACATTGAGGTCCCCAGATGTTGATATGGTGCACTTAGTTACTAGAAACTTCATGTTTTCTTTGTGAAATTGAATAAAATTAAATTATTATAACTTTTCATGTAGTGACAGTACCATAATAGGTAGGAAGAAAAAATAACCAAATCGCGTCAATGTGCCTATAAGTTTTGAAGAGTTGTCTCGATTTCTCCAGGATCCTATCATCAGATCCTGATGACCTGGACACCTGGGCAGTATGCCTACCCTTTCAAATAAAAGAAGAATTTTCCAAATCGGACCGGGCGTCTTTCAGTAATCTGGGAATATACAATAAAAAGGGTATTTTACTCCTAGTGAGAAATAATCTAAAAATACCTACCTAATTATGATAGTTTTTTCAATAAGAAATCGGGAAATGTAAGTTTCAGTTCACAAAATTATAAAATGAATTTTTGACCGAGCGAAGCGAAGGTCTCTGAGTCTACTTGAGTGAATTTGCACTTGTCCGTCCGTCCATCTGTCAGAGCCATATAACTTCTGAATTACTGAACGTAATTACTTCAAATTTAAACATAATATGTAAACTGATGGCCTTCTGAATATTGCTTAAAAAGTTATAAAAATCTTTATTTGAGGGGGGCTCTCATAGAAGCGAATGCGAAGTAAAATATTTTTTATTTAACTATATAAGATTAAGGTATATCCTAGTAAATCATTTTAAAGATAATTTGGAACCGAGTCTAAATTTTTTTTTTAATTTTTCCCTTACAATTCACGAAATGGGGGGATTTCATAGTGGAGATTTAATACGCTCGCTTGAAGACGCTCTGTGGAAAATCGGCTATGTATTTTTTAGCTGAACCTATTTTTTTACTTCACTTATATCCTGTACTTGAACAACAAATACTCAAATTATATGAATATTATAAAGAAACGAAATTATTTAAATTTTAATGGGCATCAGTAATTTTCAACATAGCTTCACAATAATGTTAATAGATGGCGCTGTCACTACTATCCCATGGAAATAAGAATTACGACTATGTCTATCTATCCCAAAAAACAGTTTTGCGTCGACCCAAGGGCGGATCCAGGGGGAGGGTCATGGGGGTCATGACCTCCCCCCCCCGGGCTGAGCGTAATCGAATCATGTTTGAGAAAATTGGGATGTTAGGATTGTATTTAGGGGCTACCTACGTAAAGGACTTCTACTTAGGGGATAATTTAGGTATGGTTGGTGAAAACGGGCATAATAATAATGTCAATTTTGATCGTCATGTGTCTATTGAATGAATAAGTGATTATGGGAAACCGTTACCGCGAGGTCTCAGTTCGGGGCGAACCACTAGTTTAATTTGAATGTTCCAAAAAACTATACCTAAGTTTGATTGAGGCCTGATTTCACTACAGTTCCATAACCTTTACCGGCTACCTATGTTACAATTTAGTTGACGCTTTCTGTCAACTTTGTTATTACGAAGTTCCGAACCTCTACGGGACAACTAAAGGTGAAAATGACATTTAGTCTAGGCAATGAAGCTAGTGGACCCCAACATCAATTCCTCAGGCGACGAAACTTTACAGAATGATAAAGTATCAGTAGTTAAACGTATTTTATAAATATCCAAAAAAAAATTAGAACGGAAGTTAGGTATTTTTACCTAAACTCTTTTATGCTTAATATCTCAGTTCGGCAAAATGCTCGGTCAAAACTTTCTTCACCTGAAACATTCATGTAAAGTCTAGAAACAAAATATAAAATATCCAAAATATACTCCTAGTCGAAACCACCAAATTTTGAAAAATACGTTTTTTCAATGTAACTTGCAGCGAAAAATTGCTCTGTGAATTTTTTTCACTGGAATGTCCTTTTATAGCCGTTTTGTACCTACAACTTGAAAATCCAAACAATATACCAAGAGACTATATTTTTTTCAAAAACTACCCTTTTACTCACAGTGCAAAATTTCTCCATCCATTTTTTTTATTGATATGATTACAATTATTTTTTTTGTATCAAGTATCAAAATATCCAAAAAAATAATCAAGCGCATTAAAAACGATAAACATTTTAGAAAGAAATATTTTATATTTAATCCATCAAGGGAAGCAGGAGCGTGGTGACGTCGACGTCGATGACGAGACCCGACATATTATCTGCCTATTATATCGACATATTTTTTCTACGGTGACGCGAGCCTGCACTCGATAATCGACTGTATTTCGTTGAATTGACAGTGCAATTGTCAATCAAAAACTGTTGCCAACGACGGTGACTATGACGATCAATTATTCGTTATGATTTATGAACTATACCGAAGATGTCCCAGATGTCAGTCAGCCTATACGAGATTAGTATGGCTCTCAAACAGCTCAAGAACAACAAAGCGCCTGGTGATGACGGAATCATTGCGGAACTCCTGAAAGCGGGTGGACGTTTATAGGTTGATAAAGAAGAAATAGATATGAATATTTTTTACTTTTTAAAATTAAAAAAAAAAAATTTTGATGATATTATGTTTTAGCTCAAGCTTTACGACCATTAGAATAGAATAGAATAGAAACGTTTTTTTATTCAAATAAACTTTTACAAGTTTTTTTACAACTGTCAATGAGTCTACCACTGGTTCGGAATGCCGTTCCTGCCGAGAAGAACCAGCAAGAAACTCGGCAATTGCTCTTTTCAAAATACTTTTACAATATACTTAATAGATATTATGCTATGTATGCATTACATAGTGTAGTACCATTAGTAGTGACCTATTTATTCGAAAATTCATGTTTAAGAACACCAAAAATCTAGATCGTCAACGACATTTTTAGCGAATATTGAGACGTAAATAAGACAGATCGAAAGAGCGTTAAAAACTGAGTATGATACCATTAAAAAGTTCAAGTTTTGGCCAAAATGTCCTTTACGCCCTTTGTAATCCGAGGTCCGTGTGTAATCCGATACATCGATTCTGGATATTTCAAATTTTGTAAGCGACAAACCCCTAATTTTCAGGAGGACCAAACAACTCATTTTTATGGTTCCGTACTTCGTACTAAAAACGGAACCCTTCTAGAATCACTTCGTTGTCCGTCTGTCTGTCCGTCTGTCAATACCCTTTTTCTCAGGAACACATGGAGGGTATCAAGTTGAAAATAGTATCAAATACTCAGGTCTGCAATCCCTTGTAGCTGTGACAGAGTCTAAGTCGACGCAATCAAAAGATACGGCCTTTTATGGTCCATCTATGCCGCATATTTTAACACTCGCAAGACCTAGAGGGTACTTCCTGTTGACCTAGAATCATGAAATTTGGCATGAAGCAATGTCATGTAGCACAAGTAAAGGAAAAAATCCGAAAATCGTAAATTTAAACCTTAAATCACGCGGACGAAGTCGCGGGCATCATCTTGTATAGTATAACAAAGAAATATGAATAATCAATTTAATATAATAATATCGAAAAATTTTGGAATAAAATAAAAAAAATTGGTTGTCTGTAAAGTCGGTTTACGGACCATAGTTTTCCGTGATAACGTCATAAAGAAACATCGATGAATAAATGTGTCACAAGCCAACGCTTGGGCCGATCATGCCTCTCTATTGCTTGTTCCGCGCTCTCGCTTTCACCGTCAGGCTCAGGTGGAACGTGACACTTTGTCGTGCGTGCAGCTGGTGTTCATTGATTTATAAGACGTTATCACGTCAAAAGAATCTTACACCTTAAGCCTAATAGTATAATAGAAGTAATTTTGTCGTAACTGCCTGAATAGTCTTGCTCACTCAGCTATTAATTAATATATATAAAGCTGTTCGTGCTGATTCACTGATTGACTGATTGACTCACTCACTGATTGATCACCTCTCCTGTAAAATTTTGTATGAAAAATTTTTTTTTCACCGATGGTTTCGTATAGACGACAAAAATTCATTCAGAGACGGGTGAAGAGCACTACCAGGGTATCGAAGATAGGTGGGGTGTGCTCGAACAAATGTCACTCGAAACCTCATCCAATTCGCAGTGAGCTGAAAATAAATTCAAAATGGCGGAAAAAAGATGGCCGCCATACAAATTTCGTCGGTGTCTATTTCGGGGAGTATAAAAGATGGAAGAGTGGTTTCTTGGCAAAAGAAGATCAGGACCCATCCCAAAAGGTCTATTTGATGAATAGAAAAAAATCCAAGATGGCGGAATTTTTTTTTTCTTCATACAAAATATATGGCGAATATTGAAGGGACTAGAAGCTGAGAACTATGCAACACTTTGATACGGTTCCTTTTCAAAATTTGTTTTTATAGAAGAATTCTCATTCTGACAAATGATGAGATATGCTGATCGAGGATTTGGAAGGTGGGTGAGGAGCACGGCCAGGGTATTGAAGATAGGTGGGGTGTGCTCGAACAAATGTCACTCGAAACCTCATCCAATTCGCAGTGAGCTGAAAAAAAATTCTAAATGGCGGAAAAAAGATGGCCGCCATACAAATTTCGTCGGTGTCTATTTCGGGGAGTATAAAAGATGGAAGAGTGGTTTCTTGGCAAAAGATGATCAGGACTCAAAGGTCTATTTAGTGAATAGAAAAAAAATCCAAGATGGCGGAATTTTTTTTTCTTCATACAAAATATATGGCGAATATTGAAGGGACTAGAAGCTGAGAACTATGCAACACTTTGATACGGTTCCTTTTCAAAATTTGTTTTTATAGAAGTATTCTCATTCTGACAAATGATGAGATATGCTGATCGAGGATTTGGAAGGTGGGTGAGGAGCACGGCCAGGGTATTGAAGATATGTGGGAGGTGCTCAAACAAAAAATACTCGAAACCTCATCCAATTGGCAGTGAGCTGAAAAAAAATTCAAAATGGCGAATTTAAGATGGCGGCCACACCAATTTCATCGGCATCTATCTCGGAGTGTATAAAAGATGGAAGTGGTTTGCTGATAGAAAATGATCAGGACGTGAAAGTCTACTTGATGAGTAGAAAAACCGCGGTCCGCTTGCGGGCCGCGCACCCACGCGCTCTACTAGTTCATGATATAAAGCTTATAAAATTATCAGATTAATGACGTGAGTCGCTTGTCAAAATTGGTTCGATGACAATAAATAGAAAATAGTAGTACTCTTAAATAGAAGACAACTCATTGCTTGATAATTTTAGAGTTTTTTTAGAACATTTGAAGTATAAAACCGTATTGATATTGTTCTATATTTGCATTAAACTTTTCAGATCATTGCATTTTGCTACAGATATTTCAGGTTCCAATTCAATTCTTACATTTTTAGAAGATTTTTGGTGCATTTGAAATGTTGGACTCTTCTTCCATTGATTTTTAACAATCATTAATTTTCATTGAAACACTTCTTTTATGCATTTTTTCTAAATTGACTTAGTTTATTAACAAAGAGCTTTTGCTATTTGTAAATAAACTAAGCTAACGCCTTTTGCTGTTTGTGTCGTTTAGGCTAAGGTCGATTCTTAAATATTTAAAACTTATTATTTCAAGACATTACCAAATATGTTAAAAACAATATACTTTGTAATGTCTTTGGATGTTATCTAGCACATTCGATTGGAATCAGACCATTGCATAGACAGGGTCGTCTTAACCACACTGGACGCCGGGGTGCGAAAATCCGCCTGCGCCCCCCTTGCCAACAAAAAAAAATTAATTAATTTTCCATTTTTGTATTTCATTTACTCTAAAATAAAGTTAGATACTTTATAATTGACTTCAAAAAAAGGAAGTTTATATCGGCGCGCAATCGGCTCATATTTTTTTCCATGCAGGTATGTACACCAATTTCTTCGAGATTTCAGACCGTATCGCATTTTTTTTTATTTGAAAGAGAATGTTTGCTATTAACTATGAAGATTTAGAAAATATCGATTGTGTATTAATAATGTAAGTAATAGGTATCAAGCATAGACTACATCGTTAAGCTCGAGGCCCCAACTCCTCAATTCTGATGCTGCAGGGTGCTGCACTCTTAAGCTGTGAGAATTTAGGAATTTTTGATTGTGAATTCATATTGTAAAGACCAATTACCTTTAGTTAGATTACACCACGAACTCCAGATTCTATCACCTGACCTGAAAATCAGACCTGATGCTGCAGAATATTGCACTCCTAGGCCACTAAAAATAATAACGATTTTCAAAAAACTAACTTCAAACGCCTCTATAAATTACATATAATATAATCTTTGTTTCTACACGTATGTTGAAGTCGGATGGGCCTATAAGAAACGTCGAAACAAACAGAGGCGCAACGCACACCAGATTTACACATTTGCCGCCAGTAGGCTATTCAAATTTTGCCGCCCCTACAAATCTCTACAATATTGTGTCAGTTCCTAGATTATTTTAACGACCCAATGATTTAATTAAGGCTAGCTGAGTCTGGTGGGCCGAAGCCCAGCAGCATCAGGATTGAGGAGTTGGTACCTTGAGCTCAATGATATGGGCCAGTGATTAACGGCCGTAATACGCAGCTATGTATTCCATACTTGATACCTAAAATATCAATCTGTAATGGAAATTTTCGCGAGCGAAGCGATCGTGAAAATATTTACTAAGTCAGAATCTAAAATTTGATCTATACGATCTAAAATTTTACTTTTTTTATTACTTACTATACAAATATTACAACTCGTATCTCCAGTCCTTATTTATAAGAGATATCAAAATTTAAAATATACAGGTCGATAGAGATAAAAATTTCGAGTTCAATGGTGAATCAAGTGTACTTACGACAAAATGTCCCTTACGACATTTGAAATTTCCAGCGTCGATATCAGTTGCATAAACTGTCTAGCATTTTGCTTTAAACAGTTTGCAAATTTCTGGCGTGCCAAATACGTACTTAAACGAAATATATTTAATACATTTCCTCCTTTATTTCCTCAAATCCAAGTAAAAAAAAATTGAATTTTAAGCTATTGCATAGCTTTTATCGCGGGCTTTGAACTAGGACAAACAGTTTGAGGGCGGCGACCGAATCAAGAAATTCCGTAACGAAAAAAAACCTAACACCGTCGTTCAGTAAGCGTTCAACATTTTAGAGGTTCACAAGTAGCTCTGTTCGGCGCAGTGGGCGAGCGGCCGCTTTCTTTACCGTATGGTGTATGATGTCGCAGGTTCGAATCTCACTCGCGAAGAAGTGACAGTGCGCTTTTCTTGTTTGTTTGTTTTTTAATTATTTTTTTGCATAATTTTTATTATGCAAAAAAAAATATTGCATAAATATTATAATTGCATAAGTTGATAAAAAATGCTATGCAATAGCTTTACTGCGGCAGTCCCCGAGTGCCACTTAATTTTTTATTTTAATTTACTTACCTAGACATAAGCTTACAAAAAAAATAATTTATGAGCCCTTATTTAAGCTCATTTATCTTGTACAAATAAATTAATGTTCAGTTACACGTTTATGTTCAATATTTAGCATTGTAGAAGGCATGTAGTAACATGTATATTATTTTGTGAAGTCGCTTCGCTCGCGCACGCTAAACTATACCCAATGTTTCAAGAATTAAGGTGCATTATCGCGAAAACGCAGTTTAGATTTCAAAAAATCTGTTTCAATATCAATGTTCTTCGTGATATTTTTTTTTGGATATTTAGGATAAGAGTGTAAATGTGACTACCTACTATGATAAAAAAAAGAAATTGGATTGAGAAATTTTTCATACCGAGTTATTAACAATTTTCAGTTGAAGTAAGATAAATAGATTTTGATATGGATTTTTTTTTGGATTTTCTTACACGTTATGCTAAATTACATTTTAAGAACATTTAAAAATGAAAAATTGACTGAGCAATTTTGTGGTCGAAATTACGGACAAAAAAGGAAACCTCTTTAAAAAGTGACAGTTCCGTTTGAAAAAAGTTTTGGATTTTTATCAAGTACCTCTTATTAAGGCTAATAATTAGTTTGGTAAAAAAAAGTTGGACGGAGAAATTATTTATTTCAAAATATTGAGCTATTTGTACTTTTAGGTATAAATACCTAACTTCCGCATGGATTTTTTTTTGGATATTTTTGTGTAAATTTTGGGTCATCCCATACTACAACCCCGCCAAATTTCATCGACTGAGGATTTGATGTGGGGGTCTCCATACAACAGACCGCCCCATTGCCTAGGCTAATTGGGATGTTAGGATTGTATTTAGGGGCTACCTACGTAAAGAGAGTTCTACAGAGGGGATGATTTAGGTATGGCTGGTGAAAACGGGCATAATAATAATGTCAATTTTGATCGTCATGTATATATTGAATGAATAAGTAAATATGGGAAACCGTTACCGCGAGGTCTCAGTTTTCAGAATTGGCTCTGGTCTGGTCTGGTGCAAGGCTTTCGTTGGCCGTGGCTAGTTACCACCCTACCGTCAAAGACGTGCCGCCAAGCGATTTAGCGTTCCGGCACGATGGCGTGTAGAAACCGATTAATGGTATGGGTTGAATTTTCACTGCCATACCCTTCCAAGTTAGTCCGCTAACATCTTAGACTGCATCGTCACTGACCATCAGGTCACCTGATGGTCAGTGACGATGCAGTCTAAGATGTTACCTGATTCAGGTGAGATCGCAGTCAAGGACTATCTTGTCATCGAATAAAAAAAAACCTTCAGTAACGTAAAACTTCAAATGCATCCAGATATATCTCTGAAATTCATCGGTGCAATTTAATGTAACTTGGTCATTCTGTCTAATTTTACCCATATTTTATTTCAGATCAGCAATTTTAAACATTTAAAAAATTCTCTCATTTTCTTCGCACGACATCAGAGAAGTACCCAGTGAATAGGCTTGACGTACGTCAGTACGTCATAATTACTGTTAGTCTCTAGCACTCGATGGTAAAAATAACACAACGAAATACTGGAACTAACTATAGTTTATTGTTTTTAAAGGATTCTCACAATTCACTGACGTTGGTTAATTACTCAAATCGCTTTAAAATTACGCGACTCGCGATGACCTCCAAAAGGTCTTTCGGCAACTAGGATTCAAGACCTTAGTTTCCTTGCTGTATCAGACCGGCGCCCGCAGAATACAGGTCCGTAGCTGATGACAGCAATTGGGCTAATTCCAGAACGACTGCGAAGAGTTTGAATTAATTAGCCGTTTTATAGGCATATATTGCTGACTAACATTTTATTATTTATGTAAATCGACAATAATCATGGCTCAGCAATACATAGCTTCGAACTAGAGATGCAACAGTACTCTGTACTAACCTATTCACTGTCGTTTTTTATCGTGCATCGTGCATGACCTTGACGGGACGTACAGCAAGATGGACAATGAATAAGGCGCTTTAAACAGAGAAGGATACTTGTACTCATTCTACGCTATTTTTTTTTAAACGGATCCATAGACAAAAATTCAAATAAACGAATCACAAACAAATCATTCACACTATTGTTGTTCATTCGATCTTTTTTCCGGGACGCCATTATATATCAATGTGTGCATTGTCGTGTTTCCGGTCGGCCATAGTGAATAAATTGTGGAACTGTGGAATAAATTTTCTCGTTGCGGTCGGCCATTAATTTAATATTCACTATACCACATTATACCTACGTGCGTGTTGCGGCGAAGGGTTTTTAATAATTTCTATTTCATTTTCCAAACTCATGATTGGTGAATTCTATATTATAATAATACAGAAAAGTTGGAATTAGGGTTTAAAAGTCGCAATGGGTGACCGTAAGTATTGTGTTGGTATTCTATTATGTTCGTACGTACTAAAAAATGTAAGTACTTATTAAATATAATTTTTAGCTTACGCATCTGGCGATTATAGCGGCGGTGGAGGATATCCTACTCAATATTCTATGCCACCGCCTTCTCTCAATGCTGGTGATAGCAGTTACACCCCCACGCAACAGCAAGGAGGTTATAATCAAAGTGGCTATTCTGGTCAAAATTCCGGAGCTGCTTGGAGCCAACCAAGTTCCGGAAGTAAGTAAATTCCCTTATTTAGCAAAAAATATCATGGACTTGAAATCGAGGCGGCTGTAATTATGGCTTATAAATGGTAATTTATCAACCTACCTACTCCGCGTCGGCAGATTTCCGGATAATGGTTGCCTTGTGACGCGCCTATATTGAAAAGTAAGAGTTTCTCAAGACCCCTTTAGTCTTCTATGTGTATTTTAAACAGCAACAATTTGATTGTTCTCATGATTTTTTCTTGGTGCTATATGCTTGGACCCAAATCTGTCAACTAAATTGACAGATTGAAATGTATTCCCATTCTTTTCCATAAATAGAATGGAATAAACAGGCAGAGTACAGCCAAATTAGCACCCATATCAGAAAGCTTCCACATGAGCAACGACTTGCTACGCTTGCTCACAAGGAGGAGGGGTGGAGGTGTCCCCTACCTCCAAACACCACTCCCATGAAAAGGTTACACTGTTGAGAAAAATTAAAAAGGAAATCCCATGGACCTAACCTTTAAATTATAACATTCATTGACTCAGGCAGGAAGAGGGGGGGGGGGGGAGGTGTCTTCTATCACAACCACAACTAAGGATTTCTGGGTGCTCAAGTATTTCTGGGCGGCAAAAAAAAATAACCACAAAGGCTGTGGCGGGAGTTGTGCTTTGTTCAAGTTACAAATACATGGGCTACGCCAGAAGACTCGCTCCGTTGCCTCCTTCGCGAGCTTCTGGCTTCCTGCTTCATAAAAACACTAGGGTTTGGGCAGACAAGACTATGTGGAGTCTGGGTTGGCCAATTCGGTTCTGTCACACAGCACACTATTCGACCTATATCATGTCATTGCTTTCTTGCCATAAGTACATATTTTTTTCAGAAATAAAGCAATAGTATAATATAATAATAATTTCTTTATATTTTGTAAACATAATTTACAACTTTAATTATTTCCTCAAAAGGATCTTTTTTATTATTTCTCTTCACCATAAATATTCATAAATCAAATCTGTATGATTTGTTTGTTGACAGAGTATAGTAGAAACAATAATGCGACACTAGTCTGACAAGATCTTACGTCCTTGTCGCACTTAAACAAAATTATGTATGCTATCCAGCTCTCAGTAATATTGCATTTGTTTTACGATGTTTTACCCATTTATAGGTTATAATGGTATTTTTTTTTCTCGAAAAAGTGCATTACCTTTTAATGTGACTGGTATTGTTATAATCGGGGACCAAACCTCTCCCAAATACAACACCTTTCTCCCCCAAACTCCTGCCGCACAACTCTAAATCCAACCCCTCACAACTCTAAAAAGCAGGCGAGAAAGAGGGGATCTCATTGAGACATGCTAAATCTTGAACAAGTTCTACAACACCCCTGATTTCGAGAATTTTGTTTTTGAGAAAGCAAGCCTGGGGCTAAGAGGACATTATATAAAACTATAGCATCAACTGGCATCGTCCAATCCAAGTGTAGCAGCAAAATTTTATTTTGCTGCTACACTTGGATCCTTCTGCTGGTGAAAGGGTTAAACACTTCCTAACGGAGCACCACTCTGTATACTCACAGATGGAATAAGTTGCCCAAAGAAATAGTGACGTTAAACTCATTTAGTGAATTTAAAAACAGATTAGGCTGCCATAATATTGGAAACTCCAAGCACAGCAATTGATATAGGCACATCAGCAACAGCTGTGTAGCCTATTATAAATAATAATATGTAACTTTTTGTTTGTTTAAAGGTACTGGTGGAGGAAGCTATGGTGGATCTCAACCACAAGAAAGCAGTTATGGTCAAAATCAAAACTATGGATCCAACTATGGTAGTGGGGGAGGATATGATCGGAACAGTGGTAACAACTACAATGCGAGTGCCAATGACCGTGGCAGTGGCAGTTATGGCAACAGTGACCGTGGCAGCAGCTATGGCAGTAATGACAGAGGTGGTGGCGGCGGTGGCGGCGGCGGCGGCGGCGGTGGTGGTAGTGGCTATGGAAGTGATCGCAGTGGCAGCTCCTTTGGTGGAGACAGAGGAGGCAGTGGAGGCTATGGAGGGTCGGGCGGCGGCGGCGACCGAGGATATCGAGGAGGAGGTGACCGCCCCGGCTACAATAGAGATGGGGGAAATAGAGATGGTGGATATGGGTAAGCATCTTTTTATACTACTTTTGTATTATATTCAAAATCAATAATGTTGCATCGTGAGATTTGTTTAAAGTTCGGCCGTTCAGAGAATGCGTTCCTGACACCTGTCAGTTAGTCACGACAACTGTCACAAAATTATAACATTAATTGATTATTGATATAATAATGTTGTTTTAATGCTCATCAATTGTTAAAACGGTAAACAACCAGCAATAATATTTTTATCGTAACTGCAACGCCATTACAAAGTTACGTCGTCAGTTCAATCGTGACGTGTCAGGAACGCATTCTCTGAACGGCCGTAGTATAGGTTGGGTTTCTGAAAATAGGTTTTTGGTTGTGAGAACTTATTGTTCACAGATAATTTTTACAACTGAATATGCTATCTATAGTGAGACTTGAATAGATGCAGTAAACTGACATTTTGTGGGCTGCCACTTTTTCACGAAAAAAAGATGTGGGAAAATGAATCATTTGAATCACTTACTTATCAGTATAATATCTATAAATGCGTAAATCACTTACTTATCAGTATAATATCTTATAAATGCGTAAATGTTTGTTTGTCCTTCAATAACAACACAACCTAATGCAGACTTTTTTTGTTAAGAGATTACAAGTCTCAATCAAAAATTTAAAACACCCTTGACATGTGAATCTAAGGCTGGACTATGTACGATATACCTGATATCCTGTTACACAGTTTTCTGCTCCAATTATCAGATCCTCCTAACTCCTAATTAAAGTGATAAGGCTGCCTTTGTGTACTTTCTTATTTCTTTGTTTTAGTTTAATTGTAAACATTATATAATTAATAAGTGTAGCAATAAAGAATTTATCTATCTATCCCCTAACACCTACTCATTGAGACCATTCTAACGAGCCCAAACACACAATATATATGATTATATGCTGTAAGTTGAGAGCTCAAGGTTACCATGCCTGCCATGCCATGCATGGGGTTAAAATATATCCCCAGCATGCGATGTGCTCAGCTGAGTATTCCAATAAATGAGGTTCTTAACTCCAGTATCTTTTTACATTTAGTAGATAATATCATTATTATCATGATAATGAGTTGGTACCTACTTTGACTGAACTTTGAGATTAGGTAGGCAACATTATTTTACAGAATGATATTTTGAAACATCAGTTTACTGCATCTAATTAAGTCAGTATAGTACATCAAAGCTTAAATCCATAAACTACAAAATTATTTGAAGCTGGTAAAGTTATAATTACATTAAGGGCCTATTTCGTAGTCCTTGAATAACATAATTGAGGTATATTAGCAGTTTTTATATTAAGAATCTGTCAAGATGACAAAAAAATTTTGTACTTGGCAATTGAGAAATAGGAATAGTTTGAGTTGATCATGAAAACAAGACTATTTATAATATTTTTGGTTGCCTTTGTGAAGTAAGTCTGAAAAACCTTATGAACTGGTAATAAAACATTATATTGATTGTCTCTATTAAGGAAAATGTGACTAAGAAATGACTAGATATTTCTCAATAATAGGAGTTTGGTAAAGGGAATTTACAATCACACAAACTAGGTTTGGTTCTAACTTGGCTACTGGGTTGAAATATCCACAACAAAATAATTATTTTGTGGTATGACGTATGTTGACATGTACCTATTTAATGTACATTATTATGTTGTTAAATTGAATAAAAAGTCTTAGGCAACACTGGTGTTGTTGGCAAGGGAATGTAATTTTTTTTAAATTTAAGGCGTAAGTGGACTAAAACTGCTTTTTGTACTCTGCTTGTGCGTAAGTGTTTATAGGCAAACCAGAATCACGTGGGAATCCATGAAAAATGCACATATGATTCAGCAGCATAGGTGTCTTACTCAAGCTTAGTATATTTTATGTAGAAGGACTTAAAATTTTAGCCACTGGAAAAAATACAGTGTCTTACCATTCTTTTCCACATTTTGTGCTTCATAAGATTGCTTTTTCCATAAGAGAGTTTAAGATGCATGATATAATATATCGTATATAGATAATAAACTTCTAAATTTTTAGGGGGTTTCATTAATCAAACAATCTGTAGTTTCATCTCGCCTATAAGTCATACGTATTTTGTTAGGGCTGTACACCTGAAATTTCAAATTTTATAGAAACTAGTAACTTGTTTTACATATTATAGACGCAAAATAAATTTATATTGCTACTTTCTTCAATTCCTTGTTTATTTATCATGTAAGCTTGTACCTTACATTTATCATAAATAAAATAAAACTATAAAATTAAACTATGTAGGTATACTACAATTGCCTTAGGGTTAGCTGTTGAGCCAATTTGATATCTCCAATACAAATGTGAAAAACTGAGGGATCTGAATACAACATGAAGTCTACAAATTGAAGAAAAACTGTGTATGAAAACCCAAAATCGAGCTTACAGGAGACTATTAAGGGTTTTTCAAAGATGTCAACTGTTGATTTATAGTTAGATTTATCTATAGCATTTTACTTACTAACTAAAAGAATTTATTTATTGTTGATAAACCTAAAGAAGTTAAATTCAACTGAATAGGTTTTTGAATGAATTTTTTTTTAATGATTAAAAATATAATTTTAAGTAGGAACGCAGTGTTCCTGCTTAAAAAGGACTATGCAAAAAATTGTATGGGTACTGTCCCCACCCCCCAACAGACGTGCCACTATTTTTATTAATATTATTGTGACATCTCATAAAAAGTTTGATAACCATTTTCAATCCAAAAAGATTAGGTTTTTTAAAATACAAAAGAATGTACGCACGCTGAAGTACGCGCACGCATGCATAGGCGACGCAAAGGGCGGGAGGTGGTCAGAGGGAGGCCGGGCAGCGCGCGGCGCGGTTTTTTTCTCTGCGTCAGAGACGCATCTGCGTCTTACTAATAGCTTTTTTATAAGTTGGTTAATGCTGCTGTATGTTCGTTTTATAATTGTAAAGTACTAAATTGGTATCCAAAACTATTCAAAGGTATTCACTGAAAAATATTTAAATAAATAAGTCTAACTCAATTTTCATGAAAACCCCAATCCGGACGGATGTCGTCATAGTATAAAATCAGGCTGCCATGATGTATTAAATGATGTACATTTGAAATCTTTTGGTAGGTGAGAACGATTTTTTGCATGGTCATTTCACAACTAAATTTCATTAAAATCGGGCATATTTCGAGAGTTCCTGTTCTGCAATTTTTTTTATTTCCATAATATTGAAATATAACTTTTATACCTACTTAACAATTGCATTCAAAATTATTGTGATATAATTTTCCTGAAACAGTGTTTACACACAAATATAATAAAGTAGTCAGACAATTTACATGATACATAAATATGTTAAAAGTTTAGTAAAGTTAAAATTGGAACACTTTTTCAGGATTGTGTGCATGTAAAGAATAACGTGTATATATAAAAATGTTCTTGACGCCAAATATTGTTCTAAGATTTTCAAGGTATCAAGGTAAAACATTTCACAAAAGAAAAGGATTCGTCACGGAAATGGTCTAAAAGTGATGTTAGTTTCGATCAGCGTGCTTCGTACTAAGAGCCCCCAGCCTGCCCGGTGTGAACTAAATGGTGTTTTTATTGTTTTAGTGGCGGCGGCAGGGGGGGTGGTTTTAATAAAGGTAAAGCTCCTCGCTATGAGCGACTGGTGCTGTTGTCATATTTTTAATTTGTAATTATTTAAGGGCTGCCAAACAACAATGTTAAGGGTCTTTAGTGGCATCACTTCTTGGCTGTTGACAAATTTTCTTCAATTAGTCATTATGTATAGGTGGTTTTTAGAATATGTAGTAAAGATGAGTAAATTGAATCTTTTATGTGCAGTTAAAGACAGTGTGATAAAAAATCTGGTAACAGTGCGAAGTTTTAACTATAATAGGAAACATTCATTTATTGTGATTGTGGTATGATGTATGTTCTTTATAATCGTTTATTAATTTTCACGAACTGAATCAGCACATGTATACAACAATATTTAGCGACGCGTGAGTGAAGACCAGAACAATTTTAGGTATTCCGAGTGTTAAGGCAGTATTCACAGACGTCCACAATAATCTGACTGCTGTATAAAGACTACGCCTACCACGAGATATTCACGTCAGCTTTATAATCTCTGATATGGATGTTGGTGTAACGACAAACCGTGTGTCACTGTGATCGGAGAGCTAACTTCTGAAGAATTTCTATGCGTTTTCAGAGGTTTTTATCTGGGGATTAAATTCGCGAATTTGGTACCATATAATCCGGTTCATCGGTTAATGTCAAAGGACAGGCTAATGACATTCAGGATAATGTTACTTGGTAGAAACTTCAGTCTGACGTTAAGGTATCAAGACAATATTGTTGTGTAATTACCACACCAATACATTGCAAGCAGTTACTTTCAATTGTGTCATTAACTTGAATTGTGTATTTTTAATGTATAAGTGTAATATGGAGGTTAATCATGTAGCTGTATAAGTTACGAACATGAATTAGGTATGGGTTTAAAATGTTAAAGGTTTGGTATTTGAATTTGGTAATAGTAATTGTCAGCAGTCTGGCCAAGTGTATATTTCATTTCAAACCGCCAACAGTGTCTTCAACATGTATATAGTGGGTATATGGCATTGAGTGTCCAGATTGTTTAATTTATTTTGGCAGCCCTGTGCTTTACAGAATGATCACTGAACATAATGTGTATTTCAAATCGAGATGATATTGATTTTGTCGTTAAAAAAAATGAAATCAGTAATGTTTTCATTGTGTGCTCAAATAAGTTAGGTATATCGACCGAAGTTGCATGATCAGCTATAGTTCCTAATGGTAAAAGTTTTGGGTAATTACGTCATGCGGGAGTAAAATAGCATTATAGTTTGTTCACGGAGGCGCCAATATAGGTGTGCTCTGTCTTGCACAAATTGTATGAATAAGAAAAGGACGCACTATCATCGTGATTGGAGTTCAGTGAGTGAGAATACTTTGGAAAATGTAAGGTTGTGTTTACACTGTTCTAAAAAAAATCCTTGAAGATTACCTACTAGCCTTTGTGGTCGTGCCTTCTCCAGGATAACATGAAGTAAAATTAATTATATAATTTAAGTGGTACCGCCCCGCCATGTCACGAGGTAAACAGGAAAACAGGCCAATGATCAAGCCGGGTTAACGTAAAATCAAAATCTGACATCCTGAATAACGCACAGAGAAAGACATTGACATCGCTGCAACCTGAACATGCCCTATGTCCGTTATCAGCGACCAATGAGGTGCAATCCCTTATTTTCATAAAGGGTGTGTTCCGATATTACACTGAGAGCGCTGCTCAGTGCTCTCACTGGTGAAAACTTCGTTCCGTTATGGACTCCCAGTACACTACCGCAATACCCTAGGAAAATATATGACGTCATAACTCGTCGCCATTTTTGTACTGTGAGCACTGGCGCTTTCGAGGTAAGGTGCTCTCTGTACTTGATCACGTGATCAAAAAACAGCGCCTAGATTTGAAGTAATGGGGATGACAGTATACTGGACTGCGTTCCGTTTAAAACAGTAGCCAGTATAGCAAACTAAAAAGGAACGGCTTCACAGTATACTGGATTGATGTCACACCTTACAGTGGTCACAATGTATATCGGAACACACCCAGAGGCTGGTCTCCGTGAACAAACTAGATTTAAGAAGAATAAATAATAATAGTTATAAAGGGTTGTAAGCTATAATGGTTTATAATATCTATACCTAGTAATTTTTGCAGTCATGGGTAATTTTAATAGGTAATTTTTAAGGCAAAATGTAGTATTACTGTGTAGCTACTGATTGATGGTGTTTGTAGGGGGCGGTGGCTACGGCGGCGACCGGGGCGGAGGAGGTGGGGGTGACATGGTAACCCAGGAGGATACAGTCTTTATTCAAGGCATGAACCCATCTACGACGGAAGATGAATTATGCCAACATTTCGGTGCCATTGGCATAATTAAGGTAAATATCCTATCCTACTTCCTACTAATATAATAAATGCGAAAGTTAGTGAGGATGGATGTATGGATGCATGTTTGTTACTCTGATGCCTCAAAAAATGAACCAATTTGGAATGGAGATAGCTCATACCCAGGATTAGCACATAGGCTACATTTTATCCCGGAATGTTAGAGTTCCCGTGGGAATTAAAAAACCTTAATCCACGCGCACGATTGACTGCCGCTTTTAATTTTGTGAGCGATTTTTAATGTATGCCCACCAATTATTGCACTATTCGGAGGCTAATTTGCATCCTTCAATTAATTAAAAAGTGAAAGCTCTTCAGTCAGCTTCAAAATAATAACAATTGTACTAATAGGACTACACTAGCGGCACGCTATGATGGCCGGTTTGACGTTTGTCCGCTCATGAAGTTCCGTATTAATTGATAACGTCTTTGAAGGAAATAATTGTATTACTTTATTGACGATAGTGATGTGCAGAGATTCATAAATTTTATCGAATGTAGTTTTAGGTTTAGGACTCAAAATTTATTTATTAAATTGATTTCTAAAATGTATACAAGTGTAGAAAAATCAGTTTGCACCATTTAAGGGGTGAATGTACTTGTGAATATGAACAATTTTCACTATGTGGACAAACCTCTGAAATCGCAAAAAAATATCAGCTGTTTCATACAAAAGGTAAAATTTTTATTTTTATATGATATATACCACAACTCGGCATTTGGTTTTCTAAATTGAAAATTTTTAAAAATGGAATCTAATACGATCGTCACATAGGATCGCTGGCTAGCACAACTACTACCTCCGGCAAACTCGCGTCAATGCTCAATGCAAAACAAAGCAGTTTCGAATTGACGTTGCTTCGAAAAGTATAAACTGTCAGTGCAATGCGATTGTGATATAGTTTTGACCTGGCTTTGGATTTCAAATATTGATACTGCATTACTGTTGACCCTTGCTCGTTAATTTGGACTCTGTTCAAGCCCTTTGTTGTGGATTTCGTCGATATGACCGAACGTACGCAGAGAACTGTTCTAAATAGTCAGACACGTGAGTTCGTAATACGCCTTCGTAACTATTTCGATCGTGAAGCTCAAAATGGAGGGCCAATTTTACCTATAACGTCAGTGGTTGAACGCGTAGCTGATGCGCTTAATATTGGACAACGAACTGTTAGACGGATAACTAAAAAAAAATATGGCGAGACTGGCACAGAAGAAAATAAACTTCACACACCAAAAAAGAGAAAACGAGCAAAACCAGTCGTAGGCATCGATAGCTTTGATGCCGATGCTATCCGAAGACATGTTTACGGCTACTATTTACAGAAGGAGTATCCAACAAGAAAAAAGTTGGTGCATTCACTGAAGGAAGCTGGATTATTCTTCGGTGGGGAAAGTTCTTTAACGAAGATTTTGAAGACCATTGGATTTCGATACAAAAAATGTAACAAACGCAAAATATTGATGGAAAGATTTGATATAGCGATGGCAAGGTATACTTTTTTACGGCAAGTGAAAGAAATCAAAAATTGGCAAAATGTTGTGTTCTTGGATGAAACATGGCTTAATGCTAACCATACTGTAGGCCGTTCTTGGAACGATGACACAGCAGCATCTACTTCCAAAGTTCCTGTAGGAAAAGGATCGCGACTTATAATTTGTCACGCCGGAACCATCAACGGGTTTGTCGAAGGTTCTCTCATGGCTTTTGCGTCAAAAACCACTGGAGACTATCATGAAGACATGAATGGAGAAAAGTTTACTGAATGGTTTACCTCAATGTTGTGTAGCCTCCCTGAACCATCTATTATAATTATGGACAACGCCCCATACCACTCGATGCAAATTGACAAGCCACCTGCCCAATCCCAAAAGAAAGCTGATATCGTCGCATGGCTTCGTAAAAATGGCGTAGATGCAAACATGAATATGTTAAAAGCGGAATTAGTACGTCTTTTAAAAGAAAACAAACCAACCAAGATCCGATACGTCATTGACGAAATAGCATTAGAACATGGGCACAGAGTTATACGGTTACCGCCTTACCATTGTGAGTATAATGCGATTGAGTTGGTGTGGGCTCAAATTAAGGGATATGCTGCAAGACACAATACAGAACCCCCATTTACCACAAAAAAAATGCTAAAATTATTAGAAGAAGCTTGTGAACATGTGACTAAAGGAGACTGGGAAAAGGTTGTGAATAGAACTGTTAAATTAATAAGGGAAGATTATGAAAGAGATGTGAAAATAGATAATATTATAGAAAACGAACATATAATTATTAATGTAGGTGATGATAGCAGTGACGACAGTGAAAATAGTAGTATGGACGAATCTGATTAATTATGGCCTTTTGTGGCACCTTTTTTGGTATCTTTTGTATTCATATGTTTCTTGTGTGCATATAAAGTATGTATATTCATTTTCATTCAAATATTCAGTTCGTTCAAATAAATTAAATAAACATATACATTTTTGTTTTATTAAACCTATTTAATCAGGTACAAAAACAAAACTTAATTGTTTTTTGTTCGAGAATAAATTGACATTCCACATCACTATTGTAATGTGTCAAACCGGCCATCATAGCGTGCCGCTAGTTTAGGAGCAATGTTGCAACAAATTTTTTTTAAATCTACCTACAAACTGCAAAGTATGTATATTATTTTGTTGTTTGACCATAGTCCATGTAAATAGCATAGACAAACAAAAATTACTTCGACTTTTTGTGCGATTTAAATAATGAAATTAAAAGTCCCGCACATTTTTTTCTATGCAGACCGATAAGAAAACTCAACGACCTAAAGTGTGGATGTATAAGGACAAAGCTACCGGCCAACCTAAAGGTGAAGCCACAGTCACCTACGAGGACGCTAACGCCGCTTCTTCCGCTATACAATGGTTCGACGGTAAAGACTTCAACGGCGCCACTATCAAAGTTTCGCTCGCTCAAAGACAGAATACTTGGGCAGGCGGTAAAGGCGGCGGCGGCGGCGGCGGCGGTGGAGGTAAAGATGAAATACCCTCAGTATTTTAATTCTTTTTTAAATTATAATGATATATCAAGACCTTCATTTCTGAGTGTTATGGTTTCCGAATTCTGAGTCTGAATCCAGTGATTGTTAAAAGTCGATTTTACGGCCATTTCCATTCATATCAATAGGTGGTGGCGGAGGAGGCGGCTTCCGCGGCGGGCGCGGCGGCGGCGGCGGGCGCGGGGGCGGCGGAGGAGACCGCGGCGGCGGGGGCGGCGGCGGCGGCGGGAACGGTCCGACCTTCAACCGTGCCGGCGATTGGACTTGCACGAACCCTAGCTGTGGAAATACCAATTTCTCCTGGCGAAAGGCCTGCAATAGATGCAACGAAGAGAAGCCAGGTGGCGGTGGCGATGATGGTCCGCAGCATGGCGGTCGCGGTGGAGGTGGACGCGGAGGTGGTCGCGGGGGAGGGCGCGGCGGTGGCGGCGGCGGCGGGGGGCGTGGCGGCGGCGGCGGCGGCGGCTGGGGAGGCCGCCAAGACCGCAGCGGAGACCGCAGTGGAGACCGCAGCGGCGACCGGCGCGGTTCGGGCGGCGGCGGAGACCGCAGCGGTGGCGGCGCCATGAGAGGAGATGGAGGGTAACATCTCGATTTTAATTTTTGATATTTTTTTATTTAATGACCTTTTTTAATTCTGGGCCATTTAATCCATTTCTATGTAAAGTAATACTTATAATTTTATTTGCTATCCTCATGTCATTTCCGCCATATTGAATTTTCATACTGTCTGAAGCTCGCTGATAAGAGCGAGTGCATGCATATCTTGGAGTTGATTATTCCAATTTCCAATTATAAAACAAAGTAAAAGTAAAAAGTTTACAATCGTCTGTAATCAACGAGTAATCCTTACTGCGCGAATGAATATTATCGATATTTAACTAATATATTGATCTTACTTGTATCATTTATCATCATAATTATTAACGAGTTATTGTAATTCTTTTCAGAGGCAGAGACAGACAAAGACCTTACTAAGGAATTGAATTAAGTGTAAAATTATGCCTAGTATAGTTCAATAATTGACTGGATTGTATTATCTTGTTTAGATTTTACAATTTTACTTTAAGGCCGACCTGAACCAGGTCAGGTTATTTTTAATGGCAAATCCGAATCGTATATCGTAACTGTTTTGTACTAGATTTCAACCACAGATTGTTTTTTATCTTTATCAATCAATCTACAATAAGTCATAAGTCGTCTTAGTGCCGATTTCACCAACGTCGAGTAACGTTTATCCGAGGGATAAATTGGGCGTTCTAACAGTTAATGTATTAAAAATACTGTCAAAATATAAAACTTATTTACGTTGGTGAAATTGGCCCTAAATATCTATAAAAGTAGAATTAATCTAATGAAATTGTGTATTTATTAACTTTAAGGTGTTTTGTGTTAACAAAATAAATTGATGAGTACTACTGAGGTTATTTTTTCTTTATAAAAACAGTCAGTCTGAAGATTAGCACCAAAGAGTTATATTTAGGCCGACTTGCACCAAACTGCTTAATCATGTTTAGTTAAATTTTTTATATCTGTCCTTCTCTTAACAACTCTGAAATAGTATTGTCAGAAAGTGACAGCATTACAAAATTTAACTAAACATGATTAAGCAGTTTGGTGCAAGTCGGCCTTAGTACCTCACTGCCGCTCTCCGTCATTCATTTAATTTTAATCATAATTTATGACTGATTAATTATCATAAAATTTATTACTGAATTGTCATTAATGTACAAACGAAGCGTTAACTGAAATGAAACTTTTTAAAATCCAAGATTAAGTCGTTAAGTAACGATTAGCGACTCTTGAGTGCGGCAGTTAGTATAATTATTAGGGTGAAACCACATTTGTGAGGATCGATTCAGAATTTGCCTATACAAAACAGAAAACTGTCATTTTCCATAGTCGTGTACGCATCGACAAGCCTATTTGATCCGTACACGTTTCTATGGAAAATGACAGTTTTGTATGGGCAAAATACGAATCGATCCTCACAAATGTGGTTTCACCCATATGCGTCGCTTCATTCGACAATACAGTATCTCCGAAGTTTACCAATCTAAAAATCAGAAATAATTATGGTCAATAGAAGTTTACGTATATTTTACAGGAAAAATAAAACCAACGTGAAAATTATTTTAGTTTAATTAAAAAAGGGGGAAAATCAGGGGTTTGTTTCAAAGTAAGATAACTATACCGAATGGGGTATTATAATATTACCTGTACATTCTAAAACAGATTTTATTGACCAAAACCAACACTCTATCATAGCTTTTTCATATTGACAATAAACCTCTACAAACGAAGTTAACGATTAATAAGCAAATTAATATATTATCGTTTTACTTTTACTTCTAGAGTACGGAACCCTCGGTGCGCGAGTCCGACTCGCACTTGGCCGGTTTTTTTATTAGCCTGTATAAAAATTAACAGATAAAAAATGTAGTGTTTGAATTGACTACTAGAAATACTGCAATTCTAGGCTTAACATTGAATTTATTGATAAACATGATACCTAATGCTGTACGGTGAACCTATACCTAATACAGAATAGGGTATTTTACTCTTTTTTGAAAAGTGTCTAAAATTGATCCTAAGGTGCTAGAAAATTTACTTACTAAAATTTCATTCAATCGATAAGTACCTAAAAAATGAATTTAAATTTTGTATTTTAAATTTCCGCGCGTAAACGCTAGACCCCATGTGATGACGTCGACTGTATAGTAAATTCGTTCGCTCAAATGGTTGGCGTCCTTTGTAAAGCCGACACAAAGCGGCCGCAGACTCCCGCTGCGTACGAAGCTTGGAATTTACAAGACCTACATCAGATCCAGGCTCACTTACGCAGCGCCGGCTTGGTATGCCCTAACTAGTGAGACCAGCAGAGTGAAACTCCGAACACAGCAGGCCATCGCTCTAAGGCGAATCACGAGAGCTCCCAGATACGTCCGTAATAGTACAATTACGCGCGATCTAAGGATGGAGAGCATAGATGGTTTCATCACCCGCATCGCGAACCAGATGTTCTGCAGAGCGGACGCCTCCAACCTTGATCACATCAGGGGGATAGCGCCGTACCACAGGCGCCCCCCGGATGGAAGAAGATTTCCGCGCGACTTAACCGCGCCTTAGCTAGAATGAAGACTAAACTCCCAACTAGAAGAACTAACCCTGATTGGTGGACTCCTGCTCGACCGCGGTAGGCATCTGCTGGGCTTCCTTATGGTCTCACCCGGTAGGGCCGGTCCGCGACAGCAGAGAGTCCACCAACTTACTTCAAGGTCTCATTACCAACCCAAGGACCCTGCCGTAATGACGGCAGGCGGCAGAACCCACATGCAGGGGCTCCGCCCCGAACATGTTTCACCCGCACCCTTGCGGGCGCGAGTGCTCATCACGTTATACAAAGCGGCCGCCTGTCCATGCCGAAGGTGGCGCGACTTTTGAGACTCGCTAGTCGCTGTGTACTTTAGTGCGTCGCGTAAAAATTTTGATTTTGTGTTGTTTTATTAATCTAAAAAAAATTTAAATAAGTGAGGTTGGTACTAAATGATTAAATAATGTATTTATTTATTTTCACAGTTTCCAAAATAGGTACCTTGTACTTGTAGTGCAAACTATTTGAGCGGATGAACTATATAGACTACTGACGTTATGACGTAGAAAGTGTAATGGCTGGGACGTTTCGCATTTTCTAGCATAGATAAAAAAGTGAAAACTGAAATAAAATATAAAATTCATTTTATAATTTTGTCAACTAAAACTTAGGTACATTTCATATTGCAAAAACTTTCATAATTAGGTATTTTTAGATTATTTCTCACTAGGAGTAAAATGAGTGGACGCACCGCATGAAATATTAAATTGGACTGCTTACTCTGTATGCCGCAGCAAAAACAAGTTACGTTCTAGTTAGTGTTAAATTTTAGACTATTCAGAAACTAAACTAGGTTTTTCGATCGAACTGTAACGCTTAGAACAAGTTTCTATTCTATTATAACATCCTTCCGCAGCACCTTACGTTATTTTAGAATTTTGTGCGATTTCGTCGTACTTACCCGACGGTACTGCGTAGGCTTGCATTACTAAACTACGGCCGTTCAGAGAATGCGTTCCTGACACGTCGCGATTGAACTGACGACGTAACTTTGTAATGGCGTTGCAGTTACGATAAAAATATTATTGCCGTTTTAACAATAATGGGGTAATTCTCACGAAAATCCGAAATTCTTGTCCTTTAAGTTTTAACATAAATATAACAAAAATTTACCGGTACTCAAAATTCCCTTGCAATCTATACTAATGTGGCTAAAAGTTACACGTATCAATATGGAACTACACGTGTAAATAAAAAAAATACATAGTATATAATGCCCCTAAAATCATTCCCTCACTATGTCCCAAGCTCCAAATTGAAATAACTTTACATTATTTAACATACAAAAAATTTAATAAAAGCCTTGCAAGTTTTACCGATTAATTCAAAATAAAATACATTAATGAAAAAATCTAATTTGGATTATAAAGTATAGAACCCATTTCAAATATATATATATTATCACGTGTCTCATAAAATTAAATCATTCCCTCACATTTTACTGACAATCAAACCATAAACGCATTTTTAATCAAACATGAACGCTGCCATTAGTTTTTGGTAGTTGGCAGTACTGACAATTCATTAATATGGCGAATTTTACGGGAGCGTCTTGGAGTTTGCAAAGAAAAAAGGTTTAATTAGTATTTTTATAAGATTACATTTTTGACCGTCATTCCATCACATCCTACAAAAACAAGAGGTAAATACTTTAACAGTTATTAAATACACACTAAAGTTAGGCCTTTGGGAGTAATTAACTTATGCAAAAAATCTTTTTAAAAGTAAGGTTATGTCATGAATTTTTTTTTAGTTATGCTTTGTTTCGTCATTCCCTCACCGTCATTCCCTCATATTAATTTGTAGTGAGGGAATGATGATTAATGAGGGAATGATTTTTGATTAAGGTCAGCTTACTTTTTTAATTACTGTTTTCTTAACTCTTGAATTTACCACTTCCGTCTTATTGTAGAGTCACATAATGCCAAGAAGAAAGAAGATAAGCGAAGAAGAAGCGAAATTAAAAAAGAAAGAATATGATAGGAAACGAAGAGAGAAAATGAAATCCGATCCTGTAAGTTTTCAAATACTTCGCGAAAAGGAAAGGCTGAAATATCTGAAAAAAAAAGAAAAAGGGCAAGTAAAACCTATTTATGCAATGACTTCTAGAGAAAGACGGCAAAAAAGAAAAAACTGGAAGAAAAATAGCCAAACATACAGAGGAAAAACTGCGAAATTACGTAAGAATCTGGCAAGAATTTTAGATGATACACCTCCTCCTAGCCCAGTATCGAGTAATCAAAATAATGAGTTAAGAGACTTAGTAGCTATTCGAAGAAGGCAGCAACTAAGAAGACGTAGAGGAATACTTTATGCAAAAATATCCAGATTACAGGAAAGATTAAAATATCAAATAAGAAAAACAGCGAAATATCGTAAGAGATGTCAAAGGCAAATCAAGAATGTTCAGTCATCCCCTGAAGCTGAAGTGTCAGCACTCTTGAAGAACATCGAAGTTCCTGAAGTTGTTAAAAAGAAACTTCTTTTTTCGGAAGTTATTACTAAACAACTAACAAACAGGTATATTAACTTAAACAAACATTTTGAGAAGAAGAAATACTTTGAGATTATGAAACCAGATCTTTTGAAGAAGCATAAACTACTTCATCTTTCAAAGCCGTTTTTCAGACACGACTTGTACAAAAAGATTGGCTCCAGGAAAATAAATGCTCAACGGATTAAAGTTAAAAAAGATGTAGAAGACTTTTTAGAAAAAGATGAGAATTCCCGAATGTGTCCAGGTAAGAAAGATTTTGTAAGGTCAAAGGGTCAAATAAAACAAAAACGTATATTGTGCGACACTATGAAAAACTTGCACAAAAAATTTCTGACGACAGTGGCATATCAAATAAGTTTGGCAACATTCTGCAGGTTTCGACCTTTTTGGGTGACTTGGGCGAACATAAAAGACCGAGAGACATGCAAATGTGTGATACATGCCAATTTTCAATTGATGATCATGAAATTGCATGAAAGTAAAGCATTGCCTTCCAATAACCTAACACGATTTCTAGCCATGATAACATGCGATGTCCATTCAACTAAATGTTTGCTACGGAACTGTGAGGGTTGTTCAAACAAAATGGTGGAATATTATCTTCCACAATCAAACCAAATAGTGACCTATCATCAGTGGATTTATGAAACTACATCGTACGAAAAAAATGGAAAGGTGAAGACAGTAAGGAAACCCGTTAAAAAAGAGATCATGGTTTCTCTCAGAAAACTTGTGCTTCAATTAGAAGAAGCATTGCCTTTATTCTTTAAACATGTTGCCACAATTACACACCAGTATCAAACCATTTCAGAACTAAAAAAGAATTTGGCTAACAATGAAGTCCTTATTCATATCGATTTCAGTGAAAACTATTGTTGCAAATACAACGAAGAGATTCAGGCAGTTCATTTTGGAGGGGCTAGGCAACAAATCACACTCCATACAGGAGTGTTATATTTACGCGACAATGATACTGTGAGACCCCAAGCTTTTTGTTCTCTTTCTGATAATAACAGGCACGATGCTATGGCGGTGTGGGCGCATTTAGTACCAGTTTTTGAATGGCTTAAAAATCAGAAATCAAACATTCACAGAATACACATACTAAGCGATAGTCCTGTCAACCAGTACAAGAACAAGTTCATGTTTCATATTGTAAATTGTCATATAAATTCTTTGTTTCCGGGTACGACATTTTTTTCATGGCATTATTCGGAACCAGGCCATGGCAAAGGTGCACCTGATGGTGTAGGTGGTACTTTAAAAATAACTGCCGATAAAGCGGTGGCTGAAGGCCAGGACATCGTAGATTTGAGTTCACTCAAATCTATTTTGTTGGCTAGATGTTCTTCAATAATGCTTTTTGAAGTTACCACTGCTAAAATCGCAGAAATAGAAAACTTAGTCAAGCAGTCACACACCATCACTGCATTCCGTGGAACTCAAAAAATTCGCCAATTTGTCTTCACAAGTAATGTCCTAGAATTTAGAAGCCTTTCGTGCTCTGAATGTGTAGGAAAATGTAGCCATTTTCACATGGGGTATTACTCATCAAATTCTTGCATTAAAAAAACAAAGCGCAATGAAGTACAAACACTGACTAAGTCTGAAGGTGGGCATTCATCAAAATTAAATGATGATATTTGTACTGAACAAACTTCCACTTATGAAATAGGTGATCATGTTCTTATCAAATGGGACGAGAAACTTTATCCAGGGGAAATATTATCAGTTTTTGAAGAAGGTGCTTTTGTTAAGTGTATGAAAAAAGGAACCAAATCTTGGAGATGGCCTATAATCAAGGACGAACAGTTGTATGCCTGGAAATATATTGTGCAGAAGATTAAGGCCCCAACATTAATGAAAAGGGGATGTTATTCCGTAAAGGAAATAGACTAGTTGAGATGAGACTGTATTGGTAACTTTGAGACTGAATAGGTAAAAACAGAACTTTATGTCAGTACATTTTCAATTATGTTATGTTACGTTTATTTTGTTCAAAGGGTTATTGTTTTGTTTTCTGTCAAAAAGTTTTGTTAGTTTGCTTTTTTAGAAGACATATATTAAGTTAGTAGAATGCAAATTACTTTTTAAGTAAGCAAAGTTATTTTTTTCTATAAGTATTAAGAGTACACTCTAATTAGAAGTTATGCTTTATTGTACTGCAATAATTTGTGATTTTCTGAACAATACTTCCTACTAATGTAAGAAAATAATATTTGATTTCTAAATAAAAGATAATATTATAAAAAAGGCATAATTTTAATTAAATAAATACATTAATTGCTTGTAATGGTCATTCCCTCATTTAGTCGTCATTCCCTCACTTTTTATTTTTTTAATATCCTCATAATTCTAATAAAAAACATTTATCCTGGGGACTACTATATAATTACAATCTCGGTACACCAGTACTACGAAATAAAAAAATAATAATAATAAAATAATTCAATTATTATTTGCCAGTTTGCAATGGCCGAATTTCGTGATTTGGTGAGAATTACCCAATGATGAGCATTAAAACAACATTATTATATCAATTATATTTCTTTGCTTCATCCTTCAATATAATTAATTACAAAGGTAGTCACTTTACTCACCAGAGATAAGTCCGCGTATTTTACAGTTATACCCTATTTTAAAAATAAATCACCTTGGCAGTACCGTCTTAAGTTTGCTCATTACTTTTTCGCGCGAGATAACGACCGCACGCGCTCAGCGCGCCGCCACGCGCCGCACTTAATAATTTAACCAGAAGTGCAGAAGATCGAGTGTTATTATAGGATAGTGTGATTGCAGTATTGTTCATTGGCTGAAATCATCATCGAAGGAAAAAGGTACGAGCTCTTTTCTGTTTTCAAACGATCTCTTGTTTGCGCTTACGCACCGCCACATAGCCTACTATATTATTGTTTTTGCATTAACATAAAAACGGTACACTTTTCGTATCGAGGTTTACTGCGAGTCTTCATCGATTACGAGGTATCAGAGAAAACGTAAATATTCTGAATTAAAATATTACGTTACCTACTCTGCAAATACTTGTGAAAGTGTTTTTATTATGAAAATTAATAAAAATTAAAACACAACTATAACGATTATTATGGTAACACTATTGTTACAACTTGTCATCAATCACGATTAAATTAACTTAGTACCTACCCCCAAGTGTCTCGGATTTATTTAGGTTAGGAGACATTTATCATTATTATTTCTTACATATCATATTATACATTCGAAAAATGTAATAAAATTCACGAATTCACTCAACTATGCTCCTAAAATTCGCTCAACGGGGCTTTAGTAGCTTGCCCAGCCGTTAACTATATTCGAGTACTTGTAAACAAAAATATAATATTGTTTATCTGGAGAGACGGTAGTGTCCCGGCCACGACGAGCCTTGGCGAAGCGTAAAGGAACTAACTACCCACCTTTTCTTCGCTTTGTCTGAAAACACTAATTGTTACGAAACACTGAAAATTAAAAGCAATGGTAGATGAACAAGCAGAGCAAGTAGATGAACAAGCAGAGCAAGTAGCATATTATTAGATATTAAAGAAGACCATATTATTAAATATTTGGCAGAAATAATGGCCATTTTCCTCGGTTTTAAAGTCTTGCTCGTAACTTAAACAACTGTGCAATGTTCGTGTCGACACTACGACGGTAATGAGTTATATTAATTGAAAGAGAGGCATTCAATACCCTCACTTAAATAAGTTAACTAGAACCAGTTGGCATTGGTGTGAACAATGTGAGCTTTGGTTTTTTTTTGCGTCATACGTAAACATCGAAGAAAATCAAGCCGACGCCGAGTCTAGTTCAGTTAATCCAGATACTGAATGGTCATTTCCTGACATAAAGGGTACAAAATTACTTTATAAAAGGTCGGTCAACGCGAAATCGACTCAGAATTACACTCGGCGCTTGGGAAATCGACGCATGATTCCCCGAAGTATGGTGAAAATATTCATTTAAAAAATGGGATGCGACAAAGACTACTCGTCCTGAGTATCACGGCCGTTAGTAACGGAATGGGCCTACTATTAAAAGAGAGTGAAAACAGGGTGCAGGCCATGAAACACCTAAGCAATGGCTGCAGGATCCTATGTGATTAAAACTTCGGAATCACTCAAAGCAGCATTAAACTCTTAATGCCTAAACTCAACAAGAAGTGCTATTCTTCTTCTTCTTGCAGTACCATCTTCTACCGAAGGTTGGCAATCATTAAGGCTAATTGTATCTTGTTTACCACTGCCCTAAACAATGACTTTGAGCTCATGTTAAACCACTGGCGAAGGTTCTTAAGCCAGGATGTTCGTCTTCGGTCAGGTCTTCTTTTGCCCTTTATTTTGCCTTGTATAATGAGTCTGAGCAGGTCATATTTGGCATTTCTCATTATGTGGCCCAGATATTCAAGTTTTCTCCTTTTGACACTTTTGAGTAACTCCATATTCTTTCCCATCCTTTGTAATACGGTAGTATTGCGAACATGATCCCTCCATGATATTCGCAGCATCCGCCTGTACACCCACATCTCGAACGCTTCCAGCTTGTTACTCATCGCTTGCGTTAAAGTCCAGGCCTCGACCCCGTACAACAGCACGGAGAAAACATAGCAACGCGCTACCCGCATCCGGAGGGATATTTTTAAATTACGATTACAGAGCACTCTTTTTAACTTTGTAAAAGCGCTTCTTGCCTGTTCGATACGGCACCGTATTTCCAGACTGTGATCACCGGTTTCCTCTATCATAGTCCCTAAGTATCGATATCGTTGGACCCTTTCCAAGGCATTACGGTTGAGATACAAGAAAGTGTTCTGCACAAGTGTACGGCTGATTGTCATAAATTTCGTCTTTTTGCAGTTGATGTTGATGCCATATCTGTTGCTTGCAGAGGAAACTACATCGACTAAAGACTGCAATCCTTCTATACTATCCGCTATTAAGATGGTATCATCTGCGTAGCGAATATTATTTACTAGCTGATGCCCACGACTTCGTCCGCGTGGATTTAGTTTTTAAAATCCCTCGTGAACACTTTGATTTTCCGGGATAAAAAGTAGCCTATGTCCTCAACTATAGTACCCATGCAAAAAATCACGTCGATCCGTGGCTCTGTTGTGGCGTGATTGAAGGACAAACCAACAAACAAACACACTTTCGCATTTATAATCTTAGTATGATGAGAATATTAAATTGCATAGGAAAACACTGTAGCATTAAGTCCATACGATGTATCATGTATTACATCCATACCTACTATGTAGTATGTAGGTATAATGATCGTTTGGCAAAATCTGAAGCCATTGGAGTAGTTTGACTTTGACAAAATAGGGCTATCCACGATGGCTATATACGATAAAGTACGCTTGCCAGCTTAAGATGAGCCGTTCATTCAAAGTATCTTGTAGATTCCGGGGTTCAAGTTATTTGGACCTTATACTGAAGATCGTGATGTCTATAATTTCTGAACTACGAAATTGACGACCTTGAAATAATTACAGGACAATCTCTAAAGAACCTGCTTTCTAACAAAAAAAGAATGGATTAAATCGGAATACGCCTTAATGAATTACAGCGAAATACACATTTTGACTTTCATCCCCTCTCCCAAGGGAACCGTGCTGAATTTCGGAATAAAAAGTATCCTATATTATACCTCGTAGTATTAACTTAAATCGTGCCAAGTTTCATTTAAATCCGTCCAGTAGTTTCGGCGTGATGCGCGGCCAAGATACAGACAGACAGACAGACAGACAGACAGACAGACAAAAAATTAAAAAAAATTGTTTTGGCTTCAGTATCGATTATAGAGTGCCCTCAAACAAAAATTTTCAAAATATCTTCAATGTACAGAATTGGACCTGTTACAGTTTTATTATATTATAGATAGGTACGCCATTTACCATTATTCCTTCGTCAATGCCGTCAAGTGCTTCGGAGAAAATTGCCTCAGCGTAAATGTTAAATAATAGGGGCGACAATATACAGCCTTGTCGTACCCCACGAAGAATGTCTATATAAGATGATGTATGACCGTCTACTCTTACATTGGCAGTTTGCTCCCAGTATAGGTTCTTTATGAAACGAATATCTTTGATGTCTAGGCCAGCTGTCTCTAGGACCTCCATAAGTTTGGTATGGCGTACGCGATCAAAGGGCCTTTTCGTAGTCTATAAAACAAATATAGAGATCACAATTCATATCTAAACATCTCTGCATTAACACTTGGAAACCAAATAATGCATCCCTAGTACCAAAACCGTCTCGGAAGCCCAATTGAGTTTTCGACAATAGCCGCTCGCACTTTGGGTATATTCTCTTGTGAATGATTTTCAAAAATATCTTTAAAATATGGCTCATAAGGGATATTGTCCTAAAATCACTGCAAAGTTTCGGGTTCTTAACTTTAGGCAATGTTACAAATGTAGATTTTAACCAATCCATTGGAATTATACCTGTTGTCATGATTTTAATTTATTAATAAGATATTGTTTTGATTTTTGTTGACCGAGTGTCATGATTTTCAATTAAATAAGATAATATTTGACCTAAATTATGTAGCATGAAACGGGAAATAAAGAAGTAGTTAGGAATAGAATTTAATTTGACTTGAAAATGTATTAAAACGGAAATGTAAGCTGATTGGTTGAATGGAAGGGGAAATTGTAATCATCCATTCCATCCATTTTGTTAGTCAAAAAATTATAAAAGGAAAATGTGAGTTAGTTTAAAGTTAGTTCTCGTTCAGCGTGGGAGCCGACTGTGGCTCCATAAGTGTTTTCGATATTTACTTTTATATTTTAAATTAAAAGATGTGCTGTCGTGGAGTTTCTTTGCCCTTTCTTCTCCACGACTATAGCACCTTGCGAAACGGGCATTAGAGTCATTTTTATAATAAATGGATCTATACTGAATAACATAATAAAATACAGATAGATGTTGATGAAGGAGTTTTCTTTACATAGTATCATAAATAGAGTTAAATAGTTGTAATAAATAGTCTAAATTGGCTTCCTCTATTTCTTTGATTAATTCCACCGGAATTTCGTCCGGGCCAACTGCTTTTTTTTACTTTGAAGACATGATTGCATGTGACAGTTCACTCCTGGTTATGGGTGGACCCATCAACAGCAGATATACTGTTGTGGTCTTGCCTATTGTTACGAAAAAGTTCTTTAATATAAGCCTCCCACAATACTATTTTCTCACCAACAGTAGTGGTATATGTTCCATCCCCATCTTTGACAAGAGGCACTAATCACACGACCTTGATATTTGGGCGCTATCAGTTCTCGTATCTTTTTATGAATATTAATAGATGGATTGACTGCGAGTCAATTGCGATAACATAACTAGCTGCGAGCTACCTAGCTGCGAGCTACTCATGAGTCAAATCCTACAGCTGTGACTCTACAAACAAATCGGGATTGACTGCGAGTCAATTGCGATAACATAACTAGCTGCGAGCTACTTATGGTTCATATCCTGAAGATGTCTTCTTAGCTGCGAGCTACTCATGAGTCAAATCCTAAAGCTGTAACTCCACAATAAAAAGGGATTAACTGCGAATCAATTGCGATAACATAACTTGCTGCGAGCTACTCATGAGCTATATCCTAAAGCTGCTAAAGCTGTGACTCCACAAAAGGAAATTGGTAATTGTGATAACCTAACTAGCTGCGAGCTAGTTATGAGCCATATCCTTATGACAATTGTGTAGAAAATGTGTAATCGTGAATATATATGTACAATAACTACAAATTATACGGGTACTCGACCAGCCGGCAACCAGGAAAACTGGCGCCTCTTCGGTACTCGTCATGAACTATCGGTATATGAAAGAAGTTATAACTTATTTGAGATACCTAGGTTTTAAGTCCGTTTTTGCTTGAATAACAATACTAAATTTAAAAAATCCGTGCCTTGACAAGATCCGGACGCTTTAGCTGTCGATGCATTTACGCTATATAAAGCCCCTTTTATGTTTTTCTATGATTTTTGTTTCCTCCTTTTTCTTTAATTTTAAAGTGTCTGAGGAAAATCATTGATAACGAGGCAAACGGAATCCTAGTTTTTTCAAATTGGTTATCACAAGTGAAATCGCACTAAATAATACGAGTGACTCACACAAGACTTAGTTATTTATTTAACTCAACACATTAAATTGGTACTTAATCGCGCACACACTTAACTTTTAATAGGTGCTACTTGTGCACTCTCCAAAAACAGACTAACTAGATATTTTCCAAAAGTTATAATGTCGCCTCGTGACGCCCCACTATTGCTTTTGACGAGAACCAATCGGGAACCAATAGCGTGGCGACACGATACAACGAGGCATAGACAGAACTGCCAACTTAATAAATTAATATCCGAAACCCAATCACTTAGCACCGCTTTTGGCGGGAACCAATAGCGTGGCGACATGATAGACAGAGCTGCCAACTTAATAAATTAATTATTTTATGTTTAACCTTAAATTTTACAATCAGTTTTATAATTATTATTTTTATGTTAAACAATTAACTTTATAATTGTTAAAATATATACATTATTATGCACACATAAAATCTTGCATCGCGGCGACAACATCCGGCCCTCCTGCGCACGCATCCGTCCCTGGATAGCGTCTCTGTCTGGTGCAGTTGCTGAGAACAGAAAACAACAACAATAAGAAAATTGGACATAGCTATTTCCAGAATTACAACGAGTGGCCTCCAATCTACTATCCCATCAACGGCTCGTAACTGGAGGCCCACCCAACGAGGACTTTGAAACATTTAATCAATTTAACTAAGGGATTATGAACTACATACTTGTATATCTGATACTTAGACTTGTTCCGAACTGTTCCATCAGCGGTCAGTTATTTAGTTAAGACTTATAGCTTTCCCTAGGCGATGCCTTTGGCCAACCCTAGTTGCATATCACTATAAATCTTAACATCAGTTGTAACGGATTTATTTTACACGATTAAATACCGTCACAAAGTATACTCATCTATGTACCGATATACAAGTTCGAAGCAAAATGCACTAGACATTTTAAAGGTTATAGTAACACTCATAATAGGTATTTTAAATATCAATCGATCAAAGAGCCCTACAATTAGTAATAATATTCTGATATTACCTGACAACATCTTAGGTCATACCCAAATGCTTCTCACACAAATCGTCCAGTCTTATCCAGGGTTTCATATTTTCGGCACATGTGGTCCCCTCATAGCATTTACCAGTTCTTTCAGCACCTCTCATATCTTTTACCTTATAGCGGTCATGGCCCAAAACTTTTGTCACCTGAAAAGGTCCTTTAAACAGCGGTAGCAATTTAGTGCTTTGTCCATCATTTGACTGACTGGGAATTTTAATTACAACCAAGTCATTGACGTCGTAAATTCTTGCAGGTTTTCGTTTAGCATCGAATATACGCTTCTGATTTTCAGCATTCGCTTGGATTCGATTATTGACAATATTTCTCAATGAGGTTACATCGATTGTTTGTTCATCATCTTCTTTCACCAGTTGATCAGAATCGGTTTGCAACCGGTAACCAAAGAAAACTTCGCTAGGAGCTGCAGAGGTGGTTTTGTTGATTGTACTGTTTAAACCTTGTTGAATACTTGAAATATGTGTATCCCATTTATTATAATCAGTACTGGCACCCATGGTTCTCAGCGCATCAAGGATGGTACGATTAAAGCGTTCCACTTGGCCATTCGAACGTGGAACCGCGGTTGCAATTACATGTTGCCTTATGTTTTTATCCTGACAGTATTTTACAACCAATTTGGATGTAAAGGCACTTCCGGCATCACATATAAGCCGTCTAGGATTACCAAAAATTTTAAATATTTTATCAAGCTCATTTATAACCATTTGGCTTTTTGTATTCCGAACAGGTGATATGAAAACAAATTTCATAAAAGCGTCAACTGTCACGAGTAAGTAAGTATTTTTCTGTGTGGTCTTTACAAAGGGACCTAGATGGTCTATATGTAGTGTATGGAAAGGTCTCGCATATTTCGGTATAGAGAACAACTTTCCTTCCTTTTTGCCGTGGATACTTTTGGAATAAATACAATAAATGCAATTCTTTATATATTTGGATACAACCTTTTTCATTTTAGGAAACCAATATAGTGACTTGATTCTTTCCATTGATTTATCCACGGCAAAATGGCCTATCTCATCATGATTCGCTCTAATCACTTGCCAAATACATTTCTTGGGAACTACCCATCTCCTACCATATTCAGTCCGTCGATACACTTTATTTCCTAACAACTCAGTCATTAAATATTTTCTTGTTTAGCTCGGCTTGTCCTGATTCTAATATTTCTCTAATTGCGCAAATATTAGGTTCTTGCAATTGGACTGACATTAACCAATCGCCCTCTGTTATTGCCAACACGCTCTCATGACATATGAGAGTGGGATTTTCACAAATCGCATTCCTACTTAGCGCGTCCACATGTTGCATTTGTGTTCCTGGTTTGTGTACAATGTCAAAAGTGAACTCTTGGGTCAGTAACACCCATCTACCAATTCTAGAATTAATTTCTTGTTTATTTATAGTATATTTAACAGCATTGCAATCTGTATAAATTTTAAATGTTGATCCGAGTAAGTAATGACGAAATTTTTGCAAACCAACGACAATAGCCAAAAACTCTAATTCAAATGAATGATATTTCTTTTCTTCGCTAGAAGTTTGACGACTGTAAAAATGGATAGGTTTTTCCCCATTTTCAGTCATTTGTGTCAATATGCAACCTACGCCATCGCGACTGGCATCCGTGTATGGGATGGTGGGTAATTTAGGATCAAAAATTGTTAATAAAGCATTATTTAATAATTCTTGCTTTAATTTATTAAATGCCTGAACTTGTTCAGAGTTCCATTCCCATACGGCCTCTTTGTTCAAAAGTTTTACTAAGGGTTTTGATATCAAAGCACAATTTTTGATAAACTTACGGAAATAGTTGATGAACCCTAAAAACTGCCTAACCTGGTGTACATTTTTCGGTTCAGGGTATTCCTCTACAGTCTTTAATTTTTTTTACCTGGGCGAATTCCTTCTTCAGAAATATCAAAACCAAGAAAATTAACAGAGCTTTGAAAAAAATGACATTTTTCTAAATTTATAGTCAGCCCATTTTCTTGTAATACTTTCAAAACCTCTTCCAATTGCTTAATATTCTCATCAATGGATTCTGTTGCAATCAACAGATCATCCATATAACAAATAACCTTGCCAAAACGCAGATTGCCTAATACAGTATTCATGAGCCGCTGAAAAACTGATGGTGCATTACAAAGGCCAAAAGGCATTCGTCTGAATTCGTAATGACCATCAGGGGTCACGAATGCTGTTTTAGGTATCGAACTTTCATTTACTTTAATTTGGTAATATCCACTTTTCAAATCTAATGATGTATAAAATTTACACCCTTTTAACTTATCTATCAAATCTTCTATAATAGGCATGGGGTACTTTTCTTTCACTGTAACTTTATTCAGGGACCTATAGTCAACACACATGCGTTTTTCAGCCGAAGGTTTGTCAACCAATAAAACAGGACTTGCATAAGCAGAATTGCTTTCTTGTATTATGCCATTTTTTAACAGTTCATCAATTATTTCGCGTGTAGCTAATTTCTCTGATTCCGACATACGATATGGTCGGTGACAAACAGGTTTATTGGTTGTGACCTCGATGTCTAATTCCACACACGATGTTTGGCCTAACTCCTTCAAGTCTTTCGACACAACATGAGGGTATTGCTCAAATATTTTATTTAACAAAGAAATATGACTGGCAGAATCGGCATTGAACCTGGATGATTCTATTTAAGCCACCTGATCTTCATTTAAAAGGCAAAACGACAAATTGTTACCTATACGTGAATACATAATTCTTTTATCTTCGGTAAAATTTCTGCCTATGAGAATTGGACAACCAGACAATTCATCGAAAATATATAATGTAATATTTAGCTTTGCTGTATCTACTTTTATATCAACCTGTACCGCTTTAGTAACCTGAGAGCACGAGTCAACTTTGAACCCTGTTAATAGGACTGGCGTATCTAACTGAAATGGTTCAAGATTTAATTCTTGTACCAGAGTACTTGTTATCAATGAACAGCTACTACCCAAATCAATGAAAGCTTGTTGTTCAATTCCGTTTAGTTCAACAATTTTGTGAAATTTATCCTTAGAGGTAGGCTCAGTAATCAATTTAACTTCACTATCTTTTTCAATTTTAGTTTTAGATTTCGATCTACACGCAAGTTCTAGATGACCTAATTTATTACATAAATTGCATTTTACATTATCCTTCTGGTTACACATGGGCTTTTTATGACCCCATTCACCACATCGGAAACACGTGATATGTGAATTAGCAGTTGGTAAAGACGCACTATTTGATGAATTAGTGCCTATAGAACTTTCTAGTTTTTTATCAGATTGATTGGGCAGTCCATAGGTTTTGATTGAATCAACTCTTTTAGCAAACTAAACATATTACGCTTAATTTGAAACGTATCTAAAAGAGTATTTCGCCAATCCTTCCATTTCCAGTTGGTCCAACATGTTCTATTTTTTTGAAGGGAGTCGTACCACGTTTTAGCAGTGTTACGTAATTTTTGCAAGGCTTGATATTGCAAAGTACGGTCAGACCAACTGAAAGCGCGAGCATTAGCTTCCACAACATTTATCCACATTTGAATATCGTCAACTAAGGGGTCAAACTCCGGTATCACAGAAGATAATACAACATTTTGGCTTACTGCGAGAGACGCACGCCGGGTGGGTCTCGTTTTCTTGCGTTTGTGTCTATCGCAGCTGCTACTGCTTGATGATGATGAACTCGAGCTACACGAGGCGCTTGAGCTCGTAGTCGAAGTGCTCCTTCTTTTCCTTCCTCGCATTCTCTTTCGGCTTCGCGGCATTGGGCGTTTTTTTTTGTTCTTGTCACTTCTGATGAAATCGCACTAAATAATACGAGTGACTCACACAAGACTTAGTTATTTATTTAACTCAACACATTAAATTGGTACTTAATCGCGCACACACTTAACTTTTAATAGGTACTACTTGTGCGCTCTCCAAAAACAGACTAACTAGATATTTTCCAAAAGTTATAATGTCGCCTCGTGACGCCCCACTATTGCTTTTGACGAGAACCAATCGGGAACCAATAGCGTGGCGACACGATACAACGAGGCATAGACAGAACTGCCAACTTAATAAATTAATATCCGAAACCCAATCACTTAGCACCGCTTTTGGCGGGAACCAATAGCGTGGCGACATGATAGACAGAGCTGCCAACTTAATAAATTAATTATTTTATGTTTAACCTTAAATTTTACAATCAGTTTTATAATTATTATTTTTATGTTAAACAATTAACTTTATAATTGTTAAAATATATACATTATTATTATGCACACATAAAATCTTGCATCGCGGCGACAACACAAGCGTGGTACTCCCTCCTACAAAGCTTGGTAGTTTCGGATATTACTTAATGTTAATCCTCATTAATACTTATTGCAATCTCATTTCACCATTCCTTGCACAAGAAACTTACCCTGGGTGTCGCGAGACTCTCCGGACTCTCTCTCTCTCTCCTTTAAAACAAGGCGCCGACCCAGACTCAGCGTACTAATGTTTACATCATTCTCTGACAGTATTTTAAAACAATATAATACCACACTCAAGCTTCTGTGGCAGTTTTGTAAATTAAATATTTAATTCTTTTCTCGAGGGTAGACACTCAAAAAGCGCACACGTATTTTTTTGGGTGTGGAGTTATTTTATTAAAGTAAAATTGTTTAAAGTTTAAATATTTATATGTACTAAGTGTTTTTGTACTTACCAGCCTTAACTCCAACCAAATAATCCATACTTGGCAACGTGACTGGAGGATTTAATTGTTAAACACATCACCAAAGCACATTCACTATGGAGGCCATTCAAAACTCGATTCAGTCACTGACTGAGCATTTCAACACTCAAATGGCAGAATTTCAGAGGAGTCTACAGGGGGCAATTCCTGCAACGAGTCCCACTGCTAACATATCTGTTCAGTTTAATGAGTTCCGTGCTTTTGTGTTATCTGCACTCGCCGGTCTGCAGCAGCAGGTAGAAGTACTGGCGCGACAAACTGATCAGTTGGAAATGCGGAGTAGGCGGAAGATGCTCCTGATCCACGGGATCCCAGAGGGCAACGATGGTAATCTGTCAGCCACAGTGAGTGCTTCTTTGTCCGCTCATCTGAAATTACCCAACTTGCAGGATGATTGTTTTGACCGCTGCCAGCGCTTGGGTCAGCCTAAGGCTGACAAGCCTCGGGCTATACTGCTGAAATTCCGGGATCTAACAGTGAAGAATCAGGTCTGGTTTGCAAAAACTGCTCTCAAGGGTTCAGGTATAACTTTGTCTGAGTTCTTAACAAAAGACCGGCACAACGCCTTCATGGCTGCAAGGCAGAAGTTTGGAGTATCAAAGTGCTGGACGAGAGAAGGGCTCATCACAATAATCGGATGCGACGGCAAACGCCACCGGGTAACTTCCAAGGCGGAGGTTGACGCCATTCGGCTGCGCAGTGATGATCAGGTTCCTGCCTCCTCAGCGGCCACTTCCTGTGCCAAAGTCACTTCTCAAGTACCGAAGACCGCTAAACCAGTGGTGAATGAGGCGGTAAGGTCGAAACGGATTGTAAGGAAGTAAGGCAGAGTAAAGCAATCTAAGTCACTTTATTTTATATTTTTGAATAATGCGGGTTTGCATAAAAAATAAATACCAAACATTGTCAAAATATGTCATTGTCAACGTCAATTGTCAAACGTATAGTGGAAATGTCATAGATGATTGGCAGCCATAGACTAAGAGTGACTTTTTATCGTGAGTTAGGCTCTAAATTCAAGTATCTTAAGTTTTAATATAACTATTTGCGGTTATCGTTAGTTTTTGTTATTGTTTAAATTAGAATGCATTGGTTGTAGTGTAACTTTCTGTATTTAATTATTGAACAAAACTTGAAAGTTACTTATCTTAATAATTATCATTTTTTTATTTTATTTTTTATTTTTTATTTCTTTACTCAGTAGTGCTAGTATTTTTATTAAGTTTATCTGCTGGTGGGTATAAAGGAGTACTGCTTTTAAGTAGTCAAATATTTATATTAATAATATTATTTAACTTTATACTAGTGGTTCGCCCCGAACTGAGACCTCGCGGTAACGGTATCCCATGATTATTCATTCAATCGATACATGATAACCAAAACTGACATTATTATTATGCCCGTTTTCACCAAACATACCTAAATCATCCCCTAAGTAGGAGTCTCTTAACGTAGGTAGCTCCTAAATACAATCCTAAGTCCTAACATCCGTCCCAATCCTTTTAGGTGTCCCGTACAGGATCGTGATAAATAAGTTGACAGAAAACATCAATCACCTAACTTATAGGTAGCCCGTAAAGGTTAGGGAACGTTAGTGAAAACATTGAATTATTTATCAAACATTGAATTTAACTCGTAGTTCCATGGGAATAGTTACTGACTGCGCCATCTATTAGCATTATTGTGAAGCTATGTTGATGCTATATGAATTACTGACGCCCATTAAAAATTAAATAATCTCGTTTCTTTATAATATTCATATAATTTTAGTATTTGTTGTTCAAGTACAGGATATAAGTGACCTAAAAACATAAAATCAGTTTGAAAATCCATAGCGGATTTTTCTAGAGAGCGTCTTCAAGCGAGCGTATAAAATCGCCACTTTGAAAGCCCCCCATTTCGTCAATTTTAAGGGAAAAATTAAAAAAAAAATATTTTTGTACTCAGTTCAAAATTATCTTTAAAATGATACGTAACAATTTTATGTAACGCGATTTTTTTTTTTTACTTCGCATTCGCTTCTATGAGAGCCCCCCTGAAATAAAGATTTTTATAACTTTTTAAGCCATTTTCGGCTGGAGGCCATCGGTTTACATATTATATCTAAATTTGAAGTAATTACGTTCAGTAATTCAAAAGTTATAAGGCTCTGACAGACGGACGGACGGACGGACGGACGGACGGACAAGTGCAAATCGCCCTAGTTAACTCAAAGACCTTCGCTTCGCTCGGTCGATTAATTATATTTTATTATTTCATTTTTAAAGATATATATTTTTATTATTTTATTATTGTGTATTAAGTATGTTATTTCAAGATATAGGCCTTGACAACTCTTTTTTTTCGCTTTCTTCTAATGAAGAATTGAGTAATGACGACAGTTTTTACAGTATACCCTCTCTTTCTGAAACTCTAGACTCGCACTTTTCAGACGTCCCAAAAAATTTCAATATCGTTCATATTAATGCTCAGAGTATTCCTGCACATTTTCCAGATATGCTTTCGTCGTTTGATAGCAAGAATATCCACGCGATTTTGATCTCGGAGTCATGGTTAAAGCCGTGTTTGTCCTCCGCGTCGTATACTCTTCCTGGTTTTCACCTCATTCGGAATGACCGTGCTAATCGGGTTGGTGGAGGTGTTGCTATATACCTTCGTACTCACATACCATTTAACATCCTCAGTATGTCCATGGTACAGGCTGTTCCAGAGGCAGAGAATTTATTTATTGAAGTTATTCTTTCCGGTGTGAAACTTCTGCTTGGCGTGTATTATAGTCCCAGTCTAACAGTAGACTACTTTCATAGCTTTGAAACTCTTTTGGATAAATTCATTCCGCTATATGAGCACTCAATCATTATGGGAGATTTTAATACTTGCCTCATAAAAAATGATGCACGTGCATTCCGTTTGAAGTCTGTAGTGCAGGCATCTAACCTGCATATTCTTCCTCTCTCTGCAACTCACTCTTTTCCTAATTCTACTCCATCTCTTCTTGATTTGATTCTTGTTTCCTCAGTAGACTTTGTGGCTAAACACGTACAGTGTTCCGCAGATGCTTTTTCTTACCATGATCTGATCTTTATGTCTTATAAAATACGTCCTCCCAAAGCTAGATCAAGAATTCTTCTCAAGCGTAATTTTAGTGGTATGGACACTGTTAGGCTGCGAGACGACGCTTCTAAAATTGATTGGACTGAAGTCCTTACTGGTGATTGTATTGATGACCGGGTAGATATTTTCAATTCACTCTTAACTAACTTATATGATATTCATGCTCCAATACGCCCAGTAAGAATTAAACACCTTCCTGCTCCTTGGCTAACTGAGGAAATTAAAACGTTGCAACATAGGAAAAATGTAGCTAAATCTAATTACAAATTGAATGCCAGTGATGCCAATCGAGACAAATATAAGCACATTCGGAATCGATGCAACAGGTTGTGTAGAGACAAACAACGACGTCATATTCATAAGTCCGTACTCGAGGAAGAAGACTCCGGACGGGTATGGAAGTTTCTGAAATCTCTCGGAGTTGGGAAAGCAAGTAGTAATAGTCACACTAGTAGTATTGATTTTAATCAACTTAATCAGCATTTTTCCTTGTCCAGTACTATTGATAGTACTATAAAATTGAATACAAAGAATCAAATTCTAGCTTTACCCACTCCTGATGATCCCGCTTTTATTTTTAGTCAAATTGACTGCAATGATGTTAAGAGAAGTATTAAGGAAGTCAGCTCTGATGCTGTGGGTATTGATTGCATTAGTCGTAAAATGATTATTCCTCTCCTTGATCTTCTAGCTCCTGTAATTGCTTCTATCTTTAATCACTCTATTCGTACAAGTGTTTTTCCTTCTCCTTGGAAGGAGGCACAGGTTACTCCTATTCCAAAAAAATCGAATCCAGTCAGTTTTTCTGATTATCGTCCTATTTCTATTTTACCATTCCTTTCAAAAGTTTTTGAGCGTATAGTTCATAAGCAAATGACGCTTTTTCTCTCTCGATATAACCTATTAAACCCTTTTCAATCCGGTTTTCGACCCGGACATAGTACGACTACTGCATTAATTAAAATAACTGATGACATCCGCTTTGGTATGGATAATCAACGTGTAACATTATTGACCCTACTAGATTTTAGTAATGCTTTTAACAATGTTGATTTTGAACTGCTATTAGCAACTTTAACTTCTCTTAACATATCTCCTGGAGTCGTTGACTAGTTTCATAGTTACTTGCATAGGCGCAGGCAGCGTATACGTGTCGAGGATCATTTTTCTGATTGGTGTTCGATAAGTGCCGTGTGGCGTGTTGTCTCCTCTCCTTTTTTCAATTTTCATTAGTTCAGTTACTCAGCACATAACTTCTCACTACCACCTGTATGCTGACGATCTCCAAGTGTATGCTCAATCTAAACTACAAGATTTGCCCAGGACCATTGACTTGGTTAATAAAGATTTAGACGCCATTGTTCACTGGAGCAAATCGCACGGACTAAAAGTAAATCCAACCAAGACTCAAGTCATTATAATGGGAAGTCAAAGTCTAATATCACGCATTGACTGGACTACTCTTCCCTGCGTTACTTTTGATGGGGTCCAATTACAATATAGTGATACTGTCAAAAACTTGGGCATTGTATTTGACAAGTTTCTTTCTTGGGTTCCTCAGGTTAGTGAAGTGAGTAGGAAAATGTTTGCAGCGGTTGGTTCTCTCCGGAGGTTAAGTAACTTTCTACCCATACCGACTAAAATTGCGCTTGCACAATCTCTCCTTTTACCAATTCTTGATTATGCTGATTCTTGTTACCTAGACTTAAGTGTGGAGCAGCTTAATAAGCTCGAGCGCATCCAAAATCTCTGTATACGGTTCATATTTGGGCTTCGTAAATATGACCATGTTTCAGAATTTCGCAAAAAACTCGAGTGGCTCCCAATTCGCCTTCGCAGGAATACTCGAATTTTATCTCTCTTATACAGTGTCCTTTTCAATCCAACTACTCCTCCGTATTTGAAAGAGCGGTTCGAGTTTCTCGGGGATTCTCATCCGGGTCGATCTCTCCGCTCTGGGGATAACTTGACTCTTAGAATTCCTTCCCATAGCACATCTTTCTACTCCAAGTCCTTCTCCATTACAGCTGTTCGTCTTTGGAACTCTCTCCCTGTCAATTTGCGGCGGGCACAATCTCTGCCTATTTTTAAGCAGCTCCTTAAAAAACATTTTATGCCCCCGTAATTTTGTATAGGTAGATATTTATCTACTTAATTCCTTATTTATTATTATGGCTAATCATATAATATGATACTTAAGTATATATTGTATGTATGTATTTATGAATGTATGTAACATTTATGTATATGTAGGTATGTTTATTATATATATATATTTTTATATATATATATATATATATATATATATATATATATATATATATATATATATATATATATATATATATTTATGTATATATTATAATATTATATATATTTCACCTAATTTTTATTTTCATAATTTATTTATTTTAAGTGTACACCCTCATCCAGTATTTCTTATTACTGTTTCGTCATTAGGTTGCCTGGAAGAGATCGCTTCTTAGCGATAAGGCCGCCTATTGTACAGCTTATATCCTTATATTATGTATGTTTTATGTTCTTTTATTTTATGTTAATTGGTGTACAATAAAGAATATTTTCATTTCATTTCATTAAATAATAAAAATGTATTTAAACCGTCTAAGACCAGTATTAGGTATCTTCTCTTACAGCGTTTGTTACGGAGTTTGAACCCTTATCGAATTGCAATATAATTTATGCTAAGAAACAGCATTGTTTCTGGAGTCCCGTACTTGGGTCCCTCAACTTGTTTTAAACTATAAAGACATACGCTGCGGGCAGATAAGAGAGAAAGAGAATAGGCTTGGTATACCAAGCCTATTCTCTTTCTCTCTTCCTACCTTACTTTCAAGAAAATCTGAGCATCTGCCCTGCTACACCCCTCCACACACTATATTTCCAGAACTAAAAATATAAGTTCTGAGGGGACAAATAACCTGCTATTTACTTACAAAAAGGCCGCACCTCAATCGATCAGCAGGTGGATCAAGTAAACGCTATCAGGGAGCAGCGTTGACACAAGCACACAGCACCTCACGCTCAGGCGAGCGTTGAGGAAATTAGAAAAACGGCAGGCTGGACTAACACATCGAACTCATTCTTTCGCTGTTTAGATGTTAGATCCATGGCGGATGAGGGAGATTATGCCAGACCCTGCCAAGACAGGTAGTGAATCAATTTATGAAACCTAATCATAAAAATAAATATATTCTAATTTATAGTATTAAATAATATTATTATAATAATAATATCATAAATAAATATTAATATTGTTAAAGTGTATGCAAGCAAATTAATTAGTATTTCCGTAAGAAAGCGATTAAAAATACACGATTTACAAAATCTGTATTGCGTACATGTTTATCAAAACTTTTTACTCTAAACAACTACCTTTGTAATTAATTATATTGAAGGATGAAGCAAAGAAATATAATAAGTGATCAAACGAACTTACCTGAAGTGAAGTTCGATCATTATTATATGAGTTGCTTCATCCGAAGATATAATTACCCACCCTCCCTGACTGCCCAAATAAAAAAGTTTTGAACCGTATACATCTCTAAAAAGAATGAGCAAAATTAAGACGGTACTGCCAAGGTGATTTATTTTTAAAATAGGTTATAACTGTAAAATACGCGGACTTATCTCTGGTGAGTAAAGTGACTAGTACCTTTGTAATTAATTATATCTTCGGATGAAGCAACTCATATAATAATGATCGAACTTCACTTCAGGTAAGTTCGTTTGATCACTTATAATCAATTAGGTAATGTTATAATTTTGTGCCAAACTGAGTGTCAAATATAGAAATGGCTTATCATCGGCAATAGTGGCCGAACTATAGAAATGGCTTATCATCGCGTCGACTATTATATTCTAAACATAATTGTTCGATGGTTTTCAGTTATTGCTGCCGCGAAATTAAAACTGCGATTAAATATCTGCCGGCATCGCAACATACCGTAGAGCAGAGCAATACAGCATTTTGTTTGTTCTTCTGTTAGAAATTCTGCGCTGCGTGGAACTACATCTCAATTCTCAGTAGTTTCCTTAGCCTGGAACGTGCAGACCCCATGTAGGGACGCTGCAAATAAACGCAGCCACAGATGTGAATAAAGTTCACAATCTCGGCTGGACAGATCTCTTGCATGGCCTTCCATAGAACTCGGTCTTGGGCCGCCAGTATCAAGCGGTTCCCTGCAACTCGTCTGATATCGGTCCACTTGGGTTGTAGGTATGCATTTTATATCAGAAAGAACGTCATGCGATGCTATATCATAAAATAAGTAATTTGAACAATTGACCACTAATATAATCAAGGAAATGGTTATTTAAATAATAAAAAAAACCATACAAATTAGATCTAAAGTTTTATTTACAACTGAAATGATAATAATACTCTATTTTATAATAAAATTATAAGTATGCACAACTCTGAAACATCTTTGGTTTGGGATGGATGTTCTTTGCACGCGATAATGACAAATCAATTTTGTTTAAATAAATTTGTCTCGCTCACGCTTACTCTCGCGAAATATCAAACTTATAAAATTTAAATAGGTAGGTAGGTACATATTTCACACAATATGAATCCCCTTGTGCGTCTGTTTATGCTGAATTATTCGACAAAGCACAAGATTTTTTAATCAGTTTGTAATCAGTTTGTGATGAAATGCTTGTTACCATAGATTTAGGATTGGTAGTCGCTTCGCACACTACAAGATACCGACGCGACGGAGAACTAGTAAATTGCGGCAATTCATTTCATACTACGCCTGAACGGCTTACCCACGTAGTCTCGTAGCAAGCAATGTTTGACGATTTCAAACAAACTATAAAATTGCGTTGCCGCATTTATGGGAGCTACTGTTTGTAGGAAGGGCGGTATCTAGTAACGACTAAGCTACCATCTTAAATCTATGCTTGTTACACGGAGACTTGGAGTCATGGGCGCATAAATTACCCACTAGCTTTTTGCCCGCAACTTCGTCCGCGTTGAATAAGTTCTTTAAAATCCCTCGGGAAGCCTTTGTTTTTGTCCGGGATAAAAAGTAGGTAGTCTATGACACTGTTCAGGTCCTCAACTATACTCATGCTATAATCACGTCGATCTGTTGCTCCATTGCTGCGTGATTGAAGGACAAACCAACAAACAAACGTACTTTCACATTTATAATGATAAAAATATTACCAATTATTGATTTTTGTGAACACGGGGGTGTTCACAAAAATCAATAATTGGTAATATTACTTCCTTCGCTTCCTACTTCCCAATTTAATACCAATTAACATAGTGCTTCGCAAGAAGAGATTAATCTCTGAACGACTTTATTTTATGGAACTTTTACGATTTTTCCTAATATTATATTGTACATCTTACATTATAGGTATTTTAAAGATCATTTCGTAGTCATTTTCAAATGAATACCTACCTATTAAATAAAATTTCTAAGGGCGATTTCACCAACGTAAAATAAGTCATCATCGTCATATCCGAGCGTAAAGATATTTTGACAGTATTTTCAATAACATCTAATGAAAAATCTCTTAATTTTGAAGTACATACTTAATATGTGGAGTAGTAGAGGATGTTATACTAAGTACTAGTATATGTATTCGAAAAAACAAGTTGAGAGAAACTAGTAGAGGATGTTATACTAAGTAGGTACTAGTATATGTGTTCGAGAAAACAAGTTGAGAGAAACTAGTAGTAGAGTATTATATTGGTATTTAACTTTGAATATGTGGGCAATGAAAGTATACAGATTTGTAACTGATTCTCTCAAATAGGTAAGGTTTAAGATTTAATTTATTGTAATTGGTAATTTTGTGTATCCCGATAGGGCTGACGTATAGACCACCTATAAAAGATCCAAATAAAATAAAGGTACAGAGATTCTCTTAATTCGCTTTGTGTGAGTGCAACGTTGTTGACTGGACACGAAATTGCGTAGGCGCAATAAGGCTAAGCCAAAGAATTGTACTTAAGTTAACACAAGGGCAGTTAAATCTACTTCACTATAAGTTCGATATTGCCGCGATCGCACTTACGGGTTAAGGTGAAGGCTTATTCACCATCTCAGTGGCATCGCAGCGTCCAGCACGTCTACCATGCATATCGAAGTGATATCTCGCGAAGAGAGATATTGTCGATGTAGACTGATGTCTCGTTTACTCTTTAAAACGTCAAAATTCGAGAAAATGACCGCCACTCGCCATGTTAGTTAGTAGAAAAAAATAGAGAAAATAATTTTGTCTTCTTTTGCCGTAACTAGACGAATCATGGTGTGCAACCATGTTTGTTTCGATAGAGGTATAGAAATAATACGAGAAAAGGGGTAGACAAAATTTTCTCGCGCGTGCATGCTAGGCCTGCAGGTAAAGTATCGTAACTCGGTACATATCGCGCACTTGGCCGCTAAGACCAACTTGCCGCACAACGTGCTGTGAATATTCTTTGTGACTAGACTGAGGGTAAGATCTATAGACGGCACTATCACTCAGCTTAGACTAAGAGTGAGATCTATAGATCGTCCTCTGGCTCTGCTTAAGATAAGAGAGAGTTAAAATGAGACACAAATACGTTCCCGACATAAATCTGTCTCGTTTTAACTCAGTATACCATACCCACTCCTAACACAAACTTTCCGCTTATTTGCAGGGGAGAGTAATATTCTATGACTGAAGTTCAGATTCACAAGTCTTTAATAAAATACCGGCCTAGTGAGAGTCGGACTCGCGCGCCCAGAGGGTTCCGTACAAATTTTTAGGTCGCGGTTAGTTTACCAACTGCAAATAGAAGTTTATAATAGCAAAAAAAAAAAATTTTTGTGACGATGCTACACATTTACGGTTTTCGGATTTTTTCCTTTACTTGTGCTACATGACATTGCTTCATGCCAAATTTCGTGATTCTAGGTCAACACGAAGTTACCCTATAGGTTTTGATTCCCTTGCGAGTGTCAAAATATGCGGCATAAACGGAGCATAAAAGGTCTTCTTATAGGCCGGAGCATAAACGTATCTTTTGAGTGCGCCGACTTAGAAGTTTTTGATATTAATTTCAGCTTGATACCTCCACGCTTTCCTGACAGACGGACAGACAGAGAGACAGACAACGAAGTAATCTTATAAGGGTTCCGTGTTTAGTACGGAGTACGGAACCTTAAAAAACCGTGTTTGACAGTTGTAGTTAGCAACTGAACGATAGCGACCGAGATAGTGAATAGCCGAGTGATCGCGCGACAGTGGCGCGTCTACCGCGTCTTCAAGTTGAGCAGCTTGAGCAGCACGAGGCCGGCGAGCGTGGCGGCCGCGACGCCGATGCCGGCCTTCCACCACGACGAGTTGTCGCCGGCGAAGCTCGCGAACTGCTTCAGGTGTCTGTCGAGTGGGGATCCTTGTCAAAACTTATATATACTTACTTATTTCAATTGAGTAACTTACAACTAATCTTTTGACTAGCATCATCATCATTCATCATTAGCAACCCATCAACGGCTCACTACTGAGCGCAGGTCTCCTCTCAGAGAAGGGTTATTATAGGCCACCACGCTGGCCCAAAGCGAATTGCAGACTTCACACACCTTTGAGAACATTATGAAGAACTCTCAGATGTGCTGGTTTCCTCACGATGATTTTCTTCACCGTTGAAGCAAGTGATATTTAATTGCTTAAACGCACGACTCCGAAAAGTCAGAGGTGCGTGCCCGGGATCGAACCTGCGACTCCCGAATAGGAGACTCTTGACACTTCTTGGGCACTTTTGACTAGCATGATCCCGAAATTTCTCGGCTATCGTAATTGATTTCTTTTTAAAACATGACACAGGCATGCGCTTGACGACAATTATGCCTGATGGTAAACAATGATGTCTAGATTACTCTTGCTTTATTCGGTCGGTGTTCGGGTGGTTAGGTATTCCAGTTGTATGTGGCATGCGGATCTGAACGCGCGTAGTCATATGCGATATTTCATACACGGCTTTCGATTTCTATAATGCCATACAAGCACTCGCCTTCCCGCGCTTTGCCGTGTGAACGCCTTCATACAGTTCCCTGCAGGTAGGTAAACTCTGTGCGTTGTTGGTGTGGGAGATATTAAGAACATAACTAATTTTTTTACCATATTGTTGCAGTCATAAAGTTCAAATTCGAAAACTGATTTTCTGAAAAAGAAAAAATACTAACCTGTGTTTGCTGAACAAAATCCACGCTGCTTGAAATTGACTGACCAAGACATTGTTAAAATAACAGTGATAAAAATATCCTTCTTATAATTATACAAAAACGAAACTTTTCAGACAAAATCTCTGAGAAATTCATAGTAGGTGAATGGGGAGATAACATTTTCTCGTAGCGTGCATGCTAGGCCTTCCGGGCGCTTTTGTATTGACAACATTAGCCCACCATCAGCTAACCAAAATATAAACTAATTTATCACTAACTTAACATTAAGAGTAACATCCATTCATACATGCATCCATCCATCCATACAACTATCCATCCATCCATACATCCATCCTCACAAACTTTCGCATTTATAATATTAGTGGAATCGAATAGAAAACGATTTTTAAATAAGATAAAAGCGTCCTTCGCATTAATGTAAATTACCTATTACGCGTTTATAATATGCTAGTTAAGCGTTAATTTGAAAAGCCGAAACAATGTAAAAAAAAATTTTTTTTTCAAAAATTAAAAAAATAATGTTTTACCGTCATCGCGGATGTTGATTTTTTTCAGTGCATTAATGGGTAGGTATGCGAGACACTTCCGAACCAAAAAAAAGTGGTTTGCGTATTTTTTCCTGAAACAGTAAGAAATTTTCGACCGAATGCACTGAAAAAAATCAACATCCGCGATGACGGTAATACATTTTTAATTTTTGAAAAAAAGTTTAAATAATAAATATCAATTTCGAATCCGCATGAGGGTACTTCACCGGCACCCGGTATACAAAGCAGTTGTCACTTCGATAAGATTGAATTGAGAGCCAATCAATACTTACGGAAATGCAGCCATAGTCGCCAACTTGACGAACACATCGTGCTTGTTCTCCTTGATATTGAAACTCTGGGGTGCGAGAAGCTGATACTTGTTGCAAAACACGTCAGGCTGCAGTATGTACTCCTGTCTGGTAATCAAGTGATCGCCTTTGGTTCCAACAATCAGTACCGGAATGTGACTTTCAGCGAAATATTTCTGAAAGCAAAACATTGCGTAATTATACAATTAGCACTTACATATCCTATCCTACTTACCCTACTAGTATTATGTAGTAGTTGACCGAGCGAAGCGAGGTCTCTGAGTTTACTAGAGCGATTTGCACTTGTCCGTCCGTCCGTCTGTCCGTCCGTCCGTCTGTCAGAGCCTTATAACTTTTGAATTACTGAACGTAATTACTTCAAATTTAGATATAATATGTAAACCGATGGCCTCCAGCCGAAAATGGCTTAAAAAGTTATAAAAATCTTTATTTCAGGGGGCTCTCATAGAAGCGAATGCGAAGTAAAATTTTTTTTTTGCGATTCATAGGGTTTCTGTGTATCATTTTAAAGACAATTTGGAACAGAGTACAAACGTATTTTTTTTTTAATTTTTTTCCAAAAAATTGACGAAATGGGAGGCTTTCAAAGTGGCGATTTAATACGCTCGCTTGAAGACGCTCTCTGGGAAAATTGGCTATATATTTTCAAGCTGTACTTATTTTTTTACTTCACTTGTATCCTGTACTTGAACAACAAATACTAAAATTATATGAATATTATAAAGAAACGAGATTATTTAATTTTTAATGAGCATCAGTAATTTTCACATAGCTTCACAATAATGCTAATAGATGGCGCAGTCATTAACTATTCCATGGAACTAGGAGTCACGACTACGATCTATCCCAAAAACAGTTTTGCGTCGAGCATTATTATTTAGGTACATAATAATATAATAACATATTATTCAATTGAAATTATTCTTTAGTTAAATATCAAACTTCAATAAACTAATAATTGGTGCATTTTGTATAATTATTATTTTCTATTCGCGTCGATAGATGACGATTTGTACAGATGCCCCTAACCCGTTTTCACTCGTTAGTACCTACATAATAATTCAATGTTTTCACTGACGTTCCCTAACCTTTACAGGCTACCTATGATAAGTTAGGTGATGATTACTGTCAACTATTATCACGATCCTGTACGGGACACCTAAAAGGACATTGGGACGGATGTTAGGACTTAGGATTGTGTTTTGGAGCTACCTACGTAAAGAGACTCCTACATAGGGGATGATTTAGGTATGTTTGGTGAAAACGGGCATAATAATAATGTTAGTTTTGGTCGTCATGTATCGATTGAATGAATAATCATGGGATACCGTTACCGCGAGGTCTCAGTTCGGGGCGAACCACTAGTAGTAGTATTTGCGAAAGTTTATGAGGATGGATGGATGGATATATTTGTTACTCTTTCACACCACAATGAATGAACAGAAATTTGGAATGGATAGCTCTTACCCAGGATTAACACATAGGCTTTTTATCCCGAAAGGTACAGGTAAAGAAAATTTGCATTGGGCCATCGTGGTGGACTATGACCTATAACCCTTCTCTGAGATCTGTGCTCAGTAATGGGCCATTGACTCTGAGTGACCGAGTGACTCTACCACAGGATCGGAATGCCCTTCCTGCCGAGAAGAACCAGCAAGCAACTCGGCGGTTGCTCTTTTCAAAACAAGTTTACAATAGAATAAATGTGTGTGCTATGTATGCAGTGTTTCCACAATGAGGGAAGTTCCAAAAATGCATACATACTAACAATGCAATTTATATCTGAAGATGGGCAGACACAAAGTAGCCCCATTCCCGCCGGCGGCACCCGTTCACGAGCATGACGCATGACCCAGCCGTTGCTTCGCTCAACCATATTTGAGGGAACGTAACAACTCGCACCAAACGACACCACCACAGAAATGTATTTTTTTTTATTCGATGACAAGCTAGACTTTGACTGCGATCTCACCTGATGGTAATTAACGATGCAGTCTAAGATGGTGGGCTAACTTGGAAGGGGCATGGCAGTGAACATTCAACCCATACCCCTAATTGGTTTCTACACGCCATCGTGCCGGAACGCTAAATCGCTTGGCGGCATGACTTTGACGGTAGGGTGGTAACTAGCCACGGACAAAGCCTCCCACCAGACCAGACCAGAGACAATTCAGAAATTATAAATTCCCAAATTGACCCCGCCGGGAATCGAACCCGAGCAACAGATAAGACAACAGCGCTCACCACTGAGCCAGAGAGGCCGTCATAACTTAATGTTTTAATATTTATTTATTTATTTATTTATTAGTAATCAACAGCGTTCATACTAGAGCAAGATCCCAGTGCCGCCAGACCTAAGTTATTTTCTCAGCAATTATTTGTGTACGATAGAGTACTGTTCGAATGTTCTTTCAGTATATGCGTACCAGCTAGATTGTGCCGACGGCCAATTTCCAGATACCAGGTGCTAAAGGTAGGTAAAAACTAGAATAACTTATCTTAAATTCTCAGGGCTGATTTTCATATATGTTTTAAAGAATATTGTAAAAATTAATAAATTAATACTGCCAGACGCTTACCGCCGGCGGTTACTTTAGCCAGACGCTTTGAAGGTCCCAAAAAAATATATAATTTAAGTTAACTTATATTCTCAGTTCTGATTTTTATACATGATACTCAGGGAACTATTGCGATATTATCTGTAAGCTGCCAGACCTATTGGAAGGGTCAAACATCCCCCCAGACACACATTATGCGTCCCCATATGTATGAGCGCTAGAACATGATTCACTTGTTTAAGTGTGTGAGAGATAATATCATCATACTATAATATTATAAATGCGAAAGTGTGTTTGTTGGTTTGTCCTTCAATCACTCTGCAACAGAGCTATGGATCGACGTGATTTTTTGCCTGGGTATAGCTTAGGATCTAGAGAGAGAGAACTATTGCAATATCTTCTGCAAGCTATACCCAGGCAAAAAATGACGTCGATCCGTAGCTCTGTTGCAGAGTAATTGAAGGACAAACCAACAAACACACTTTCGCATTTATAATATTATAGTATGATGATATTATCTCTCACACACTTAAACAAGTGAATCATGTTCTAGCGCTCATACATATGGGGACGCATAATGTGTGTCTGGGGGGATGATTGACCCTTCCAATAGGTCTGGCAGCTTACAGATAATATCACAATAGTTCCCTGAGTATCATGTATAAAAATCAGAACTGAGAATATAAGTTAACTTAAATTATATATTTTTTTGGGAGCTTCAAAGCGTCTGGCTAAAGTAACCGCCGGCGGTAAGCGTCTGGCAGTATTAATTTATTAATTTTTACAATATTCTTTAAAACATATATGAAAATCAGCCCTGAGAATTTAAGATAAGTTATTCTAGTTTTTACCTACCTTTAGCACCTGGTATCTGGAAATTGGCCGTCGGCACAATCTAGCTGGTACGCATTTACTGAAAGGACATTAGAACAGTACTCTATCGTACACAAATAATTGCTGAGAAAATAACTTAGGTCTGGCGGCACTGGGATCTTGGACCATACAATTAATTACAAGATATTTTAGTTCTTAAATAAAGCCAAAAAATGATTACATTACTTAATTTAAAAAATATAAAGTTTAACAGAGAATTGATAAATAATAGTAAATAATAAAAAGACAATTTTCAGAAGTGCAAGTAAAAATAAATGATAAATGATAATCTGACTACACAATGCATGCGTGCGCTTGTGCGTGTTTGAATGTTTGTGTGTGTGTGTCGTGTGAGTGTGTATGTGTGTGTGTGTCGTGTGAGTGTGTATGTGTGTATGTGTGTGTATTTGTCTATTTTTTACGGTGTAGGCCAATTATTTCTTTTTTAAAAAGATTGTATGTTCGAGCTAGCCGCGGAATGATCGAATTTCGAGCGTAATTGGTGTTAAATTTAGGCACATGCAGTAGGCGAGTTTGGCGCGTTCTTAAAGTATATTTTGAATGAAGCGGAAGAATGATAATTGAGAAGGCTGACATTAAGCTAGGGCAATCAATAGACCCGGTCAAGATTGCTTGTAGTAGCAACATATCACTCTGGCTCCTTCTTTGTTCCAGGCTGTCCATTCTGTAGTAAGTACAGGCTTCCTCATAACTGTCGAACTTTTTAAAATCTTTAAAGGCCAAGTACTTGAGAAACTGTCTCTGTATGGACTCAAGTCTGTGGGAATGGATGATATAATCCTCCCGATTATATCACCCATTCCCAGATACTACTAGCGTATTCGAGAAGTCTTCGGACATATGCAATGTACAGGGATTTTATATGACACTCACGATGTATATCCTGGCGATGTATTCGAAGGACCGGCTGGCGGTGACGTCATACACGAGGCACGCCACGTCGCAGTTGACCTCGTGCGGCTGCAGGGGGTCCGAGACGCGCGTGATGGGTATCTCCTTCAGAACCAAGTACTTCTCCTGCCCGTACACGAGTACTGTGTTGATGCAGTAGTTGCTCTCCGTACTGTTGCCGTCGCCCCGCTCGTGTGAATGAGGTTTTATCTTCTGAAATTAAAACTATATATAGCTGCTTTAAGTTATGAGTTATGACACTACTCTTTATAACCGAGCCACTCAAAAGTCAACTCACAAACTAATCATTTCTTAAGAGAATATATATTTATTCTCTTAAAACGCTAAAACGTAGGGTTTTTATAGCTGTCTCCACCTCCCCTATAACGGCCACTTTCCTCACATCTAAGCAATTTAACCACAAACACCAACTGAACGTGAGGGTAATATAAATTAATCAATTACACTAATCTAAGCGCACAGGCAATATTTATTCGATTAGGGCGCGATTGCTATCGCAATCCCTCGATGAAGTACAACGACCTAGACACGAAAGCATCTACTATATCTAATGTACATCTACATCTAATGGCCGCTACAGCGTCACCGGACGTGGGGGCGACCGCGAAGCGTCGCCGGGGGAGTGAGCCAGGGCGCCTCCTATGAGGCTCTGACCTCGGCTTAGGATGACGTTGGGACGAATGGGAGGAGTGGCTGGACTAGGTTAGTCCGTACGTCCCCGTGATCGTGGTAAGGATCCACGCCCAGGTGACATTAGAAATCGGGGGCCTCGTCTTCGCCGGCGAAGACGCTGTAGAATTCCTATCGTCAAAATAGCTGTATTTATAGTATATTTCATTGTTGACACACTGTCAACAATATCAAAAGCCGATTTAATTAAAATAATTTTAAACACCAATCTGACAATCATATGTGAATATTTTACAGTTCTTATTTTATTTATTACATATAATACATACGTCTAATTTATAACCTCCTATTTTTGAAGTCGGTAACAAATCTTGCAGATTAGTTTTGTCAGCAACAACTAGCAATACCTTGTGTGCTATTCCTAAGAAACTCCTGCATATGGAGGTCTTGCCGCACGATCTCGGTCCAATGACGTGGCACTGGTACACATTCCTGCTCGACTGCTTTTTAGCGATGTCCACCTTTTTGTCTCTGGTAACTGCAAAATTACGAAAGTACAGTGGCCACAAGCATAAGTTGGCGGTGGCGTTTTGAGGAACTAATTCGGTCATCCAATTTTTATTTCGTTGTGTGTTGTTGCGTTTATTGTGTAAAATAATTAAAGATTTTAAGACTCCAAGTTCATAAATTTAACTCACTATGTATTGCTGATTTTTGAGTATCATTTTCAATAAAATTATATCCTAAGTATGCTAAATAAGCGCTTGTGCTCGACAGGTCCAGCAAAGTCATGAGAGTCCATCGACACATCCACCCTTGAAGAGTTACATAGCCCTGATAATAAAAATATACGAGTAAATATACGATAAAAAAATACGAGCTAGAATTTCTAATATACTTATAACAATATTACTAGGTACATGTAACAGCATTTACATGAAATATTTTAGACATTTTATTTTATTCAGTTCACAAATACATATTTTATACTAGATGATGCCCGCGACTTCGCGTTAAATAAAGAGTTCCAAATCCATTCATACATCCATCCTCACAAACTTTCGCATTTATAATATTAGTAGGATGTAGGATGAAACAATAAATTTTTATTAAAATGTTACAATGTCTTAAATATATTTTTATGCATATTTCTAATTTCTATTCATATTTATCATAGATATTGATAATACTTTATTGCCTTAGTTGCATAGTCACTTAAATCCAGATTGATTTCATTCAAAAAGTTGAATTTGACAGTCTTTACTGAATTACCTTGTCATTAGTTGGAACAGTGTAACGTAAATTATGCCATGGGATGCGAGGACAACAGGAGAATACATTCTTCAGTTCAGTTGGATTCAACATGCCATCTCTATCCTTGTCATACTTTTCAAATAGTTGTGTCAAAAATTGTTGCCCTTTATATGAAAGTTCCGAAGTACACCCAACAGGTACCTTAATGCTGCAAAAAGACATAATAAACATTTGAAAACAATCAAAGTAATCCTAATCACAATGTTATAAAGGCGAAAGTGTGTGCGTGCGTGTGCGCGCGCGTGTGTGTGTGTGTGTGTTTGTTTGTTACTCTTTCAGGCAACCTCCCTCGCGCTTTCTCGCACCGCATGTCCGACCCACTTAGTACAGGTAGAAACATACCGCTCGCGAAGCAACGCTTATAATAGGTGGTATCAAATAGTACCTAGGTACTGGCACCGAACGTTACGCTACTGGCAGGCTAGTTTTTACATTCTAATTTGTCATAATTTGTCAAGTATACCTAAACAAACTATTGTTATTTATTGTTGTTTTTATTTCTACTGTTCGTGTGTCGTTCTCTGCAATGAATAAGAAAGGAAAGCATTAATGAATGAATGAAATGAATGAAAAACACTTTATTGCACACCACATTAAAAATAAACAAAAACTAAAAACAAACTTAAAAATAAATAATAACACATGGTAGTACAAATGGCGGCCTTATCGCTAAAAAGCGATCTCTACCAGGCAACCACGTTGCAAAGGATATAATGATCAAATATAAAGTGAGGGTGCACGCAAGTTTATGAGTAAAAAAAAGAGAGAGAAAAAAAAAAACAACATTCAGATACCTAACATTACATAGCACTTAGCACAGAACGCGCCTTACGTAATAAGATAACCCTTTTAATATAGGTTTGGGACCTATATGAAAGGGTTATCGTATTACGCTTGCGTAAAATCTTTAATGTAAAGGCCTTGCCTACTTGGGACGCTACCTCGCTCCGCACTTATCGCGCGATTGCCCTGTCTAGACCTCTGTATGAACCTATCCTTACTCTGTGATAACAACTCTAGCCTAATTACCGATGTCTAGACGTTGGCGACATTTACCACGAGATCAAAGGCGTCAAACTGCTGCATCTCCTTATACTGTGTCTGTACTCTGTACTAAGTGAGTCTCACTTGAGGTGCAGTGCGGGGAAGCGCGAGGCGAAGTAGGGGTCAATTTTTAACGAACGTGTAGCCAACATAACAAAATTGTGAGTGATGTTAGTAAAAGGGGGCAAACTGCGCCAATTTAGGATTTGAAGGTGGTAGTAAAAGGCAGAACATGAGTAACAAACAAATTGTCATCATAATTTCAACCTTATACTTACTTAGCATATAAATAGTTGTGTGTCAACTCCAAACTCTCGTCATATCCAAACTTGCGCAGCACTGTCCATGTAGTCTCATTCCGTCCTCTTTGTATGAACAGACAGTGCAAGAATATGAAACCCTTCATTGTTATGCATTCATTTTCTATGCCTCCAGCAATATTTTGTGCAATTACAGATTTTACTTCATCTAAAACCTTAAATAAATGTTTATTTCAAGTTAACAAGTAGTGCACATAGTTTGAAGAGGCTTAGGCTGAATCTTGACTTACCATCAGGTGTGATCATAGTCAAGCACTAGTCTAAAATACATTCTACATATTTACAACCAATAAAAAGATTATGATCCTATCATATTGAGTCATACCTGCAATTGTAATGGAGTGTCAAAACACTTCTTTTGAAACACAGTTATTTCATAATCGTCCAGTAAACCATCCCCATCTATGTCACAAATTTTAAATATTCTGGTCAGAGCTCTTTTGCATCTTTCTGTTAACTAAAAATATTAAGAAATATGTAAATAAGTTCATTCCCTAAACTACAATGCTAGTTAGCAAATGAACTAGCAACTAGCAAACAATTTTTTAGATAACTAGCTGATGCCCATGACTTTGTCCGCGTGGATTTAGTTTTTAAAATCCCTCGGGAACTCGATGTCACTCTCCAGGTCCTCAACTATACCCATGCAAAAAATCATGTTGATCCATAGCCCTGTTGCAGCGTGATTGAAGGACAAACCAACAAACCCACAAACAAACACATTTTCACATTTATAATATTAGTAAGGATAATATAAAAAAAAAATCTCTTGACTTCAAACACCACTACAAAGTAGAAAATAATTTTAGTTTGTACAGGTATGTTGATCAGGCAGGCCTAAATTGAAACCATCCTCTATCGCCAAAGTTTTATTCATCAGGGTACCAATATGACAGTAGTGTCAAAGTAACTGTATAAGAATGCATACATGAAATTGAGCTCTAATTCAATGCTGTTACAATTAATTCTACTTTGACGCTTATGTACAATACAATTACGACCAATGGAATAACTTTAGACAATCAACACCTCAGATCTTATTGAAATTGGTTCATATTTGACAGTGTTGTGGAGTAACATCAACAAAAAAAAAATAAGCATCAAATTAATAACCTCCTCCTTTTTTTGAAGTTGGTGAAATAGTGATAACCCACACTGATTTCAGTAAACCCTACCTCTTGTTCCTCAATGGAGTATATGGGGTGAATAGGATGTAATACAGCTTTTTGTGCATTATAAAACATTTCTGATACATTTGTCAATGTTTTTGCAGAACATTCTATACATCTGTCCACCTCTGGATACTCCTCAGCAATATCCCATATATTCTGAAAGAATTTTACTACAATTTTAATAAAATAAATAAAATTGAAGTGTCCATCTCTGGTTTTTAAACAACTTTCTTTCATTATGCAAAAACAGGCTACATTGATTTTGATAGAACTTTCACATGATGGTAGTAGTGTATAATCTAGTTTTTATTTAATATTTAGGGTTTTCACTTAAAATTTAAAAAATCTAGATTCTCCTTACTAGTACGTACTTAAAGAATTATTATATAATTACTCTTGTTTATTAAACACAATCATTCTTATAGAGTTTACATTATGGGAATAATCTTAATGCATTGTGTAGATTGTACTATGTACTCATCATAAACTCACATCAACAACAGAGTAGTCAATTAAATCTATTTTGTTTCCAACAAGAATCACAGGCTTTCTGTAGTCATCTGGGCAGTTATCCCTCACAAATGGTAACCAGTAAGAAGCAATTTTGTTCAAAGTTTCCTGTCTGTCTACAGAAAATACAATACATATTACATGAGCTTTTTCAATTTCTTCAGCAACTTGTTCCAAAGTTTGTTCTGTTACTGAAAAATAAAAAAAAGATTATCTATTTTAGGAGTGTAGTGTTGTGATAGAATATTTTTCTATTACATTTATAATGTTTCTTTTATTTTTCCTTAATATTTTTTTTTATTCTTGGAAAAGAGCAATTATTATAATTAGAACTAAAGTCTTATTACATTATTATTACTTCTGAAGTTTTAAGATCAATTATTCTACCTAAACTATTATCAGAGTAAAGCTTTGTTTTTAGCTAAGACAGGCTGCATATTAAAAGAAATTGTCTTCAGAAATTTTTCTGTTTGATACATCTAGTAAGCAATGTGATGGTGTTAAAGGGGCAAACAATGTGACAAAATTTCCAGGACCTAATACAGCAGAACCTACGAATCGATTATATTCGGCTCGCCTTAGAGCAGTTAAAGTTAAGGTTTCTAAAAATAAGAAAGTCATCAAACTTGTGTGGAATTGAATAAAAAATATTTGCTGTTTGTATACTAAAAAATATATTTTTCAATAACTGTTAATTATTCTCATAGGTTTTCACAAGCTACAAAGAAAGGTTCGACTTGGAAGTGTTACGAAACTTACAGCATACATCAACAATGTTAGTCGGCACCTGCTCCGGCGTAACATCAGCAGGGATAGTGATTTCTTCAGCTTTTGGCGGCACATTTTCAGCGAACTCTTCGGTCACTAATGAAAGGATAAGGGAAGTTTTACCAACACCAGGCTCTCCCAACAAAACTATTCGAACTGTACGGGGAATAGATTCAAACACCATTTTAGTAATTTTGAAACATGTCGGGATATTAAGTAAACATTTTGCAACACATTCTATAGATATATTGAAACAAAATTGTAATGGTTTTAGTTTTGGATTAAAAAATATTTTATATTATAAAAATTTATATCATCAATGCCGATTGCCGAATTTAGGTGCTAACCACAGACCACAGATTAGAATAGATACCACAGACCAGGCCGCGGCCGTGATTCTGTAACTCAGTTGCTATCAAAAAATGTTAGCCACTGACATATATTTTTTATCCATTGAAGGTTTACTATGAACAAACAAATTGTAGACAGACAAATTGCAATTTTGCAATCAAATTCACAGACCGAACCGTAGTCGTAATTCCTAGTTCCATGGACTGAACACTCAATGTCAAGTGTCAAAGTCAAAAATCCGTAGCACAGAATACTTACTCCTATCCATAGACTAAAAGCCGGTTGCATTTGAATCCCGCGCACCTACTACAGGTGCGACAAGTATTAACATGGCGCGGCTGTGCGCCACTGTACCCAACATTACTATTGCACTGAAGGTGGAAACACAGTTCTGCTCGCGAAATTCAAATTTAATTTGGTTTTTCGCAATTTGTAAACTAATACGACAAAGTAGGCTTATGGCATTCTAATTGCGACAATGGCAGTAGCATCTTCACAGGTTTATATAAAAAAAATTACTGAAAGTGTCCTGTTTAAGAAATTAATCAAAATATCGACTAATTTGTGAGTAACTCACGTCCAACTCAGTATTTTGAAATTTCTTAAACTGGTCACTTTCAAGTAAAGATTTTTATGTAAACCTGTGAAGATGATAATTCTACTGGCGCAATTAGAATGCCATTAGCCTACTTTGTCGTATTAGTTTACAAATTGCGAAAAACCAAATTAAATTTGAATTTCGCGGGCAGACTCGTATAATCATCCTTAAATAGACAAGATGGAGTCCTGATGGAGTCTCAAAGCTGTGAACGCGTCGAAAATCAATGCAGCCAACTCGCGAGCCAATACCTATTTTGTTTTTTAAAATGGCGGTTTTTGTAATTAAAATGTGAAAAACTAAACAGGACGATCTAAAACAACCAATAACCACCTAGTACCTACCATCATTAAATAACATAAACACCAGTTCCTGCAAAATAAGAAATTTAGCTTTTTAGAAAATAATTAAATTAGAGTTCGCCATTTGTTGTGTCTGGCCAGTTTACGAACCCAAAGTTTCCCTAATAAATAATGAAACCTTAGTATGTAGGTACCGATAATATTCGAAAAGCGATTGCAGATAATGTCATTTTTAAACTTTCCCAGACAGTCTTTGATCTACGATCTCACCTGATGGTAAGTGACGATGCGGTTTAGATGATAGTGGGTTAAACTTGGAAGGGGATAAGCCAGGATTTATAAAATTTTTACATGCTATCGTGCTTACGCTAAATCGCTTAGCGATACGTTTTTAACGGTAGAATGGTAACTAGCCACGGCCGAAGCCTCCCACAATACCAGATTCGAGATATTTCAGAAATTATAAATAATTGCTTCGTTTTTTGATTTTCTTTTATTTATATCCGTCTTCAATTTATTTTTTAAACGAATATTTTACCAGGAGAGGGTAGACTGGCTACTTAAGACTTAGCGATTTAGCGATTCACCGATAAAGTTGGAAATAGGGTTTAGGGTTCCTCGGATCTAAAATAGGAAATGATTACCACAATTTTTTAAAGTCGCCATATTGAAATTATTTGTTACTAGCTGACCCAGCGAACTTCGTACCGCCAACTTATCTATATGAATAAAACAAATAACTACTAAAACTATCCTATCTTTCAAGTTGGACCAAATTACAGATAGTTACGAAGTTTGATCAAAATCGGTTCAGTAGTTTAGGAGTCCATCGCGGACAAACAACGTGACACGTAATTTATATATATTAAGATTGCACCGATGTTGTTCAAAATTGATATTTAGAGTCCCTAAATATCAATTTTCAATATGGCGCTGACTTAAAAATTTTGGCAACCGTTTCCTCTCTTAAAGCTAGGGGGGAAATATCGATTTTGAACGACATCGCACAGTGGGTCGAAACGGCTTTATGAGGGACATAGGATTTTTTGTTACAAATTCCATTAAAAAAAAATACTTATCGAAAGACCTTGTCATTCTGATGAATAATTGTTATTAAACGTCTCTAAAACTGATAGTTTGCCCGGAAAAACATATTTTCAGTTTTTGTTGCATGGAATGAAACAGAAACTGCTAAAATATGGCCAAGTCTTGAGAGGTCTTGCTTTTACAACTACTTTATTCTTATTCTTTGGCTTGTTGGCTATAACTCTATGCTATCAGCTCGAACCCAAACTTGCCAGTTCAAGAGTTATAAGAATCCGAAATTTTTTTTAAAATATGATTTTTATTGATTTTATAATGTCGTGGATTGTCAAATATTTGACCAAAATAATGTGCTACATGAAAATTCTATGAATAAATATTGAAATTAACTTTAAAGCACTAGTTCACCAAAGAGTAAGTAAGTAGAAGTGTAAGTTAAGATTAAAAGTCAAACTTAAAATTTATTTACTCGCGCAACAAAAAGAAAACTGAGCACCGGATTGACATTGATTTGATATAATATATTTATTATTTATTAAATTAAAAAAAGAAAAATGTAATTTAACTTAATTAAGAAAAAGATAATATTGTTAATATGTAATAGCTTTTGGTCTGTCTGCAATGCGTTCCACACTAAAGCGTGGCGGCAAATGGCACAAGCACAACTTTCTTTCCTTTTATGTATATTTGTTGGACGGTGTTCAGTACGATTAAAAACTCGTGGTGAGAAGGCACATTTATTGAATTAGATGTAATTTATGATGGTTCTAACTAATAAATAGTCATATTGAAAGCGCCCTCCCAGCAGCTTTCTCGCCCTTCAGAGAGTCGCTGGCCATCGGCTCCGTCGACCTGCAACAAACACAATACTTAAACTTTTTCAAAATTTTCTTTTCAAGGCATCCGCGACCCGTATTTATACCAATCCGATCCGATCCGATTCCGATGGAATAAATACTATGCAACATAAAACAATAATTTATTATCTTATAACTAAATGTTTAAATCAAGTGAGTTGGAAATGTATAAAGTGTCAAACGTTTTACTAATCACTAATAGGTGGCTCCTAGTTACTTACTTAACTAGGAGCCACCTATTAGGAGGAGTTAAGTAAGTAACTAGGTATTTGTAGCAATATTATAAAGAAAATAAACGTTAATTAAACATAGTAGGTAGCATGAACAAATAAAAATAAAATAAATGTTAATAGGTATAGGTATGTTACATAAATAGATGTTAATTAGAGTTAGCATACGAGTACTTATAACTATGCAACTTATAAACTTGTTAATTGTTATTGTATTTTAGTTTTTGGAAACAATTGTAAGTGTTAAGTATCTTGTGAATGTTTTCAAAAATACATATTAAAGGTACTATTTGTAGCACTGAATAAATCAAAATAGATGTTAATATAAATATAAATATAATAATATAATTGACTAGCATAAAAGTACTTATTATAAATCTTTTGTACTTAATTGTATTGTACCAAGTTGTTTTGTGAATATTTTTAAAAATTAATTATATACCTACCTACCTACCTAATTGTAGCACTAATGAAAAAAAAACACATTAGATATACTTACTTATAATATTATTATTTACTTACTAAAAACCTACTTACTTATATTATTTACTAGCATAATTAAGTAATTATCATAAAACTTTGTTTATTAAGCAAGAAATAAAAGGCTTTCTATCTTCTATCTAATAGGTGGCTCCATATGTCTAGGTGTTAAATTTCACCTTCGCATTTCGCCTTCATTGCCCAGCGCCTTCCTCGCCCGGCGCCGTCATCGCCCAACGCCGCCCTCTCAGCAGCCTCCTCGTCTTTCAGGGTATCGCTGGCTATCGGCTCCGTCGACCTGCAACATAAACAATAGGCAGTTAAGTTTTCAAAATTTTCTTGAGATGGAAAACCAAGGAACCTCTTAACATGTTCCTGCTTAGTTTTAAAAATGGAGAAGATATTAACAAAATTTATGGAATCACCTCTATTCTTGGGTGTAAAGTGGAGATTCATCCTCTGAGATCATCAAAGCTCATACCGCAGTGCAAAAGATGTCAAACGTATGGACACACCCAGAAGTATTGCTCCAGAGAGCCAAGATGTGTCAAATGCACTGGAAAACATCTTGGTGTTGAACGCAAAAAACCAGCTGAACAGAAACCCAAATGCGTACACTGTGGGGAGGCTCATCCGGCTAATTATAGAGGTTGCATAGTAGCCAAAGAAATGCAATCCATCAGAAACAAGACCTGCAAAAAACCATCTGCTCAAAACACCCAGGTAACTGGCATTAATGCAAAACAAACTCCAGTGTTCAAGAATATGCGACTTTCCGAAACTATTAAAGAAAATCCGAATAAATAGGTAACATATGCACAAGTAGCATCAAATAAAGTACCCAACATTAATAAATCTAGCGATTCTACTCTAAATAAATTAGATGAGATTCTAAAACTAATGTCGTCATTCGATGACCGCCTGCGAAAACTGAAAATATCAGAACAAAATAATGGATAAGGAGTTGAAGATATTGGCATGGAATTCTAATGGGCTACTACAACATCAACATGAGTTACAAGTAGTCCTAGATACCGAAAATTCGACGTATGTTTGATCTCCGAAACACATTTCACAAAAGAATCTTATATAAAATTCAAAGGGTATAAAGTTTACCACGCTCTACATCCCCATAATTCAGCCAGAGGAGGTAGTCCAAGCAGTGGCAGTAAATATCAAAACAGAACGATACCCTATCACAATTGTAGCTATATACTGCCCACCACGGCATTCTCTAAAAAAAACATGAATACCTAAGATTCTTGGAACAATATGGTCACAGATTTATAAATAATTGGTGGAGACTAACGCCAAAAATATTTTCTGGGGCTCAAGACTAACAACAACAAAAGGAAAAGAACTGCTAAGTGCGATCAAAGAAATGAGATGCGATGTAGTCAGTACTGGGATGCCAACGTACTGGCCTACTGATCCTCGAAAAATTCCAGATCTGATAGACTTCTTTATATCGAAGAATATCTCACCAAAATACCTTAGTATTGAAGGAAAATATGACATGAATTTGGACCATTCACCGATAATGTTAATAATTAATAAACACACTATTGCAGTCAATGAAACTAAGCTTACTCTAGTGAATAAGAATACAGACTGGGAGAGCTTTAAGATAGAATTAGACAGTGTTATAAACCTACAGGTCCCCTTGAAAAATCCAGATCAACTCAATATGAAACTAGCTAAATTTATAACAGACATACAAAAGTCGGCCTGGAATAATACGCCTCCGATAAAAAAATGGAGTCGGGGTACCACCTATCCTAAGGAAATTATCGACCTCATTAAAATAAAGAGAAAGCAAAGAAAAAAGTGGCACGCTTCTAGGTCACCACAAGATAAAAGAATACTAAATAAACTCACCAAAACAATCAAAAACTATCGAAAATTACAATGAATATAAATTAAATGATTACCTACAACACTTGACTGGTGATAGAGAAACGGACTATTCTCTTTGGAAAGTAACTGGAAATCTAAAAAGACCCATCACACATATACCACCTATTAAAGAGCAAAATGGAACATGGGCCATCAACAACATTCAAAAAGCTAATAGATTTGCTCAACACCTGGAAAATATATTCCAACCAAATGAAGGTCATCCAATTGATTTCTGTGAGAATGAAGAAAATCAAGAAGATCTGCAAAAGATTAGACTTGCGACACCAAAGTAAGTATCTAAAGAAATAATGTACAACTTAAGCAAAAAGAAATCTCCGGGATACGATCTTATTACCGGAGAAATCTTAAAAAACCTACCTCGGAAAGCTTTAGTGAAACTTACCAATCTCATAAATGCGTCATTTAGACTGAAACATGTACCTAAGCTATGGAAAGTCGCTGAAGTTATCTTGATTATTGGATAGAAGCAGGCGTTACTTTGCGGAAGTCCATGATTAGCAAGAAAAGGGTAGAATTATTTTGCTATAATCCGCCAACAGAAAAAATCTGTATAATTTTTACACTACTCTCGACGCACGTTTCGCCCCGACACCGGAGCATCCTCAGGAGATGTTGACTCTACAACGATGCATTGTCTAGTGACGCTCGTGTCAATTGCGCGGTATTACATACCGTATTTCTACCCCCACTACTGTTGCCCCGCCCACTACCCCCCCCCTTCAAACAAACGAAGCAGTGGTGAACTTGAGACGTTCACTTGTTCATTAAGTAATTTAAACTGAGTATTATTGTTATGTTTTATTATTTCTAATTGTTCCAACATGCTCAGTCGAAGCCCTTTATCACAGGTGTGTAAGATTTTGTATGAATGATCGGATGATAATTTGTGTCCACTATCAAGGAGATGTTTAGCAAAGTGAGACTTTTGGGGTTGGTTGTTCCTAACCGCAGCCATATGTTCTTTGTAGCGTGTTTCAAATTTACGACCCGTTTGACCAATATAAGTGGCTTTACAGTCTGAACATTCGAGTTTATAAATGCCCTATTTTTGTTTGTTGTTTAATTTATCTTTACCGTTGCAAATATTTTTAAGTGTATTATTTGTCCTAAATGCAACATGTATATCATGTGCTTTAAGTCTCTTCGCGATACGCTCCGACACTGTTCCAAAATAAGTTAAACTGGATTTGTATTTATTTATTTTATCAGGTGATGATGAATATAAATCCTGTTTTATCCGCATCAATTGTTGCTTTTTTATTATATTATTAACAATATTATTGTTGTAACCATTTGCCTGTGCCATGTGGTAAATTACTTTTAATTCTTTTAAGTAGTTTTCTTTTGTGAGTGGAATAGACAGCAACCTATGCACGTAACTGTGGAACGCTGCGAGTTTATGCTGCCACGGATGACAGGATGAAGCGGGTATGGTTGTGTCTGTGTATGTGGGTTTCCGGAAAATACCAAACTGATGTTTATTATTAGCACGAGTTATAGTAAGATCGAGGAAGCTTATAGAGTTATCTTGTTCTAATTCTGATTTGAATTTAATTTTCGGGTGTATATTGTTTAGATTTTTGACAAATGTGTCAAGTTGTCTGTCTGTCCCAGTCCAACATATAATTATATCATCTACATATCTATAGTAATACAGAATTTTGTTATTTTTGACAATATGTTTATTTTCAAAATCATCCATGAAGATATCAGCCATTAGGGGACTTAGTGGTGAGCCCATAGCTAATCCCTCTTTTTGTTGATAAAATTGGTCATTGAATTTGAAGTAGTTCTGTTTCATGCATATTTTGGTTAATTCTATTAATTCTGTTATTTCGTTGACATTTGTATGATTATTTTCCAACAATTTGGTTATGATGTTTAGGGTTTCGTTAACTGGGACATTGGTGAACAGACTGTCCACATCTAATGATATTAATTTACAATGGTCCGGTAATGTCAAATCTTTAATTTTATTGACTAGTTGGATACTATTTTTTAATGAATAAGACTGATTGAAGGATGTTTTTGATTTAATAACTTTGTTTAGCTCTTTTGCTAATAGATATGCAGGTGCGCCAATATATGAGACCACGGGACGGATTGGAATATTATTTTTGTGGATTTTTGGTAAGCCGTATAATGTAGGAGCATTAGTGTTCATTTGAATGACGTTGTGTTTTGATGTATTTTTTGGAAAAATCTTGATTGCTAAACCCGGGAAACCACCTCATGAAACAACCTCTTATAGACCGATCTCTTTATTACCAGTAATTTCAAAATTATTTGAAAAACTGTTACTTAAGAGACTAAAACCCCTACTAGAAGACAGAAAATTAATACCAGATCACCAATTTGGATTCCGAGAAAAACACTCAACAATAGACCAAGTCCACAGAATTACTGATATAATAGAGAAATCATTAGAAGATAAGAAATTGTGTTCTACTGTATTTTTAGACGAAGCGCAAGCTTTCGATAAAGTGTGGCACGAAGGGCTTATCTATAAACTCAGAATTATGCTACCAAAGTCATTTGCTGATATTCTTGAATCATATATTTCGAACAGATGGTTTAGAGTTCGTCAAGAAGATGCATATTCTGAACTCAAGGAAATTAAAGCTGGGGTACCGCAAGGAAGTGTTTTAGGTCCGGTCCTGTACTTATTATACACCTGTGATATTCCAGCACTAGAAAATAATACCATTGCAACATTTGCTGATGATACTGCCATAATAGGAACTGGAGAAAGTCACGAAGAAGGAGTGGAAAAAGTACAAGTTGCCATAAACAAAGTCAACGAATGGACTATAAAGTGGCGAATTAAACTTAACGAGTCTAAATCAATGCATATAGATTTCACCAATAAGCTACCGCAATATCACCCGATTTACCTAAATCGGCAACTTATCCCCTACGTTAATACAGCGAAGTACCTGGGTATGACGCTAGACACAAAGCTTCGATGGAAAGCTCATGTTAAAAAGAAACGCGAGGAATTAGAATTACGATATAAAAAAATGCATTAGCTGCTTGGAAGGCATTCTAAGCTCTCAATACATAATAAGCTTATGCTATATAAGCAAGTTCTGATGCCTGTATGGACGTATGGTATACAACTCTGGGGGTGTACTAAAACAAGCAATATCCAAATAATACAGAGATGCCAGAACAAAGTACTCAGGGAAATATCTAATGCACCCTGGTACGTCAGAAATCACGATCTCCACAGGGACCTTAAGATGAGTTCGTGAACAAGATTATACATAACTACGCAGAAGCTCACCAACATCGACTTCGTCATCATGTGAATCTGGAAGCTGTAAAGCTTCTAGATAACACGAACATTAAAAGAAGACTTAAAAGAACAAACCGTTCGAACTAGTGTTTAAAAGTGCATAAGTGCAGTGTAAACTAAGGACAGTTATTGGACTGTAAATTAGATATAGAATTTAATTATAAATAGAAGTTTAAGTTAAAATAATATTGCTAATTAGCCCTTAGGCTAGATTGCAGTAAAAAATAAGGCTACCGTTACGTAATGGTGCCTTATGGTAGGAAAAAAAAAATTCTTTTCAAGGCATCCGCCATCCGTATTTATACCAAAGCATGCTTGTTTAAACAACTACAAAACCATGCAACACAATACAAAAATTCCGTCAACCTGAAACAAAGGAACAATAGTTTACTTATCTTATAACTAAATATTTAATTCAAGTGAGTTGGAAATGTAATGTATAAAGTGTCAAACGTTTTAGTTATTACTTCATTTTAATTAATTTTGACCATAAATTACGTAAATTTCACCTGCCCAGCGCCTTCCTCGCCCAGCGCCTTCATCGCCGACGCCGCCCTCCCAGCAGCTTCCTCGTCCTTCAAGGTGTCGCTGGCCATCGGATCCGTCGACCTGCAACATAAACAATAGTTAAGATTTTTCTAAATTTTCTTTTCAAGGCATCCGCCACCCGTATTTAAACCAAAGCATGCTTGTTATCAATGCAAAACTATACAATTACAAAACCATGCAACACAATAAAAACATTCCGTCGACCTGCAACATAAAAACAATAGTTTACTTATCTTATAACTAAATATTTGAATTAAGCGAGTTGGAAATATTTAAAGTGTCAAACGTTTTACTAATCACTAAAAGGTGGCTCCATATCTCTAGTTAATTGATTTTAATAAATTTTGACCAAAATTACGTCACCTGTGTGCGGCGCCTTCAATGCCCAGCGCCTTCCTCGCCCAGCGCCTTCATCGCCGACGCCGCCCTCCCAGCAGCTTCCTCGTCCTTCAAGGTGTCGCTGGCCATCGGATCCGTCGACCTGCAACATAAACAATAGTTAAGATTTTTCTAAATTTTCTTTTCAAGGCATCCGCCACCCGTATTTATACCAAAGCATGCTTGTTATCAATGCAAAACTATACAATTACAAAACCATGCAACACAATAAAAAAATTCCGTCGACCTGCAACATAAAAACAATAGTTTACTCTTCTTATAACTAAATATTTGAATTAAGTGAGTTGGAAATATATAAAGTGTCAAACGTTTTACTAATCACTAAAAGGTGGCTCTATATCTCTAGTTACTTGATTTTAATTAATTTTGACCATAAATTACGTAAATTTCACCTGTGTGCGGCGGCTTCATTGCCCAGAGCCTTCCTTGCCTGGTGCCGTCATCGTCTGACGCTGCCATCCCAGCAGCTTCCTCGTCCTTCAGGGTGTCGCTGGCCATCGGCTCCGTCGAGCTGCAACAAAAACAATAGTTTACTCTTCTTATAACTAAATATTTGAATTAAGTGAGTTGGAAATATATAAAGTGTCAAACGTTTTATTAATCACTAAAAGGTGGCTCCATATCTCTACACTAGCGGCACGCTATGATGGCCGGTTTGACACATTACAATAGTGATGTGGAATGTCAATTTATTCTCGAACAAAAAACAATTAAGTTTTGTTTTTGTACCTGATTAAATAGGTTTAATAAAACAAAAATGTATATGTTTATTTAATTTATTTGAACGAACTGAATATTTGAATGAAAATGAATATACATACTTTATATGCACACAAGAAACATATGAATACAAAAGATACCAAAAAAGGTGCCACAAAAGGCCATAATTAATCAGATTCGTCCATACTACTATTTTCACTGTCGTCACTGCTATCATCACCTACATTAATAATTATATGTTCGTTTTCTATAATATTATCTATTTTCACATCTCTTTCATAATCTTCCCTTATTAATTTAACAGTTCTATTCACAACCTTTTCCCAGTCTCCTTTAGTCACATGTTCACAAGCTTCTTTTAATAATTTTAGCATTTTTTTTGTGGTAAATGGGGGTTCTGTATTGTGTCTTGCAGCATATCCCTTAATTTGAGCCCACACCAACTCAATCGCATTATACTCACAATGGTAAGGCGGTAACCGTATAACTCTGTGCCCATGTTCTAATGCTATTTCGTCAATGACGTATCGGATCTTGGTTGGTTTGTTTTCTTTTAAAAGACGTACTAATTCCGCTTTTAACATATTCATGTTTGCATCTACGCCATTTTTACGAGGCCATGCGACGATATCAGCTTTCTTTTGGGATTGGGCAGGTGGCTTGTCAATTTGCATCGAGTGGTATGGGGCGTTGTCCATAATTATAATAGATGGTTCAGGGAGGCTACACAACATTGAGGTAAACCATTCAGTAAACTTTTCTCCATTCATGTCTTCATGATAGTCTCCAGTGGTTTTTGACGCAAAAGCCATGAGAGAACCTTCGACAAACCCGTTGATGGTTCCGGCGTGACAAATTATAAGTCGCGATCCTTTTCCTACAGGAACTTTGGAAGTAGATGCTTCTGTGTCATCGTTCCAAGAACGGCCTACAGTATGGTTAGCATTAAGCCATGTTTCATCCAAGAACACAACATTTTGCCAATTTTTGATTTCTTTCACTTGCCGTAAAAAAGTATACCTTGCCATCGCTATATCAAATCTTTCCATCAATATTTTGCGTTTGTTACATTTTTTGTATCGAAATCCAATGGTCTTCAAAATCTTCGTTAAAGAACTTTCCCCACCGAAGAATAATCCAGCTTCCTTCAGTGAATGCACCAACTTTTTTCTTGTTGGATACTCCTTCTGTAAATAGTAGCCGTAAACATGTCTTCGGATAGCATCGGCATCAAAGCTATCGATGCCTACGACTGGTTTTGCTCGTTTTCTATTTTTTGGTGTGTGAAGTTTATTTTCTTCTGTGCCAGTCTCGCCATATTTTTTTTTAGTTATCCGTCTAACAGTTCGTTGTCCAATATTAAGCGCATCAGCTACGCGTTCAACCACTGACGTTATAGGTAAAATTGGCCCTCCATTTTGAGCTTCACGATCGAAATAGTTACGAAGGCGTATTACGAACTCACGTGTCTGACTATTTAGAACAGTTCTCTGCGTACGTTCGGTCATATCGACGAAATCCACAACAAAGGGCTTGAACAGAGTCCAAATTAACGAGCAAGGGTCAACAGTAATGCAGTATCAATATTTGAAATCCAAAGCCAGGTCAAAACTATATCACAATCGCATTGCACTGACAGTTTATACTTTTCGAAGCAACGTCAATTCGAAACTGCTTTGTTTTGCATTGAGCATTGACGCGAGTTTGCCGGAGGTAGTAGTTGTGCTAGCCAGCGATCCTATGTGACGATCGTATTAGATTCCATTTTTAAAAATTTTCAATTTAGAAAACCAAATGCCGAGTTGTGGTATATATCATATAAAAATAAAAATTTTACCTTTTGTATGAAACAGCTGATATTTTTTTGCGATTTCAGAGGTTTGTCCACATAGTGAAAATTGTTCATATTCACAAGTACATTCACCCCTTAAATGGTGCAAACTGATTTTTCTACACTTGTATACATTTTAGAAATCAATTTAATAAATAAATTTTGAGTCCTAAACCTAAAACTACATTCGATAAAATTTATGAATCTCTGCACATCACTATCGTCAATAAAGTAATACAATTATTTCCTTCAAAGTCGTTATCAATTAATACGGAACTTCATGAGCGGACAAACGTCAAACCGGCCATCATAGCGTGCCGCTAGTGTAGTTACTTGATTTTAATTAATTTTGACCATAAATTACGTAAATTTCACCTGTGTGCGGCGCCTTCATTGCCCAGTGCCATTCTTGCCCGGCGCCGTCATCGCCCGACGCCGCCCTCCCAGCAGCTTACTAAATATTAAATTAAGTGAGTTGGAAATAAATAAAGTGGCAAACGTTTTACTAATCAATAAAAGGTGGCTCCATATCTCTAGTTACTTGGTTTTAATTAATTAATTTTGACCATAAATTACGTAAATTTCACCTGTGTGCGGCGCCTTCATTGCCAGCGCCTTCCTTGCCCGGCGCCGTCATCGCCCGACGCCGCCCTCCCAGCAGCTTCCTCGTCCTTCAGGGTATCGCTGGCCATCGGCTCCGTCGACCTGCAACAAAAACAATAGATAACATTTTCAAAATTTACTTTTCAAGGCATCCGCCACCCGTATTTATACCAAAGCATGCTTGTTATCAATGCAAATTATACAATTACAAAACCATGCAACACAATAAAAAAATTCCGTCGACCTGCAACATAAAAACAATAGTTTACTTATCTTATAACTAAATATTTGAATTAAGCGAGTTGGAAATATTTAAAGTGTCAAACGTTTTATTAATCACTAAAAGGTGGCTCCATATCTCTAGTTACTTGATTTTAATTAATTTTGACCATAAATTACGTAAACTTCACCTGTGTGGCGCCTTCATTGCCCAGCGCCTTCCTTGTCCGTCACCACCATCGCCCTGCACCGTCCTCCCAGCAGCTTCCTCGTCCTTCAGGGTATCGCTGGCCATCGCTGGCCATCGGCTCCGTCGACCTGCAACAAAAACAATAGATAACATTTTCAAAATTTACTTTTCAAGGCATCCGCCACCCGTATTTATACCAAAGCATGCTTGTTATCAATGCAAATTATACAATTACAAAACCATGCAACACAATAAAAAAATTCCGTCGACCTGCAACATAAAAACAATAGTTTACTTATCTTATAACTAAATATTTGAATTAAGTGAGTTGGAAATATATATAAAGTGTCAAAATTTGACCATTAATTACGTAAATTTCACCTGTGTGTGGCGCCTTCATTGCCCAGCGCCTTCCTTGTCCGGTGCCGTCATCGCCCGACGCCGCCCTCCCAGCAGCTTCCTTGTCCTTCAGGGTGTCGCTGGCCATCGGCTCCGTCGACCTGCAACAAAAACAATAGTTAAAATTTTCAAAATTTTCTTTTCAAGGCATCCGCCACCCGTATTTATACCAAAGCATGCTTGTGATCAATGCAAAACTACAATTACAAAACCATGCAACACAACAAAAATTTCCGTCGACCTGCAACATAATAACAATAGTTTACTTTTCTTATACCTAAATATTTGAATTAAGTGAGTTGAAAATATATAAAGTGTCAAACGTTTTTACTAATCACTAAAAGGTGGCTCCATATCTCTAGTTAATTGATTTTAATTAATTTTGACCATAAATTACGTAAATTTCATCTGTGTGCGGTGCCTTCATTGCCCAGTGCCATTCTTGCCCGGCGCCGTCATCGCCCGACGCCGCCCTCCCAGCAGCTTACTAAATATTAAATTAAGTGAGTTGAAAATATATAAAGTGTCAAACGTTTTACTAATCACTAAAAGGTGGTTCCATATCTCTAGTTACTTGGTTTTAATTAATTAAATTTAACCATAAATTACGTAAATTTCACCTGTGTGCGGCGCCTTCATTGCCAGCGCCTTCCTTGCCCGGCGTCGTCATCGCCCGACGCCGCCATCCCAGCAGCTTCCTCGTCCTTCAGGGTATCGCTGGCCATCGGCTCCGTCGAGCTGCAACATAAAAACAATAGTTTACTAATCTTATAATCAAGTGAGTTGGAAATGTAATGTATAAAGTGTTAAATTAATTAATTTTGACACTAAATAAAATAAATTTCACCTGCGTGTGGCGGCTTCATTGCCCAGTGCCATTCTTGCCCGGCGCCGTCATCGTCCGACGCCGCCCTCCCAGCAGCTTCCTCGTCCTTCAGGGTGTCGCTGGCCATCGGCTCCGTCGACCTGCAACAAAAACAATAGTTAAAATTTTCAAAATTTTCTTTTCAAGGCATCCGCCACCCGCATTTATACCAAAGCATGCTTGTTATCAATGCAAAACTACAATAACAAAAACATGCAACACAATAAAAAAATTCCGTCGACCTGCAACATAAAAACAATAGTTTACTTTTCTTATAACTAAATATTTGAATTAAGTGAGTTGGAAATATATAAAGTGTCAAACGTTTTACTAATCACTAAAAGGTGGCTCCATATGTCTAGTTACTTGATTTTAATAAATTTTGGCCATAAATTACGTAAATTTCACCTTTGTGCGGCGGCTTCATTGCCCAGAGCCTTCCTTGCCTGGCGCCGTCATCGTTCTGACGCTGCCCTCCCAGCAACATCCTCGTTCTTCAGGGTGTCGCTGGCCATCGGCTCCGTCGACCTGCAACAAAAACAATAGTTAAAATTTTCAAAATTTTCTTTTCAAGGCATCCGCCACCCGTATTTATATCAAAGCATGTTCGTTATCAATGCAAAACTATACTATTACAAACCCATGCAACACAATAAAAAAATTCCGTCGACCTGCAACATAAAAACAATAGTTTACTCATCTTATAATCAAGTGAGTTGGAAATGTAATGTATAAAGTGTTAAATTAATTAATTTTGACACTAAATAAAATAAATTTCACCTGCGTGTGGCGGCTTCATTGCCCAGAGCCTTCCTTGCCTGGCGCCGTTATCGTCCAAAGCTGCCCTCCCAGCAGATTCCTCATCCTTCAGGGTGTCGCTGGCCATCGGCTTCGTCGACCTGCAACAAAAACAATAGTTAAAATTTTCAAAATTTTCTTTTCAAGGCATCCGCCACCCGTATTTATATCAAAGCATGCTCGTTATCAATGCAAAACTATACTATTACAAACCCATGCAACACAATAAAAAAATTCCGTCGACCTGCAACATAAAAATAATAGTTTACTCATCTTATAATCAAGCGAGTTGGAAATGTAATGTATAAAGTGTTAAATTAATTAATTTTGACACTAAATAAAATAAATTTCACCTGTGTGCGGCGGCTTCATTGCCAAGAGCCTTCCTTGCCTGGCGCCGTCATCGTCCAAAGCTGCCCTCCCAGCAGATTCCTCATCCTTCAGGGTGTCGCTGGCCATCGGCTCCGTCGACCTGCAACAAAAACAATAGTTAAAATTTTCAAAATTTTCTTTTCAAGGCATCCGCCACCCGTATTTATACCAAAGCATGCTTGTTATCAATGCAAAACTACAATAACAAAAACATGCAACACAATAAAAAAATTCCGTCGACCTGCAACATAAAAACAATAGTTTACTCATCTTATAATCAAGCGAGTTGGAAATGTAATGTATAAAGTGTTAAATTAATTAATTTTGACACTAAATAAAATAAATTTCACCTGTGTGCGGCGGCTTCATTGCCCAGTGCCATTCTTGCCCGGCGCCGTCATCGTCCGACGCCGCCCTCCCAGCAGCTTCCTCGTCCTTCAGGGTGTCGCTGGCCATCGGCTCCGTCGACCTGCAACAAAAACAATAGTTAACATTTTCAAAATTTTCTTTTCAAGGCATCCGCCACCCGTATTTATACCAAAGCATGCTCTTTATCAATGCAAAACTATACAATTACAAACCCATGCAACACAATAAAAAAATTCCGTCGACCTGCAACATAAAAACAATATTGGATAGAAGCAGGCGTTACTTTGCGGAAGTTCATGATTAGCAAGAAAAGGTTAGAATTATTTTGCTATAATCCGCCAACAGAAAAAATCTGTATGGTCAAACATGCAATTAAAAGCTAAGCACCACTCACCTACCCAGCCAAGCAAAAAAAGCCAAGTTCCCAAGCAAGCAATGCCACCACCACTCACATGCACCACCACACAAGACTTTTACACTACTCTCGACGCACGTTTCGCCCCGACACCGGAGCATCCTCAGGAGATGTCGACTTTACAATGCTGTATTTTCTAGTGAAGCTCGTGTCAAATGCGCGGTATTATATACCTTTTTTTTTCTACCCCACTACTGTTGGCCCGCCCACTACCCCTCGGACCCCCCACTACCCCCCGGACCCCCCACTACCCCCCGGACCCCCCACTACCCCCCGGACCCCCCACTACCCCCCGGACCCCCCACTAACCCCCGGACCCCCCACTAACCCCCGGACCCCCCACTACCCCCCGGACAAGCAGTGGTGAACTTGAGACGTTCACTTGTTCATTAAGTAATTTAAACTGATTATTATTATTGTGTTTTATTATTTCTAATTGTTCCAACATGCTCAGTCGAAGTCCTTTATCGCAGGTATGTAAGATTTTATATGAATGATCGGATGATAATTTGTGTCCACTATCAAGGAGATGTTTAGCAAAATGAGACTTTTGGGGTTGGTTGATCCTAACCGCGGCCATATGTTCTTTGTAGCGTGTTTCAAATTTACGACCCGTTTGACCAATATAAGTGGCTTTACAGTCTGAACATTCGATTTTATAAATGCCCGATTTTTGTTTGTTGTATTTATCTTTGCCGTTGCAAATATTTTTAAGTGTATTATTTGTCCTAAATGCAACATGTATATCATGTGCTTTAAGTGTCTTCGCAATACCCTATGACACTGTTCCAAAATAAGTTAAACTGGATTTGTATTTATTTATTTTATCAGGGGATGATGAATATAAATCCTTTTTGATCCGCATCAATTGTTGCTTTTTTATTATATTATTAACAATATTATTGTTGTATCCATTTGCCTGTGCCATATGGTAAATTACTTTTAATTCTTTTAAATAGTTTTCTTTCGTGAGTGGAATAGTGAGCAACCTATGCACATAACTGTGGAACGCTGCGAGTTTATGCTGCCAAGGATGACAGGATGAAGCGGGTATGGTTGTGTCTGTGTATGTGGGTTTCCGGAAAATTCCAAACTGATGTTTATTATTAGTACGAGTTGTTAGATCGAGGAAGTTTATAGAGTTATCTTGTTCTAATTCTGATTTGAATTTAATTTTCGGGTGTATATTGTTTAGATTTTTTACAAATATGTCAAGTTGTCGGTCTGTCCCAGTCCAACATATAATTATATCATCTACATATCTATAGTAATACAGAATATTTTTATGTTTGACAATATGTTTATTTTCAAAATCATCCATGAAGATATCAGCCATTAGGGGACTTAGTGGTGAGCCCATAGCTAATCCCTCTTTTTGTTGATAAAATTGGTCATTGAATTTGAAGTAGTTCTGTTTCATGCATATTTTGGTTAATTCTATTAATTCTGTTATTTCGTTGACATTTTTATGATTATTTTCCAACAATTTGGTTAAGATGTTTAGGGTTTCGTTAACTGGTACATTAGTGAACAGGCTGTCCACATCTAATGATATTAATTTACAATGGTCCGGTAATGTCAAATCTTTAATTTTATTGACTAGTTGGATACTATTTTTTAATGAATAAGACGGATTGAAGGAAGGAAGTTTACTTATCTTATAATCAAGTGAGTTGGAAAGTAATGTATAAAGTGTTAAATTAATTAATTTTGACACTAAATAAAATAAATTTCACCTGTGTGCGGCGGCTTCATTGCCCAGAGCCTTCCTTGCCTGGCGCCGTCATCGTCCGACGCTGCCCACCCAGCAGTTTCCTCGTCCTTCAGGGTGCCGCTGGCCATCGGCTCCGTCGACCTGCAACAAAAACAATAGTTAAAATTTTCAAAATTTTCTTTTCAAGGCATCCGCCACCCGTATTTATACCAAAGCATGCTTGTTATCAATGCAAAACTATCCAATTACAAAACCATGCAACAATAAAAAAATTCCGTCGACCTGCAACATAACAATAGTTTACTTTTCTTATAACTAAATATTTGAATTAAGTGAGTTGGACAAATATAAAGTGGGAAACGTTTTACTAATCACTGAAAGGTGGCTCCATATCTCTAGTTAATTGATTTTAATTAATTTTGACCAAAATTACGTCAACTGTGTGCGGCGCCTTCAATGCCCAGCGCCTTCCTTGCCCGGCACCGTCATTGCCCGACGCCGCCCTCCCAGTAGCTTCCTCGTCCTTCAGGGTGTCGCTGGCCATCGGCTCCGTCGACCAGCAACAAAAACAATAGTTAACATTTTCAAAATTTTCTTTTCAAGGCATCCGCCACCCGTATTTATACCAAAGCATGCTCGTTATCAATGCAAAACTATACTATTACAAACCCATGCAACACAATAAAAAAATTCCGTCGACCTGCAACATAAAAACAATAGTTTACTTATCTTATAACTAAATATTTGAATTAAGTGAGTTGGAAATTATTATAATAATCAGTAGCCGATTTATTTAAAAGTTATCAGAAGCGGATTTATTACTAAAAAACTAATCAGGCTATAAGAGAACGCATCTCTTAAAACGCTGAAACCCTACCTAAGCCGTCTCCACCATCCCCAATAACGGCCCCTTTCCACTCAGCTAATAACCACAGCACGACAGACAAACCACCATCTGAACGTGAGGGTAACTATCAATATGAACAAATCAACCAATGGACAATTATTATGACTCAGGCGTGATCACGATTAAGAGATGTTGACGGTACACTCGTCCCGATAAAAAGAGAGCGAACAAATAACACGCTGCGCTTATAAGGCCGATGATCGCTCCATCGTCGCCTCTCCCGACTCGTAGATCGGCTCGGTGTTGCTCGTGCGCGCGCTCGGATTCATTTTTTTGGTACCCTCCTTTATCTCCTATAATAAAGTGTCAAATTTTGACCATAAATTACGTGAATTTCACCTGAGTGCGGCGCCTATATAGGCCCGCGCCTTCCTTGCCCGGCGCCGTCATCGCCCAACGCCGCCCTCCCAGCAGCTTTCTCGTCCTTCAGGGTGTCGCTGGCCATCAGCTCCGACGACCTGCAAGAAAAACAATAGTTAAAATTTCCAAAATTTTCTTTTCAAGGCATCCGCCACCCGTATTTATACCAAAGCATTTTTGTTATCAATGCAAAACTACAATTACAAAACCATGCAACACAACAAAAATTTCCGTCGACCTGCAACATAAAAACAATAGTTTACTTTTCTTTATAACTAAATATTTGAATTAAGGTTTTACTAATCACTCAAAGGTGGCTCCATACCTCTAGTTACTTGATTTTAATTAATTTTGACCATAAATTACGTAAATTTCACCTCTGTGCGGCGGCTTCATTGCCCAGTGCCATTCTTGCCCGGCGCCGTCATCGCCCGACGCCGCCCTCCCACAACTTAATTTAATTAAGTGATTTGGAAATATGTATAAAGTGGCAAACGTTTTACTAATCAAAAGGTGGCTCCATATCTCTAGTTACATGGTTTTAATTAATTTTGACCATAAATTACGTAAATTTCACCTGTGTGCGGCGCCTTCATTGCCCAGCGCCTTCATTGCCCGGCGCCGTCATCGCCCGACGCCGCCCTCCCAGCAGCTTCCTCGTCCTTCAAGGTATCGCTGGCCATCGGCTCCGTCGACCTGCAACAAAAACAATAGTTAAAATTTTCAAAATTTTCTTTTCAAGGCATCCGCCACCCGTATTTATACCAAAGCATGCTTGTTATCAATGCAAAACTACAATTACAAAACCATGCAACACATTAAAAAATTCCGTGGACCTGCAATATAAAAACAATAGTTTACTTTTCTTATAACTAAATATTTGAATTAAGTGAGTTGGAAATTATTATAATAATCAGTAGCGGATTTATTTAAAAGTTATCAGAAGCGGATTTATTACTAAAAAACTAATCAGGCTATAAGAGAACGCATCTCTTAAAACGCTGAAACCCTACCTAAGCCGTCTCCACCATCCCCAATAACGGCCCCTCTCCACTCAGCTAATAACCACAGCACGACAGACAAACCACCATCTGAACGTGAGGGTAACTATCAAAATGAACAAATCAACCAATGGACAATTATTATGACTCAGGCGTGATCACGATTAAGAGATGTTGACGGTACGCTCGTCCCGATAAAAAGAGAGCGAAAAAATAACACGCTGCGCTTAAAAGGCCGACGATCGCTCCATCGTCGCCTGTTCCGACTCGTAGATCGGCTCGGTGTTGCTCGTGCGTGCGCTCGGATTCATTTTTTTGGTACCCTCCTTTATCTCCTATACTAAAGTGTCAAATTTTGACCATAAATTACGTGAACTTCACCTGTGTGCGGCGCCTTCATAGCCCCCGCGCCTTCCTTGCCCGGCGCCGTCATCGCCCGGCGCCACCCTCCCAGCAGCTTTCCCGTCCTTCAGGGTGTCGCTGGCCATCAGCTCCATCGACCTGCAAGAAAAACAATAGAAAAAAATTTCCAAAATTTTCTTGGCAGCTTCATTGCCCAGAGCCTTCCTTACCTGGCGCCGTCATTGTCTGACGCTGCCCTCCCAGCAGCTTCCTCGTCCTTCAGGGTGTCGCTGGCCATCAGCTCCGTCGACCTGCAAGAAAAACAATAGTTAAAATTTCCAAAATTTCTTTTCAAGGCATCCGCCACCCGTATTTTTACCAAAGCATGCTTGTTATCAATGCAAAACTACAATAACAAAAAACATGCAACACAATAAAAAAATTCCGTTGACCTGCAACATACAAACAATAGTTTACTTTTCTTATAACTAAATATTTGAATTAAGTGAGTTGGAAATATATAAAGTGTCAAACGTTTGACTAATCACTAAAAGGTGGCTCCATATGTCTAGTTACTTGATTTTAATTAATTTTGACCATAAATTACGTAAATTTCACCTGTGTGCGGCGGCTCCATTGCCCAGTGCCATTCTTGCCCGGCGCCGTCATCGCCCGACGCCGCCCTCCCAGCAGCTTCTTCGTCCTTCAAGGTATCGCTGGCCATCGGTTCCATCGACCTGCAACAAAAACAATAGTTAAAATTTTCAAAATTTTCTTTTCAAGACATCCGCCACCCGCATTTATACCAAAGCATGCTTGTTATCAATGCAAAACTACAATAACAAAAACATGCAACACAATAAAAAAATTCCGTTGACCTGCAACATACAAACAATAGTTTACTTTTCTTATAACTAAATATTTGAATTAAGTGAGTTGGAAATATATAAAGTGTCAAACGTTTTACTAATCACTAAAAGGTGGCTCCATATGTCTAGTTATTTGATTTTAATTAATTTTGACCATAAATTACGTAAATTTCAAATTACCAAAATTTCTTTTCAAGGCATCCGCCACCCGTATTTATACCAAAGCATGCTTGTTATCAATGCAAAACTACAATAACAAAAAACATGCAACGCAATAAAAAAAATTCCGTCGACCTGCAACATAAAAACAATAGTTTACTTTTCTTATAATTAAATATTTGAATTAAGTGAGTTGGAAATATATAAAGTGTCAAACGTTTGACTAATCACTAAAAGGTGGCTCCATATGTCTAGTTATTTGATTTTAATTAATTTTGACCATAAATTACGTAAATTTCACCTGTGTGCGGCAGCTTCATTGCCCAGAGCCTTCCTTACCTGGCGCCGTCATTGTCTGACGCTGCCCTCCCAGCAGCTTCCTCGTCCTTCAAGGTATCGCTGGCCATCGGCTCCGTCGACCTGCAACAAAAACAATAGTTAAAATTTTCAAAATTTTTTTTCAAGGCATAGTCACCCTTATTTATACCAAAGCATGCTTGTTACCAATGCAAAACTATACAATTACAAAACCATGCAACACAAAAAAATTACGTCAACCTGCAACATAAAAACAATAGTTTAATTTTCTTATAACTAAATATTTGAATTAAGTGAGTTGGAAATATATAATAATCAGTAGCGGATTTATTTAAAAGTTATCAGAAGCGGATTTATTACTAAAAAACTAATCAGGTTATAAGAGAACGCATCTCTTAAAACGCTGAAACCCTACCTAAGCCGTCTCCACCATCCGCAATAACGGCCCCTTTCCACTCAGCTAATAACCACAGCACGACAGACAAACCACCATCTGAACGTGAGGGTAACTATCAAAATGAACAAATCAACCAATGGACAATTATTATGACCCAGGCGTGATCACGATTAAGAGATGTTGACGGTACGCTCGTCCCGATAAAAAGAGAGCGAACAAATAACACGCTGCGCTTATAAGGCCGACGATCGCTCCATCGTCGCCTCTCCCGACTCGTAGATCGGCTCGGTGTTGCTCGTGCGCGCGCTCGGATTCATTTTTTTGGTACCCTCCTTTATCTCCTATACTAAAGTGTCAAATTTTGACCATAAATTACGAGAACTTCACATGTGTGCGGCGCCTTCATAGCCCCCGCACCTTCCTTGCCCGGCGCCGTCATCGCCCGACGCCGCCCTCCCAGCAGCTTTCTCGTCCTTCAGGGTGTCGCTGGCCATCAGCTCCATCGACCTGCAAGAAAAACAATAGTTAAAACTTCCAAAATTTCCTTTTCAAGGCATCCGCCACCCGTATTTATACCAAAGCATGCTTGTTATCAATGCAAAACTACAATTACAAAACCATGCAACACAACAAAAATTTCCGTCGACCTGCAACATGAAAACAATAGTTTACTTTTCTTATAACTAAATATTTGAACTAAGTGAGTTGGAAATATATAAAGTGTCAAACGTTTTACTAATCACTAAAAGGTGGCTCCATATGTCTAGTTATTTGATTTTAATTAATTTTGACCAAAAATTACGTAAATTTCACCTGTGTGCGGCAGCTTCATTGCCCAGAGCCTTCCTTGCCTGGCGCAGTCATCGTCTGACGCTGCCCTACCAGCAGCTTCCTCGTCCTTCAGGGTGTCGCTGGCCATCGGCTCCGTCGACCTCCAACAAAAACAATAGTTAAAATTTTCAAAATTTTTCAAAAATGCAAAACTACAATAACAAAAAAAATGCAACACAACAAAAAAAATTCCGTCGACCTGCAACATAAAAACAATAGTTTACTTTTCTTATAACTAAATATTTGAATTAAGTGAGTTGGAAATATATAAAGTGTCAAACGTTTTACTAATCACTAAAAGGTGGCTCCATATGTCTAGTTACTTGATTTTAATTAATTTTGACCATAAATTACGTAAATTTCACCTTTGTGCGGCGGCTTCATTGCCCAGAGCCTTCCTTGCCTGGCGCCGTCATCGTTCTGACGCTGCCCTCCCAGCAACATCTTCGTTCTTCAGGGTGTCGGTGGCCATCGGCTCCGTCGACCTGCAACAAAAACAATAGTTAAAATTTTCAAAATTTTCTTTTCAAGGCATCCGCCACCCGTATTTATATCAAAGCATGCTCGTTATCAATGCAAAACTATACTATTACAAACCCATGCAACACAATAAAAAAATTCCGTCGACCTGCAACATAAAAACAATAGTTTACTTTTCTTATAACTAAATATTTGAATTAAGTGAGTTGGAAATATATAAAGTGTCAAACGTTTTACTAATCACTAAAAGGTGGCTCCATATGTCTAGTTACTTGATTTTAATTAATTTTGACCAAAAATTACGTAAATTTCACCTGTGTGCGGCAGCTTCATTGCCCAGAGCCTTCCTTGCCCGGCGCCGTCATCGCCCGACGCCGCCCTCCCAGCAGCTTTCTCGTCCTTCAGGGTGTCGCTGGCCATCAGCTCCATCGACCTGCAAGAAAAACAATAGTTAAAATTTCCAAAATTTTCTTTTCAAGGCATCCGCCACCCGTATTTATACCAAAGCATGCTTGTTATCAATGCAAAACTACAATAAAAAAACATGCAACACAATAAAAAAATTCCGTCGACCTGCAACATAAAAACAATAGTTTACTTTTCTTATAACTAAATATTTGAATAAAGTGAGTTGGAAATATATAAAGTGTCAAACGTTTTACTAATCACTAAAAGGTGGCTCCATATGTCTAGTTATTTGATTTTAATTAATTTTGACCAAAAATTACGTAAATTTCATCTGTGTGCGGCAGCTTCATTGCCCAGAGCCTTCCTTGCCTGGCGCAGTCATCGTCTGACGCTGCCCTACCAGCAGCTTCCTCGTCCTTCAGGGTGTCGCTGGCCATCGGCTCCGTCGACCTGCAACAAAAACAATAGTTAAAATTTTCAAAATTTTTTTTCAAGGCATCCGCCACCAGTGTTTATACCAAAGCATGCTTGTTATCAATGCAAAACTACAATTACAAAACCATGCAACACATTAAAAAAATTCCGTCAACCTGCAACATAAAAACAATAGTTTACTTTTCTTATAACTAAATATTTGAATTAAGTGAGTTGGAAATATATAAAGTGTCAAACGTTTTACTAATCACTAAAAGGTGGCTCCATATGTCGAGTTATTTGATTTTAATTAATTTTGACCAAACATTACGTAAATTTCACCTGTGTGCGGCAGCTTCATTGCCCAGAGCCTTCCTTGCCTGGCGCAGTCATCGTCTGACGCTGCCCTACCAGCAGCTTCCTCGTCCTTCAGGGTGTCGCTGGCCATCGGCTCCGTAGACCTCCAACAAAAACAATAGTTAAAATTTTCAAAATTTTTCAAAAATGCAAAACTACAATAACAAAAAACATGCAACACAATAAAAAAAATTCCGTCGACCTGCAACATAAAAACAATAGTTTACTTTTCTTATAACTAAATATTTGAATTAAGTGAGTTGGAAATATATAAAGTGTCAAACGTTTGGACTAATCACTAAAAGGTGGCTCCATATGTCTAGTTACTTGATTTTAATTAATTTTGACCATAAATTACGTAAATTTCACCTTTGTGCGGCGGCTTCATTGCCCAGAGCATTCCTTGCCTGGCGCCGTCATCGTCTGACGCTGCCCTCCCAGCAGCATTCTCGTCCTTCAGGGTGTCGCTGGCCATCAGCTCCGTCGACCTGCAACAAAAAAAATAGTTAAAATTTTCAAAATTTTTTTTCAAGGCATCCGCCACCAGTATTTATACCAAAGCATGCTTGTTATCAATGCAAAACTACAATAACAAAAACATGCAACACAATAAAAAAATTCCGTTGACCTGCAACATACAAACAATAGTTTACTTTTCTTATAACTAAATATTTGAATTAAGTGAGTTGGAAATATATAATAATCAGTAGCGGATTTATTTAAAAGTTATCAGAAGCAGATTTATTACTAAAAAACTAATCAGGCTATAAGAGAACGCATCTCTTAAAACGCTGACTGAAACCCTACCTAAGCCGTCTCCACCATCCCCAATAACGGCCCCTTTCCACTCAGCTAATAACCACAGCACGACAGACAAACCACCATCTGAACGTGAGGGTAACTATCAAAATGAACAAATCAACCAATGGACAATTATTATGACTCAGGCGTGATCACGATTAAGAGATGTTGACGGTACGCTCGTCCCGATAAAAAGAGAGCGAACAAATAACACGCTGCGTTTATAAGGCCGACGATCGCTCCATCGTTGCCTGTTCCGACTCGTAGATCGGCTCGGTGTTGCTCCTGCGCGCGCTCGGATTCATTTTTTTGGTACCCTCCTTTATCTCCTATACTAAAGTGTCAAATTTTGACCATAAATTACGTGAACTTCACCTGTGTGCGGCGCCTTCATAGCCCCCGCGCCTTCCTTGCCCGGCGCCGTCATCGCCCGGCGCCGCCCTCCCAGCAGCTTTCTCGTCCTTCAGGGTGTCGCTGGCCATCAGCTCCATCGACCTGCAAGAAAAACAATAGTAAAAATTTCCAAAATTTTCTTTTCAAGGCATCCGCCACCCGTATTTATACCAAAGCATGCTTGTTATCAATGCAAAACTACAATAAAAAACATGCAACACAATAAAAAAATTCCGTCGACCTGCAACATAAAAACAATAGTTTACTTTTCTTATAACTAAATATTTGAATTAAGTGAGTTTGAAATATATAAAGTGTCAAACGTTTTACTAATCACTAAAAGGTGGCTCCATATCTCTAGTTACTTGATTTTAATTAATTTTGACCATAAATTACGTAAATTTCACCTGAGTGCGGCGCCTTCACTGCCCAGTGCCATTCTTGCCCGGCGCCGACATCGCCCGACGCCGCCCTCCCACAACTTACTAAATATTTAATGAAGTGAGTTGGAAATATGTATAAAGTGGCAAACGTTTTACTAATCAAAAGGTGGCTCCATATGTCTAGTTATTTGATTTTAATTAATTTTGACCAAAAATTACGTAAATTTCACCTGTGTGCGGCAGCTTCATTGCCCAGAGCCTTCCTTGCCTGGCGCAGTCATCGTCTGACGCTGCCCTACCAGCAGCTTCCTCGTCCTTCAGGGTGTCGCTGGCCATCGGCTCCGTCGACCTGCAACAAAAACAATAGTTAAAATTTTCAAAATTTTTTTTCAAGGCATCCGCCACCAGTGTTTATACCAAAGCATGCTTGTTATCAATGCAAAACTACAATTACAAAACCATGCAACACATTAAAAAAATTCCGTCGACCTGCAACATAAAAACAATAGTTTACTTTTCTTATAACTAAATATTTGAATTAAGTGAGTTGGAAATATATAAAGTGTCAAACGTTCGACTAATCACTAAAAGGTGGCTCCATATGTCTAGTTACTTGATTTTAATTAATTTTGACCATAAATTACGTAAATTTCACCTGTGTGCGGCAGCTTCATTGCCCAGAGCCTTCCTTACCTGGCGCCGTCATTGTCTGACGCTGCCCTCCCAGCAGCTTCCTCGTCCTTCAAGGTATCGCTGGCCATCGGCTCCGTCGACCTGCAACAATAACAATAGTTAAAATTTTTTATTTTTCATCAGAAGCGGATTTATTACTAAAAAACTAATCAGGTTTTAAGAGAACGCATCTCTTAAAACGCTGAAACCCTACCTAAGCCGTCTCCACCATCCCCAATAACGGCCCCTTTCCACTCAGCTAATAACCACAGCACGACAGACAAACCACCATCTGAACGTGAGGGTAACTATCAAAATGAACAAATCAACCAATGGACAATTATTATGACCTAGGCGTGATCACGATTAAGAGATGTTGACGGTACGCTCGTCCCGATAAAAAGAGAGCGAACAAATAACACGCTGCGCTTATAAGGCCGACGATCGCTCCATCGTCGCCTCTCCCGACTCGTAGATCGGCTCGGTGTTGCTCGTGCGCGCGCTCGGATTCATTTTTTTGGTACCCTCCTTTATCTCCTATACTAAAGTGTCAAATTTTGACCATAAATTACGTGAACTTCACCTGTGTGCGGCGCCTTCATAGCCCCCGCGCCTTCCTTGCCCGGCGCCGTCTTCTCCCGACGCCGCCCTCCCAGCAGCTTTCTCGTCCTTCAGGGTGTCGCTGGCCATCAGCTCCATCGACCTGCAAGAAAAACAATAGTTAAAATTTCCAAAATTTTTCAAAAATGCAAAACTACAATAACAAAAAACATGCAACACAATAAAAAAAAATCCGTCGACCTGCAACATAAAAACAATAGTTTACTTTTCTTATAACTAAATATTTGAATTAAGTGAGTTGGAAATATATAAAGTGTCAAACCTTTGACTAATCACTAAAAGGTGGCTCCATATGTCTAGTTATTTGATTTTAATTAATTTTGACCAAAAATTACGTAAATTTCACCTGTGTGCGGCAGCTTCATTGCCCAGAGCCTTCCTTGCCTGGCGCAGCCATCGTCTGACGCTGCCCTACCAGCAGCTTCCTCGTCCTTCAGGGTGTCGCTGGCCATCGGCTCCGTCGACCTCCAACAAAAACAATAGTTAAAATTTTCAAAATTTTTCAAAAATGCAAAACTACAATAACAAAAAACATGCAACACAATAAAAAAAATTCCGTCGACCTGCAACATAAAAACAATAGTTTACTTTTCTTATAACTAAATATTTGAATTAAGTGAGTTGGAAATATATAAAGTGTCAAACGTTTGACTAATCACTAAAAGGTGGCTCCATATGTCTAGTTACTTGATTTTAATTAATTTTGACCATAAATTACGTAAATTTCACCTTTGTGCGGCGGCTTCATTGCCCAGAGCCTTCCTTGCCTGGCGCCGTCATCGTCTGACGCTGCCCTCCCAGCAGCATTCTCGTCCTTCAGGGTGTCGCTGGCCATCAGCTCCATCGACCTGCAAGAAAAACAATAGTTAAAATTTCCAAAATTTTCTTTTCAAGGCATCCGCCACCCGTATTTATACCAAAGCATGCTTGTTATCAATGCAAAACTATAATAAAAAAACATGCAACACAATAAAAAAATTCCGTCGACCTGCAACATAAAAACAATAGTTTACTTTTCTTATAACTAAATATTTGAATAAAGTGAGTTGGAAATATATAAAGTGTCAAACGTTTTACTAATCACTAAAAGGTGGCTCCATATGACTAGTTATTTGATTTTAATTAATTTTGACCAAAAATTACGTAAATTTCACCTGTGTGCGGCAGCTTCATTGCCCAGAGCCTTCCTTGCCTGGCGCAGTCATCGTCTGACGCTGCCTTACCAGCAGCTTCCTCGTCCTTCAGGGTGTCGCTGGCCATCGGCTCCGTCGACCTGCAACAAAAACAATAGTTAAAATTTTCAAAATTTTTTTTCAAGGCATCCGCCACCAGTGTTTATACCAAAGCATGCTTGTTATCAATGCAAAACTACATTTACAAAACCATGCAACACATTAAAAAAATTCCGTCGACCTGCAACATAAAAACAATAGTTTACTTTTCTTATAACTAAATATTTGAATTAAGTGAGTTGGAAATATATAAAGTGTCAAACGTTTTACTAATCACTAAAAGGTGGCTCCATATGTCTAGTTATTTGATTTTAATTAATTTTGACCAAAAATTACGTAAATTTCACCTGTGTGCGGCAGCTTCATTGCCCAGAGCCTTCCTTGCCTGGCGCAGTCATCGTCTGACGCTGCCCTACCAGCAGCTTCCTCGTCCTTCAGGGTGTCGCTGGCAATCGGCTCCGTCGACCTCCAACAAAAACAATAGTTAAAATTTTCAAAATTTTTCAAAAATGCAAAGCTACAATAACAAAAAACATGCAACACAATAAAAAAAATTCCGTCGACCTGCAACATAAAAACAATAGTTTACTTTTCTTATAACTAAATATTTGAATTAAGTGAGTTGGAAATATATAATAATCAGAAGCGGATTTATTTAAAAGTTATCAGAAGCGGATTTATTACTAAAAAACTAATCAGGCTATAAGAGAACGCATCTCTTAAAACGCTGAAACCCTACCTAAGCCGTCTCCACCATCCCCAATAACGGCCCCTTTCCACTCAGCTAATAACCACAGCACGACAGACAAACCACCATCTGAACGTGAGGGTAACTATCAAAATGAACAAATCAACCAATGGACAATTATTATGACCCAGGCGTGATCACGATTAAGAGATGTTGACGGTACGCTCGTCCCGATAAAAAGAGAGCGAACAAATAACACGCTGCGCTTATAAGGCCGACGATCGCTCCATCGTCGCCTCTCCCGACTGGTAGATCGGCTCGGTGTTGCTCGTGCGCGCGCTCGGATTCATTTTTTTGGTACCCTCTCTTATGTCTTATACTAAAGTGTCAAATTTTGACCATAAATTACGTGAACTTCACCTGTGTGCGGCGCCTTCATAGCCCCCGCGCCTTCCTTGCCCGGCGCCGTCATCGCCCGACGCCGCCCTCCCAGCAGCTTTCTCGTCCTTCAGGGTGTCGCTGGCCATCAGCTCCATCGACCTGCAAGAAAAACAATAGTTAAAATTTCCAAAATTTTCTTTTCAAGGCATCCGCCACCCGTATCTATACCAAAGCATGCTTGTTATCAATGCAAAACTACAATTACAAAACCATGCAACACAACAAAAATTTCCGTCGACCTGCAACATAAAAACAATAGTTTACTTTTCTTATAACTAAATATTTGAACTAAGTGAGTTGGAAATATATAAAGTGTCAAACGTTTTTTTACTAATCACTAAAAGGTGGCTCCATATGTCTAGTTATTTGATTTTAATTAATTTTGACCAAAAATTATGTAAATTTCACCTGTGTGCGGCAGCTTCATTGCCCAGAGCCTTCCTTGCCTGGCGCAGTCATCGTCTGACGCTGCCCTACCAGCAGCTTCCTCGTCCTTCAGGGTGTCGCTGGCCATCGGCTCCGTCGACCTCCAACAAAAACAATAGTTAAAATTTTCAAAATTTTTCAAAAATGCAAAACTACAATAACAAAAAACATGCAACACAATAAAAAAAATTCCGTCGACCTGCAACATAAAAACAATAGTTTACTTTTCTTATAACTAAATATTTGAATTAAGTGAGTTGGAAATATATAAAGTGTCAAACGTTTGACTAATCACTAAAAGGTGGCTCCATATGTCTAGTTACTTGATTTTAATTAATTTTGACCATAAATTACGTAAATTTCACCTTTGTGCGGCGGCTTCATTGCCCAGAGCCTTCCTTGCCTGGCGCCGTCATCGTCTGACGCTGCCCTCCAAACAGCATTCTCGTCCTTCAGGGTGTCGCTGGCCATCAGCTCCATCGACCTGCAAGAAAAACAATAGTTAAAATTTCCAAAATTTTCTTTTCAAGGCATCCGCCACCCGTATTTATACCAAAGCATGCTTGTTATCAATGCAAAACTACAATAAAAAAACATGCAACACAATAAAAAAATTCCGTCGACCTGCAACATAAAAACAATAGTTTACTTTTCTTATAACTAAATATTTGAATTAAGTGAGTTGGAAATATATAAAGTGTCAAACGTTTGACTTATCACTAAAAGGTGGCTCCATATGTCTAGTTACTTGATTTTAATTAATTTTGACCATAAATTACGTAAATTTCACCTTTGTGCGGCGGCTTCATTGCCCAGAGCCTTCCTTGCCTGGCGCCGTCATCGTCTGACGCTGCCCTCCCAGCAGCATTCTCGTCCTTCAGGGTGTCGCTGGCCATCGGCTCCGTCGACCTGCAACAAAAACAATAGTTAAAATTTTCAAAATTTTCTTTTCAAGACATCCGCCACCCGCATTTATACCAAAGCATGCTTGTTATCAATGCAAAACTACAATAACAAAAACATGCAACACAATAAAAAAATTCCGTTGACCTGCAACATACAAACAATAGTTTACTTTTCTTATAACTAAATATTTGAATTAAGTGAGTTGGAAATATATAATAATCAGTAGCGGATTTATTTAAAAGTTATCAGAAGCGGATTTATTACTAAAAAACTAATCAGGCTATAAGAGAACGCATCTTTTAAAACGCTGAAACCCTACCTAAGCCGTCTCCACCATCCCCAATAACGGCCCCTTTCCACTCAGCTAATAACCACAGCACGACAGACAAACCACCATCTGAACGTGAGGGTAACTATCAAAATGAACAAATCAACCAATGGACAATTATTATGACTCAGGCGTGATCACGATTAAGAGATGTTGACGGTACGCTCGTCCCGATAAAAAGAGAGCGAACAAATAACACGCTGCGCTTATAAGGCCGACGATCGCTCCATCGTCGCTTGTTCCGACTCGTAGATCGGCTCGGTGTTGCTCGTGCGCGCGCTCGGATTCATTTTTTTGGTACCCTCCTTTATCTCCTATACTAAAGTGTCAAATTTTAACCATAAATTACGTGAACTTCACCTGTGTGCGGCGCCTTCATAGCCCCCGCGCCTTCCTTGCCCGGCGCCGTCATCGCCCGGCGCCGCCCTCCCAGCAGCTTTCTCGTCCTTCAGGGTGTCGCTGGCCGTCAGCTCCATCGACCTGCAAGAAAAACAATAGTAAAAATTTCCAAAATTCTCTTTTCAAGGCATCCGCCACCCGTATTTATTCCAAAGCATGCTTGTTATCAATGCAAAACTACAATAAAAAAACATGCAACACAATAAAAAAATTCCGTCGACCTGCAACATAAAAACAATAGTTTACTTTTCTTATAACTAAATATTTGAATTAAGTGAGTTGGAAATATATAAAGTGTCAAACGTTTTACTAATCACTAAAAGGTGGCTCCATATCTCTAGTTACTTGATTTTAATTAATTTTGACCATAAATTACGTAAATTTCACCTGTGTGCGGCGCCTTCACTGCCCAGTGCCATTCTTGCCCGGCGCCGACATCGCCCGACGCCGCCCTCCCACAACTTACTAAATATTTAATGAAGTGAGTTGGAAATATGTATAAAGTGGCAAACGTTTTACTAATCAAAAGGTGGCTCCATATCTCTAGTTACTTGGTTTTAATTAACTTTGACCATAAATGACGTAAATTTCACCTGTGTGCGGCGCCTTCATTGCCCAGCGCCTTCATTGCCCGGCGCCGTCATCGCCCGACGCCGCCCTCCCAGCAGCTTCCTCGTCCTTCAAGGTATCGCTGGCCATCGGCTCCGTCGACCTGCAACAAAAACAATAGTTAAAATTTTCAAAATTTTCTTTTCAAGGCATCCGCCACCCGTATTTATTCCAAAGCATGCTTGTTATCAATGCAAAACTACAATAAAAAAACATGCAACACAATAAAAAAATTCCTTCGACCTGCAACATAAAAACAATAGTTTACTTTTCTTATAACTAAATATTTGAATTAAGTGAGTTGGAAATATATAAAGTGTCAAACGTTTTACTAATCACTAAAAGGTGGCTCCATATCTCTAGTTACTTGATTTTTATTAATTTTGACCATAAATTACGTAAATTTCACCTGTGTGCGGCGCCTTCACTGCCCAGTGCCATTCTTGCCCGGCGCCGACATCGCCCGACGCCGCCCTCCCACAACTTACTAAATATTTAATTAAGTGAGTTGGAAATATGTATAAAGTGGCAAACGTTTTACTAATCAAAAGGTGGCTCCATATCTCTAGTTACTTGGTTTTAATTAATTTTGACCATAAATTACGTAAATTTCACCTGTGTGCGGCGCCTTTATAGGCCCGCGCCTTCCTTGCCCGGCGCCGTCATCGCCCGACGCCGCCCTCCCAGCAGCTTTCTCGTCCTTCAGGGTGTCGCTGGCCATCAGCTCCGACGACCTGCAAGAAAAACAATAGTTAAAATTTCCAAAATTTTCTTTTCAAGGCATCCGCCACCCGTATTTATACCAAAGCATGCTTGTTATCAATGCAAAACTACAAGTACAAAACCATGCAACACAACAAAAATTTCTGTCGACCTGCAACATAAAAACAATAGTTTACTTTTCTTATAACTAAATATTTGAATTAAGTGAGTTGGAAATATATAAAGTGTCAAACGTTTTACTAATCACTAAAAGGTGGCTCCATATCTCTTGTTACTTGATTTTAATTAATTTTGACCATAAATTACGTGAACTTCACCTGTGTGCGGCGCCTTCATAGCCCCCGCGCCTTCCTTGCCCGGCGCCGTCTTCGCCCGACGCCGCCCTCCCAGCAGCTTTCTCGTCCTTCAGGGTGTCGCTGGCCATCAGCTCCATCGACCTGCAAGAAAAACAATAGTTAAAATTTCCAAAATTTTTCAAAAATGCAAAACTACAATAACAAAAAACATGCAACACAATAAAAAAAAATCCGTCGACCTGCAACATAAAAACAATAGTTTACTTTTCTTATAACTAAATATTTGAATTAAGTGAGTTGGAAATATATAAAGTGTCAAACCTTTGACTAATCACTAAAAGGTGGCTCCATATGTCTAGTTATTTGATTTTAATTAATTTTGACCAAAAATTACGTAAATTTCACCTGTGTGCGGCAGCTTCATTGCCCAGAGCCTTCCTTGCCTGGCGCAGCCATCGTCTGACGCTGCCCTACCAGCAGCTTCCTCGTCCTTCAGGGTGTCGCTGGCCATCGGCTCCGTCGACCTCCAACAAAAACAATAGTTAAAATTTTCAAAATTTTTCAAAAATGCAAAACTACAATAACAAAAAACATGCAACACAATAAAAAAAATTCCGTCGACCTGCAACATAAAAACAATAGTTTACTTTTCTTATAACTAAATATTTGAATTAAGTGAGTTGGAAATATATAAAGTGTCAAACGTTTGACTAATCACTAAAAGGTGGCTCCATATGTCTAGTTACTTGATTTTAATTAATTTTGACCATAAATTACGTAAATTTCACCTTTGTGCGGCGGCTTCATTGCCCAGAGCCTTCCTTGCCTGGCGCCGTCATCGTCTGACGCTGCCCTCCCAGCAGCATTCTCGTCCTTCAGGGTGTCGCTGGCCATCAGCTCCATCGACCTGCAAGAAAAACAATAGTTAAAATTTCCAAAATTTTCTTTTCAAGGCATCCGCCACCCGTATTTATACCAAAGCATGCTTGTTATCAATGCAAAACTATAATAAAAAAACATGCAACACAATAAAAAAATTCCGTCGACCTGCAACATAAAAACAATAGTTTACTTTTCTTATAACTAAATATTTGAATAAAGTGAGTTGGAAATATATAAAGTGTCAAACGTTTTACTAATCACTAAAAGGTGGCTCCATATGACTAGTTATTTGATTTTAATTAATTTTGACCAAAAATTACGTAAATTTCACCTGTGTGCGGCAGCTTCATTGCCCAGAGCCTTCCTTGCCTGGCGCAGTCATCGTCTGACGCTGCCCTACCAGCAGCTTCCTCGTCCTTCAGGGTGTCGCTGGCCATCGGCTCCGTCGACCTGCAACAAAAACAATAGTTAAAATTTTCAAAATTTTTTTTCAAGGCATCCGCCACCAGTGTTTATACCAAAGCATGCTTGTTATCAATGCAAAACTACAATTACAAAACCATGCAACACATTAAAAAAATTCCGTCGACCTGCAACATAAAAACAATAGTTTACTTTTCTTATAACTAAATATTTGAATTAAGTGAGTTGGAAATATATAAAGTGTCAAACGTTTTACTAATCACTAAAAGGTGGCTCCATATGTCTAGTTATTTGATTTTAATTAATTTTGACCAAAAATTACGTAAATTTCACCTGTGTGCGGCAGCTTCATTGCCCAGAGCCTTCCTTGCCTGGCGCAGTCATCGTCTGACGCTGCCCTACCAGCAGCTTCCTCGTCCTTCAGGGTGTCGCTGGCAATCGGCTCCGTCGACCTCCAACAAAAACAATAGTTAAAATTTTCAAAATTTTTCAAAAATGCAAAGCTACAATAACAAAAAACATGCAACACAATAAAAAAAATTCCGTCGACCTGCAACATAAAAACAATAGTTTACTTTTCTTATAACTAAATATTTGAATTAAGTGAGTTGGAAATATATAATAATCAGAAGCGGATTTATTTAAAAGTTATCAGAAGCGGATTTATTACTAAAAAACTAATCAGGCTATAAGAGAACGCATCTCTTAAAACGCTGAAACCCTACCTAAGCCGTCTCCACCATCCCCAATAACGGCCCCTTTCCACTCAGCTAATAACCACAGCACGACAGACAAACCACCATCTGAACGTGAGGGTAACTATCAAAATGAACAAATCAACCAATGGACAATTATTATGACCCAGGCGTGATCACGATTAAGAGATGTTGACGGTACGCTCGTCCCGATAAAAAGAGAGCGAACAAATAACACGCTGCGCTTATAAGGCCGACGATCGCTCCATCGTCGCCTCTCCCGACTGGTAGATCGGCTCGGTGTTGCTCGTGCGCGCGCTCGGATTCATTTTTTTGGTACCCTCTCTTATGTCTTATACTAAAGTGTCAAATTTTGACCATAAATTACGTGAACTTCACCTGTGTGCGGCGCCTTCATAGCCCCCGCGCCTTCCTTGCCCGGCGCCGTCATCGCCCGACGCCGCCCTCCCAGCAGCTTTCTCGTCCTTCAGGGTGTCGCTGGCCATCAGCTCCATCGACCTGCAAGAAAAACAATAGTTAAAATTTCCAAAATTTTCTTTTCAAGGCATCCGCCACCCGTATCTATACCAAAGCATGCTTGTTATCAATGCAAAACTACAATTACAAAACCATGCAACACAACAAAAATTTCCGTCGACCTGCAACATAAAAACAATAGTTTACTTTTCTTATAACTAAATATTTGAACTAAGTGAGTTGGAAATATATAAAGTGTCAAACGTTTTTTTACTAATCACTAAAAGGTGGCTCCATATGTCTAGTTATTTGATTTTAATTAATTTTGACCAAAAATTATGTAAATTTCACCTGTGTGCGGCAGCTTCATTGCCCAGAGCCTTCCTTGCCTGGCGCAGTCATCGTCTGACGCTGCCCTACCAGCAGCTTCCTCGTCCTTCAGGGTGTCGCTGGCCATCGGCTCCGTCGACCTCCAACAAAAACAATAGTTAAAATTTTCAAAATTTTTCAAAAATGCAAAACTACAATAACAAAAAACATGCAACACAATAAAAAAAATTCCGTCGACCTGCAACATAAAAACAATAGTTTACTTTTCTTATAACTAAATATTTGAATTAAGTGAGTTGGAAATATATAAAGTGTCAAACGTTTGACTAATCACTAAAAGGTGGCTCCATATGTCTAGTTACTTGATTTTAATTAATTTTGACCATAAATTACGTAAATTTCACCTTTGTGCGGCGGCTTCATTGCCCAGAGCCTTCCTTGCCTGGCGCCGTCATCGTCTGACGCTGCCCTCCCAACAGCATTCTCGTCCTTCAGGGTGTCGCTGGCCATCAGCTCCATCGACCTGCAAGAAAAACAATAGTTAAAATTTCCAAAATTTTCTTTTCAAGGCATCCGCCACCCGTATTTATACCAAAGCATGCTTGTTATCAATGCAAAACTACAATAAAAAAACATGCAACACAATAAAAAAATTCCGTCGACCTGCAACATAAAAACAATAGTTTACTTTTCTTATAACTAAATATTTGAATTAAGTGAGTTGGAAATATATAAAGTGTCAAACGTTTGACTTATCACTAAAAGGTGGCTCCATATGTCTAGTTACTTGATTTTAATTAATTTTGACCATAAATTACGTAAATTTCACCTTTGTGCGGCGGCTTCATTGCCCAGAGCCTTCCTTGCCTGGCGCCGTCATCGTCTGACGCTGCCCTCCCAGCAGCATTCTCGTCCTTCAGGGTGTCGCTGGCCATCGGCTCCGTCGACCTGCAACAAAAACAATAGTTAAAATTTTCAAAATTTTCTTTTCAAGACATCCGCCACCCGCATTTATACCAAAGCATGCTTGTTATCAATGCAAAACTACAATAACAAAAACATGCAACACAATAAAAAAATTCCGTTGACCTGCAACATACAAACAATAGTTTACTTTTCTTATAACTAAATATTTGAATTAAGTGAGTTGGAAATATATAATAATCAGTAGCGGATTTATTTAAAAGTTATCAGAAGCGGATTTATTACTAAAAAACTAATCAGGCTATAAGAGAACGCATCTTTTAAAACGCTGAAACCCTACCTAAGCCGTCTCCACCATCCCCAATAACGGCCCCTTTCCACTCAGCTAATAACCACAGCACGACAGACAAACCACCATCTGAACGTGAGGGTAACTATCAAAATGAACAAATCAACCAATGGACAATTATTATGACTCAGGCGTGATCACGATTAAGAGATGTTGACGGTACGCTCGTCCCGATAAAAAGAGAGCGAACAAATAACACGCTGCGCTTATAAGGCCGACGATCGCTCCATCGTCGCTTGTTCCGACTCGTAGATCGGCTCGGTGTTGCTCGTGCGCGCGCTCGGATTCATTTTTTTGGTACCCTCCTTTATCTCCTATACTAAAGTGTCAAATTTTAACCATAAATTACGTGAACTTCACCTGTGTGCGGCGCCTTCATAGCCCCCGCGCCTTCCTTGCCCGGCGCCGTCATCGCCCGGCGCCGCCCTCCCAGCAGCTTTCTCGTCCTTCAGGGTGTCGCTGGCCGTCAGCTCCATCGACCTGCAAGAAAAACAATAGTAAAAATTTCCAAAATTCTCTTTTCAAGGCATCCGCCACCCGTATTTATTCCAAAGCATGCTTGTTATCAATGCAAAACTACAATAAAAAAACATGCAACACAATAAAAAAATTCCGTCGACCTGCAACATAAAAACAATAGTTTACTTTTCTTATAACTAAATATTTGAATTAAGTGAGTTGGAAATATATAAAGTGTCAAACGTTTTACTAATCACTAAAAGGTGGCTCCATATCTCTAGTTACTTGATTTTAATTAATTTTGACCATAAATTACGTAAATTTCACCTGTGTGCGGCGCCTTCACTGCCCAGTGCCATTCTTGCCCGGCGCCGACATCGCCCGACGCCGCCCTCCCACAACTTACTAAATATTTAATGAAGTGAGTTGGAAATATGTATAAAGTGGCAAACGTTTTACTAATCAAAAGGTGGCTCCATATCTCTAGTTACTTGGTTTTAATTAACTTTGACCATAAATGACGTAAATTTCACCTGTGTGCGGCGCCTTCATTGCCCAGCGCCTTCATTGCCCGGCGCCGTCATCGCCCGACGCCGCCCTCCCAGCAGCTTCCTCGTCCTTCAAGGTATCGCTGGCCATCGGCTCCGTCGACCTGCAACAAAAACAATAGTTAAAATTTTCAAAATTTTCTTTTCAAGGCATCCGCCACCCGTATTTATTCCAAAGCATGCTTGTTATCAATGCAAAACTACAATAAAAAAACATGCAACACAATAAAAAAATTCCGTCGACCTGCAACATAAAAACAATAGTTTACTTTTCTTATAACTAAATATTTGAATTAAGTGAGTTGGAAATATATAAAGTGTCAAACGTTTTACTAATCACTAAAAGGTGGCTCCATATCTCTAGTTACTTGATTTTTATTAATTTTGACCATAAATTACGTAAATTTCACCTGTGTGCGGCGCCTTCACTGCCCAGTGCCATTCTTGCCCGGCGCCGACATCGCCCGACGCCGCCCTCCCACAACTTACTAAATATTTAATTAAGTGAGTTGGAAATATGTATAAAGTGGCAAACGTTTTACTAATCAAAAGGTGGCTCCATATCTCTAGTTACTTGGTTTTAATTAATTTTGACCATAAATTACGTAAATTTCACCTGTGTGCGGCGCCTTTATAGGCCCGCGCCTTCCTTGCCCGGCGCCGTCATCGCCCGACGCCGCCCTCCCAGCAGCTTTCTCGTCCTTCAGGGTGTCGCTGGCCATCAGCTCCGACGACCTGCAAGAAAAACAATAGTTAAAATTTCCAAAATTTTCTTTTCAAGGCATCCGCCACCCGTATTTATACCAAAGCATGCTTGTTATCAATGCAAAACTACAAGTACAAAACCATGCAACACAACAAAAATTTCTGTCGACCTGCAACATAAAAACAATAGTTTACTTTTCTTATAACTAAATATTTGAATTAAGTGAGTTGGAAATATATAAAGTGTCAAACGTTTTACTAATCACTAAAAGGTGGCTCCATATCTCTTGTTACTTGATTTTAATTAATTTTGACCATAAATTACGTAAATTTCACCTGTGTGCGGCGGCTTCATTGCCCAGTGCCATTCTTGCCCGGCGCCGTCATCGCCCGACGCCGCCCTCCCAGCAGCTTCCTCGTCCTTCAAGGTATCGCTGGCCATCGGCTCCGACCTGCAACAAAAACAATAGTTAAAATTTTCAAAATTTTCTTTTCATGACATCCGCCACCCGCATTTATACCAAAGCATGCTTGTTATCAATGCAAAACTACAATAACAAAAACATGCAACACAATAAAAAAATTCCGTTGACCTGCAACATACAAACAATAGTTTACTTTTCTTATAACTAAATATTTGAATTAAGTGAGTTGGAAATATATAAAGTGTCAAACGTTTTACTAATCACTAAAAGGTGGCTCCATATGTCTAGTTATTTGATTTTAATTAATTTTGACCATAAATTACGTAAATTTCACCTGTGTGCGGCAGCTTCATTGCCCAGAGCCTTCCTTACCTGGCGCCGTCATAGTCTGACGCTGCCCTCCCAGCAGCTTCCTCGTCCTTCAAGGTATCGCTGGCCATCGGCTCCGTCGACCTGCAACAAAAACAATAGTTAAAATTTTCAAAATTTTCTTTTCAAGGCATCCGCCACCAGTATTTATACCAAAGCATGCTTGTTATCAATGCAAAACTACAATTACAAAACCATGCAACACATTAAATAAATTCCGTCGACCTGCAACATAAAAACAATAGTTTACTTTTCTTATAACTAAATATTTGAATTAAGTGAGTTGGAAATTATTATAATAATCAGTAGCGGATTTATTTAAAAGTTATCAGAAGCGGATTTATTACTAAAAAAACTAATCAGGCTATAAGAGAACGCATCTCTTAAAACGCTGAAACCCTACCTAAGCCGTCTCCACCATCCCCAATAACGGCCCCTTTCCACTCAGCTAATAACCACAGCACTACAGACAAACCACCATCTGAACGTGAGGGTAACTATCAAAATGAACAAATCAACCAATGGACAATTATTATGACTCAGGCGTGATCACGATTAAGAGATGTTGACGGTACGCTCGTCCCGATAAAAAGAGAGCGAACAAATAACACGCTGCGATTATAAGGCCGATGATCGCTCCATCGTCGCCTCTCCCGACTCGTAGATCGGCTCGGTGTTGCTCGTGCGCGCGTTCGGATTCATTTTTTTGGTACCCTCCTTTATCTCCTATAATAAAGTGTCAAATTTTGACCATAAATTACGTGAATTTTACCAAAGCATGCTTGCTATCAATGCAAAACTATACAATTACTATATAATATACAAAAGTATACAAAAACTATATAATTACTAAAACCATGCAACACAAAAAAAATTCCGTCGACCTGCAACATAAAAACAATAGTTTACTTATCTTATAACTAAATATTTGAATTAAGCGAGTTGGAAATATTTAAAGTGTCAAACGTTTTACTAATCACTAAAATGTGGCTCCATATCTAGTTACTTGATTGTAATAAATTTTGACCATAAATTACGTTAACTTCACCTGTGTGGCGCCTCAATTGCCCAGCGCCTTGCTTGTCCGTCACCATCATCGCCCGGCACCGTCCTCCCAGCAGCTTCCTCGTCCTGCAACAAAACCAATAGTAAAAATTTTCAAAATTTTCTTTTCAAGGCATACGCCACCCGTATTTATACCAAAGAATGCTTGTTATCAATGCAAATCTACAATTACAAAACCATGCACCACAATAAAAAAATTCCGTCGACCTGCAACTTGAAAACAATAGGTTAATTTTGACCATATAATACGAAAATTTCACCTGTGTGCGGCGGCTTCATTGCCCAGAGCTTTCCTTGCCTGGCGCTGTCATCGTCCGACGCTGCCCTTCCAGCAGCTGCCTCGTCCTTCAGGGTGTCGCTGGCCATCGGCTCCGTCGAGCTGCAACAAAAACAATAGTTAAAATTTTCAAAATTTTCTTTTCAAGGTATCCACCAAACGTTTTTATACCAAAGCATGCTTGTTATCAATGCAAAACTACAATAACAAAAACATGCAACACAATAAAAAAATTCCGTCGATCTGGAACATACAAACAATAGTTTACTTTTCTTATAACTAAATATTTGAATTAAGTGAGTTGGAAATATATAAAGTGTCAAAAGTTTTACTAATCACTAAAAGGTGGCTCCATATGTCTAGTTATTTGATTTTAATTAATTTTGACCAAAAATTACGTAAATTTCACCTGTGCGGCAGCTTCATTGCCCAGAGCCTTCCTTGCCTGGCGCTGTCATCGTCCGACGCTGCCCTTGCAGCAGCTGCCTCGTCCTTCAGGGTGTCGCTGGCCATCGGCTCCGTCGAGCTGCAACAAAAACAATAGTTAAAATTTTCAAAATTTTCTTTTCAAGGTATCCACCAAACGTATTTATACCAAAGCATGCTTGTTATCAATGCAAAACTACAATAACAAAAACATGCAACACAATAAAAAAACTCCGTCGACCTGGAACATAAAAACAATAGTTTACTTTTCTTATAACTAAATATTTGAATTAAGTGAGTTGGAAATATATAAAGTGACAAACGTTTTACTAATCACTAAAAGGTGGCTCCATATGTCTAGTTATTTGATTTTAATTAATTTTGACCAAAAATTACGTAAATTTCACCTGTGCGGCAGCTTCATTGCCCAGAGCCTTCCTTGCCTGGCGCAGTCATCGTCTGACGCTGCCCTACCAGCAGCTTCCTCGTCCTTCAGGGTGTCGCTAGCCATCAGCTCCGTCGAACTGCAAGAAAAACAATAGTTAAAATTTTCAAAATTTTCTTTTCACGACATCCGCCACCCGAATTTATACCAAAGCATGCTTGTTATCAATGCAAAACTATACAATTACAAAACCATGCAACACAATAAAAAAAATCCGTCGACCTGGAACATAAAAACAATAGTTTACTTTTCTTATAACTAAATATTTGAATTAAGTGAGTTGGAAATATATATAAAGTGTCAAACGTTTAACTAACTAATCACTACTAGGTGGCTCCATATCTCTAGTTACTTGATTTTAATTAATTTTGACCATAAATTACGTAAATTTCACCTCCCAGCAGCTTCCTCGTCCTTCAGGGTGTCGCTGGCCATCGGCTCCGTCGACCTGCAACAAAAACAATAGTTAAAATTTTCAAAATTTTCTTTTCAAGGCATCCGCCACCCGTATTTATACCAAAGCATGCTTGTTATCAATGCAAAACTACAATAAAAAACATGCAACACAATAAAGAAATTCCGTCGATAACTAAATATTTGAATTAAGTGAGTTTGAAATATATAATAATCAGTAGCGGATTTATTTAAAAGTTATCAGAAGCGGATTTATTACTAAAAAACTAATCAGGCTATAAGAGAACGCATCTCATAAAACGCTGACTGAAACCCTACCTAAGCCGTCACCACCATCCCCAATAACGGCCCCTTTCCACTCAGCTAATAACCACAGCACGACAGACAAACCACCATCTGAATGTGAGGGTAACTATCAAAATGAACAAATCAACCAATGGACAATTATTATGACTCAGGCGTGATCACGATTAAGAGATGTTGATGGTACGCTCGTCCCGATAAAAAGAGAGCGAACAAATAACACGCTGCGCTTATAAGGCCGACGATCGCTCCATCGTCGCCCCTCCCGACTCGTAGATCGGCTCGGTGTTGCTCGTGCGCGCGCTCGGATTCAGTTTTTTGGTACCCTCCTTTATCTCCTATCATAAAGTGTCAAATTTTGACCATAAATTACGTGAACTTCACCTGTGTGCGGCGCCTTCATAGCCCCGCGCCTTCCTTGCCCGGCGCCGTCATCGCCCGACGCCGCCCTCCCAGCAGCTTTCTCGTCCTTCAGGGTGTCGCTGGCCATCAGCTCCGTCGACCTGCAAGAAAAACAATAGTTAAAATTTCCAAAATTTTCTTTTCAAGGCATCCGCCACCCGTATTTATACCAAAGCATGCTTGTTATCAATGCAAAACTACAATTACAAAACCATGCAACACAACAAAAAATTCCGTCGACCTGCAACATAAAAACAATAGTTTACTTTTCTTCTAACTAAATATTTGAATTGAGTTGGAAATATCTTAAGTGTCAAACGTTTTACTAATCACTAAAAGGTGGCTCCATATGTCTAGTTATTTGATTTTAATTAATTTTGACCAAAAATTACGTAAATTTCACCTGTGCGGCAGCTTAATTGCCCAGAGCCTTCCTTGCCTGGCGCAGTCATCGTCTGACGCTGCCCTACCAGCAGCTTCCTCGTCCTTCAGGGTGTCGCTGGCCATCGGCTCCGTCGACCTGCAACAAAAACAATAGTTAAAATTTTCAAATTTTTTTTTCAAGGCATCCGCCACCCGTATTTATACCAAAGCATGCTTGTTATCAATGCAAAACTACAATAACAAAAACATGCAACACAATAAAAAAATTCCGTCGACCTGCAACATGAAAACAATAGTTTACTTTTCTTCTAACTAAATATTTGAATTGAGTTGGAAATATATTACTTGTCAAACGTTTAACTAATCACTAAAAGGTGGCTCCATATCTCTACTTACGTAATTTTCATTAATTTTGACCATTAATTACGTAAATTTCACCTGTGTGCGGCGCCTTCATTGCCCAGTGCCATTCTTGCCCGGCGCCGTCATCGCCCGACGCCGCCCTCCCAGCAGCTTCCTCGTCCTTCAAGGTATCGCTGGCCATCGGCTCCATCGACCTGCAACAAAAACAATAGTAAAAATTTTCAAAATTTTCTTTTCACGACATCCGCCACCCGCATTTATACCAAAGCATGCTTTTTATCAATGCAAAACTATACAATTACAAAACCATGCAACACAATAAAAAAAATCCGTCGACCTGGAACATAAAAACAATAGTTTACTTTTCTTATAACTAAATATTTGAATTAAGTGTGTTGGAAATATATAAAGTGTCAAACGTTTAACTAACTAATCACTACTAGGTGGCTCCATATCTCTAGTTACTTGATTTTAATTAATTTTGACCATAAATTACGTGAACTTCACCTGTGTGCGGCGCCTTCATAGCCCCGCGCCTTCCTTGCCCGGCGCCGTCATCGCCCGACGCCGCCCTCCCAGCAGCTTTCTCGTCCTTCAGGGTGTCGCTGGCCATCAGCTCCGTCGACCTGCAAGAAAAACAATAGTTAAAAATTCCAAAATTTTCTTTTCAAGGCATCCGCCACCCGTATTTATACCAAAGCATGCTTGTTATCAATGCAAAACTACAATTACAAAACCATGCAACACAACAAAAAATTCCGTCGACCTGCAACATAAAAACAATAGTTTACTTTTCTTCTAACTAAATATTTGAATTGAGTTGGAAATATATTAAGTGTCAAACGTTAATCACTAAAAGGTGGCTCCATATCTCTAGTTACGTAATTTTCATTAATTTTGACCATTAATTACGTAAATTTCACCTGTGTGCGGCGCCTTCATTTCCCAGCGCCTTCATTACCCGTCGCCGTTATCGCCCGACGCCACCCTCACAGCAGCTTCCTCGTCCTTCAAGGTATCGCTGGTCATCGGCTCCGTCGACCTGCAACAAAAACAATAGTTAAAATTTTCAAAATTTTCTTTTCAAGACATCCGCCACCCGCATTTATACCAAAGCATTCTTGTTATCAATGCAAAACTACAATAACAAAAACATGCAACACAATAAAAAAATTCCGTCGACCTGCAACATACAAACAATAGTTTACTTTTCTTCTAACTAAATATTTGAATTAAGTGAGTTGGAAATATATAAAGTGTCAAACGTTTGACTAATCACTAAAAGGTGGCTCCATATGTCTAGTTACTTGATTTAAATTAATTTTGACCATAAATTACGTAAATTTCACGTTTGTGCGGCGGCTTCATTGCCCAGAGCCTTCCTTGCCTGGCGCCGTCATCGTCTGACGCTGCCCTCCCAGCAGCATTCTCGTCCTTCAGGGTGTCGCTGGCCATCAGCTCCATCGACCTGCAAGAAAAACAATACAGTAGAAACTCGATTATCCGGCCCTCAGTTATACGGATTCGCGATTATCCGGACTACCAACCGCAACCAATCTTCTGACTGACTGAATGATCTATCAACGCACAGCCTAAGTCACTGAAGCTGTCTGCCTGAAGCTAGAAAATTGAAATTTTGACAGTAGGTTCGTTTTATGACGTACGCAAGCACTAAAAAGGATTATTTGAAATCCCACCCCCAAGGGGGTTAAATAGGGGTTGAATGTTTGTACGATAGTCTTTCATTTTTCAAGTTATACCCATGAAACTCGGTATTTGGGCCTTAAAATAAAAATAAAGAATCACGTGTTTCACAATTTTTGAAAATTCTACCCCCAAAGGGGTTAAATAGGGGTTGAATGTTTGTACGATAGTCTCTCATTGTTCAAGTTATATCCACGAAACTTGGTATTTTTGGCTCTTGATTAAAAATGGAGAATTACGTATTTTATATTTTTTCAAAATTCTACACCCGAAGCGGTAAAATAGAGGTTGATAGTTTGTATGAAATTCCATCATTTTTTAAGTTTCATCTATGAAACTTTGTGCTTTCAATTAAAAACAAAGAAGTACGTACGACTTTCACAGTTTTTGAAAATTCTACCCCCAAAAGGGATTAAATAGGGGTTGAATGTTTGTATAATAGACCTTAATTTTTCAAGTTATGTTTATGAAACTTGGTATTTTTGCTCTTGATTAAAAATAAAGAAGTACCTACTTACCTATTTTACCTGTTGGAAAATGTAGCTATCTCTTAATAAACATTGATTTTCGTGGATATGTAGTGGTTGCTTTTAAAAACATATAACATTATGTATGTACTACCTACATATGCACGAAACTCGCTTTTCTTCATACATTCGATTATCCGGATTTTCGATTATCCGAATCCCTAACGACAACAATTAGTCCGGTTAATCGAGTTTCCACTGTAGTTAAAATTTCCAAAATTTTCTTTTCAAGGCATCCGCCACCAGTATTTATACCGAAACATGCTTGTTATCAATGCAAAACTACAATAAAAAAACATGCAACACAATAAAAAAATTCCGTCGACCTGCAACATAAAAACAATAGTTTACTTTTCTTATAACTAAATATTTGAATTAAGTGAGTTGGAAATATATAAAGTGTCAAACGTTTTACTAATCACTAAAAGGTGGCTCCATATCTCTTGTTACTTGATTTTAATTAATTTTGACCATAAATTACGTAAATTTCACCTGTGTGCGGCGGCTTCATTGCCCAGTGCGCTTCATTGCCCAGTGCCATTCTTGCCCGGCGCCGTCATCGCCCGACGCCGCCCTCCCAGCAGCTTCCTCGTCCTTCAAGGTATCGCTGGCCATCGGCTCCATCGACCTGCAACAAAAACAATAGTTAAAATTTTCAAAATTTTTTTTCAAGGCATCCGCCACCAGTATTTATACCAAAGCATGCTTGTTATCAATGCAAAACTACAATTACAAAACCATGCAACACATTAAAAAATTCCGTCGACCTGCAACATAAAAACAATAGTTTACTTTTCTTATAACTAAATATTTGAATTGAGTTGGAAATATATAATAATCAGTAGCGGATTTATTTAAAAGTTATCAGAAGCGGATTTATTACTAAAAAACTAAACAGGCTATAAGAGAACGCATCTCTTAAAACGCTGAAACCCTACCTAAGCCGTCTCCACCATCCCCAATAACTGCCCCTTTCCACTCAGCTAATAACCACAGCACGACAGACAAACCACCATCTGAACGTGAGGGTAACTATCAAAATGAACAAATCAACCAATGGACAATTATTATGACTCAGGCGTGATCACGATTAAGAGATATTGACGGTACGCTCGTCCCGATAAAAAGAGAGCGAACAAATAACACGCTGCGCTTATAAGGCCGACGATCGCTCCATCGTCGCCTGTCCCGACTTGTAGATCGGCTCGGTGTTGCTCGTGCGCGCGCTCGGATTCATTTTTTTGGTACCCTCCTTTATCTCCTATACTAAAGTGTCAAATTTTGACCATAAATTACGTGAACTTCACCTATGTGCGGCGCCTTCATAGCCCCCGCGCCTTCCTTGCCCGGCGCCGTCATCGCCCGGCGCCGCCCTCCCAGCAGCTTTCTCGTCCTTCAGGGTGTCGCTGACCATCAGCTCCATCGACCTGCAAGAAAAACAATAGTTAAAATTTCCAAAATTTTCTTTTCAAGGCATCCGCCACCCGTATTTATACCAAAGCATGCTTGTTATCAATGCAAAACTACAATAAAAAAACATGCAACACAATAAAAAAATTCCGTCGACCTGGAACATAAACACAATAGTTTACTTTTCTTATAACTAAATATTTGAATTAAGTGAGTTGGAAATATATAAAGTGTCAAACGTTTAACTAACTAATCACACTGCCCTCCCAGCAGCTTCCTCGTCCTTCAGGGTGTCGCTGGCCATCGGCTCCGTCGACCTGCAACAAAAACAATAGTTAAAATTTTCAAAATTTTCTTTTCAAGGCATCCGCCACCCGTATTTATACCAAAGCATGCTTGTTATCAATGCAAAACTACAATAACAAAAACATGCAACACAATAAAAAAATTCCGTCGACCTGCAACATGAAAACAATAGTTTACTTTTCTTCTAACTAAATATTTGAATTAAGTGAGTTTGAAATATATAATAATCAGTAGCGGATTTATTTAAAAGTTATCAGAAGCGGATTTATTACTAAAAAACTAATCAGGCTATAAGAGAACGCATCTCATAAAACGCTGACTGAAACCCTACCTAAGCCGTCTCCACCATCCCCAATAACGGCCCCTTTCCACTCAGCTAATAACCACAGCACGACAGACAAACCACCATCTGAATGTGAGGGTAACTATCAAAATGAACAAATCAACCAATGGACAATTATTATGACTCAGGCGTGATCACGATTAAGAGATGTTGATGGTACGCTCGTCCCGATAAAAAGAGAGCGAACAAATAACAGGCTGCGCTTATAAGGCCGACAATCGCTCCATCGTCGCCTCTCCCGACTCGAAGATCGGCTCGGTGTTGCTCGTGCGCGCGCTCGGATTCATTTTTTTGGTACCCTCCTTTATCTCCTATAATAAAGTGTCAAATTTTGACCATAAATTACGTGAACTTCACCTGTGTGCGGCGCCTTCATAGCCCCGCGCCTTCCTTGCCCGGCGCCGTCATCGCCCGACGCCGCCCTCCCAGCAGCTTTCTCGTCCTTCAGGGTGTCGCTGGCCATCAGCTCCGTCGACCTGCAAGAAAAACAATAGTTAAAATTTCCAAAATTTTCTTTTCAAGGCATCCGCCACCCGTATTTATACCAAAGCATGCTTGTTATCAATGCAAAACTACAATTACAAAACCATGCAACACAACAAAAAATTCCGTCGACCTGCAACATAAAAACAATAGTTTACTTTTCTTATAACTAAATATTTGAATTAAGTGAGTTGGAAATATATAAAGTGTCAAACGTTTTACTAATCACTAAAAGGTGGGTCCATATCTCTAGTTACGTGATTTTCATTAATTTTGACCATTAATTACGTAAATTTCACCTGTGTGCGGCGCCTTCATTGCCCAGCGCCTTCATTGCCCGGCGCCGTCATCGCCCGACGCCGCCCTCCCAGCAGCTTCCTCGTCCTTCAAGGTATCGCTGGCCATCGGCTCCGTCGACCTGCAACAAAAACAATAGTTAAAATTTCAAAAATTTTCTTTTCAAGGCATCCGCCACCCGTATTTATACCAAAGCATGCTTGTTATCAATGCAAAACTACAATTACAAAACCATGCAACACAACAAAAATTTCCGTCGACCTGCAACATAAAAACAATAGTTTACTTTTCTTATAACTAAATATATGAATTAAGTGAGTTGGAAATATATAAAGTGTCAAACGTTTTACTAATCACTAAAAGGTGGCTCCATATGTCTAGTTATTTGATTTTAATTTTGACCAAAAATTACGTAAATTTCACCTGTGTGCGGCAGCTTCATTGCCCAGAGCCTTCCTTGCCTGGCGCAGTCATCGTCTGACGCTGCCCTACCAGCAGCTTCCTCGTCCTTCAGGGTGTCGCTGGCCATCGGCTCCGTCGACCTGCAACAAAAACAATAGTTAAAATTTTCAAAATTTTCTTTTCAAGACATCCGCCACCCGCATTTATACCAAAGCATACTTGTTATCAATGCAAAACTACAATAACAAATACATGCAACACAATAAAAAAATTCCGTCGACCTGGAACATAAAAACAATAGTTTACTTTTCTTATAACTAAATATTTGAATTAAGTGAGTTGGAAATATATAAAGTGTCAAACGTTTTACTAATCACTAAAAGGTGGCTCCATATGTCTAGTTATTTGATTTTAATTAATTTTGACCAAAAATTACGTAAATTTCACCTGTGTGCGGCAGCTTCATTGCCCAGAGCCTTCCTTGCCTGGCGCAGTCATCGTCTGACGCTGCCCTACCAGCAGCTTCCTCGTCCTTCAGGGTGTCGCTGGCCATCGGCTCCGTCGACCTGCAACAAAAACAATAGTTAAAATTTTCAAAATTTTTTTTCAAGGCATCCGCCACCAGTATTTATACCAAAGCATGCTTGTTATCAAGGCAAAACTACAATTACAAAACCATGCAACACATTAAAAAAATTCCGTCGACCTGCAACATAAAAACAATAGTTTACTTTTCTTATAACTAAATATTTGAATTAAGTGAGTTGGAAATATATAATAATCAGTAGCGGATTTATTTAAAAGTTATCAGAAGCGGATTTATTACTAAAAAAACTAATCAGGCTATAAGAGAACGCATCTCTTAAAACGCTGAAACCCTACCTAAGCCGTCTCCACCATCCCCAATAACGGCCCCTTTCCACTCAGCTAATAACCACAGGACGACAGACAAACCACCATCTGAACGTGAGGGTAACTATCAAAATGAACAAATCGACCAATGGACAATTATTATGACTCAGGCGTGATCACGATTAAGAGATGTTGACGGTACGCTCGTCCCGATAAAAAGAGAGCGAACAAATAACACGCTGCGCTTATAAGGCCGACGATCGCTCCATCGTCGCCTGTCCCGACTTGTAGATCGGCTCGGTGTTGCTCGTGCGCGCGCTCGGATTCATTTTTTTGGTACCCTCCTTTATCTCCTATACTAAAGTGTCAAATTTTGACCATAAATTACGTGAACTTCACCTGTGTGCGGCGCCTTCATAGCCCCGCGCCTTCCTTGCCCGGCGCCGTCATCGCCCGACGCCGCCCTCCCAGCAGCTTTCTCGTCCTTCAGGGTGTCGCTGGCCATCAGCTCCGTCGACCTGCAAGAAAAACAATAGTTAAAATTTCCAAAATTTTCTTTTCAAGGCATCCGCCACCCGTATTTATACCAAAGCATGCTTGTTATCAATGCAAAACTACAATAAAAAAACATGCAACACAATAAAAAAATTCCGTCGACCTGCAACACAAAAACAATAGTTTACTTTTCTTATAACTAAATATTTGAATTAAGTGAGTTGGAAATATATAAAGTGTCAAACGTTTTACTAATCACTAAAAGGTGGCTCCATATGTCTAGTTATTTGATTTTAATTAATTTTGACCATAAATTACGTAAATTTCACCTGTGTGCGGCAGCTTCATTGCCCAGAGCCTTCCTTGCCTGGCGCAGTCATCGTCTGACGCTGCCCTCCCAGCAGCTGCCTCGTCCTTCAGGGTGTCGCTGGCAATCGCCTCCGTCGACTTGCAACAAAAACAATAATTAAAGTTTTCAAAATTTTCTTTTCAAGGCATCCGCCACCCGTATTTATACCAAAGCATGCTTGTTATCAATGCAAAACTACAATAACAAAAACATGCAACACAATAAAAAAATTCCGTCGACCTGCAACATGAAAACAATAGTTTACTTTTCTTCTAACTAAATATTTGAATTGAGTTGGAAATATATTAAGTGTCAAACGTTTAACTAATCACTAAAAGGTGGCTCCATATCTCTAGTTACGTAATTTTCATTAATTTTGACCATTAATTACGTAAATTTCACCTGTGTGCGGCGCCTTCATTTCCCAGAGCCTTCATTGCCCGGCGCCGTTATCGCCCGACGCCACCCTCACAGCAGCTTCCTCGTCCTTCAAGGTATCGCTGGTCATCGGCTCCGTCGACCTGCAACAAAAACAATAGTTAAAATTTTCAAAATTTTCTTTTCAAGACATCCGCCACCCGCATTTATACCAAAGCATGCTTGTTATCAATGCAAAACTATACAATTACAAAACCATGCAACACAATAAAAAAAATCCGTCGACCTGGAACATAAAAACAATAGTTTACTTTTCTTATAACTAAATATTTGAATTAAGTGAGTTGGAAATATATAAAGTGTCAAACGTTTAACTAACTAATCACTACTAGGTGGCTCCATATGTCTAGTTACGTAATTTTCATTAATTTTGACCATTAATTACGTAAATTTCACCTGTGTGCGGCGCCTTCATTTCCCAGCGCCTTCATTGCCCGGGGCCGTTATCGCCCGACGCCACCCTCACAGCAGCTTCCTCGTCCTTCAAGGTATCGCTGGTCATCGGCTCCGTCGACCTGCAACAAAAACAATAGTTAAAATTTTCAAAATTTTCTTTTCAAGACATCCGCCACCCGCATTTATACCAAAGCATACTTGTTATCAATGCAAAACTACAATAACAAAAACATGCAACACAATAAAAAAATTCCGTCGACCTGCAACATAAAAACAATAGTTTACTTTTCTTATAACTAAATATTTGAATTAAGTGAGTTGGAAATATATAAAGTGTCAAACGTTTTACTAATCACTAAAAGGTGGCTCCATATCTCTTGTTACTTGATTTTAATTAATTTTGACCATAAATTGCGTAAATTTCACCTGTGTGCGGCGGCTTCATTGCCCAGTGCCATTCTTGCCCGGCGCCGTCATCGCCCGACGCCGCCCTCCCAGCAGCTTCCTCGTCCTTCAAGGTATCGCTGGCCATCGGCTCCATCGACCTGCAACAAAAACAATAGTTAAAATTTTCAAAATTTTTTTTCAAGGCATCCGCCACCAGTATTTATACCAAAGCATGCTTGTTATCAATGCAAAACTACAATTACAAAACCATGCAACACATTAAAAAAATTCCGTCGACCTGCAACATAAAAACAATAGTTTACTTTTCTTATAACTAAATATTTGAATTAAGTGAGTTGGAAATGTATAAAGTGTCAAACGTTTAACTGATCACTACTAGGTGGCTCCATATCTCTAGTTACTTGATTTTAATTAATTTTGACCATAAATTACGTGAAGTTCACCTGTGTGCGGCGCCTTCATAGGCATGCGCCTTCCTTGCCCGGCGCCGTCATCGCCCGACGCCGCCATCCCAGCAGCTTTCTCGTCCTTCAGGGTGTCGCTGGCCATCAGCTCCGTCGACCTGCAAGAAAAACAATAGTTAAAATTTCCAAAATTTTCTTTTCAAGGCATCCGCCACCCGTATTTATACCAAAGCATACTTGTTATCAATGCAAAACTACAATAACAAAAACATGCAACACAATAAAAAAATTCCGTCGACCTGGAACATAAAAACAATAGTTTACTTTTCTTATAACTAAATATTTGAATTAAGTGAGTTGGAAATATATAAAGTGCCAAACGTTTTACGAATCACTAAAAGGTGGCTCCATATGTCTAGTTATTTGATTTTAATTAATTTTGACCATAAATTACGTGAATTTCACCTGTGTGCGGCAGCTTCATTGCTTCATTGCCTTCCTTGCCCGGCGCCGTCATTGTCTGACGCTGCCCTTCCAGCAGCTTCCTCGTCCTTCAGATTGTCGCTGGCCATCGGCTCCGTCGACCTGCAACAAAAACAATAGTTAACATTTTCAAAATTTTCTTTTCAAGGCATCCGCCACCCGTATTTATACCAAAGCATGCTTGCTATCAATGCAAAACTATACAGTTACTATATAATATACAAAACTATACAAAAACTATATAATTACTAAAACCATGCAACACAAAAAAAAAATCCGTCGACTTGCAACATAAAAACAATAGTTTACTTATCTTATAACTAAATATTTGAATTGAGTTGGAAATATATATAAAGTGTCAAATTTTGACCACTAATTACGTAAATTTCACCTGTGTGCGGCGGCTTCATTGCACAGAGCCTTCAATGCCTGGCGCCGTTATCGTCCGTCGCTGCCCTCCCAGCAGATTTCTCGTCCTTCAGGGTGTCGCTGGCCATCAGCTCCGTCGACCTGCAACAAAAATAATAGTTAAAATTTTCAAAATTTTCTTTTCAAGGCATCTGCCACCCGTTTGTTTACCAAAGCATGCTTGTTATCAATGCAAAGCTATACAATTACAAACCCATGCAACACAATAAAAAAATTCCGTCGACCTGTAACATAAAAACAATAGTTTACTTTTCTTGTAACTAAATATTTGAATTAAGTGAGTTGGAAATATATATAAAGTGTCAAATTTTGACCATTAATTACGTAAATTTCACCTGTGTGCGGCGCCTTCATTGCCCAGCGCCTTCCTTGTCCGGCGCCGTCATCGCCCGACGCCGCCCTCCCAGCAGCTTCCTCGTCCTTCAGGGTGTCAATGGCTATCGGCTCCGTCGACCTGCAACAAAAACAATAGTTAAAATTTTCAAAATTTTCTTTTCAAGGCATCCGGCACCCGTATTTATTCTTAAGCATGCTTGTTATCAATGCAAAACTACAATTACAAAACCATGCAACACAATAAAAAAATTCCGTCGACCTGCAACATAAAAACAATAGTTTACTTTTCTTATAACTAAATATTTGAATTAAGTGAGTTGGAAATTATCATAATAATCAGTAGCGGATTTATTTAAAAGTTATCAGAAGCGGATTTATTACTAAAAAACTAATCAGGCTATAAGAGAACGCATCTCTTAAAACGCTGAAACCCTACCTAAGCCGTCTCCACCATCGCCAATAACGGCCCCTTTCCACTCAGCTAATAACCACAGCACTACAGACACACCACCATCTGAATGTGAGGGTAACTATCAAAATGAACAAATCAACCAATGGACAATTATTATGACTCAGGCGTGATCACGATTAAGAGATGTTGACGGTACGCTCGTCCCGATAAAAAGAGAGCGAACAAATAACACGCTGCGCTTATAAGGCCGATGATCGCTCAATCGTCGCCTCTCCCGACTCGTAGATCGGCTCGGTGTTGCTCGTGCGCGCTCTCGGATTCATTTTTTTTGGTACCCTCCTTTATCTCCTAACTAAAGTGTCAAATTTTGACCATAAATTACGTGAACTTCACCTGTGTGCGGCGCCTTCATAGCCCCCGCGCCTTCCTTGCCCGGCGCCGTCATCGCCCGGCGCCGCCCTCCCAGCAGCTTTCTCGTCCTTCAGGGTGTCGCTGGCCGTCAGCTCCATCGACCTGCAAGAAAAACAATAGTAAAAATTTCCAAAATTCTCTTTTCAAGGCATCCGCCACCCGTATTTATACCAAAGCATGCTTGTTATCAATGCAAAACTACAATAAAAAAACATGCAACACAATAAAAAAATTCCGTCGACCTGCAACATAAAAACAATAGTTTACTTTTCTTTTAACTAAATATTTGAATTAAGTGAGTTGGAAATATATAAAGTGTCAAACGTTTTACTAATCACTAAAAGGTGGCTCCATATCTCTAGTTACTTGATTTTTATTAATTTTGACCATAAATTACGTAAATTTCACCTGTGTGCGGCGCCTTCACTGCCCAGTGCCATTCTTGCCCGGCGCCGACATCGCCCGACGCCGCCCTCCCACAACTTACTAAATATTTAATTAAGTGAGTTGGAAATATGTATAAAGTGGCAAACGTTTTACTAATCAAAAGGTGGCTCCATATCTCTAGTTACTTGGTTTTAATTAATTTTGACCATAAATTACGTAAATTTCACCTGTGTGCGGCGCCTTTATAGGCCCGCGCCTTCCTTGCCCGGCGCCGACATCGCCCGACGCCGCCCTCCCAGCAGCTTTCTCGTCCTTCAGGGTGTCGCTGGCCATCAGCTCCGACGACCTGCAAGAAAAACAATAGTTAAAATTTCCAAAATTTTCTTTTCAAGGCATCCGCCACCCGTATTTATACCAAAGCATGCTTGTTATCAATGCAAAACTACAATTACAAAACCATGCAACACATTAAAAAAATTCCGTCGAACTGCAACATAAAAACAATAGTTTACTTTTCTTATAACTAAATATTTGAACTAAGTGTGTTGGAAATATATAAAGTGTCAAACGTTTTACTAATCACTAAAAGGTGGCTCCATATGTCTAGTTATTTGATTTTAATTAATTTTGACCAAAAATTACGTAAATTTCACCTTTGTGCGGCGGCTTCATTGCCCAGAGCCTTCCTTGCCTGGCGCCGTCATCGTCTGACGCTGCCCTCCCAGCAGCATTCTCGTCCTTCAGGGTGTCGCTGGCCATCGGCTCCGTCGACCTGCAACAAAAACAATAGTTAAAATTTTCAAAATTTTTTTTCAAGGCATCCGCCACCAGTATTTATACCAAAGCATGCTTGTTATCAATGCAAAACTACAATTACAAAACCATGCAACACATTAAAAAAATTCCGTCGAACTGCAACATAAAAACAATAGTTTACTTTTCTTATAACTAAATATTTGAATTAAGTGAGTTGGAAATATATAAAGTGTCAAACGTTTTACTAATCACTAAAAGGTGGCTCCATATCTCTTGTTACTTGATTTTAATTAATTTTGACCATAAATTACGTAAATTTCACCTGTGTGCGGCGGCTTCATTGCCCAGTGCCATTCTTGCCCGGCGCCGTCATCGCCCGACGCCACCCTCCCAGCAGCTTCCTCGTCCTTCAAGGTATCGCTGGCCATCAGCTCCGACGACCTGCAAGACAAACAATAGTTAAAATTTCCAAAATTTTATTTTCAAGGCATCCGCCACCCGTATTTATACCAAAGCATGCTTGTTATCAATGCAAAACTACAATTACAAAACCATGCAACACAACAAAAATTTCTGTCGACCTGCAACATAAAAACAATAGTTTACTTTTCTTATAACTAAATATTTGAACTAAGTGTGTTGGAAATATATAAAGTGTCAAACGTTTTACTAATCACTAAAAGGTGGCTCCATATGTCTAGTTATTTGATTTTAATTAATTTTGACCAAAAATTACGTAAATTTCACCTGTGTGCGGCAGCTTCATTGCCCAGAGCCTTCCTTGCCTGGCGCAGTCATCGTCTGACGCTGCCCTACCAGCAGCTTCCTCGTCCTTCAGGGTGTCGCTGGCCATCGGCTCCGTCGACCTCCAACAAAAACAATAGTTAAAATTTTCAAAATTTTTCAAAAATGCAAAACTACAATAACAAAAAACATGCAACACAATAAAAAAAATTCCGTCGACCTGCAACATAAAAACAATAGTTTACTTTTCTTATAACTAAATATTTGAATTAAGTGAGTTGGAAATATATAAAGTGTCAAACGTTTGACTAATCACTAAAAGGTGGCTCCATATGTCTAGTTACTTGATTTTAATTAATTTTGACCATAAATTACGTAAATTTCACCTTTGTGTGGCGGCTTCATTGCCCAGAGCCTTCCTTGCCTGGCGCCGTCATCGTCTGACGCTGCCCTCCCAGCAGCATTCTCGTCCTTCAGGGTGTCGCTGGCCATCAGCTCCATCGACCTGCAAGAAAAACAATAGTTAAAATTTCCAAAATTTTCTTTTCAAGGCATCCGCCACCCGTATTTATACCAAAGCATGCTTGTTATCAATGCAAAACTACAATAAAAAAACATGCAACACAATAAAAAAATTCCGTCGACCTGCAACATAAAAACAATAGTTTACTTTTCTTATAACTAAATATTTGAATTAAGTGAGTTGGAAATATATAAAGTGTCAAACGTTTTACTAATCACTAAAAGGTGGCTCCATATGTCTAGTTATTTGATTTTAATTAATTTTGACCAAAAATTACGTAAATTTCACCTGTGTGCGGCAGCTTCATTACCCAGAGCCTTCCTTGCCTGGCGCAGTCATCGTCTGACGCTGCCCTACCAGCAGCTTACTCGTCCTTCAGGGTGTCGCTGGCCATCGGCTCCGTCGACCTGCAACAAAAACAATAGTTAAAATTTTCAAAATTTTTTTTCAAGGCATCCGCCACCAGTGTTTATACCAAAGCATGCTTGTTATCAATGCAAAACTACAATTACAAAACCATGCAACACATTAAAAAAATTCCGTCGACCTGCAACATAAAAACAATAGTTTACTTTTCTTATAACTAAATATTTGAATTAAGTGAGTTGGAAATATATAAAGTGTCAAACGTTCGACTAATCACTAAAAGGTGGCTCCATATGTCTAGTTACTAGATTTTAATTAATTTTGACCATAAATTACGTAAATTTCACCTGTGTGCGGCAGCTTCATTGCCCAGAGCCTTCCTTACCTGGCGCCGTCATTGTCTGACGCTGCCCTCCCAGCAGCTTCCTCGTCCTTCAAGGTATCGCTGGCTATCGGCTCCGTCGACCTGCAACAAAAACAATAGTTAAAATTTTCAAAATTTTTTTTTCAAGGCATCCGTCACCCTTATTTATACCAAAGCATGCTTGTTACCAATGCAAAACTATACAATTACAAAAATATGCAACACAAAAAAATTACGTCGACCTGCAACATAAAAACAATAGTTTACTTTTCTTATAACTAAATATTTGAATTAAGTGAGTTGGAAATATATAATAATCAGTAGCGGATTTATTTAAAAGTTATCAGAAGCGGATTTATTACTAAAAAACTAATCAGGTTTTAAGAGAACGCATCTCTTAAAACGCTGAATTCCTACCTAAGCCGTCTCCACCATCCCCAATAACGGCCCCTTTCCACTCAGCTAATAACCACAGCACGACAGACAAACCACCATCTGAACGTGAGGGTAACTATCAAAATGAACAAATCAACCAATGGACAATTATTATGACCTAGGCGTGATCACGATTAAGAGATGTTGACGGTACGCTCGTCCCTATAAAAAGAGAGCGAACAAATAACACGCTGCGCTTATAAGGCCGACGATCGCTCCATCGTCGCCTCTGCCGACTCGTAGATCGGCTCGGTGTTGCTCGTGCGCGCGCTCGGATTCATTTTTTTGGTACCCTCCTTTATCTCCTATACTAAAGTGTCAAATTTTGACCATAAATTACGTGAACTTCACCTGTGTGCGGCGCCTTCATAGCCCCCGCGCCTTCCTTGCCCGGCGCCGTCTTCGCCCGACGCCGCCCTCCCAGCAGCTTTCTCGTCCTTCAGGGTGTCGCTGGCCATCAGCTCCATCGACCTGCAAGAAAAACAATAGTTAAAATTTCCAAAATTTTTCAAAAATGCAAAACTACAATAACAAAAAACATGCAACACAATAAAAAAAAATCCGTCGACCTGCAACATAAAAACAATAGTTTACTTTTCTTATAACTAAATATTTGAATTAAGTGAGTTGGAAATATATAAAGTGTCAAACCTTTGACTAATCACTAAAAGGTGGCTCCATATGTCTAGTTATTTGATTTTAATTAATTTTGACCAAAAATTACGTAAATTTCACCTGTGTGCGGCAGCTTCATTGCCCAGAGCCTTCCTTGCCTGGCGCAGCCATCGTCTGACGCTGCCCTACCAGCAGCTTCCTCGTCCTTCAGGGTGTCGCTGGCCATCGGCTCCGTCGACCTCCAACAAAAACAATAGTTAAAATTTTCAAAATTTTTCAAAAATGCAAAACTACAATAACAAAAAACATGCAACACAATAAAAAAAATTCCGTCGACCTGCAACATAAAAACAATAGTTTACTTTTCTTATAACTAAATATTTGAATTAAGTGAGTTGGAAATATATAAAGTGTCAAACGTTTGACTAATCACTAAAAGGTGGCTCCATATGTCTAGTTACTTGATTTTAATTAATTTTGACCATAAATTACGTAAATTTCACCTTTGTGCGGCGGCTTCATTGCCCAGAGCCTTCCTTGCCTGGCGCCGTCATCGTCTGACGCTGCCCTCCCAGCAGCATTCTCGTCCTTCAGGGTGTCGCTGGCCATCAGCTCCATCGACCTGCAAGAAAAACAATAGTTAAAATTTCCAAAATTTTCTTTTCAAGGCATCCGCCACCCGTATTTATACCAAAGCATGCTTGTTATCAATGCAAAACTATAATAAAAAAACATGCAACACAATAAAAAAATTCCGTCGACCTGCAACATAAAAACAATAGTTTACTTTTCTTATAACTAAATATTTGAATAAAGTGAGTTGGAAATATATAAAGTGTCAAACGTTTTACTAATCACTAAAAGGTGGCTCCATATGACTAGTTATTTGATTTTAATTAATTTTGACCAAAAATTACGTAAATTTCACCTGTGTGCGGCAGCTTCATTGCCCAGAGCCTTCCTTGCCTGGCGCAGTCATCGTCTGACGCTGCCCTACCAGCAGCTTCCTCGTCCTTCAGGGTGTCGCTGGCCATCGGCTCCGTCGACCTGCAACAAAAACAATAGTTAAAATTTTCAAAATTTTTTTTCAAGGCATCCGCCACCAGTGTTTATACCAAAGCATGCTTGTTATCAATGCAAAACTACAATTACAAAACCATGCAACACATTAAAAAAATTCCGTCGACCTGCAACATAAAAACAATAGTTTACTTTTCTTATAACTAAATATTTGAATTAAGTGAGTTGGAAATATATAAAGTGTCAAACGTTTTACTAATCACTAAAAGGTGGCTCCATATGTCTAGTTATTTGATTTTAATTAATTTTGACCAAAAATTACGTAAATTTCACCTGTGTGCGGCAGCTTCATTGCCCAGAGCCTTCCTTGCCTGGCGCAGTCATCGTCTGACGCTGCCCTACCAGCAGCTTCCTCGTCCTTCAGGGTGTCGCTGGCAATCGGCTCCGTCGACCTCCAACAAAAACAATAGTTAAAATTTTCAAAATTTTTCAAAAATGCAAAGCTACAATAACAAAAAACATGCAACACAATAAAAAAAATTCCGTCGACCTGCAACATAAAAACAATAGTTTACTTTTCTTATAACTAAATATTTGAATTAAGTGAGTTGGAAATATATAATAATCAGAAGCGGATTTATTTAAAAGTTATCAGAAGCGGATTTATTACTAAAAAACTAATCAGGCTATAAGAGAACGCATCTCTTAAAACGCTGAAACCCTACCTAAGCCGTCTCCACCATCCCCAATAACGGCCCCTTTCCACTCAGCTAATAACCACAGCACGACAGACAAACCACCATCTGAACGTGAGGGTAACTATCAAAATGAACAAATCAACCAATGGACAATTATTATGACCCAGGCGTGATCACGATTAAGAGATGTTGACGGTACGCTCGTCCCGATAAAAAGAGAGCGAACAAATAACACGCTGCGCTTATAAGGCCGACGATCGCTCCATCGTCGCCTCTCCCGACTGGTAGATCGGCTCGGTGTTGCTCGTGCGCGCGCTCGGATTCATTTTTTTGGTACCCTCCTTTATGTCCTATACTAAAGTGTCAAATTTTGACCATAAATTACGTGAACTTCACCTGTGTGCGGCGCCTTCATAGCCCCCGCGCCTTCCTTGCCCGGCGCCGTCATCGCCCGACGCCGCCCTCCCAGCAGCTTTCTCGTCCTTCAGGGTGTCGCTGGCCATCAGCTCCATCGACCTGCAAGAAAAACAATAGTTAAAATTTCCAAAATTTTCTTTTCAAGGCATCCGCCACCCGTATCTATACCAAAGCATGCTTGTTATCAATGCAAAACTACAATTACAAAACCATGCAACACAACAAAAATTTCCGTCGACCTGCAACATAAAAACAATAGTTTACTTTTCTTATAACTAAATATTTGAACTAAGTGAGTTGGAAATATATAAAGTGTCAAACGTTTTTTTACTAATCACTAAAAGGTGGCTCCATATGTCTAGTTATTTGATTTTAATTAATTTTGACCAAAAATTACGTAAATTTCACCTGTGTGCGGCAGCTTCATTGCCCAGAGCCTTCCTTGCCTGGCGCAGTCATCGTCTGACGCTGCCCTACCAGCAGCTTCCTCGTCCTTCAGGGTGTCGCTGGCCATCGGCTCCGTCGACCTCCAACAAAAACAATAGTTAAAATTTTCAAAATTTTTCAAAAATGCAAAACTACAATAACAAAAAACATGCAACACAATAAAAAAAATTCCGTCGACCTGCAACATAAAAACAATAGTTTACTTTTCTTATAACTAAATATTTGAATTAAGTGAGTTGGAAATATATAAAGTGTCAAACGTTTGACTAATCACTAAAAGGTGGCTCCATATGTCTAGTTACTTGATTTTAATTAATTTTGACCATAAATTACGTAAATTTCACCTTTGTGCGGCGGCTTCATTGCCCAGAGCCTTCCTTGCCTGGCGCCGTCATCGTCTGACGCTGCCCTCCCAACAGCATTCTCGTCCTTCAGGGTGTCGCTGGCCATCAGCTCCATCGACCTGCAAGAAAAACAATAGTTAAAATTTCCAAAATTTTCTTTTCAAGGCATCCGCCACCCGTATTTATACCAAAGCATGCTTGTTATCAATGCAAAACTACAATAAAAAAACATGCAACACAATAAAAAAATTCCGTCGACCTGCAACATAAAAACAATAGTTTACTTTTCTTATAACTAAATATTTGAATTAAGTGAGTTGGAAATATATAAAGTTTCAAACGTTTGACTTATCACTAAAAGGTGGCTCCATATGTCTAGTTACTTGATTTTAATTAATTTTGACCATAAATTACGTAAATTTCACCTTTGTGCGGCGGCTTCATTGCCCAGAGCCTTCCTTGCCTGGCGCCGTCATCGTCTGACGCTGCCCTCCCAGCAGCATTCTCGTCCTTCAGGGTGTCGCTGGCCATCGGCTCCGTCGACCTGCAACAAAAACAATAGTTAAAATTTTCAAAATTTTTTTTCAAGGCATCCGCCACCAGTATTTATACCAAAGCATGCTTGTTATCAATGCAAAACTACAATTACAAAACCATGCAACACATTAAAAAAATTCCGTCGAACTGCAACATAAAAACAATAGTTTACTTTTCTTATAACTAAATATTTGAATTAAGTGAGTTGGAAATATATAAAGTGTCAAACGTTTTACTAATCACTAAAAGGTGGCTCCATATCTCTTGTTACTTGATTTTAATTAATTTTGACCATAAATTACGTAAATTTCACCTGTGTGCGGCGGCTTCATTGCCCAGTGCCATTCTTGCCCGGCGCCGTCATCGCCCGACGCCGCCCTCCCAGCAGCTTCCTCGTCCTTCAAGGTATCGCTGGCCATCGGCTCCATCGACCTGCAACAAAAACAATAGTTAAAATTTTCAAAATTTTCTTTTCAAGACATCCGCCACCCGCATTTATACCAAAGCATGCTTGTTATCAATGCAAAACTACAATAACAAAAACATGCAACACAATAAAAAAATTCCGTTGACCTGCAACATACAAACAATAGTTTACTTTTCTTATAACTAAATATTTGAATTAAGTGAGTTGGAAATATATAATAATCAGTAGCGGATTTATTTAAAAGTTATCAGAAGCGGATTTATTACTAAAAAACTAATCAGGCTATAAGAGAACGCATCTTTTAAAACGCTGAAACCCTACCTAAGCCGTCTCCACCATCCCCAATAACGGCCCCTTTCCACTCAGCTAATAACCACAGCACGACAGACAAACCACCATCTGAACGTGAGGGTAACTATCAAAATGAACAAATCAACCAATGGACAATTATTATGACTCAGGCGTGATCACGATTAAGAGATGTTGACGGTACGCTCGTCCCGATAAAAAGAGAGCGAACAAATAACACGCTGCGCTTATAAGGCCGACGATCGCTCCATCGTCGCTTGTTCCGACTCGTAGATCGGCTCGGTGTTGCTCGTGCGCGCGCTCGGATTCATTTTTTTGGTACCCTCCTTTATCTCCTATACTAAAGTGTCAAATTTTAACCATAAATTACGTGAACTTCACCTGTGTGCGGCGCCTTCATAGCCCCCGCGCCTTCCTTGCCCGGCGCCGTCATCGCCCGGCGCCGCCCTCCCAGCAGCTTTCTCGTCCTTCAGGGTGTCGCTGGCCGTCAGCTCCATCGACCTGCAAGAAAAACAATAGTAAAAATTTCCAAAATTCTCTTTTCAAGGCATCCGCCACCCGTATTTATTCCAAAGCATGCTTGTTATCAATGCAAAACTACAATAAAAAAACATGCAACACAATAAAAAAATTCCGTCGACCTGCAACATAAAAACAATAGTTTACTTTTCTTATAACTAAATATTTGAATTAAGTGAGTTGGAAATATATAAAGTGTCAAACGTTTTACTAATCACTAAAAGGTGGCTCCATATCTCTAGTTACTTGATTTTTATTAATTTTGACCATAAATTACGTAAATTTCACCTGTGTGCGGCGCCTTCACTGCCCAGTGCCATTCTTGCCCGGCGCCGACATCGCCCGACGCCGCCCTCCCACAACTTACTAAATATTTAATGAAGTGAGTTGGAAATATGTATAAAGTGGCAAACGTTTTACTAATCAAAAGGTGGCTCCATATCTCTAGTTACTTGGTTTTAATTAACTTTGACCATAAATGACGTAAATTTCACCTGTGTGCGGCGCCTTCATTGCCCAGCGCCTTCATTGCCCGGCGCCGTCATCGCCCGACGCCGCCCTCCCAGCAGCTTCCTCGTCCTTCAAGGTATCGCTGGCCATCGGCTCCGTCGACCTGCAACAAAAACAATAGTTAAAATTTTTAAAATTTTCTTTTCAAGGCATCCGCCACCCGTATTTATTCCAAAGCATGCTTGTTATCAATGCAAAACTACAATAAAAAAACATGCAACACAATAAAAAAATTCCGTCGACCTGCAACATAAAAACAATAGTTTACTTTTCTTATAACTAAATATTTGAATTAAGTGAGTTGGAAATATATAAAGTGTCAAACGTTTTACTAATCACTAAAAGGTGGCTCCATATCTCTAGTTACTTGATTTTTATTAATTTTGACCATAAATTACGTAAATTTCACCTGTGTGCGGCGCCTTCACTGCCCAGTGCCATTCTTGCCCGGCGCCGACATCGCCCGACGCCGCCCTCCCACAACTTACTAAATATTTAATTAAGTGAGTTGGAAATATGTATAAAGTGGCAAACGTTTTACTAATCAAAAGGTGGCTCCATATCTCTAGTTACTTGGTTTTAATTAATTTTGACCATAAATTACGTAAATTTCACCTGTGTGCGGCGCCTTTATAGGCCCGCGCCTTCCTTGCCCGGCGCCGTCATCGCCCGACGCCGCCCTCCCAGCAGCTTTCTCGTCCTTCAGGGTGTCGCTGGCCATCAGCTCCGACGACCTGCAAGAAAAACAATAGTTAAAATTTCCAAAATTTTCTTTTCAAGGCATCCGCCACCCGTATTTATACCAAAGCATGCTTGTTATCAATGCAAAACTACAATTACAAAACCATGCAACACAACAAAAATTTCTGTCGACCTGCAACATAAAAACAATAGTTTACTTTTCTTATAACTAAATATTTGAATTAAGTGAGTTGGAAATATATAAAGTGTCAAACGTTTTACTAATCACTAAAAGGTGGCTCCATATCTCTAGTTACTTGATTTTTATTAATTTTGACCATAAATTACGTAAATTTCACCTGTGTGCGGCGCCTTCACTGCCCAGTGCCATTCTTGCCCGGCGCCGACATCGCCCGACGCCGCCCTCCCACAACTTACTAAATATTTAATTAAGTGAGTTGGAAATATGTATAAAGTGGCAAACGTTTTACTAATCAAAAGGTGGCTCCATATCTCTAGTTACTTGGTTTTAATTAATTTTGACCATAAATTACGTAAATTTCACCTGTGTGCGGCAGCTTCATTGCCCAGAGCCTTCCTTACCTGGCGCCGTCATAGTCTGACGCTGCCCTCCCAGCAGCTTCCTCGTCCTTCAAGGTATCGCTGGCCATCGGCTCCGTCGACCTGCAACAAAAACAATAGTTAAAATTTTCAAAATTTTCTTTTCAAGGCATCCGCCACCAGTATTTATACCAAAGCATGCTTGTTATCAATGCAAAACTACAATTACAAAACCATGCAACACATTAAATAAATTCCGTCGACCTGCAACATAAAAACAATAGTTTACTTTTCTTATAACTAAATATTTGAATTAAGTGAGTTGGAAATTATTATAATAATCAGTAGCGGATTTATTTAAAAGTTATCAGAAGCGGATTTATTACTAAAAAACTAATCAGGCTATAAGAGAACGCATCTCTTAAAACGCTGAAACCCTACCTAAGCCGTCTCCACCATCCCCAATAACGGCCCCTTTCCACTCAGCTAATAACCACAGCACTACAGACAAACCACCATCTGAACGTGAGGGTAACTATCAAAATGAACAAATCAACCAATGGACAATTATTATGACCCAGGCGTGATCACGATTAAGAGATGTTGACGGTACGCTCGTCCCGATAAGAAGAGAGCGAACAAATAACACGCTGCGCTTATAAGGCCGACGATCGCTCCATCGTCGCCTCTCCCGACTGGTAGATCGGCTCGGTGTTGCTCGTGCGCGCGCTCGGATTCATTTTTTTGGTACCCTCCTTTATGTCCTATACTAAAGTGTCAAATTTTGACCATAAATTACGTGAACTTCACCTGTGTGCGGCGCCTTCATAGCCCCCGCGCCTTCCTTGCCCGGCGCCGTCATCGCCCGACGCCGCCCTCCCAGCAGCTTTCTCGTCCTTCAGGGTGTCGCTGGCCATCAGCTCCATCGACCTGCAAGAAAAACAATAGTTAAAATTTCCAAAATTTTCTTTTCAAGGCATCCGCCACCCGTATCTATACCAAAGCATGCTTGTTATCAATGCAAAACTACAATTACAAAACCATGCAACACAACAAAAATTTCCGTCGACCTGCAACATAAAAACAATAGTTTACTTTTCTTATAACTAAATATTTGAACTAAGTGAGTTGGAAATATATAAAGTGTCAAACGTTTTTTTACTAATCACTAAAAGGTGGCTCCATATGTCTAGTTATTTGATTTTAATTAATTTTGACCAAAAATTACGTAAATTTCACCTGTGTGCGGCAGCTTCATTGCCCAGAGCCTTCCTTGCCTGGCGCAGTCATCGTCTGACGCTGCCCTACCAGCAGCTTCCTCGTCCTTCAGGGTGTCGCTGGCCATCGGCTCCGTCGACCTCCAACAAAAACAATAGTTAAAATTTTCAAAATTTTTCAAAAATGCAAAACTACAATAACAAAAAACATGCAACACAATAAAAAAAATTCCGTCGACCTGCAACATAAAAACAATAGTTTACTTTTCTTATAACTAAATATTTGAATTAAGTGAGTTGGAAATATATAAAGTGTCAAACGTTTGACTAATCACTAAAAGGTGGCTCCATATGTCTAGTTACTTGATTTTAATTAATTTTGACCATAAATTACGTAAATTTCACCTTTGTGCGGCGGCTTCATTGCCCAGAGCCTTCCTTGCCTGGCGCCGTCATCGTCTGACGCTGCCCTCCCAACAGCATTCTCGTCCTTCAGGGTGTCGCTGGCCATCAGCTCCATCGACCTGCAAGAAAAACAATAGTTAAAATTTCCAAAATTTTCTTTTCAAGGCATCCGCCACCCGTATTTATACCAAAGCATGCTTGTTATCAATGCAAAACTACAATAAAAAAACATGCAACACAATAAAAAAATTCCGTCGACCTGCAACATAAAAACAATAGTTTACTTTTCTTATAACTAAATATTTGAATTAAGTGAGTTGGAAATATATAAAGTGTCAAACGTTTGACTTATCACTAAAAGGTGGCTCCATATGTCTAGTTACTTGATTTTAATTAATTTTGACCATAAATTACGTAAATTTCACCTTTGTGCGGCGGCTTCATTGCCCAGAGCCTTCCTTGCCTGGCGCCGTCATCGTCTGACGCTGCCCTCCCAGCAGCATTCTCGTCCTTCAGGGTGTCGCTGGCCATCGGCTCCGTCGACCTGCAACAAAAACAATAGTTAAAATTTTCAAAATTTTTTTTCAAGGCATCCGCCACCAGTATTTATACCAAAGCATGCTTGTTATCAATGCAAAACTACAATTACAAAACCATGCAACACATTAAAAAAATTCCGTCGAACTGCAACATAAAAACAATAGTTTACTTTTCTTATAACTAAATATTTGAATTAAGTGAGTTGGAAATATATAAAGTGTCAAACGTTTTACTAATCACTAAAAGGTGGCTCCATATCTCTTGTTACTTGATTTTAATTAATTTTGACCATAAATTACGTAAATTTCACCTGTGTGCGGCGGCTTCATTGCCCAGTGCCATTCTTGCCCGGCGCCGTCATCGCCCGACGCCGCCCTCCCAGCAGCTTCCTCGTCCTTCAAGGTATCGCTGGCCATCGGCTCCATCGACCTGCAACAAAAACAATAGTTAAAATTTTCAAAATTTTCTTTTCAAGACATCCGCCACCCGCATTTATACCAAAGCATGCTTGTTATCAATGCAAAACTACAATAACAAAAACATGCAACACAATAAAAAAATTCCGTTGACCTGCAACATACAAACAATAGTTTACTTTTCTTATAACTAAATATTTGAATTAAGTGAGTTGGAAATATATAATAATCAGTAGCGGATTTATTTAAAAGTTATCAGAAGCGGATTTATTACTAAAAAACTAATCAGGCTATAAGAGAACGCATCTTTTAAAACGCTGAAACCCTACCTAAGCCGTCTCCACCATCCCCAATAACGGCCCCTTTCCACTCAGCTAATAACCACAGCACGACAGACAAACCACCATCTGAACGTGAGGGTAACTATCAAAATGAACAAATCAACCAATGGACAATTATTATGACTCAGGCGTGATCACGATTAAGAGATGTTGACGGTACGCTCGTCCCGATAAAAAGAGAGCGAACAAATAACACGCTGCGCTTATAAGGCCGACGATCGCTCCATCGTCGCTTGTTCCGACTCGTAGATCGGCTCGGTGTTGCTCGTGCGCGCGCTCGGATTCATTTTTTTGGTACCCTCCTTTATCTCCTATACTAAAGTGTCAAATTTTAACCATAAATTACGTGAACTTCACCTGTGTGCGGCGCCTTCATAGCCCCCGCGCCTTCCTTGCCCGGCGCCGTCATCGCCCGGCGCCGCCCTCCCAGCAGCTTTCTCGTCCTTCAGGGTGTCGCTGGCCGTCAGCTCCATCGACCTGCAAGAAAAACAATAGTAAAAATTTCCAAAATTCTCTTTTCAAGGCATCCGCCACCCGTATTTATTCCAAAGCATGCTTGTTATCAATGCAAAACTACAATAAAAAAACATGCAACACAATAAAAAAATTCCGTCGACCTGCAACATAAAAACAATAGTTTACTTTTCTTATAACTAAATATTTGAATTAAGTGAGTTGGAAATATATAAAGTGTCAAACGTTTTACTAATCACTAAAAGGTGGCTCCATATCTCTAGTTACTTGATTTTAATTAATTTTGACCATAAATTACGTAAATTTCACCTGTGTGCGGCGCCTTCACTGCCCAGTGCCATTCTTGCCCGGCGCCGACATCGCCCGACGCCGCCCTCCCACAACTTACTAAATATTTAATGAAGTGAGTTGGAAATATGTATAAAGTGGCAAACGTTTTACTAATCAAAAGGTGGCTCCATATCTCTAGTTACTTGGTTTTAATTAACTTTGACCATAAATGACGTAAATTTCACCTGTGTGCGGCGCCTTCATTGCCCAGCGCCTTCATTGCCCGGCGCCGTCATCGCCCGACGCCGCCCTCCCAGCAGCTTCCTCGTCCTTCAAGGTATCGCTGGCCATCGGCTCCGTCGACCTGCAACAAAAACAATAGTTAAAATTTTCAAAATTTTCTTTTCAAGGCATCCGCCACCCGTATTCATTCCAAAGCATGCTTGTTATCAATGCAAAACTACAATAAAAAAACATGCAACACAATAAAAAAATTCCGTCGACCTGCAACATAAAAACAATAGTTTACTTTTCTTATAACTAAATATTTGAATTAAGTGAGTTGGAAATATATAAAGTGTCAAACGTTTTACTAATCACTAAAAGGTGGCTCCATATCTCTAGTTACTTGATTTTTATTAATTTTGACCATAAATTACGTAAATTTCACCTGTGTGCGGCGCCTTCACTGCCCAGTGCCATTCTTGCCCGGCGCCGACATCGCCCGACGCCGCCCTCCCACAACTTACTAAATATTTAATTAAGTGAGTTGGAAATATGTATAAAGTGGCAAACGTTTTACTAATCAAAAGGTGGCTCCATATCTCTAGTTACTTGGTTTTAATTAATTTTGACCATAAATTACGTAAATTTCACCTGTGTGCGGCGCCTTTATAGGCCCGCGCCTTCCTTGCCCGGCGCCGTCATCGCCCGACGCCGCCCTCCCAGCAGCTTTCTCGTCCTTCAGGGTGTCGCTGGCCATCAGCTCCGACGACCTGCAAGAAAAACAATAGTTAAAATTTCCAAAATTTTCTTTTCAAGGCATCCGCCACCCGTATTTATACCAAAGCATGCTTGTTATCAATGCAAAACTACAATTACAAAACCATGCAACACAACAAAAATTTCTGTCGACCTGCAACATAAAAACAATAGTTTACTTTTCTTATAACTAAATATTTGAATTAAGTGAGTTGGAAATATATAAAGTGTCAAACGTTTTACTAATCACTAAAAGGTGGCTCCATATCTCTTGTTACTTGATTTTAATTAATTTTGACCATAAATTACGTAAATTTCACCTGTGTGCGGCGGCTTCATTGCCCAGTGCCATTCTTGCCCGGCGCCGTCATCGCCCGACGCCGCCCTCCCAGCAGCTTCCTCGTCCTTCAAGGTATCGCTGGCCATCGGCTCCGACCTGCAACAAAAACAATAGTTAAAATTTTCAAAATTTTCTTTTCATGACATCCGCCACCCGCATTTATACCAAAGCATGCTTGTTATCAATGCAAAACTACAATAACAAAAACATGCAACACAATAAAAAAATTCCGTTGACCTGCAACATACAAACAATAGTTTACTTTTCTTATAACTAAATATTTGAATTAAGTGAGTTGGAAATATATAAAGTGTCAAACGTTTTACTAATCACTAAAAGGTGGCTCCATATGTCTAGTTATTTGATTTTAATTAATTTTGACCATAAATTACGTAAATTTCACCTGTGTGCGGCAGCTTCATTGCCCAGAGCCTTCCTTACCTGGCGCCGTCATAGTCTGACGCTGCCCTCCCAGCAGCTTCCTCGTCCTTCAAGGTATCGCTGGCCATCGGCTCCGTCGACCTGCAACAAAAACAATAGTTAAAATTTTCAAAATTTTCTTTTCAAGGCATCCGCCACCAGTATTTATACCAAAGCATGCTTGTTATCAATGCAAAACTACAATTACAAAACCATGCAACACATTAAATAAATTCCGTCGACCTGCAACATAAAAACAATAGTTTACTTTTCTTATAACTAAATATTTGAATTAAGTGAGTTGGAAATTATTATAATAATCAGTAGCGGATTTATTTAAAAGTTATCAGAAGCGGATTTATTACTAAAAAACTAATCAGGCTATAAGAGAACGCATCTCTTAAAACGCTGAAACCCTACCTAAGCCGTCTCCACCATCCCCAATAACGGCCCCTTTCCACTCAGCTAATAACCACAGCACTACAGACAAACCACCATCTGAACGTGAGGGTAACTATCAAAATGAACAAATCAACCAATGGACAATTATTATGACTCAGGCGTGATCACGATTAAGAGATGTTGACGGTACGCTCGTCCCGATAAAAAGAGAGCGAACAAATAACACGCTGCGATTATAAGGCCGATGATCGCTCCATCGTCGCCTCTCCCGACTCGTAGATCGGCTCGGTGTTGCTCGTGCGCGCGTTCGGATTCATTTTTTTGGTACCCTCCTTTATCTCCTATAATAAAGTGTCAAATTTTGACCATAAATTACGTGAATTTCACCTGTGTGCGGCGCCTTTATAGGCCCGCGCCTTCCTTGCCCGGCGCAGTCATCGCCCGACGCCGCCCTCCCAGCAGCTTTCTCGTCCTTCAGGGTGTCGCTGGCCATCAGCTCCGTCGAACTGCAAGAAAAACAATAGTTAAAATTTTCAAAATTTTCTTTTCAAGGCATCCGCCACCCGTATTTATACCAAAGCATACTTCTTATCAATGCAAAACTACAATAACAAAAACATGCAACACAATAAAAAAATTCCGTCGACCTGGAACATAAAAACAATAGTTTACTTTTCTTATAACTAAATATTTGAATTAAGTGAGTTGGAAATATATAAAGTGTCAAACGTTTTACTAATCACTAAAAGGTGGCTCCATATCTCTTGTTACTTGATTTTAATTAATTTTGACCATAAATTACGTAAATTTCACCTGTGTGCGGCGGCTTCATTGCCCAGTGCCATTCTTGCCCGGCGCCGTCATCGCCCGACGCCGCCCTCCCAGCAGCTTCCTCGTCCTTCAAGGTATCGCTGGCCATCGGCTCCATCGACCTGCAACAAAAACAATAGTTAAAATTTTCAAAATTTTCTTTTCATGACATCCGCCACCCGTATTTATACCAAAGCATGCTTGCTATCAATGCAAAACTATACAATTACTATATAATATACAAAAGTATACAAAAACTATATAAACCATGCAACACAAAAAAAATTCCGTCGACCTGCAACATAAAAACAATAGTTTACTTATCTTATAACTAAATATTTGAATTAAGCGAGTTGGAAATATTTAAAGTGTCAAACGTTTTACTAATCACTAAAATGTGGCTCAATATCTAGTTATTTGATTTTAATTAATTTTGACCATAAATTACGTAAATTTCACCTGTGTGCGGCAGCTTCATTGCTTCATTGCCTTCCTTGCCTGGCGCCGTCATTGTCTGACGCTGCCCTCCCAGCAGCTTCCTCGTCCTTCAGATTGTCGCTGGCCATCGGCTCCGTCGACCTGCAACAAAAACAATAGTTAACATTTTCAAAATTTTCTTTTCAAGGCATCCGCCACCCGTATTTATACCAAAGCATGCTTGCTATCAATGCAAAACTATACAATTACTATATAATATACAAAAGTATACAAAAACTATCCCTTCAAGTGGCGGGCGTCCACATTGTGGATTTTGCGGAAATGCTCGGATGTGCGTCGCTTCCACATTGTGGATTTTCACTGTCCTGTACGCACACGTACGGTTTACAATTTAATTTCTTTGTGAAACCTATATCTAGCCTTGTCTTACCTACGCAAACGTAAGTTTAATACTTGCCGAACCGGTTAAAATTCAAATCTGCTAGCGGAGCGCGTCGCATTCCTAAACAAATACAAGTCAAAACCTCAGCTCAGTCGCAGTTCTTACGTCGTACTTGGTTGGCGAACTTTTAGTGTTTTTATTGCTTTTATGATATTAAAGTGTGGTGTTTTTAGTGAAAAACTATGGACAGGTAAGTAATTAACGTTTTATAATAAGATACATGCAATTTGATACAAATTTTATTTTATTTTATTGGAACTTATGTTTGAAAATCGTACCAACTATAAGCTCTTCTTACTTTGACATGAGATCTTGCCATCTATTTTAATAATTTGTATGGACAATTATATATCAAATTAAAGCTTAATTCATCACAATTCCAACAATAAAAGTCTAAAACATAAGTTCCATACAAAATTTTAGAGAAATTAATTTTCCTAATGAATTAGGTAATTCCCGCGGTCCACCCAGATGGCGCTCCGCACTTGCGCGTATGTCATACTTCTGGCCGCGCCACTTGAAGGGCTATATAATTACTAAAACCATGCAACACAAAAAAAATTCCGTCGACCTGCAACATAAAAACAATAGTTTACTTATCTTATAACTAAATATTTGAATTAAGCGAGTTGGAAATATTTAAAGTGTCAAACGTTTTACTAATCACTAAAATGTGGCTCCATATCTAGTTACTTGATTGTAATAAATTTTGACCATAAATTACGTTAACTTCACCTGTGTGGCGCCTCAATTGCCCAGCGCCTTCCTTGTCCGTCACCATCATCGCCCGGCACCGTCCTCCCAGCAGCTTCCTCGTCCTGCAACAAAACCAATAGTTAAAATTTTCAAAATTTTCTTTTCAAGGCATACGCCACCCGTATTTATACCAAAGAATGCTTGTTATCAATGCAAATCTACAATTACAAAACCATGCACCACAATAAAAAAATTCCGTCGACCTGCAACTTGAAAACAATAGGTTAATTTTGACCATATAATACGAAAATTTCACCTGTGTGCGGCGGCTTCATTGCCCAGAGCTTTCCTTGCCTGGCGCTGTCATCGTCCGACGCTGCCCTTCCAGCAGCTGCCTCGTCCTTCAGGGTGTCGCTGGCCATCGGCTCCGTCGAGCTGCAACAAAAACAATAGTTAAAATTTTCAAAATTTTCTTTTCAAGGTATCCACCAAACGTTTTTATACCAAAGCATGCTTGTTATCAATGCAAAACTACAATAACAAAAACATGCAACACAATAAAAAAATTCCGTCGATCTGGAACATACAAACAATAGTTTACTTTTCTTATAACTAAATATTTGAATTAAGTGAGTTGGAAATATATAAAGTGTCAAAAGTTTTACTAATCACTAAAAGGTGGCTCCATATGTCTAGTTATTTGATTTTAATTAATTTTGACCAAAAATTACGTAAATTTCACCTGTGCGGCAGCTTCATTGCCCAGAGCCTTCCTTGCCTGGCGCTGTCATCGTCCGACGCTGCCCTTGCAGCAGCTGCCTCGTCCTTCAGGGTGTCGCTGGCCATCGGCTCCGTCGAGCTGCAACAAAAACAATAGTTAAAATTTTCAAAATTTTCTTTTCAAGGTATCCACCAAACGTATTTATACCAAAGCATGCTTGTTATCAATGCAAAACTACAATAACAAAAACATGCAACACAATAAAAAAACTCCGTCGACCTGGAACATAAAAACAATAGTTTACTTTTCTTATAACTAAATATTTGAATTAAGTGAGTTGGAAATATATAAAGTGACAAACGTTTTACTAATCACTAAAAGGTGGCTCCATATGTCTAGTTATTTGATTTTAATTAATTTTGACCAAAAATTACGTAAATTTCACCTGTGCGGCAGCTTCATTGCCCAGAGCCTTCCTTGCCTGGCGCAGTCATCGTCTGACGCTGCCCTACCAGCAGCTTCCTCGTCCTTCAGGGTGTCGCTGGCCATCAGCTCCGTCGAACTGCAAGAAAAACAATAGTTAAAATTTTCAAAATTTTCTTTTCACGACATCCGCCACCCGCATTTATACCAAAGCATGCTTGTTATCAATGCAAAACTATACAATTACAAAACCATGCAACACAATAAAAAAAATCCGTCGACCTGGAACATAAAAACAATAGTTTACTTTTCTTATAACTAAATATTTGAATTAAGTGAGTTGGAAATATATAAAGTGTCAAACGTTTTACTAATCACTAAAAGGTGGCTCCATATGTCTAGTTATTTGATTTTAATTAATTTTGACCATAAATTACGTAAATTTCACCTGTGTGCGGCAGCTTCATTGCCCAGAGCCTTCCTTACCTGGCGCCGTCATAGTCTGACGCTGCCCTCCCAGCAGCTTCCTCGTCCTTCAAGGTATCGCTGGCCATCGGCTCCGTCGACCTGCAACAAAAACAATAGTTAAAATTTTCAAAATTTTCTTTTCAAGGCATCCGCCACCAGTATTTATACCAAAGCATGCTTGTTATCAATGCAAAACTACAATTACAAAACCATGCAACACATTAAATAAATTCCGTCGACCTGCAACATAAAAACAATAGTTTACTTTTCTTATAACTAAATATTTGAATTAAGTGAGTTGGAAATTATTATAATAATCAGTAGCGGATTTATTTAAAAGTTATCAGAAGCGGATTTATTACTAAAAAACTAATCAGGCTATAAGAGAACGCATCTCTTAAAACGCTGAAACCCTACCTAAGCCGTCTCCACCATCCCCAATAACGGCCCCTTTCCACTCAGCTAATAACCACAGCACTACAGACAAACCACCATCTGAACGTGAGGGTAACTATCAAAATGAACAAATCAACCAATGGACAATTATTATGACCCAGGCGTGATCACGATTAAGAGATGTTGACGGTACGCTCGTCCCGATAAAAAGAGAGCGAACAAATAACACGCTGCGCTTATAAGGCCGACGATCGCTCCATCGTCGCCTCTCCCGACTGGTAGATCGGCTCGGTGTTGCTCGTGCGCGCGCTCGGATTCATTTTTTTGGTACCCTCCTTTATGTCCTATACTAAAGTGTCAAATTTTGACCATAAATTACGTGAACTTCACCTGTGTGCGGCGCCTTCATAGCCCCCGCGCCTTCCTTGCCCGGCGCCGTCATCGCCCGACGCCGCCCTCCCAGCAGCTTTCTCGTCCTTCAGGGTGTCGCTGGCCATCAGCTCCATCGACCTGCAAGAAAAACAATAGTTAAAATTTCCAAAATTTTCTTTTCAAGGCATCCGCCACCCGTATCTATACCAAAGCATGCTTGTTATCAATGCAAAACTACAATTACAAAACCATGCAACACAACAAAAATTTCCGTCGACCTGCAACATAAAAACAATAGTTTACTTTTCTTATAACTAAATATTTGAACTAAGTGAGTTGGAAATATATAAAGTGTCAAACGTTTTTTTACTAATCACTAAAAGGTGGCTCCATATGTCTAGTTATTTGATTTTAATTAATTTTGACCAAAAATTACGTAAATTTCACCTGTGTGCGGCAGCTTCATTGCCCAGAGCCTTCCTTGCCTGGCGCAGTCATCGTCTGACGCTGCCCTACCAGCAGCTTCCTCGTCCTTCAGGGTGTCGCTGGCCATCGGCTCCGTCGACCTCCAACAAAAACAATAGTTAAAATTTTCAAAATTTTTCAAAAATGCAAAACTACAATAACAAAAAACATGCAACACAATAAAAAAAATTCCGTCGACCTGCAACATAAAAACAATAGTTTACTTTTCTTATAACTAAATATTTGAATTAAGTGAGTTGGAAATATATAAAGTGTCAAACGTTTGACTAATCACTAAAAGGTGGCTCCATATGTCTAGTTACTTGATTTTAATTAATTTTGACCATAAATTACGTAAATTTCACCTTTGTGCGGCGGCTTCATTGCCCAGAGCCTTCCTTGCCTGGCGCCGTCATCGTCTGACGCTGCCCTCCCAACAGCATTCTCGTCCTTCAGGGTGTCGCTGGCCATCAGCTCCATCGACCTGCAAGAAAAACAATAGTTAAAATTTCCAAAATTTTCTTTTCAAGGCATCCGCCACCCGTATTTATACCAAAGCATGCTTGTTATCAATGCAAAACTACAATAAAAAAACATGCAACACAATAAAAAAATTCCGTCGACCTGCAACATAAAAACAATAGTTTACTTTTCTTATAACTAAATATTTGAATTAAGTGAGTTGGAAATATATAAAGTGTCAAACGTTTGACTTATCACTAAAAGGTGGCTCCATATGTCTAGTTACTTGATTTTAATTAATTTTGACCATAAATTACGTAAATTTCACCTTTGTGCGGCGGCTTCATTGCCCAGAGCCTTCCTTGCCTGGCGCCGTCATCGCCCGACGCCGCCCTCCCAGCAGCTTCCTCGTCCTTCAAGGTGTCGCTGGCCATCAGCTCCGTCGAACTGCAAGAAAAACAATAGTTAAAATTTTCAAAATTTTCTTTTCAAGGCATCCGCCACCCGTATTTATACCAAAGCATACTTCTTATCAATGCAAAACTACAATAACAAAAACATGCAACACAATAAAAAAATTCCGTCGACCTGGAACATAAAAACAATAGTTTACTTTTCTTATAACTAAATATTTGAATTAAGTGAGTTGGAAATATATAAAGTGTCAAACGTTTTACTAATCACTAAAAGGTGGCTCCATATCTCTTGTTACTTGATTTTAATTAATTTTGACCATAAATTACGTAAATTTCACCTGTGTGCGGCGGCTTCATTGCCCAGTGCCATTCTTGCCCGGCGCCGTCATCGCCCGACGCCGCCCTCCCAGCAGCTTCCTCGTCCTTCAAGGTATCGCTGGCCATCGGCTCCATCGACCTGCAACAAAAACAATAGTTAAAATTTTCAAAATTTTCTTTTCATGACATCCGCCACCCGTATTTATACCAAAGCATGCTTGCTATCAATGCAAAACTATACAATTACTATATAATATACAAAAGTATACAAAAACTATATAAACCATGCAACACAAAAAAAATTCCGTCGACCTGCAACATAAAAACAATAGTTTACTTATCTTATAACTAAATATTTGAATTAAGCGAGTTGGAAATATTTAAAGTGTCAAACGTTTTACTAATCACTAAAATGTGGCTCAATATCTAGTTATTTGATTTTAATTAATTTTGACCATAAATTACGTAAATTTCACCTGTGTGCGGCAGCTTCATTGCTTCATTGCCTTCCTTGCCTGGCGCCGTCATTGTCTGACGCTGCCCTCCCAGCAGCTTCCTCGTCCTTCAGATTGTCGCTGGCCATCGGCTCCGTCGACCTGCAACAAAAACAATAGTTAACATTTTCAAAATTTTCTTTTCAAGGCATCCGCCACCCGTATTTATACCAAAGCATGCTTGCTATCAATGCAAAACTATACAATTACTATATAATATACAAAAGTATACAAAAACTATCCCTTCAAGTGGCGGGCGTCCACATTGTGGATTTTGCGGAAATGCTCGGATGTGCGTCGCTTCCACATTGTGGATTTTCACTGTCCTGTACGCACACGTACGGTTTACAATTTAATTTCTTTGTGAAACCTATATCTAGCCTTGTCTTACCTACGCAAACGTAAGTTTAATACTTGCCGAACCGGTTAAAATTCAAATCTGCTAGCGGAGCGCGTCGCATTCCTAAACAAATACAAGTCAAAACCTCAGCTCAGTCGCAGTTCTTACGTCGTACTTGGTTGGCGAACTTTTAGTGTTTTTATTGCTTTTATGATATTAAAGTGTGGTGTTTTTAGTGAAAAACTATGGACAGGTAAGTAATTAACGTTTTATAATAAGATACATGCAATTTGATACAAATTTTATTTTATTTTATTGGAACTTATGTTTGAAAATCGTACCAACTATAAGCTCTTCTTACTTTGACATGAGATCTTGCCATCTATTTTAATAATTTGTATGGACAATTATATATCAAATTAAAGCTTAATTCATCACAATTCCAACAATAAAAGTCTAAAACATAAGTTCCATACAAAATTTTAGAGAAATTAATTTTCCTAATGAATTAGGTAATTCCCGCGGTCCACCCAGATGGCGCTCCGCACTTGCGCGTATGTCATACTTCTGGCCGCGCCACTTGAAGGGCTATATAATTACTAAAACCATGCAACACAAAAAAAATTCCGTCGACCTGCAACATAAAAACAATAGTTTACTTATCTTATAACTAAATATTTGAATTAAGCGAGTTGGAAATATTTAAAGTGTCAAACGTTTTACTAATCACTAAAATGTGGCTCCATATCTAGTTACTTGATTGTAATAAATTTTGACCATAAATTACGTTAACTTCACCTGTGTGGCGCCTCAATTGCCCAGCGCCTTCCTTGTCCGTCACCATCATCGCCCGGCACCGTCCTCCCAGCAGCTTCCTCGTCCTGCAACAAAACCAATAGTTAAAATTTTCAAAATTTTCTTTTCAAGGCATACGCCACCCGTATTTATACCAAAGAATGCTTGTTATCAATGCAAATCTACAATTACAAAACCATGCACCACAATAAAAAAATTCCGTCGACCTGCAACTTGAAAACAATAGGTTAATTTTGACCATATAATACGAAAATTTCACCTGTGTGCGGCGGCTTCATTGCCCAGAGCTTTCCTTGCCTGGCGCTGTCATCGTCCGACGCTGCCCTTCCAGCAGCTGCCTCGTCCTTCAGGGTGTCGCTGGCCATCGGCTCCGTCGAGCTGCAACAAAAACAATAGTTAAAATTTTCAAAATTTTCTTTTCAAGGTATCCACCAAACGTTTTTATACCAAAGCATGCTTGTTATCAATGCAAAACTACAATAACAAAAACATGCAACACAATAAAAAAATTCCGTCGATCTGGAACATACAAACAATAGTTTACTTTTCTTATAACTAAATATTTGAATTAAGTGAGTTGGAAATATATAAAGTGTCAAAAGTTTTACTAATCACTAAAAGGTGGCTCCATATGTCTAGTTATTTGATTTTAATTAATTTTGACCAAAAATTACGTAAATTTCACCTGTGCGGCAGCTTCATTGCCCAGAGCCTTCCTTGCCTGGCGCTGTCATCGTCCGACGCTGCCCTTGCAGCAGCTGCCTCGTCCTTCAGGGTGTCGCTGGCCATCGGCTCCGTCGAGCTGCAACAAAAACAATAGTTAAAATTTTCAAAATTTTCTTTTCAAGGTATCCACCAAACGTATTTATACCAAAGCATGCTTGTTATCAATGCAAAACTACAATAACAAAAACATGCAACACAATAAAAAAACTCCGTCGACCTGGAACATAAAAACAATAGTTTACTTTTCTTATAACTAAATATTTGAATTAAGTGAGTTGGAAATATATAAAGTGACAAACGTTTTACTAATCACTAAAAGGTGGCTCCATATGTCTAGTTATTTGATTTTAATTAATTTTGACCAAAAATTACGTAAATTTCACCTGTGCGGCAGCTTCATTGCCCAGAGCCTTCCTTGCCTGGCGCAGTCATCGTCTGACGCTGCCCTACCAGCAGCTTCCTCGTCCTTCAGGGTGTCGCTGGCCATCAGCTCCGTCGAACTGCAAGAAAAACAATAGTTAAAATTTTCAAAATTTTCTTTTCACGACATCCGCCACCCGCATTTATACCAAAGCATGCTTGTTATCAATGCAAAACTATACAATTACAAAACCATGCAACACAATAAAAAAAATCCGTCGACCTGGAACATAAAAACAATAGTTTACTTTTCTTATAACTAAATATTTGAATTAAGTGAGTTGGAAATATATAAAGTGTCAAACGTTTTACTAATCACTAAAAGGTGGCTCCATATGTCTAGTTATTTGATTTTAATTAATTTTGACCATAAATTACGTAAATTTCACCTGTGTGCGGCAGCTTCATTGCCCAGAGCCTTCCTTACCTGGCGCCGTCATAGTCTGACGCTGCCCTCCCAGCAGCTTCCTCGTCCTTCAAGGTATCGCTGGCCATCGGCTCCGTCGACCTGCAACAAAAACAATAGTTAAAATTTTCAAAATTTTCTTTTCAAGGCATCCGCCACCAGTATTTATACCAAAGCATGCTTGTTATCAATGCAAAACTACAATTACAAAACCATGCAACACATTAAATAAATTCCGTCGACCTGCAACATAAAAACAATAGTTTACTTTTCTTATAACTAAATATTTGAATTAAGTGAGTTGGAAATTATTATAATAATCAGTAGCGGATTTATTTAAAAGTTATCAGAAGCGGATTTATTACTAAAAAACTAATCAGGCTATAAGAGAACGCATCTCTTAAAACGCTGAAACCCTACCTAAGCCGTCTCCACCATCCCCAATAACGGCCCCTTTCCACTCAGCTAATAACCACAGCACTACAGACAAACCACCATCTGAACGTGAGGGTAACTATCAAAATGAACAAATCAACCAATGGACAATTATTATGACCCAGGCGTGATCACGATTAAGAGATGTTGACGGTACGCTCGTCCCGATAAAAAGAGAGCGAACAAATAACACGCTGCGCTTATAAGGCCGACGATCGCTCCATCGTCGCCTCTCCCGACTGGTAGATCGGCTCGGTGTTGCTCGTGCGCGCGCTCGGATTCATTTTTTTGGTACCCTCCTTTATGTCCTATACTAAAGTGTCAAATTTTGACCATAAATTACGTGAACTTCACCTGTGTGCGGCGCCTTCATAGCCCCCGCGCCTTCCTTGCCCGGCGCCGTCATCGCCCGACGCCGCCCTCCCAGCAGCTTTCTCGTCCTTCAGGGTGTCGCTGGCCATCAGCTCCATCGACCTGCAAGAAAAACAATAGTTAAAATTTCCAAAATTTTCTTTTCAAGGCATCCGCCACCCGTATCTATACCAAAGCATGCTTGTTATCAATGCAAAACTACAATTACAAAACCATGCAACACAACAAAAATTTCCGTCGACCTGCAACATAAAAACAATAGTTTACTTTTCTTATAACTAAATATTTGAACTAAGTGAGTTGGAAATATATAAAGTGTCAAACGTTTTTTTACTAATCACTAAAAGGTGGCTCCATATGTCTAGTTATTTGATTTTAATTAATTTTGACCAAAAATTACGTAAATTTCACCTGTGTGCGGCAGCTTCATTGCCCAGAGCCTTCCTTGCCTGGCGCAGTCATCGTCTGACGCTGCCCTACCAGCAGCTTCCTCGTCCTTCAGGGTGTCGCTGGCCATCGGCTCCGTCGACCTCCAACAAAAACAATAGTTAAAATTTTCAAAATTTTTCAAAAATGCAAAACTACAATAACAAAAAACATGCAACACAATAAAAAAAATTCCGTCGACCTGCAACATAAAAACAATAGTTTACTTTTCTTATAACTAAATATTTGAATTAAGTGAGTTGGAAATATATAAAGTGTCAAACGTTTGACTAATCACTAAAAGGTGGCTCCATATGTCTAGTTACTTGATTTTAATTAATTTTGACCATAAATTACGTAAATTTCACCTTTGTGCGGCGGCTTCATTGCCCAGAGCCTTCCTTGCCTGGCGCCGTCATCGTCTGACGCTGCCCTCCCAACAGCATTCTCGTCCTTCAGGGTGTCGCTGGCCATCAGCTCCATCGACCTGCAAGAAAAACAATAGTTAAAATTTCCAAAATTTTCTTTTCAAGGCATCCGCCACCCGTATTTATACCAAAGCATGCTTGTTATCAATGCAAAACTACAATAAAAAAACATGCAACACAATAAAAAAATTCCGTCGACCTGCAACATAAAAACAATAGTTTACTTTTCTTATAACTAAATATTTGAATTAAGTGAGTTGGAAATATATAAAGTGTCAAACGTTTGACTTATCACTAAAAGGTGGCTCCATATGTCTAGTTACTTGATTTTAATTAATTTTGACCATAAATTACGTAAATTTCACCTTTGTGCGGCGGCTTCATTGCCCAGAGCCTTCCTTGCCTGGCGCCGTCATCGTCTGACGCTGCCCTCCCAGCAGCATTCTCGTCCTTCAGGGTGTCGCTGGCCATCGGCTCCGTCGACCTGCAACAAAAACAATAGTTAAAATTTTCAAAATTTTTTTTCAAGGCATCCGCCACCAGTATTTATACCAAAGCATGCTTGTTATCAATGCAAAACTACAATTACAAAACCATGCAACACATTAAAAAAATTCCGTCGAACTGCAACATAAAAACAATAGTTTACTTTTCTTATAACTAAATATTTGAATTAAGTGAGTTGGAAATATATAAAGTGTCAAACGTTTTACTAATCACTAAAAGGTGGCTCCATATCTCTTGTTACTTGATTTTAATTAATTTTGACCATAAATTACGTAAATTTCACCTGTGTGCGGCGGCTTCATTGCCCAGTGCCATTCTTGCCCGGCGCCGTCATCGCCCGACGCCGCCCTCCCAGCAGCTTCCTCGTCCTTCAAGGTATCGCTGGCCATCGGCTCCATCGACCTGCAACAAAAACAATAGTTAAAATTTTCAAAATTTTCTTTTCAAGACATCCGCCACCCGCATTTATACCAAAGCATGCTTGTTATCAATGCAAAACTACAATAACAAAAACATGCAACACAATAAAAAAATTCCGTTGACCTGCAACATACAAACAATAGTTTACTTTTCTTATAACTAAATATTTGAATTAAGTGAGTTGGAAATATATAATAATCAGTAGCGGATTTATTTAAAAGTTATCAGAAGCGGATTTATTACTAAAAAACTAATCAGGCTATAAGAGAACGCATCTTTTAAAACGCTGAAACCCTACCTAAGCCGTCTCCACCATCCCCAATAACGGCCCCTTTCCACTCAGCTAATAACCACAGCACGACAGACAAACCACCATCTGAACGTGAGGGTAACTATCAAAATGAACAAATCAACCAATGGACAATTATTATGACTCAGGCGTGATCACGATTAAGAGATGTTGACGGTACGCTCGTCCCGATAAAAAGAGAGCGAACAAATAACACGCTGCGCTTATAAGGCCGACGATCGCTCCATCGTCGCTTGTTCCGACTCGTAGATCGGCTCGGTGTTGCTCGTGCGCGCGCTCGGATTCATTTTTTTGGTACCCTCCTTTATCTCCTATACTAAAGTGTCAAATTTTAACCATAAATTACGTGAACTTCACCTGTGTGCGGCGCCTTCATAGCCCCCGCGCCTTCCTTGCCCGGCGCCGTCATCGCCCGGCGCCGCCCTCCCAGCAGCTTTCTCGTCCTTCAGGGTGTCGCTGGCCGTCAGCTCCATCGACCTGCAAGAAAAACAATAGTAAAAATTTCCAAAATTCTCTTTTCAAGGCATCCGCCACCCGTATTTATTCCAAAGCATGCTTGTTATCAATGCAAAACTACAATAAAAAAACATGCAACACAATAAAAAAATTCCGTCGACCTGCAACATAAAAACAATAGTTTACTTTTCTTATAACTAAATATTTGAATTAAGTGAGTTGGAAATATATAAAGTGTCAAACGTTTTACTAATCACTAAAAGGTGGCTCCATATCTCTAGTTACTTGATTTTAATTAATTTTGACCATAAATTACGTAAATTTCACCTGTGTGCGGCGCCTTCACTGCCCAGTGCCATTCTTGCCCGGCGCCGACATCGCCCGACGCCGCCCTCCCACAACTTACTAAATATTTAATGAAGTGAGTTGGAAATATGTATAAAGTGGCAAACGTTTTACTAATCAAAAGGTGGCTCCATATCTCTAGTTACTTGGTTTTAATTAACTTTGACCATAAATGACGTAAATTTCACCTGTGTGCGGCGCCTTCATTGCCCAGCGCCTTCATTGCCCGGCGCCGTCATCGCCCGACGCCGCCCTCCCAGCAGCTTCCTCGTCCTTCAAGGTATCGCTGGCCATCGGCTCCGTCGACCTGCAACAAAAACAATAGTTAAAATTTTCAAAATTTTCTTTTCAAGGCATCCGCCACCCGTATTTATTCCAAAGCATGCTTGTTATCAATGCAAAACTACAATAAAAAAACATGCAACACAATAAAAAAATTCCGTCGACCTGCAACATAAAAACAATAGTTTACTTTTCTTATAACTAAATATTTGAATTAAGTGAGTTGGAAATATATAAAGTGTCAAACGTTTTACTAATCACTAAAAGGTGGCTCCATATCTCTAGTTACTTGATTTTTATTAATTTTGACCATAAATTACGTAAATTTCACCTGTGTGCGGCGCCTTCACTGCCCAGTGCCATTCTTGCCCGGCGCCGACATCGCCCGACGCGGCCCTCCCACAACTTACTAAATATTTAATTAAGTGAGTTGGAAATATGTATAAAGTGGCAAACGTTTTACTAATCAAAAGGTGGCTCCATATCTCTAGTTACTTGGTTTTAATTAATTTTGACCATAAATTACGTAAATTTCACCTGTGTGCGGCGCCTTTATAGGCCCGCGCCTTCCTTGCCCGGCGCCGTCATCGCCCGACGCCGCCCTCCCAGCAGCTTTCTCGTCCTTCAGGGTGTCGCTGGCCATCAGCTCCGACGACCTGCAAGAAAAACAATAGTTAAAATTTCCAAAATTTTCTTTTCAAGGCATCCGCCACCCGTATTTATACCAAAGCATGCTTGTTATCAATGCAAAACTACAATTACAAAACCATGCAACACAACAAAAATTTCTGTCGACCTGCAACATAAAAACAATAGTTTACTTTTCTTATAACTAAATATTTGAATTAAGTGAGTTGGAAATATATAAAGTGTCAAACGTTTTACTAATCACTAAAAGGTGGCTCCATATCTCTTGTTACTTGATTTTAATTAATTTTGACCATAAATTACGTAAATTTCACCTGTGTGCGGCGGCTTCATTGCCCAGTGCCATTCTTGCCCGGCGCCGTCATCGCCCGACGCCGCCCTCCCAGCAGCTTCCTCGTCCTTCAAGGTATCGCTGGCCATCGGCTCCGACCTGCAACAAAAACAATAGTTAAAATTTTCAAAATTTTCTTTTCATGACATCCGCCACCCGCATTTATACCAAAGCATGCTTGTTATCAATGCAAAACTACAATAACAAAAACATGCAACACAATAAAAAAATTCCGTTGACCTGCAACATACAAACAATAGTTTACTTTTCTTATAACTAAATATTTGAATTAAGTGAGTTGGAAATATATAAAGTGTCAAACGTTTTACTAATCACTAAAAGGTGGCTCCATATGTCTAGTTATTTGATTTTAATTAATTTTGACCATAAATTACGTAAATTTCACCTGTGTGCGGCAGCTTCATTGCCCAGAGCCTTCCTTACCTGGCGCCGTCATAGTCTGACGCTGCCCTCCCAGCAGCTTCCTCGTCCTTCAAGGTATCGCTGGCCATCGGCTCCGTCGACCTGCAACAAAAACAATAGTTAAAATTTTCAAAATTTTCTTTTCAAGGCATCCGCCACCAGTATTTATACCAAAGCATGCTTGTTATCAATGCAAAACTACAATTACAAAACCATGCAACACATTAAATAAATTCCGTCGACCTGCAACATAAAAACAATAGTTTACTTTTCTTATAACTAAATATTTGAATTAAGTGAGTTGGAAATTATTATAATAATCAGTAGCGGATTTATTTAAAAGTTATCAGAAGCGGATTTATTACTAAAAAACTAATCAGGCTATAAGAGAACGCATCTCTTAAAACGCTGAAACCCTACCTAAGCCGTCTCCACCATCCCCAATAACGGCCCCTTTCCACTCAGCTAATAACCACAGCACTACAGACAAACCACCATCTGAACGTGAGGGTAACTATCAAAATGAACAAATCAACCAATGGACAATTATTATGACTCAGGCGTGATCACGATTAAGAGATGTTGACGGTACGCTCGTCCCGATAAAAAGAGAGCGAACAAATAACACGCTGCGATTATAAGGCCGATGATCGCTCCATCGTCGCCTCTCCCGACTCGTAGATCGGCTCGGTGTTGCTCGTGCGCGCGTTCGGATTCATTTTTTTGGTACCCTCCTTTATCTCCTATAATAAAGTGTCAAATTTTGACCATAAATTACGTGAATTTCACCTGTGTGCGGCGCCTTTATAGGCCCGCGCCTTCCTTGCCCGGCGCAGTCATCGCCCGACGCCGCCCTCCCAGCAGCTTTCTCGTCCTTCAGGGTGTCGCTGGCCATCAGCTCCGTCGAACTGCAAGAAAAACAATAGTTAAAATTTTCAAAATTTTCTTTTCAAGGCATCCGCCACCCGTATTTATACCAAAGCATACTTCTTATCAATGCAAAACTACAATAACAAAAACATGCAACACAATAAAAAAATTCCGTCGACCTGGAACATAAAAACAATAGTTTACTTTTCTTATAACTAAATATTTGAATTAAGTGAGTTGGAAATATATAAAGTGTCAAACGTTTTACTAATCACTAAAAGGTGGCTCCATATCTCTTGTTACTTGATTTTAATTAATTTTGACCATAAATTACGTAAATTTCACCTGTGTGCGGCGGCTTCATTGCCCAGTGCCATTCTTGCCCGGCGCCGTCATCGCCCGACGCCGCCCTCCCAGCAGCTTCCTCGTCCTTCAAGGTATCGCTGGCCATCGGCTCCATCGACCTGCAACAAAAACAATAGTTAAAATTTTCAAAATTTTCTTTTCATGACATCCGCCACCCGTATTTATACCAAAGCATGCTTGCTATCAATGCAAAACTATACAATTACTATATAATATACAAAAGTATACAAAAACTATATAATTACTAAAACCATGCAACACAAAAAAAATTCCGTCGACCTGCAACATAAAAACAATAGTTTACTTATCTTATAACTAAATATTTGAATTAAGCGAGTTGGAAATATTTAAAGTGTCAAACGTTTTACTAATCACTAAAATGTGGCTCAATATCTAGTTATTTGATTTTAATTAATTTTGACCATAAATTACGTAAATTTCACCTGTGTGCGGCAGCTTCATTGCTTCATTGCCTTCCTTGCCTGGCGCCGTCATTGTCTGACGCTGCCCTCCCAGCAGCTTCCTCGTCCTTCAGATTGTCGCTGGCCATCGGCTCCGTCGACCTGCAACAAAAACAATAGTTAACATTTTCAAAATTTTCTTTTCAAGGCATCCGCCACCCGTATTTATACCAAAGCATGCTTGCTATCAATGCAAAACTATACAATTACTATATAATATACAAAAGTATACAAAAACTATATAATTACTAAAACCATGCAACACAAAAAAAATTCCGTCGACCTGCAACATAAAAACAATAGTTTACTTATCTTATAACTAAATATTTGAATTAAGCGAGTTGGAAATATTTAAAGTGTCAAACGTTTTACTAATCACTAAAATGTGGCTCCATATCTAGTTACTTGATTGTAATAAATTTTGACCATAAATTACGTTAACTTCACCTGTGTGGCGCCTCAATTGCCCAGCGCCTTCCTTGTCCGTCACCATCATCGCCCGGCACCGTCCTCCCAGCAGCTTCCTCGTCCTGCAACAAAACCAATAGTTAAAATTTTCAAAATTTTCTTTTCAAGGCATACGCCACCCGTATTTATACCAAAGAATGCTTGTTATCAATGCAAATCTACAATTACAAAACCATGCACCACAATAAAAAAATTCCGTCGACCTGCAACTTGAAAACAATAGGTTAATTTTGACCATATAATACGAAAATTTCACCTGTGTGCGGCGGCTTCATTGCCCAGAGCTTTCCTTGCCTGGCGCTGTCATCGTCCGACGCTGCCCTTCCAGCAGCTGCCTCGTCCTTCAGGGTGTCGCTGGCCATCGGCTCCGTCGAGCTGCAACAAAAACAATAGTTAAAATTTTCAAAATTTTCTTTTCAAGGTATCCACCAAACGTTTTTATACCAAAGCATGCTTGTTATCAATGCAAAACTACAATAACAAAAACATGCAACACAATAAAAAAATTCCGTCGATCTGGAACATACAAACAATAGTTTACTTTTCTTATAACTAAATATTTGAATTAAGTGAGTTGGAAATATATAAAGTGTCAAAAGTTTTACTAATCACTAAAAGGTGGCTCCATATGTCTAGTTATTTGATTTTAATTAATTTTGACCAAAAATTACGTAAATTTCACCTGTGCGGCAGCTTCATTGCCCAGAGCCTTCCTTGCCTGGCGCTGTCATCGTCCGACGCTGCCCTTGCAGCAGCTGCCTCGTCCTTCAGGGTGTCGCTGGCCATCGGCTCCGTCGAGCTGCAACAAAAACAATAGTTAAAATTTTCAAAATTTTCTTTTCAAGGTATCCACCAAACGTATTTATACCAAAGCATGCTTGTTATCAATGCAAAACTACAATAACAAAAACATGCAACACAATAAAAAAACTCCGTCGACCTGGAACATAAAAACAATAGTTTACTTTTCTTATAACTAAATATTTGAATTAAGTGAGTTGGAAATATATAAAGTGACAAACGTTTTACTAATCACTAAAAGGTGGCTCCATATGTCTAGTTATTTGATTTTAATTAATTTTGACCAAAAATTACGTAAATTTCACCTGTGCGGCAGCTTCATTGCCCAGAGCCTTCCTTGCCTGGCGCAGTCATCGTCTGACGCTGCCCTACCAGCAGCTTCCTCGTCCTTCAGGGTGTCGCTGGCCATCAGCTCCGTCGAACTGCAAGAAAAACAATAGTTAAAATTTTCAAAATTTTCTTTTCACGACATCCGCCACCCGCATTTATACCAAAGCATGCTTGTTATCAATGCAAAACTATACAATTACAAAACCATGCAACACAATAAAAAAAATCCGTCGACCTGGAACATAAAAACAATAGTTTACTTTTCTTATAACTAAATATTTGAATTAAGTGAGTTGGAAATATATAAAGTGTCAAACGTTTTACTAATCACTAAAAGGTGGCTCCATATGTCTAGTTATTTGATTTTAATTAATTTTGACCATAAATTACGTAAATTTCACCTGTGTGCGGCAGCTTCATTGCCCAGAGCCTTCCTTACCTGGCGCCGTCATAGTCTGACGCTGCCCTCCCAGCAGCTTCCTCGTCCTTCAAGGTATCGCTGGCCATCGGCTCCGTCGACCTGCAACAAAAACAATAGTTAAAATTTTCAAAATTTTCTTTTCAAGGCATCCGCCACCAGTATTTATACCAAAGCATGCTTGTTATCAATGCAAAACTACAATTACAAAACCATGCAACACATTAAATAAATTCCGTCGACCTGCAACATAAAAACAATAGTTTACTTTTCTTATAACTAAATATTTGAATTAAGTGAGTTGGAAATTATTATAATAATCAGTAGCGGATTTATTTAAAAGTTATCAGAAGCGGATTTATTACTAAAAAACTAATCAGGCTATAAGAGAACGCATCTCTTAAAACGCTGAAACCCTACCTAAGCCGTCTCCACCATCCCCAATAACGGCCCCTTTCCACTCAGCTAATAACCACAGCACTACAGACAAACCACCATCTGAACGTGAGGGTAACTATCAAAATGAACAAATCAACCAATGGACAATTATTATGACCCAGGCGTGATCACGATTAAGAGATGTTGACGGTACGCTCGTCCCGATAAAAAGAGAGCGAACAAATAACACGCTGCGCTTATAAGGCCGACGATCGCTCCATCGTCGCCTCTCCCGACTGGTAGATCGGCTCGGTGTTGCTCGTGCGCGCGCTCGGATTCATTTTTTTGGTACCCTCCTTTATGTCCTATACTAAAGTGTCAAATTTTGACCATAAATTACGTGAACTTCACCTGTGTGCGGCGCCTTCATAGCCCCCGCGCCTTCCTTGCCCGGCGCCGTCATCGCCCGACGCCGCCCTCCCAGCAGCTTTCTCGTCCTTCAGGGTGTCGCTGGCCATCAGCTCCATCGACCTGCAAGAAAAACAATAGTTAAAATTTCCAAAATTTTCTTTTCAAGGCATCCGCCACCCGTATCTATACCAAAGCATGCTTGTTATCAATGCAAAACTACAATTACAAAACCATGCAACACAACAAAAATTTCCGTCGACCTGCAACATAAAAACAATAGTTTACTTTTCTTATAACTAAATATTTGAACTAAGTGAGTTGGAAATATATAAAGTGTCAAACGTTTTTTTACTAATCACTAAAAGGTGGCTCCATATGTCTAGTTATTTGATTTTAATTAATTTTGACCAAAAATTACGTAAATTTCACCTGTGTGCGGCAGCTTCATTGCCCAGAGCCTTCCTTGCCTGGCGCAGTCATCGTCTGACGCTGCCCTACCAGCAGCTTCCTCGTCCTTCAGGGTGTCGCTGGCCATCGGCTCCGTCGAACTCCAACAAAAACAATAGTTAAAATTTTCAAAATTTTTCAAAAATGCAAAACTACAATAACAAAAAACATGCAACACAATAAAAAAAATTCCGTCGACCTGCAACATAAAAACAATAGTTTACTTTTCTTATAACTAAATATTTGAATTAAGTGAGTTGGAAATATATAAAGTGTCAAACGTTTGACTAATCACTAAAAGGTGGCTCCATATGTCTAGTTACTTGATTTTAATTAATTTTGACCATAAATTACGTAAATTTCACCTTTGTGCGGCGGCTTCATTGCCCAGAGCCTTCCTTGCCTGGCGCCGTCATCGTCTGACGCTGCCCTCCCAACAGCATTCTCGTCCTTCAGGGTGTCGCTGGCCATCAGCTCCATCGACCTGCAAGAAAAACAATAGTTAAAATTTCCAAAATTTTCTTTTCAAGGCATCCGCCACCCGTATTTATACCAAAGCATGCTTGTTATCAATGCAAAACTACAATAAAAAAACATGCAACACAATAAAAAAATTCCGTCGACCTGCAACATAAAAACAATAGTTTACTTTTCTTATAACTAAATATTTGAATTAAGTGAGTTGGAAATATATAAAGTGTCAAACGTTTGACTTATCACTAAAAGGTGGCTCCATATGTCTAGTTACTTGATTTTAATTAATTTTGACCATAAATTACGTAAATTTCACCTTTGTGCGGCGGCTTCATTGCCCAGAGCCTTCCTTGCCTGGCGCCGTCATCGTCTGACGCTGCCCTCCCAGCAGCATTCTCGTCCTTCAGGGTGTCGCTGGCCATCGGCTCCGTCGACCTGCAACAAAAACAATAGTTAAAATTTTCAAAATTTTTTTTCAAGGCATCCGCCACCAGTATTTATACCAAAGCATGCTTGTTATCAATGCAAAACTACAATTACAAAACCATGCAACACATTAAAAAAATTCCGTCGAACTGCAACATAAAAACAATAGTTTACTTTTCTTATAACTAAATATTTGAATTAAGTGAGTTGGAAATATATAAAGTGTCAAACGTTTTACTAATCACTAAAAGGTGGCTCCATATCTCTTGTTACTTGATTTTAATTAATTTTGACCATAAATTACGTAAATTTCACCTGTGTGCGGCGGCTTCATTGCCCAGTGCCATTCTTGCCCGGCGCCGTCATCGCCCGACGCCGCCCTCCCAGCAGCTTCCTCGTCCTTCAAGGTATCGCTGGCCATCGGCTCCATCGACCTGCAACAAAAACAATAGTTAAAATTTTCAAAATTTTCTTTTCAAGACATCCGCCACCCGCATTTATACCAAAGCATGCTTGTTATCAATGCAAAACTACAATAACAAAAACATGCAACACAATAAAAAAATTCCGTTGACCTGCAACATACAAACAATAGTTTACTTTTCTTATAACTAAATATTTGAATTAAGTGAGTTGGAAATATATAATAATCAGTAGCGGATTTATTTAAAAGTTATCAGAAGCGGATTTATTACTAAAAAACTAATCAGGCTATAAGAGAACGCATCTTTTAAAACGCTGAAACCCTACCTAAGCCGTCTCCACCATCCCCAATAACGGCCCCTTTCCACTCAGCTAATAACCACAGCACGACAGACAAACCACCATCTGAACGTGAGGGTAACTATCAAAATGAACAAATCAACCAATGGACAATTATTATGACTCAGGCGTGATCACGATTAAGAGATGTTGACGGTACGCTCGTCCCGATAAAAAGAGAGCGAACAAATAACACGCTGCGCTTATAAGGCCGACGATCGCTCCATCGTCGCTTGTTCCGACTCGTAGATCGGCTCGGTGTTGCTCGTGCGCGCGCTCGGATTCATTTTTTTGGTACCCTCCTTTATCTCCTATACTAAAGTGTCAAATTTTAACCATAAATTACGTGAACTTCACCTGTGTGCGGCGCCTTCATAGCCCCCGCGCCTTCCTTGCCCGGCGCCGTCATCGCCCGGCGCCGCCCTCCCAGCAGCTTTCTCGTCCTTCAGGGTGTCGCTGGCCGTCAGCTCCATCGACCTGCAAGAAAAACAATAGTAAAAATTTCCAAAATTCTCTTTTCAAGGCATCCGCCACCCGTATTTATTCCAAAGCATGCTTGTTATCAATGCAAAACTACAATAAAAAAACATGCAACACAATAAAAAAATTCCGTCGACCTGCAACATAAAAACAATAGTTTACTTTTCTTATAACTAAATATTTGAATTAAGTGAGTTGGAAATATATAAAGTGTCAAACGTTTTACTAATCACTAAAAGGTGGCTCCATATCTCTAGTTACTTGATTTTAATTAATTTTGACCATAAATTACGTAAATTTCACCTGTGTGCGGCGCCTTCACTGCCCAGTGCCATTCTTGCCCGGCGCCGACATCGCCCGACGCCGCCCTCCCACAACTTACTAAATATTTAATGAAGTGAGTTGGAAATATGTATAAAGTGGCAAACGTTTTACTAATCAAAAGGTGTCTCCATATCTCTAGTTACTTGGTTTTAATTAACTTTGACCATAAATGACGTAAATTTCACCTGTGTGCGGCGCCTTCATTGCCCAGCGCCTTCATTGCCCGGCGCCGTCATCGCCCGACGCCGCCCTCCCAGCAGCTTCCTCGTCCTTCAAGGTATCGCTGGCCATCGGCTCCGTCGACCTGCAACAAAAACAATAGTTAAAATTTTCAAAATTTTCTTTTCAAGGCATCCGCCACCCGTATTTATTCCAAAGCATGCTTGTTATCAATGCAAAACTACAATAAAAAAACATGCAACACAATAAAAAAATTCCGTCGACCTGCAACATAAAAACAATAGTTTACTTTTCTTATAACTAAATATTTGAATTAAGTGAGTTGGAAATATATAAAGTGTCAAACGTTTTACTAATCACTAAAAGGTGGCTCCATATCTCTAGTTACTTGATTTTTATTAATTTTGACCATAAATTACGTAAATTTCACCTGTGTGCGGCGCCTTCACTGCCCAGTGCCATTCTTGCCCGGCGCCGACATCGCCCGACGCGGCCCTCCCACAACTTACTAAATATTTAATTAAGTGAGTTGGAAATATGTATAAAGTGGCAAACGTTTTACTAATCAAAAGGTGGCTCCATATCTCTAGTTACTTGGTTTTAATTAATTTTGACCATAAATTACGTAAATTTCACCTGTGTGCGGCGCCTTTATAGGCCCGCGCCTTCCTTGCCCGGCGCCGTCATCGCCCGACGCCGCCCTCCCAGCAGCTTTCTCGTCCTTCAGGGTGTCGCTGGCCATCAGCTCCGACGACCTGCAAGAAAAACAATAGTTAAAATTTCCAAAATTTTCTTTTCAAGGCATCCGCCACCCGTATTTATACCAAAGCATGCTTGTTATCAATGCAAAACTACAATTACAAAACCATGCAACACAACAAAAATTTCTGTCGACCTGCAACATAAAAACAATAGTTTACTTTTCTTATAACTAAATATTTGAATTAAGTGAGTTGGAAATATATAAAGTGTCAAACGTTTTACTAATCACTAAAAGGTGGCTCCATATCTCTTGTTACTTGATTTTAATTAATTTTGACCATAAATTACGTAAATTTCACCTGTGTGCGGCGGCTTCATTGCCCAGTGCCATTCTTGCCCGGCGCCGTCATCGCCCGACGCCGCCCTCCCAGCAGCTTCCTCGTCCTTCAAGGTATCGCTGGCCATCGGCTCCGACCTGCAACAAAAACAATAGTTAAAATTTTCAAAATTTTCTTTTCATGACATCCGCCACCCGCATTTATACCAAAGCATGCTTGTTATCAATGCAAAACTACAATAACAAAAACATGCAACACAATAAAAAAATTCCGTTGACCTGCAACATACAAACAATAGTTTACTTTTCTTATAACTAAATATTTGAATTAAGTGAGTTGGAAATATATAAAGTGTCAAACGTTTTACTAATCACTAAAAGGTGGCTCCATATGTCTAGTTATTTGATTTTAATTAATTTTGACCATAAATTACGTAAATTTCACCTGTGTGCGGCAGCTTCATTGCCCAGAGCCTTCCTTACCTGGCGCCGTCATAGTCTGACGCTGCCCTCCCAGCAGCTTCCTCGTCCTTCAAGGTATCGCTGGCCATCGGCTCCGTCGACCTGCAACAAAAACAATAGTTAAAATTTTCAAAATTTTCTTTTCAAGGCATCCGCCACCAGTATTTATACCAAAGCATGCTTGTTATCAATGCAAAACTACAATTACAAAACCATGCAACACATTAAATAAATTCCGTCGACCTGCAACATAAAAACAATAGTTTACTTTTCTTATAACTAAATATTTGAATTAAGTGAGTTGGAAATTATTATAATAATCAGTAGCGGATTTATTTAAAAGTTATCAGAAGCGGATTTATTACTAAAAAACTAATCAGGCTATAAGAGAACGCATCTCTTAAAACGCTGAAACCCTACCTAAGCCGTCTCCACCATCCCCAATAACGGCCCCTTTCCACTCAGCTAATAACCACAGCACTACAGACAAACCACCATCTGAACGTGAGGGTAACTATCAAAATGAACAAATCAACCAATGGACAATTATTATGACTCAGGCGTGATCACGATTAAGAGATGTTGACGGTACGCTCGTCCCGATAAAAAGAGAGCGAACAAATAACACGCTGCGATTATAAGGCCGATGATCGCTCCATCGTCGCCTCTCCCGACTCGTAGATCGGCTCGGTGTTGCTCGTGCGCGCGTTCGGATTCATTTTTTTGGTACCCTCCTTTATCTCCTATAATAAAGTGTCAAATTTTGACCATAAATTACGTGAATTTCACCTGTGTGCGGCGCCTTTATAGGCCCGCGCCTTCCTTGCCCGGCGCAGTCATCGCCCGACGCCGCCCTCCCAGCAGCTTTCTCGTCCTTCAGGGTGTCGCTGGCCATCAGCTCCGTCGAACTGCAAGAAAAACAATAGTTAAAATTTTCAAAATTTTCTTTTCAAGGCATCCGCCACCCGTATTTATACCAAAGCATACTTCTTATCAATGCAAAACTACAATAAAAAAAACATGCAACACAATAAAAAAATTCCGTCGACCTGGAACATAAAAACAATAGTTTACTTTTCTTATAACTAAATATTTGAATTAAGTGAGTTGGAAATATATAAAGTGTCAAACGTTTTACTAATCACTAAAAGGTGGCTCCATATCTCTTGTTACTTGATTTTAATTAATTTTGACCATAAATTACGTAAATTTCACCTGTGTGCGGCGGCTTCATTGCCCAGTGCCATTCTTGCCCGGCGCCGTCATCGCCCGACGCCGCCCTCCCAGCAGCTTCCTCGTCCTTCAAGGTATCGCTGGCCATCGGCTCCATCGACCTGCAACAAAAACAATAGTTAAAATTTTCAAAATTTTCTTTTCATGACATCCGCCACCCGTATTTATACCAAAGCATGCTTGCTATCAATGCAAAACTATACAATTACTATATAATATACAAAAGTATACAAAAACTATATAATTACTAAAACCATGCAACACAAAAAAAATTCCGTCGACCTGCAACATAAAAACAATAGTTTACTTATCTTATAACTAAATATTTGAATTAAGCGAGTTGGAAATATTTAAAGTGTCAAACGTTTTACTAATCACTAAAATGTGGCTCAATATCTAGTTATTTGATTTTAATTAATTTTGACCATAAATTACGTAAATTTCACCTGTGTGCGGCAGCTTCATTGCTTCATTGCCTTCCTTGCCTGGCGCCGTCATTGTCTGACGCTGCCCTCCCAGCAGCTTCCTCGTCCTTCAGATTGTCGCTGGCCATCGGCTCCGTCGACCTGCAACAAAAACAATAGTTAACATTTTCAAAATTTTCTTTTCAAGGCATCCGCCACCCGTATTTATACCAAAGCATGCTTGCTATCAATGCAAAACTATACAATTACTATATAATATACAAAAGTATACAAAAACTATATAATTACTAAAACCATGCAACACAAAAAAAATTCCGTCGACCTGCAACATAAAAACAATAGTTTACTTATCTTATAACTAAATATTTGAATTAAGCGAGTTGGAAATATTTAAAGTGTCAAACGTTTTACTAATCACTAAAATGTGGCTCCATATCTAGTTACTTGATTGTAATAAATTTTGACCATAAATTACGTTAACTTCACCTGTGTGGCGCCTCAATTGCCCAGCGCCTTCCTTGTCCGTCACCATCATCGCCCGGCACCGTCCTCCCAGCAGCTTCCTCGTCCTGCAACAAAACCAATAGTTAAAATTTTCAAAATTTTCTTTTCAAGGCATACGCCACCCGTATTTATACCAAAGAATGCTTGTTATCAATGCAAATCTACAATTACAAAACCATGCACCACAATAAAAAAATTCCGTCGACCTGCAACTTGAAAACAATAGGTTAATTTTGACCATATAATACGAAAATTTCACCTGTGTGCGGCGGCTTCATTGCCCAGAGCTTTCCTTGCCTGGCGCTGTCATCGTCCGACGCTGCCCTTCCAGCAGCTGCCTCGTCCTTCAGGGTGTCGCTGGCCATCGGCTCCGTCGAGCTGCAACAAAAACAATAGTTAAAATTTTCAAAATTTTCTTTTCAAGGTATCCACCAAACGTTTTTATACCAAAGCATGCTTGTTATCAATGCAAAACTACAATAACAAAAACATGCAACACAATAAAAAAATTCCGTCGATCTGGAACATACAAACAATAGTTTACTTTTCTTATAACTAAATATTTGAATTAAGTGAGTTGGAAATATATAAAGTGTCAAAAGTTTTACTAATCACTAAAAGGTGGCTCCATATGTCTAGTTATTTGATTTTAATTAATTTTGACCAAAAATTACGTAAATTTCACCTGTGCGGCAGCTTCATTGCCCAGAGCCTTCCTTGCCTGGCGCTGTCATCGTCCGACGCTGCCCTTGCAGCAGCTGCCTCGTCCTTCAGGGTGTCGCTGGCCATCGGCTCCGTCGAGCTGCAACAAAAACAATAGTTAAAATTTTCAAAATTTTCTTTTCAAGGTATCCACCAAACGTATTTATACCAAAGCATGCTTGTTATCAATGCAAAACTACAATAACAAAAACATGCAACACAATAAAAAAACTCCGTCGACCTGGAACATAAAAACAATAGTTTACTTTTCTTATAACTAAATATTTGAATTAAGTGAGTTGGAAATATATAAAGTGACAAACGTTTTACTAATCACTAAAAGGTGGCTCCATATGTCTAGTTATTTGATTTTAATTAATTTTGACCAAAAATTACGTAAATTTCACCTGTGCGGCAGCTTCATTGCCCAGAGCCTTCCTTGCCTGGCGCAGTCATCGTCTGACGCTGCCCTACCAGCAGCTTCCTCGTCCTTCAGGGTGTCGCTGGCCATCAGCTCCGTCGAACTGCAAGAAAAACAATAGTTAAAATTTTCAAAATTTTCTTTTCACGACATCCGCCACCCGCATTTATACCAAAGCATGCTTGTTATCAATGCAAAACTATACAATTACAAAACCATGCAACACAATAAAAAAAATCCGTCGACCTGGAACATAAAAACAATAGTTTACTTTTCTTATAACTAAATATTTGAATTAAGTGAGTTGGAAATATATAAAGTGTCAAACGTTTAACTAACTAATCACTACTAGGTGGCTCCATATCTCTAGTTACTTGATTTTAATTAATTTTGACCATAAATTACGTAAATTTCACCTCCCAGCAGCTTCCTCGTCCTTCAGGGTGTCGCTGGCCATCGGCTCCGTCGACCTGCAACAAAAACAATAGTTAAAATTTTCAAAATTTTCTTTTCAAGGCATCCGCCACCCGTATTTATACCAAAGCATGCTTGTTATCAATGCAAAACTACAATAAAAAACATGCAACACAATAAAGAAATTCCGTCGATAACTAAATATTTGAATTAAGTGAGTTTGAAATATATAATAATCAGTAGCGGATTTATTTAAAAGTTATCAGAAGCGGATTTATTACTAAAAAACTAATCAGGCTATAAGAGAACGCATCTCATAAAACGCTGACTGAAACCCTACCTAAGCCGTCACCACCATCCCCAATAACGGCCCCTTTCCACTCAGCTAATAACCACAGCACGACAGACAAACCACCATCTGAATGTGAGGGTAACTATCAAAATGAACAAATCAACCAATGGACAATTATTATGACTCAGGCGTGATCACGATTAAGAGATGTTGATGGTACGCTCGTCCCGATAAAAAGAGAGCGAACAAATAACACGCTGCGCTTATAAGAACGACGATCGCTCCATCGTCGCCCCTCCCGACTCGTAGATCGGCTCGGTGTTGCTCGTGCGCGCGCTCGGATTCAGTTTTTTGGTACCCTCCTTTATCTCCTATCATAAAGTGTCAAATTTTTGACCATAAATTACGTGAACTTCACCTGTGTGCGGCGCCTTCATAGCCCCGCGCCTTCCTTGCCCGGCGCCGTCATCGCCCGACGCCGCCCTCCCAGCAGCTTTCTCGTCCTTCAGGGTGTCGCTGGCCATCAGCTCCGTCGACCTGCAAGAAAAACAATAGTTAAAATTTCCAAAATTTTCTTTTCAAGGCATCCGCCACCCGTATTTATACCAAAGCATGCTTGTTATCAATGCAAAACTACAATTACAAAACCATGCAACACAACAAAAAATTCCGTCGACCTGCAACATAAAAACAATAGTTTACTTTTCTTCTAACTAAATATTTGAATTGAGTTGGAAATATCTTAAGTGTCAAACGTTTTACTAATCACTAAAAGGTGGCTCCATATGTCTAGTTATTTGATTTTAATTAATTTTGACCAAAAATTACGTAAATTTCACCTGTGCGGCAGCTTAATTGCCCAGAGCCTTCCTTGCCTGGCGCAGTCATCGTCTGACGCTGCCCTACCAGCAGCTTCCTCGTCCTTCAGGGTGTCGCTGGCCATCGGCTCCGTCGACCTGCAACAAAAACAATAGTTAAAATTTTCAAATTTTTTTTTCAAGGCATCCGCCACCCGTATTTATACCAAAGCATGCTTGTTATCAATGCAAAACTACAATAACAAAAACATGCAACACAATAAAAAAATTCCGTCGACCTGCAACATGAAAACAATAGTTTACTTTTCTTCTAACTAAATATTTGAATTGAGTTGGAAATATATTACTTGTCAAACGTTTAACTAATCACTAAAAGGTGGCTCCATATCTCTACTTACGTAATTTTCATTAATTTTGACCATTAATTACGTAAATTTCACCTGTGTGCGGCGCCTTCATTGCCCAGTGCCATTCTTGCCCGGCGCCGTCATCGCCCGACGCCGCCCTCCCAGCAGCTTCCTCGTCCTTCAAGGTATCGCTGGCCATCGGCTCCATCGACCTGCAACAAAAACAATAGTAAAAATTTTCAAAATTTTCTTTTCACGACATCCGCCACCCGCATTTATACCAAAGCATGCTTGTTATCAATGCAAAACTATACAATTACAAAACCATGCAACACAATAAAAAAAATCCGTCGACCTGGAACATAAAAACAATAGTTTACTTTTCTTATAACTAAATATTTGAATTAAGTGTGTTGGAAATATATAAAATGTCAAACGTTTAACTAACTAATCACTACTAGGTGGCTCCATATCTCTAGTTACTTGATTTTAATTAATTTTGACCATAAATTACGTGAACTTCACCTGTGTGCGGCGCCTTCATAGCCCCGCGCCTTCCTTGCCCGGCGCCGTCATCGCCCGACGCCGCCCTCCCAGCAGCTTTCTCGTCCTTCAGGGTGTCGCTGGCCATCAGCTCCGTCGACCTGCAAGAAAAACAATAGTTAAAAATTCCAAAATTTTCTTTTCAAGGCATCCGCCACCCGTATTTATACCAAAGCATGCTTGTTATCAATGCAAAACTACAATTACAAAACCATGCAACACAACAAAAAATTCCGTCGACCTGCAACATAAAAACAATAGTTTACTTTTCTTCTAACTAAATATTTGAATTGAGTTGGAAATATATTAAGTGTCAAACGTTTAACTGATCACTAAAAGGTGGCTCCATATCTCTAGTTACGTAATTTTCATTAATTTTGACCATTAATTACGTAAATTTCACCTGTGTGCGGCGCCTTCATTTCCCAGCGCCTTCATTACCCGTCGCCGTTATCGCCCGACGCCACCCTCACAGCAGCTTCCTCGTCCTTCAAGGTATCGCTGGTCATCGGCTCCGTCGACCTGCAACAAAAACAATAGTTAAAATTTTCAAAATTTTCTTTTCAAGACATCCGCCACCCGCATTTATACCAAAGCATTCTTGTTATCAATGCAAAACTACAATAACAAAAACATGCAACACAATAAAAAAATTCCGTCGACCTGCAACATACAAACAATAGTTTACTTTTCTTCTAACTAAATATTTGAATTAAGTGAGTTGGAAATATATAAAGTGTCAAACGTTTGACTAATCACTAAAAGGTGGCTCCATATGTCTAGTTACTTGATTTAAATTAATTTTGACCATAAATTACGTAAATTTCACGTTTGTGCGGCGGCTTCATTGCCCAGAGCCTTCCTTGCCTGGCGCCGTCATCGTCTGACGCTGCCCTCCCAGCAGCATTCTCGTCCTTCAGGGTGTCGCTGGCCATCAGCTCCATCGACCTGCAAGAAAAACAATACAGTAGAAACTCGATTATCCGGCCCTCAGTTATACGGATTCGCGATTATCCGGACTACCAACCGCAACCAATCTTCTGACTGACTGAATGATCTATCAACGCACAGCCTAAGTCACTGAAGCTGTCTGCCTGAAGCTAGAAAATTGAAATTTTGACAGTAGGTTCGTTTTATGACGTACGCAAGCACTAAAAAGGATTATTTGAAATCCCACCCCCAAGGGGGTTAAATAGGGGTTGAATGTTTGTACGATAGTCTTTCATTTTTCAAGTTATACCCATGAAACTCGGTATTTGGGCCTTAAAATAAAAATAAAGAATCACGTGTTTCACAATTTTTGAAAATTCTACCCCCAAAGGGGTTAAATAGGGGTTGAATGTTTGTACGATAGTCTCTCATTGTTCAAGTTATATCCACGAAACTTGGTATTTTTGGCTCTTGATTAAAAATGGAGAATTACGTATTTTATATTTTTTCAAAATTCTACACCCGAAGCGGTAAAATAGAGGTTGATAGTTTGTATGAAATTCCATCATTTTTTAAGTTTCATCTATGAAACTTTGTGCTTTCAATTAAAAACAAAGAAGTACGTACGACTTTCACAGTTTTTGAAAATTCTACCCCCAAAAGGGATTAAATAGGGGTTGAATGTTTGTATAATAGACCTTAATTTTTCAAGTTATGTTTATGAAACTTGGTATTTTTGCTCTTGATTAAAAATAAAGAAGTACCTACTTACCTATTTTACCTGTTGGAAAATGTAGCTATCTCTTAATAAACATTGATTTTCGTGGATATGTAGTGGTTGCTTTTAAAAACATATAACATTATGTATGTACTACCTACATATGCACGAAACTCGCTTTTCTTCATACATTCGATTATCCGGATTTTCGATTATCCGAATCCCTAACGACAACAATTAGTCCGGTTAATCGAGTTTCCACTGTAGTTAAAATTTCCAAAATTTTCTTTTCAAGGCATCCGCCACCAGTATTTATACCGAAACATGCTTGTTATCAATGCAAAACTACAATAAAAAAACATGCAACACAATAAAAAAATTCCGTCGACCTGCAACATAAAAACAATAGTTTACTTTTCTTATAACTAAATATTTGAATTAAGTGAGTTGGAAATATATAAAGTGTCAAACGTTTTACTAATCACTAAAAGGTGGCTCCATATCTCTTGTTACTTGATTTTAATTAATTTTGACCATAAATTACGTAAATTTCACCTGTGTGCGGCGGCTTCATTGCCCAGTGCGCTTCATTGCCCAGTGCCATTCTTGCCCGGCGCCGTCATCGCCCGACGCCGCCCTCCCAGCAGCTTCCTCGTCCTTCAAGGTATCGCTGGCCATCGGCTCCATCGACCTGCAACAAAAACAATAGTTAAAATTTTCAAAATTTTTTTTCAAGGCATC